>JAZHAC010000002.1:14815000-16015000 GCA_039707435.1 Actias luna | reverse complement strand
GATTGTTGTATAATTTTCTTAGTATTTGTGTCAGTATATAAGTACTTTTAATAAATGTAACTTGGGGCATGCTTTTCTTTACTTACCTATAGTGTTCTAGCACAATCTTGCCGCATGTTAAGTAACGATGTGTTTCACGATGGTCGATAGGTCTAGCAGAAATCTGGCTCTAATGTGCAACTGCGGGAATATGCGTATAGGAATTTGGTAGCAGATTTTCAACTTGAGCCAGTATAAGTACTTTTAATTAATGTAACTTGGGGCGTGTTTGTCTTTACTTACCTATAGTGTTTTAGCACAATCTTGCCGCATGTTAAGTAACGATGTGTTTCACGATGGTCGATAGGTTTAGTAGAAATCTGGCTCTAATGTGCAACTGCGGGAATATGCGTATAGGAATTTGGTAGCAGATTTTCAACTTGAGCCAGTATAAGTACTTTTAATTAATGTAACTTAGGGCGTGTTTGTCTTTACTTACCTATAGTGTTTTAGCACAATCTTGCCGCATGTTAAGTAACGATGTGTTTCACGATGGTCGATAGGTCTAGTAGAAATCTGGCTCTAATGTGCAACTGCGGGAATATGCGTATAGGAATTTGGTAGCAGATTTTCAACTTGAGCCAGTATAAGTACTTTTAATGAATGTACCTTGGGGCGTGTTTTTCTTTAATTACCTATAGTGTTTAAGCACAATCTTGCCGAATGTTAAGTAACGATGTGTTTCACGATGGTCGATAGGTTTACTAGAAATCTGGCTCTCATGTGCAACTTTGGGAATACGCATATAGGTATTTGGTAGCCGGGCGAGCAATAGAAAATGCCGTACTATGATATGGTTTTCCTTCATTGAAAACTCTAGCAAATTGCAGGAATTCGGTGGCCCATTGACGCGGCATTCGTATACACTAACAACAGAGCTATCATCATTTCAACTTGTTAATACAATTTAAATCTGGTTTGAGAAAATTATAGTATTTCGAAGGATGATAGATGAGTTTTTTTTTTTTTTATACTTAAGGTTTAGCGTTATGGCCATAATCTCACCTGATCTTAAGTGACGATACGGCCCAAGTTGGTAGACACGCTAAACCTGTGGAGGAACTGGCTCTCAAGTGCTGCTGCCGGAACACACCTATTGGTATTTGGCGGCAGGTTTACAACTTGAGGGTGGTAGCTACCCAGGCGGGCATTAGAAAAAGCCCTACCACCATGCTATGGTTTCCTCACGATGTTTTCCTTCACCGAAAGCTCAAGCTCATTGTAGGTGCTTGGATTCGAACTCACGTCCCTTGACGCATTTGGTGTATGACATACACTACCACTGAGCTATCATCGCTACAGAATGATCTACAATGAGGTTGAGCTATCGGCGAAGGAAAACATTTTGAAGAAAGCACGGAAAGGAGAAAAGATTTTTTCTAATCCCGTCTGGCAAGTTACCACCTTCAAGTTGAAAAACTACCGTCAAATACGCATACGTGTGTTCCGGAAGTTGCACTTGAGAGCCAGTCACTCCACTCAAATTAGCGTGTCCAGCCAAATTTGGCGACGCCATCCCTGAGGATCAGCAAAAGAAGTTATTTTAAACACAGTTTGAGTGAATTATAGTATATATTTACGATTCACATGTTACATATTTCACAATCGAGGAATAGATAAGGCTACTTGCGTAGTTAATACTCATAATTACAATATTTAATCATGTTACAGTAGTTTATTTCGCTCGTTACAAAAAACAACAAAAAAAACAAACGTAATCAAATAAACACGTTATGAAATATCCTTAACTTGTTAATTTACTTAGTCACACGTTGTTACACATAATCGAGGTCTTGCATACTTTCATCACGCCGCAACACGGTCGGCGGGACCGGCAGTGATGTGTGTTTTACGCGACAGTCATATACTATATTAATATTACAAAGCGGAAAAAACTGTATTTGGTCGATTGTTGACTATCGGTCGGATTTCATCAAACATTACTTTTATATATGATAAAATTATCATTGCAGAATAATTAAAAAAAAAAAAATTCGCGTGGAACTTAAATTAGATTCTATCACTTTCATTAAATATATATATATATATATATATATATATATACATATATATAGCCTATGTTATTCAGGGCTAACGTAGCATTCTGATGGTGAAAGAATTTTTGAAATCAGTCTATTAGCTTCATGTGTTTATTCGACACAAACAAAAATACGAATCTTCCCTCTTTATAATATTAGAATGGAAAACTGAGCGATGATAGCTCAGTGGTAGTGTGTGCGACTTCGCGTCAAGGGACGTGAGTTCGAATCCGACCAACTACTATGAACTTGATCTTTCGGTGAAGGAAAACATCGTTAGGTAACCATAGCATGGTGGTAGAGCTTTTTCTAATGCCCGCCTGGCTAGCTACCACCCTCAAGTTGTAAACCTGCCGCCAAATACCAATAGGTGTGTTCCGGCAGCTGCACTTGAGAGCCAATTCCCCACAGGTTTAGCGTGTCTACCAACTTGGGCCGTAACGACATTTAAGTTCAGGTGAGATTATGGCCATAACGCTAAACCTTAAGTATAAAAAAAAAACTGTAATTACAAGGCATACGAATAATATATATAGCCTCACTTTAGGAAGTATATCCTGTGTCGTGGGTAATTGACCAAAACTAAGTTACAAAGTTTATATCGAGTTAGCCAATTGGAAAAAGGAAAATAAAATAAATTAATACGTCATCATCATACTTGTCCTGTTCCCAAGCCGTTTGGGGTCGGCGCAATACGTTTTCTTCTTCCGTAAATCTCTACCAGCCGCCATTTCTTCATTCACTACCTTTTATTTCCACTCATCTCCTTACAGACTTAATCCATCTCTGTTCTACCTCTTCTTTTCTATCTTTCAACATTTATTTCCATTACTTTTCTCACCACATGTGTTTCCTCTCTTCTCATGGCATGTCCAATCCAAGGCAAGTTGACAGGAAATTGCCGTCTGAACTTCTCTACCACTGGCGCCACTTTCAAGGTCCCTCTAATGTACTGATACTTATTTTATTCATTCTTGTAGCACCACAAATAGATCTAACACTCTGATCCATACATTATGAGAGGTCTCAAAACGGACTTAGTATATTTGACGTTAATCTAAATTTAATCTTCAGTCTAAAAATAAAATAAATAGGTAAGGTTTGTAGCGATAATAGCTCTGTGGTAGCGTGTAGGAACGCCGCGTCATGGGACGTGAGTTCTAATCCAACCACCTACAATGAACTTGAGTTTTCCGGTGACGGAAGGAAGGAGTTTTCGTAAGGAAACCATAGCATGGTTGTAGGGAATTTCTAATGCCCGCCTGGCTAGGTACCACCCCCAAGTTGAAAATCTACCGCCAAATACCACTAGGTGTGTTCCGGCAGTGGCCAGTTGAGAGCCAGTCCCTCCTGTAAAGGCCGGCAACGCATTTAAAGGCCGGCAATGCATCTGAGATTCCTCTGGTGTTGTGGGTGTCTATGGGCAGCGGTGATCACTTACCATCAGGTGACACGCTTGTTCGTTTGCGGCTTATTTCATAATAAATATATATAAATATATATATAAAACAATTAATATTTAAAATGACCAAAATTTCGGTGTGACCTTTAAATTTAATATTTTTAGTTGCAAATTACAGGAAGTTATAATTTTTTTTTTAGGGTTAATAATTTCAAAGTAATGAGGAATAAATAATAAAAATAAAAAAATATTTTGCGCTAGTTTCGTAATGTTTAGAAATATTGAGCAACCTCGAAATTTTTTTTTTGTACAATGCAATTATTAAGCAATATAGCCACAGTTTCACTTGATGTTAAGTGACTATTTGGCCCAAGATGGTGGAGAAAAAAGGAAACGTGTACGCGCGCACACAACAAGGGAGTCGAAAGCGGAGACGTAGAAAGGGCATAAGGCCATAAGTTAGCGTCATGCCGTCTGTAGTAACGGCATACGTTTCGATTTAACGACCAAGACACACCGATAAATGCTTCAAATCAAAACCTATTGCTATGGCTAGTGATTGATTCGACACGTTTAAGTGAAAATAATGAATCACAGACCAAATACAGTAAAAAAGAGTTAAACTGTGTAAACTATTCGAGGTCAGTGAAGCGATCACCGAAACTTTAAAAAATAGTCTAACAAATTTTATATTGTCTGTGATTCTTAAGTTTTCTTACAATAGAAAAAAAAAATGTGGTTTTTATAAAATCACGATGGGACGGATAATTTTTTGAAAATTATTCAATTTAGGGTCCTAAACTAGCGTTTCAATCTTAACGGAAAATGGGAAATCAATGCGACACGGTCAGCTGATGAAGGACCTTGGCTGCTATGCAGAGCGCCTTTCACTTTACACACTATTTCCGACTGCAATGCGACATGCGATAGATGAACGGGGAAAAAAAATTAGGCGATGTAATAAAAGATTCACTTTAATAATGCAAATAATAAAACTGTAACTAAGTCAATTCTGTACGTTAAAGGTTTGTTCCGACATGCACAGCGAGCACTGTAAAGTGTGACGCCAATTTAGTACACTCCGAAGCCGTTCCTATGTTGTTACCTACACTTGTAACTGTTTATAACGGAACGCAGTCTAGTGTTCACTTACGTTTTTGTTAAGTATAGGTTCCAAACCGCAAAACATACAGTTTGTTGAAAATTTCCTTGTTTGATTTTACCTTTTAACGGCCGGTGTCTTTAAATATGTCAACTTATCTCCACTTTTGTTGATTTATTCTGGTAATTCTATAGGCAAGTTTAGTTCTTCTGCTGATAGTACTACTTCTAACTTTGTTTTCCTTCGTTACTACTGTTAAGCTCCTCTCTATGGTTCTCCGATAGCGTTCTAACCTTTCTCTGTGGAGTTTCCAGAATCCTGTGATCCAAAATCCCTAAGAGAAATGGAGAAAAATTATTACTAATAGGTATTCAAGTGATGGCAAGCGAAACAGAGGAGTCCACAAACAAGATGGGAAAACTGAACTGAATGGAACTGAAATTTGCCATGCATGTTCCTGACACGCTAGATACCCGCTAAGAATGGACTTAACTACCACGCGCAGTTGATAGTGGTAAAAACGCCAACCAAATCGAGGGCTCTAGTATGTATTAAATAAATCTAAAACATTAACACTGACAAATTACATGAAATGTTTGGGTCATGAGAAAATTGTAACAAAACCATTATGCATTGTCATCTGACGTATGCGGCGCGACACCACCTTGTGAACGTGATTTAAATTTAGAGTTGCCAAGGTTTTCAAAAATTGCCAGAATTTATATTAAATTAGGAAACATTTTCAGATTCCGAAACTGAATACTACGAGCTACTAAATTACGTTATCAGAAATAACTATGTAGTTAATTTATACGCGTTCAAAGTAAGATCAAGAGGTACACCAGTGAAATCTCTGTATAATCTATTAAAAGGTCTGTGCCAATCCAGGACTGCAGTAAGTTATATAACAACATGCCTCTAAAGCTCTGCTAAGCACTAAACTTAATTGGGTAGAGAGAGAAAGACAAATAGTGAAGGCAATATTGGCATGCGTCAGAAAGGAGCCCCGTAAACGTACATCCGTGACATAAACCTTGGGAACTGCTTGGAAAATCCTTCTCTGCCACATAAAGGACGCGGCACCCGCACGGTAAATCCATGGATAGCTAAAAGTTTCGTCTCTCTTTACACGTACTAGTATAGAAGAAAGAATATTGGTATATGTAGCTATACCAGTTGTAATATCCGCTGTCTAGACGGAATATGTAAGCCGTTCTGGGTCTCGGATAGTAGAGGGAGTTTAAGTGTTGCCAGAGTCGCTTTTTAGTTACTATTTGAGGTGATAATTTAAAGGTTGCGGATTAGAGTTTGGAAGCCCATAATTCACTTCAAATTTCCGCTAATGTCAATCTAATGCTAAAAATTACCGTCACACATAATACAGCAGATACTTAATCTTTAAATTTGTATATAATAAATTAATTTTTTTCCAAAATGTAGCATTAACTTGCTTATCTGATTTTCTATGCTAGTGGGCAGCAAACAGGCAGACGGCTCATTTAATGGTAAATGGTTACCGTCGGCTATGGACAGTCGCAACACCAGCGGTATTACAACTCTGCTGCTGAACTGGGAGACAGTATTTGCATTCCTTTTTGGAGAGCCCCACATCAAAGTTCCGAGGTCAAAGTGTTTTTTTTTTTATAGTGAACGTAATTTTATTTTTACTATTAAGCATTTTAGATATACCCCTAGTTTTTGAATAAAATTTTAAAACAATCAGTGGTTACATACATTTTCGTTATCTTGACAGTTTCTTTTTGAAGGATTTTTTTTTGTTGTTGAGCTGGTAACACTAATCAAAGTTTGTATATGAGGTTATTTCGGCCGTTAATTTTTTATTTTAACCTCCCACCGTAATTCATTGAATAACGCTCTTGCAACTATACAGAATCATAGCTATATCCTTACTTATAATATAAATTGCGAAAGCGAGTTTGTTTGTCTCGCTTTTAAACCCAAAACGCTGAATCGATTATGATAAATTTTCGTAACTGTTAGATGGCCCCTTGAAAATGGCGATTGGGTATTGTTTTTTTTCAATCAACTTATTGGACACAAGGTCAACAGAGGGATAAACTTTGTATGAAACTTTTTACAGCGTCATGCAAATTGTTTGACAAAACTGATATTAACGCAAGCGAAGCTGCGGGTAAAAACTAATATAAGTAAAGATCTATGTGATGGATGATCTTGGTAGATTTTACTTTACTTATTAGACTTAAAACCTTATCGTTAACGTTAATCCTAATCAGTTTCTTTTACGTATTATCGCTGGTATTTTATGAGATATGCATTGATTACGAACTGGATTATAAATATCGAGCTTTTACCCGTGGCTTCGCTCGCGTTGATAGAGATTTTTCATATTTATTGCATTTGCATATGATCTTTGCGATGGTAGGGCTTTTTGTAATGCTCGCATGGCGAGCTACCACCCTACAGCCTTAAGTTTACCACCAAGTACATGTAAATGTGTTCCGGAAGTTGCAATTGTGAATCAGCCCTTTTACTACGTTAAGCGTAATACTATCTAAGACCACAGCATCACTTAATATCAGGTGATATTGTTGCCATAATGCTGAACTTATAAATTAAAAAAAGTCAAAATTCTCAAGTTGAAAATCTTTCACCAGACCTCCTCAATTTCGTGTGCTCATACAATAATACAAAAATACTAATTTATAATATCCCCATTTAACGTTAACTTTCAATAACGCCAAAACATCCACAGTCCCTTAATTGCCTGTATACAGAGTTTACGCAATATATTTTTGTATTAATTCCGATGTATTTAATTGACGAACGTGTTACTTTGCGGAAATCCATCATTAAATGTTGAAACGTATATTAGTTTGCACTTGCTTGGAATTGATTGAGCGCTGGCGGTTCAACCAACGTTGGTGGACGGTTGGACCAATTGTGGGTATATGGCACAATCGATAAATAACTAGCGGATGTGCAAAGTAATATCGATTGTGCCACGGACCAACATTTGGTCCAACCATCCACCAGCATCAGGTTAAGGCCAATTAATTCCAAGCGGAAGTGCAAAGTAATACATTTCAGCATTCAGCAAAGTGCGCGTCGATAAAATGTAACGTCCGGATCTGGCTTATTTGAAGTTAATCTACAAAACTAACTGTCATCTACCCGCTGTGCTGGGCAAGCGAAACTAGATGAAAAAAAGGCAAAGTGACTCCAGTGAAATCCAAAAACTAGTATGCTTGATCCATCAAATCAAAATACTTCATTCAATTTGGGCTCCGAGAAGGCATATGAGACTTCGTGCCAGCAGTTGCACTTGAGAGCTAGCCCCTTTTCTAGGTTTCGTTTGTCTTGAGCCAAATGTCACGTAGTATATTACCTTAGATTGCGGAAATGCTAAACCTATAAAAAATATGGATTTAAATCTCATAACATTACATTTTTTGTTATTTTCGTTTTTATTTTTCTGTACATTACATTCAAAATGCTTTAAAATATTATGATTTCTGTAAAACATATTACAACTTATGTAATCTGTATTCTGTTCTCTTCACTTATAATAACAGTTCCTAACTGTGTAAGTTGTGCACTAATCTAATAGGGTATGGGATTTAAAATGTTATCTTAACATTTGTTAAGTGTTAAGTTGCTTTTGTATTTAATCTCATATCTGTATCGGTGCCTTTTAAAATAAAATAAAATAAAATACTTAAGTAATAAACACCTTATAATAACTTTCGTTTGTTTCGGCAAGTTTTGGGAACTAACCGGCATCTAACCAACTCAAATACGTTATTCAGTTTAAACCCTACAAAGGTTCTAGTGAACGTCAAAACTACCATCGGTTTATAAAATAACCTAAATTCGATCTGTCTATATTATCTTTTGTATGTATGTATTCAACAAAGATAAATAGAAATATATTTACAATTGATTTAGGGGGGGCACAGAGGAGGTCTGTTCACATATTGATCGAGTCTGTAATAGCCCTTTGACATCAAAACTTGCTTGATATAGTGTTTGAACTTACCATCCGTTAGCTACGTACTTTGTTTTGGGACTTTATTATAAGCCCTTCACTATTAATCAAAATAGCCCAAACATGTGTTTATCTAAATGTGTTTCCGCCTCGAACAGTTTATTCAGTAAATTTGCATGATTGTGCCAAAAGGAACTGTATTCCCTTATATCTGTATCGATAATTATGCATATATATATATATATATATATATATATATATATATATATTAGAAATATAAAAAAGGCTACAAAACGAAAAACACGCGGTCATGTTCATAGGTATGTATAGCAAAAACATGGTACATTTTATTATCGATTATTATTTTCTCCTTCTTAGGGTTATGTGAATGAATGTTTGATATATTCTGTTTATCCGTCAGTTAGATACGAGCTATAGTCAAATGTATAGCTGATCGATAAGTTATAAATCGTTTTTTTTTTATACTTAAGGTTTAGCATCATAGCCATAATCTCACCTGATCTGAAGTGACGATACGGCCCAAGTTGGTAGACACGCTAAACCTGTGGAGGAACTGGCACTCAAGAGCAGCTGCCGGAACAGGTTTACAACTTGAGGGTGGTAGCTACCCAGGCGGGCATTAGAAAAAGCCCTACCACCATGCTATGGTTTCCTCACGATGTTTTCCATCACCGAAAGCTCAAGCTCATTGTAGGTGCTTCGATTCGAACTCACGTCCCTTGACGCAAAGTCGTACACACTACCACTGAGCTATCATCGCTTCAATTATAATGTTTTATATCGAAAAGTCAAAAAAGTCTGTTTTTTTAGATTTTCATGTATCGTCATCGATTTCTGAACTATATTCCAAATTTCAAGTACCTAGCTTACCAGTAAATTAGTCGAAAAACAACATAAAATTCCACACGAACTGACATACAAGAAAGCGAGATAATGAAACCATGGTAAAAAAACACACACAGTATACAATTAATCTCGTAAATAATAACATTATTACCTCAGCAACGGTCTCACTGATGAATCACTACACACCACGATTTCCTCCATCATCCCCCACGAAGCTAGATTATCCTTGAAAGTAGAAAAATACAGCGCCAAAGCGATACGAAGGTATGAACGGCGCGTATATAAGCGGAACGCGCTACCTCCCAAACATCAGTCACTGGTTGTGGTGTGCGCAAATCTTTCTTAACCAACATGAAATTCTTGGTAAGGTTACTTGACTTTATACTAACTTAATTACAACATCATGACTTAACACCTATTAGGTCGGTAGAGTTCTGTAAGTGTCGACTAATAGAAAAAAAAACTTTCTAGGTCTCTATTAATATATGTTTCCTCACGAGTCCTTATTCATTTCATCACTGAAATTACAATAGTAATTAGCAAAAACAAATATTAATCTATGCGTTTAATAAAACTGTGATCTAGTCAAATCTATACATTAAAAAAATAATTTTTGGTTTTCTAAAAATTTCATTTTATTATCCAAAAAATCATTTTGTTCGTTATATGTTTATTTGTCCGGTCTTTCCTATTGTGCATACACCACTTTGGAACTACTCCATAGATTAAAAGCCAATTTGGCGCGGCATTACTTGATACTGTATATTACCATTATAATTAATATTAAAATTAACACAAGACCAATTTAATAATACACGTTTTAATATATACAGTATTTTCCTCAAGCAAAATTCAAAATAATACATTAAGGCGCACCTGTGGATGTAAATTACTGCCTTACGCAGGATATTGCGTAGTTTAGTTAAATACTGGCTTCCAGACGTATGTCTTTGAAAGCGTTTAACATTTCAGATTAGCCAACTTGTCTATTTATTGTGTCGGACCGTTGTTCGTAACTTCCGATTGATCGTTTGTAAATGTTGTATATTAACTGCCCTTTGGGGTAATTAATAACTCAAATATAGTGCCGTCTATAGCAATTAAGCGTACATAAAAATACATATATTTTATAAAACTATCAAACGGTGCTGGAGTTGAGCTATTTTATACGGGACATTCCATACTAAATCGATTAACTTTGATTACGACCCGTTTCGATTTGTCTGAAACTCTACTATCTTTTTCTAACCCATGAAAAATAGCAAGCAGGTTCTTTTCAACTCCTCTGACTCTTTTTCCCGATCGCAATACCTTAGTGGGAAATGGACTGATGGAGATATATATTTTTTTAATTTTCATAAATAAAATAATAATAATAAACTGTTTAAATAATAGAAAAGAAAATTTAATGGTAGCATATATTTTTGATTAGGTCGTCATGTCTCGAATAGATTATGCATCCAAACGCAACAAGAAGTTGATTTACTGTATAATTAACTTTATGCCCAATTCCAAAGGGTTCGTTTCTTTTTATGGTATATAAAGTATTCTATATGTGAACCCATTTTGTTAGTTATCACTGTGTCAACATTAACCTACATTTAGCGAATTGCTTGAGAGTGATTCGTTATACATGAGACTAGAAGATAGAAAATTGAAAGAGATATATTATTAGCTTGAAAATCCCAATTATCACTACGAAAAAATATTTAAAATATAGATTTGAGTCATTTCATTATATATGTGTGTACTAGCTCTGCCCCCGACTTCATTCGCGTGGAGCTTAAAAATATTTAATAGTTTTCGCACGTTTCTGTAATATTTATTCAACACAGCTCTGCCTCAGTTGGTGGCAGCATGATTATCAGATAACATTCGTCAATAAATGCGTTAACAAATACAAAGAGAGTTTTTCGAAATCCGACCTATTATTAGTAATTTTAAATAATATTTTTTTTTCCATTATAACATTAATCTACATTAATAGGGTTTACTATAGCATACACATAGCTTTATTAAATAATATACATATATATAATCTCTAAATGTATTAAGTGACCAATTTTTAAGTGTGATTTAAAACCATTGCAACGACCTAAGTTTTTACCTTCTAAATTCACTCGATAGGATTTTTATAGCTAATATCGATCACCTGTTTCCTTTAAATAAAAAGAACGGAAGCAGGCATTTATTCTTATTAACAGTATTCGGGAATACATACTATATTTTAATTAAATATAAAAATTTAAAGTAAATATTCATACAAAAACAGGGTAATATTTAGAGACACGTAAAGAATTCTAAAGATAGATCACCCAGCTCACCATATGCTGAAGTATCATGAGACACTCAGTGCTGATTTTCAGCTGAATCAAGTCCGGTTATAACATGTCGTGATCTTTGACGTATAGAATTCTAAAAATAGATCATCCAGTTCAGCATATGCTGAAGTATAATGAGACACTCAGCGCTGATTTTCAGCTGAAATCAAGTCCAGTTATAGAGCATCGCGATCATTCCACATTTATAACAACAACATATAAGTTATACAACAATATTCATTGAGTTCATTTATTATTAAATTGATTTCAATTTTATTAGGAAATTGTGTTATAATATATTTTAGACTTCACAGGTTTAGCGTTTTGACCAAAATCTCTTTTAGTAATGATTTCTTAGGTTTACGCGAATATTATTCATTGAAATAAAACTAATTTAAACGGATTTTATCGCGGTTATTTATTAAATTTTGATCCCGACGTTTCGAAAGCTTTTCAGCCTTCGTGGTCACGGGGCGGACTGAGGTGTGTGTCTACCTTCAATTCAATTTTTTTCAATTTAAAAATCAAAAAAAGAAAAAAATTTAATTGAAGGTAGACACAGTAACATAAACTTTTCTGGACAACCTACACCTCAGTCCGCCCCGTGACCACGAAGGCTGAAAAGCTTTCGAAACGTCGGGATCAAAATTTAATAAATAACCGCGATAAAATCCGTTTAAATTAGTTTTATTTCAATCTCTTTTAGTGTTAAGTAATGATATACCTAAGGCAATAGACACGCTAAACCTAGTTACAGGCTGTCAAGTGCAACTACTGAAACACATCTATAGGTATTCGGCGGCAGATTCTCAATTTGAGGATGGTAGCTAGCCGGGCGGGTATCAGAAAAAGTCTTACCGTCACCGAAAGTTGACGCTTAATGCTGGGTTTCGAACTCACGTCCGTTGACTCGATGTCCGTACGCGATACCGAATGACATATAACTATAGAAAAACTGATATTTGAAATGTATAAACAATCCAGTCCATTTGTATCCTCGCTTAACTGCATTGTTTAATAAACTTACAGAGATAAAATAAAAAAGGCTTTTTGAAAAACGAGAAAACGAAAGAAAAATCTTATCTCGATTTATGCAAATTAAATTACCTTAATTACTCGGTATGGCGGCGGTCGAGAAGATTCACTTGCTAAAAGAAATATTCTCCAAAGTCCGGCTTTAATATTCAAATTTTGTTTTTTTTTTTTTTTATTAGGCATTTAGTAGAAATCCACGTTTTCCTTATTTTTTATTTTCCTAAATTGATACAGATTCGTGGACGCAATACGCCCTTATTCTGAAAACTACCTGTTTTTTTAGCTTTAGCGTTATGCTCACAATTCCACATGATGTAAAGTGACGATGTGTCCCAAGATAGTGGATACACTAAGCCTAGTGGACCTATAAATGTCTGGGGCTTTTCCACTTAACGCATTACAGAAAACCCTACCGCCGTGCTGCAGTTTCATAACGACGTTTTCCTTCACCGAAAGCGCAATTGTATGTGGATTCGAATTCACGGCCCTTGACGCGGCGTACGTACACATTACCAACAGAGCTAACATCGCTTCCGATACTAACTGATCCACTGAACTATTACTAGTCAACTACTGAAGCGGTTATTATGAAAATTTACACCCACAGGGCCAATGGTACAGAGAAGGAAGCGGGATATATTTTGTCTAGACAATAAGTGCTGTTTATAATTGATACAAAAACAAATTATTACTTAATAAAATAACTTATAAACATCTTAAAGAAGCGTAATCTACACCGGATCGTAAGTTATTCTTGACCCAATTTGTCAACATTTTATTTTATACACTATATTAATAAATTGTATGCGAAATAAAAAAAAATGAATCTAGTGAATAAATTAACTTATTTATTCGGTTTTACGATTGGATATTGCCACAGACCTTGATAGTAACAAAAAATATGAACAAGTGGCAGAAGATAATGATTATATTTTATATTTGAATAATAAAAAAAAACAATACAAGTTAAAAATAAAAAAAAATTAGATATATCCATTTATCTATCTATCTTTAGCTAAGAAAAAAACAGGTGACCTAAGTGATATATAAAAAATGATTTTAATCTATCGAGTCAATAAGTAGAATAATCTAGAAACATCATAATTTTATATAGTACTAGACTTTACGTACGGCTTCAGAATCCCTCCTATAAAGGCCGGTAACGCACATGCGATTCCTCTGGTGTTGGCGTCTCCATTGGCGGCGGTGATCACTTAATATCAGGTGACACGCTTGCTCGTTTGCCCCCTATTCCATGAAAAAAGATAACGTAATTAAAAGTGTCATGCAAAGTTCACCCCTTTCTTAATAAGTAACCTTTCACCTTCTCCAAGTTCCCATATATTTCTATACCAAAATTCATCGTAACCTTTTCAGCAGTTTAGGTGTGTGAATGTAACAAACAAACAAACTCACTTTCGCATTTTTATAACTTTACTATAATTTTTGTAATTTTATATATTACAGTTTTATTCCTATAAGATCTTTACTTAATAATTATTCTCAGAAACACAAAAAAATAATTTGGAAATCCGACGTGCAATTCTTTATATTACCGTGTTCAAACAAAAAAAATCTGCTTGATAATATTCATATATATAAAGATTGTCCAACAGATTTAATATAAATAATAAATACACATCACGTTTTTATTATTATATAATTAGAGTATACATATGAGTGAGGCCTTGAAATTTAACATAAAAAATATCATATCAAAGTTAATACTCCGCAGTTATAAAATGATTATTAACTTCACAACAATTCGTTACGCTTTGTAAGTAAAAATTAGACGTAGCTAAATGTCGAAGGCACACAGAATGATAAGTGTTTCCTTTATCATTGCTCAAAACCGTATTACACTACAAGACGATAGTATTGTAGATCTTTACAAGACTCCCTAGGGGGTTTGGAAGTAATAGGCATCTGACAGTGAGTGTCAGTGAGTTTGAACTTGCAATAAGCTGACCTTAAGATGGAAAATGTTTTATTTGAATTTCGTGATGATAGTCAGCTAGTACTAAAACTCAGAGCGTTGCCAAATCAGCCTCTGATTACTGGCAATAAGGAGGGAATACGGGGTTGCCAGGAGATCATTTTAGTGGCTATTTCTTGTGATGCGCACCAGCTAAGTACCAAACAACGCTGAAGTATCCTTCACGTAACCAAAAAATTAAAAAGTTGGATAGTACCTGGTGTTATGTTACTTTTATGCGACAGTCCATTTTAGACTTTAAACCCCTCTTCTCTAAGGAGCTCTAGACATTCGATTAAAATTAGGAACGCGATTCAAGATTATTTTACTGTGGTTTTACAATGCCTTAAGTAAAAAGAAATCTCCGTCGATTCTGTTTATCCAAACTAAAAGGCATAACGTGTCCATAATCTTGCTTTCCTGTCTAAGAAATGCTAGAATTGGAGCTCACGGTATTCACAAATCGGTTACAAAGGTCAATAATAATGAAAATTAAATAACCAAGTCGCCGCATTGTTTGTAAATAAACGTGTTGCAACACAAGCTTTGTTCAAAGATCGACAGCAATATTGACACACGTTTAACTATAGACAATTATTGGCCGGTCAATTGCGGGGCGAGCGATTGTCCCGCGTGTGACGATGGCGATGTTTTGCAATCGAATCATGAATCATGCGAAACGCTGTTAGCGTTACGGGAAGTTACAACTGTGGAATTCATAGTAGACGGGTTACCTTTGGACCATATAATTATCTTCATAAACCTGAGCGTTTGGCTGCAATCTTGCGTGACGTTAAGAGACGATATGCGCTTAATGGTAACTCGCGAAACTTAGGTAAGCAATTGACTATGAAGATAGGATCTTCTAGATTTGCTAACAGAGAGTTGTATATTTTGCTAGATGCATATTGGGAAAAGTAAAAGAAATATTAGTTTGGTATAGACTCATTACTGTAAAGCTCAAAGGATTTGTTGGAGAAGTGAATATGCAGAAAAACTTAAGCATTTATTTTCTTTTATGTAGTTTGTTTTTGTTTGTTAATATTCAATTTAAAGTCGGTCTGAAATCTAGGGGTTTATTTAAACGACTAATTTGATATATCATTAGGAAAATATAGTAGGCCATTTATTAATTATTGATATCGCGTAACATTAGCACTCTAATTAGTGTTGGACTGTTAGACATTTTATGTTCGGTGCAGTTACGCCAAAATGTGGGTATTTGAACCAGGATCTTGCTAATGTTATGACATAGGTTTACGAAATAATATTATTATCATTAAGGAAACCCGTCTCGTCTAGATGAAATATAAACAAGATAACTATTTAATATAATTTATATGCAATTGAATACAAAATCGCATTATTCATGTTTTGTATGAGATGTAGAAAATCTTCTCGTCTATGTATAAACGTTATCAATTTCGTTAATCTTAATAAAATCATAATCATTTCATAAACACAATCTTGATAATAAAACTTACTTTTTTAATTTTATAAAGCTAGGGCTAAAGCAGACCATATATGAACACAATCTTGAAATATATTATAACTATAATGAGACAATAATTTTGCTTGTATTACGTATTCAAGAACCTTGAAAAAAATTAAAGATAGAATAAGATACATTTTTAATCATACTGACATAAAGATATATATAAAAAAATGTCAACAAATGATCAGCATTCCATTGTGGGTCACTATTGTAATTTCCAGTTTCAAATTTTATAATGGCTGGATATAAACTGGTTGATATCGTAACGTGAAGCGTCTTTGACGAGCTGATCATTTGGTGGTCGTATCCAGGACAGTTTAGATCCTTACTTCACTACTTTATTTGTCCTGAAAAGTAACATTTACAGTGTGACTATGTCAAGTATTCGTTAGTCAAGATCTAATGAGATAAACTCTGAATTGTTACAGATTGTAGCCGCTTTGGCCATCAGCGCCGTCTGCGCTGCCGAAGAGAAGAAAACGGAAAAGCGAGGACTCTCGAGCTTAGGCTACGGCGGTATCGGCTACGGAGCCCACGGTGCTGGTTATGATGGTCTCGGCTATGGAGGTCTTGGTTACGGCGGTCTCGGCTACGGAGGCTGTGAGTATACCTTTACATAAAAAAAAAGCGAGTGGTGACGTCACACCAGATAGGAACCCAAGTTCCTTATTATAAAAATATTAATTTCAAGTTATATTCGAGGTATAAAGAAAATAATTATTCGGGTATACATTTTTTATTATGATTCTTTTGTCGATAAAAAAAAATCTTTGCAAAATTATCTTAACACCTTTATTTTGTTTACGATGATTTATAAAAATATGTAATAATAACAGTCATCACGTAGACTATACATTAGACATTGTATAGACATCATACATAAGCTATACATAAAAATCTTACGCTAATGTTACGGACGATTTTTGCCGGCTTGGGTACCCCTCTGCGATGACAAATAAGGAACTCCGTTCCAAAATCTTGTCAAAACGTGTCGACCGATTGAAACAAGTAAAGTTCATGTAATGCATCTCTTTTGTGGACAAGATGGGTATAGAAGGTTAACAGCGTATGTTAGTTCAAAAAAAAAAAGTACAGAATACACTGAGGTGGAGTTATCAAATGCCGAAAGTTGAAGAACGTCTACCGGACCAATTAGGAGATATAATTTAATACCATTCTATACAATAACGCATATCCGGGTCATAACTTTAGAAGTCTTTATTATTCCCTGATCTGTTTAAATTCAATATTATGAAGTATTTGATGTTATTTTTATCAGAATTAAGTATTAGTCGAGAAAACAAATTTATGGCAACAACAACTAATATATATGTATTTTCATTTTTACAGCAGGTAATTTTGTAAACAATACCAACTTTAACATTATGTATGCACTTAAACTTGGATTGTAATTTGAAGGAGAGACGACGTTGCTCATGAGCTTATATTCAAACTTTGCAGTACCTTACAATTTTTAATACTTTATAATATAAATTCGAATAAGTTTCGTACTCAATAAACTTGAAGTATGATCTGAATTTCTAATGTCCCTTTGATCAATACACCTTGGGGAATAATACGCTTTCAGTTACATAAGTTGATTCCTGTTTGATCGTTGTCAAATATCTCTTTGGGGATTTAAAAAATAAATGAAACCTCAGTGTGCACTAAAGATTATATTGAGACACTGGCATTTATGGTCCCTTAGGTTTAATCTGTACTAAATCATCGAATAATTTTCTATGTTCATCCAGTTTATTAGCTGTTATGTTTACGAAAAAACCGAATGATTTTCTAGTTAGGTCTTTTGGAAAAACCCTCTAATATAGATTAAATTTGGCTTATTTTTTATTTAATATATATTTATGGATACAGCAGAGGAATGTAGCAATTATTATGGAACAATTGTCTAACAATGCAGTTCCAGTATAAATGGCTTAGTGGCGGTGAGCAACAATAAACTAATGGAAATAATGTTTTAAATTTGCGCTATATTCTGCCTTTGGAAATTTCAAATCTTTGCAAAAGTATTTATTTATTCCACAGCTCTTTCTCCTGTACTTCTTATTGGAGTACTTCCATGTTATTGTGTAGGCTATTGGACCAGTTTTAGTGCTATCAATAAAAAAAATACTTAAAAACTCATTTTTAAATCTTTATAAACAAATCCTTAAATTTTCAATAACGCTTGTGATCGAATTGTAAGCATTGGGCGAGCATTACTTATATAAAACGTTTGACTGCCTTAAAAAGGATTAGAATAACATCGCGATCAGATCCAGATCAAATACCATTTAAAAAGAGCAATTCACGTAGAGAATAGAGTGAAAGATAAAATCGAACAGAACGATTCCTAGGAGACGATTCAAATGCCTTATAAATTTCAAAGGACCTCCAAGCGTTTCCGATGAACAAATAAAGGATACGATAAACTACTGTTAGAGTTGCAATAAAATAGCAGTTAAATGCACCGGGGGCTAAAGGAAATCGTTCGAAGAGATTAATACGAGAGTAAAGTGGTGCGGTTTCATCCGTATCCAATGATAGTAAGATGCATCTATTACCACATTATATTTTAAAAACATTTTTGTGTAATTCTTACATTTATAAAATTTCATTATTTTCAAGTCTCAATCTATGTATTTTTTTTATAGTTAAGACTTAGTGTTATGGCCATAATCTAACCTGATCTTAAATGACGATACGGCCCAAGTTGGTAGACACGCTAAACCTTTGGAGGAATTGGCTCTCAAAAGTAATTGCCGGAACACACTTATCGGTATTTGGCGGCAGATTTTCAACTTGAGGGTAGTAGCTAGTCAGGCGGGCATCAGAAAAGCCCTACCACCAAGCTATGGTTTCCTCACAATGTTTTCCTTCATGGAAAGCTCAAGCTCATTGTAAATGGTTGGATTCGAACTCACGTCTCTGGACGCAAAGTCGTACAGGCTACCAATGAGCTATCATCGCTTCAAATTATGTATGTAATTTACCTGCTAAATAATCATCTTTAATCTATTTATTTAATACTTTAAAAGTATTGTTATAATCAACTAATAACCAATATTGGATACTTTGCAAAATTTATTACTTTTCGCAATAAATGCATAAATATGGCGATAGCTTTTAATGGTACTTATCAGACTCCAATGTTTTTTCCTTTTAATATTGTTTGTTGAAGATCATTACTGTCATTGTTGAAGCGGTATACTCATTGTTAGAGCTTCCTAAAGAGTTTCCGTGACATCTCTTAATTCATGGTCCATACTAATGCTAATTATAATTCACACCACTGCAACAATCAAGCTATTTATATATTGCAAAATACTCTATACATATTACACAATTTAAGATACAAGAAACAAATTTGCTATTAAAAATGAATGACCTTTTAGATTTCTGCAGTCACTCATAAATTTCTGATACTACTGGTTCTATGACATTTGAGTCTATGATCCATACGGGTTTAAGTATTGCATTTTACATTCCTTTTTATTCTACTTTGCTCATTTTTCTTATAATTTTTTTGTATGGAATGAATAATTTATAATTTATTCTTAAAAATATAAAATACTGTTGCACTCCTTAGCGTAGTCATTTTGTGATGCTCATTATCTTCTAATCCACCTTTGTGCAGTAACCTTCATTGATTCAAAAGTCTATTTAATTTTACACCCTATTTCATTATAGCTATAAGGTTGATCATAGTTTTGGCAAGGTATTTAAGGTAAGGAACTCGTTCGAACGAATTTTAACTACCTCATGACTAGAATTTTCATTATAAATTCGTTTAAGGATCTAAAAATTGAAATCAATATTAGAAACTCATTTGAAATGAATTATTGTATTTTATGTTTGATTAAAACTGACTATCTTGTAGGTTACTGATTTTAGGAACAACCGATGACCTTTCATAGTTATGGATCCATTGTCACTTAGTACAATTTTTCTATATTACTATTTTATCTCTTCTTTCAATAAATTTCCAGATATAGAAATACAAAATTGTACTAAAACTCTCTGTGTATTCTTAAATCATTCATCAAATCGTAAAGAGTCTATGTGGGTTGTGCTGCGTATGGCTATGCAAAGTTCTGGTCCCAAAAGGAAAGAATTCGGACTGGTTATACAATAAAACACTTCGTTCCAACTGTGACGTTGCAACGGATTTCGGGTACAGTTAATTCACTTGTAAAATAGACACAACGGCGCCGTTTAGATCGTTGATAAGTCAGATAAAGATACGTAATGGCCGCCATAATGTCATGTATGAATACGTGGAAACTTTATGTTCATTAGCGCGAGAAGCAATTTACTAAAATATATTGTAAGTTTTGAACCTTTTCGGGCGTTAAGTTCAGATATTATTATCCAATGCAAGCTATAATAGCAGCATTGTGTCTAATAATAAATTGAATGATCCCAAAACAACGACGACCTCAAACAGACGAGTGATTCTTCAGTGGTCGTGTCTGTTATACGAGTCTGAAACCTTCTCTGGAACTGGATATACACTGGGTCTTTATTTTTTTTTATGTCGCGCAGCATATAGACTGCTTTGCACTTGATGTTAAGTACAGTTCAACCCAAATCAGCGGCGATTGACAAAGGATCAAAATTCACTGCTAATCAACGTTGTTATACCTGCCTGATTGGGTATCTCTTCCTGCCTCTTTTGAAGGACCCAATATTATACAAAAATTATTATAAGACGCGATGAACTAAAAGTATGTTCCAACTGACTAACATGGTCGTAAGCAAATCGGGATATACCAGTTAATGAAATTTAATAGCTTGTAAAATCATTTAAAACCTAGTATTCTATCTAACTAGTTTCTTAGCTGCACCGTTAAAGTAGTTGCCTCGATCTAGCCGCCACACCGAAATGCTATAGGTTCGAGTCTCAGACAGGACAATTATCAATGTAATCATACAAATTATTATAAGTTTGGTGTTTATTTCAGTCCCTTAACTGTGTTTAAAAAACACACTTTTCATTGGAAAAATTGCTTCAATCATAGGCAATGGTCATGATTAAGAGAGTTAAAGCCTTTTGCCGGGTTTTACAAATCAATATAATTCAAGATGCAATACTAAACTATAACATTCTTCATTGTTTGATTATCATAAAGCAGCGTATCGTATTACATAATTATAAGTAATAATAAGTTAAAAATGAATTACTTAATAACTGAAGGCAAGTTAAGGTCAGCTTTGTTCGGCGTATTGACCGTGAAAATATCTATTTGTAATTTTTTTTTTTGTATCGTAAATAGATTTCTGTTATAAGATAGCCTATTGTCGGTCACGCGTAAAATAAATCAATTTTACTCGTTCTGGTGTCGGTTTTTTGTTAATCATTGACCTTAACTTCATGGCTGGATAGGCGATTCGTTGCGCTTTGACGGACGAATGATTCATTGAAATAAATAGTCATACAACAGTATGATTATATTTAATTTAAGTAAAAAGTGTCGTGTTTGTAGAATCAATAAACTTATGTAAGTAGAGTTATAGATCGTCCAATTCGCGTCAATTTGATGTAAATTCGATATTAATAAAAAATGCGTTTGCATTTTTTTTTTAATACTTAAGGTTAAGCGTTATGGCCATAATCTCACCTGTTCTTAAGTGACGATATTACCCAAGTTGGTAGACACGCTAAACCTGTGCAGGAACTGGCTCTCAAATGCAGCTGCCGGAACACACCTATTGGTATTTGGCTGCAAGTTTCCAACTTGAGGGTGGTAGCTAGCCAGGCGGGCATTTGAAAAAGCCCTGCCACCATGCTATGGTTTCCTCACGACATTTTCCTTCACCGAAAGCTCAAGCGCATTGTAGGTGCTTGGATTCGAACTCACGTCCCTTGACGCGCAGTCGTACACACCATCACTGAGCTATCATCGCTTCATGGTGGTAGGGGTTTTACTAATACCCGCCTGACTAGTTGTATCAAGTTGAAAATCTACCTCGAAATACCTATAGGTGTGTTCCAGCAGTTGAGAGCTTGTTCCTACGCTAGGCTTAACGTCTCCAGCATCTTGGACCTCATTGTCACTTAACGACATGTGATATTGCTGAAGTGTTACAAAAAGGTGTCCTTAGTAATGTATGCTGAGTTTATTAATAAAATAAATACATAATACATAAGCGCATATAAGCTGTATTTTGCATGTGAAAATTCACAGCATTACGAAGGCTGTGTTGATCATTGGTGTCTTTGTTTTAGACGCTCCGGCGACTGTCAGCAAGGTTGCGTACACGACCACACATGGCGGCCTCGGATACGGCGGTTATGGCGGTTACGGCGGACATGGCGGATACAGCGGCCTTGGCGGATACTCCGGCGCTGGCGGATACGGCCTCGGTAAGAACTGGTCGATATAACTCTTCACGCCTTTATTGTCACTTTCACTGGTGTTCGGTGATAAAGATCGAAAATGATGTAGTTTTTTTCATGTACCGTTGTGTATATTGATTACAATATCTATATTGACATATACATTCTAATGCTCGTTTGGCTACCAACTACCCTCAAGTTGAAAGTCTGCCGCCAAATACCAAAACGTGTGACCGGAAACACATCTGCGATTCTCTTGGTGTTGTGGGTATCCATGGGGGGCGATGATCACTTATCATCAGGTGACACGCTTACTCGTTTGACTGCTATAACAAAACACACGTACACACTAACCATCTCTTCATTGGTTTTCTACTTCGTTTCCACTCTTTATATACTATATGATACCATGGATTATAAGTAAAGTAGAACCTCGTTAAGCCGAACCTCGATAAATTGATAACATTTAAATCTAGAAAAAATTTTTTGTTCCCATCCCTTCAAACACCAAAACCTCCATTCTCTATAAGTCGAAAACTGTATAACTCAAATTTTTTAGCGTCCCCCTTGATGTTCGACTTAAAGAGGATCTACTGTATATGAAAATAATTAATAATAGACTTACAATTTACATCGAGGTTAGGGTACATGTTAAGAGCTTATTATTAACTATTGAAAAATAACAACGTATTGTTTATTAGAGATAATTATCAAGTATTACTCACGATTGTTGGTTGTGAGACTTGATAATGAGTTCCCACGCATATTGAAGCAAATGACCACAACGGAAACCTTATTATTTAACTTGAGTAATTTATTCGACCTCTATGTGATTTTGTAAGTGAAACTCCTTTTAAGGCTTTGAAATTTTCCAACCATTCTGTTTTTTTTTTTTGCTCAGCATAGTGACTGTACTGCACCTGGTGTTAAGTACAGTACAATCCAGAACAGCGGTGACTGACAATGATTCAAAATCCACAATCAGTCACCGCTGTCATGCTGCTTAGATACCTTTTCACGCCTCTTTTGAAGGACCCTATGTCATAGGAGGGTGGGAACACGCTGACCGGAAGACGGTTCCACAGCTCCACGGTACGAGAAAAGTATGAATCAGCAAAGTTTTTAGTTCGCGATTCAATATGGGTCACCGTGAAGCTGTGACACCGAAGTCGCGCCCCATACTGTGTGATTAGTACAGTACAATCTTGCCTCGCCTGCCATGGCACAGTACAAACCAAATTTAGTTTCCAGATCCTGAACGGGATCAGTTAGTGGTACTTTAGCCTTTTCTATTTTTATTAATAGCTAGTACCGCGTTCGATTTTCTCCTACGCGATTCGGCAACAGCCCAAGCCGAGGTTCGGTCACTAGTGACACCCTTGCGCGCTCGCCACCCTAGTTCGGTGAAGCTGTAAAAGCCCCTCAGGCTAACAGTGTAGGCACATAAAAAAAAACAAAAACTTTTTGTGTGACGCTCGTTTGGATAAAGTCGGCTTCGAGAGAGATATAATGGTGTTGAACTTCTGTCGTGCAGTCCTAAACACAAAACTTTTTTTTTTTGTTTCGAATTTCAAAATATAAATTTTTCTTGGACAGATGCTAATATTTGATGTTTTTATGTGATTAGGGTATACAACTATATAGAGTTGTCATTGCACTGTTGACCGCGACTTCGCTCACGTGTAAAATAAAAATATGTACTAATAAAAGAATTAACTTATATTATTTTGATGCATCAAAATGGGATGACATCTGGGAACGGATAAGCTTATCGGGAATTCTGGAATTTTTGTCATGGCTCGAAAAATTATTGAACCGTTCAGTTCTGAAAAGATCTACGAAGAAGTCAACTTACAACGAAATTTTAACTTTGTTTTATTTAAAATGTTACGCAATAGCTTTGACTTGGTTCGCGTGTAACTTAAAATTATAAAATGACGTTTGCCCGGATTCACTCCTATTGGTGGTTGCATGATCTTAAATGACCTTAAAGTTCCCTGATCTTTGCCCAATCGAGTACTAAAAGAATTTAAGGAATCCGACCTATAGTTCCCTAAATTAGCGGCATTCAAACAAAAAACTTCTGTGCTTTATAATATTAATATAGATCGACCAATATTATGTATTGATGCATAATATTGATTATGAATGTCATTATGTATATATATCTAAAAAGACACAATAAGATAGACAAAAATTTAAAATAGAATTCTTTAGTCGCTATAACAAACTCTATCATAATAATACTTTTGGTAAAAATGTTTCAATTTAGATTTATTAATTTTTTTATATTTTTTTATAGCTTTATTAAACGCATTCACTGTCGGTATAAACACTCCAAGTTACTAAGAGATAAAATTATAAAATTTATTAATACATATTATATAAAATATAATTTAATACATATATTAATTACATTTTTAATTTTTGTTAGTATAATTATGTTATATTCCTATTTATATAACTTCATTCGTTCGCAACGAAGGAACGAGGTTAACTGGCAATTGTTTTGAAATAATAAAACTTAGATATCATACCTATAATATCATAAATGTGAATGTAAGTTTGTTTGTTACGCTTTCACGCGAAAACCACTTAACCGATCATCATGAAACTTTGTGCATATATTCTTGGAGGCATAAGAAATAACATAGGATAATTTTTATTTAAAAAAAAGGGCGACAGAAAAAAAATTGTTTGACAAAAAATCTCAAAATCTTGCTACTTTAACGCCATCTAATTTTCCAGAGTAGAGGTGATACGAAGGTCAGCTAGTATTAAATACAATAAGGAATTTTGAAAGTTTTCAAGACAATGTAGATAGATAATAATCGAAGATATTAAAGGCTATAGAATCTATTTACATTATAATAGCGTATTTGTTTGTTTGTATGTTTGCCATTCTATAATGGGTAAGCTTCTCCACCGATTATTGTGAAATATCGCATACACGTTGTCAGGAGTACAGTAAAATGTATGAGATACTTTTGAGTGAAACTGCTTATGTCATTGATATTGTGAACCGCAACGTTATTGAGTGACGCTTGTTCAGGTAAAGTGGGCTTCGGATGACTTAGGGAGCGAGATAGAAATAGTGGTGTTAAGCACACATCGTTTTTTAAATAACAAATAAACAAATAATTTATTTATTTATATTCCCAGGCTATGGTCATGGTTATAGTGCCCCCGCTGTGAGCTACGCTAACCAGGTCGGTCATGGAGGCTATGGCGGATACAGCGGATACGGCGGATACGGCGGATATGGCGGATACGGCGGATACGGACACGGTCTCGGCTACGGAGCCGGATACTACGGTCATCATTAAAATACCTCAAAAGTTTTTACTACACATATAAAAAAATCCGCTATAAAAATACTCAATTATAGTGGTCTCGCCTGTTTATCCGCGGTTTGATCAAATATTTGTAGGAACATCTGGTGCAGCGGATAACATTAGATATGTCGACCTCACTATATTCAAGTCCATTCGTTTTTGATTATTTTTTTACATCGATTTCGCTGTGATTCTACTTTTTTTTTGTAATTGTAAATATTAATAAAATCTGTATATAAATATACTTTAATGTTTTTAATTTTTTATTCCTTTAAATAATTCGTTTTGAATTAACTTAATTGAGTTAACTCACAACATTTATTGTGATTCTTATTATATGGTTAGTATTAATATTATAATTATTTTCGTAATAAATGTAGAAGACATAAGTAGTACTGACGAATGTAGTAAGGTCCTGGATAATTATTGCCAAGTGACGAAACCATAGCATAGTGGTACGGCTTTTTCTAATGCCCCTCTGGTTAACTACCACCCTCAAGTTGAAAATCTGCCGCCAAATACCAATAGGTGTGTTCCGGCAGTAGCACTTGAGAGCCAGTTCCTCCTATAAAGGCCTGCAACGTACCTGATATTCCTCTGGTGTTATGGTTGTCCATGGTCGGCGGTGATCACTTATCATCGGGTAACACGCTTGCTCGTTTGTCTGATATTACATTAAAAAAAAAACTTCAAGGTTGCTAAAAGGATTTTTTTTTTTAATCGACAAAAAAACCGAAAACATACATGTTAATACTAAACATGCCAAATGTGATCGAGAAGGGACACTTCGATGTTTGCATAAATGAATTATTGACACAATGCAAATGTCGTCCAGTGTGGTTGGTGAAGAAAAAAATGTATTATTCAAATCGAATGTGCGGAGATCCATTTTGTAATACTTCATAGGTTTAGCGTTATGGCTACAATCTCTCCTAACATTATGTGGCCATATGACCCACAACAGAGGACACGCCAAGCATAGTGGAAGAACTGGCTCTCAAGTGCAACTTCCGGAACGCACCTACACGTATTTGGCGGCAGATTTTTGACTTGTACATAGCAAATAGTCATATGGGCATTGCAAAACCCCTTTGCCATAATGCCTAAGGTTTCATCACGATGTTTTCCTGTATAGAAATCTCAAACTCATTGCCGGGATTCCGATTCACGACATGGAGTCCGTATTCACTATAACTGAGCCATTATCCCTTCTATCTTCAATAAATAAAGTAAGAACGTAAGCAAACGTTATATATACAAACTGAATTGCCTAAATAAACTTTGTTGATCGAAAAACGTAAACCTTTTAATACGAAGTAAGCTATAAAACGAAATATTGTTGAATGTTTTATCTTATATCAAATTTATGACTCCTTACAATGAAACAGCAAGAGAATTAATTAAATTTATTAGATATATCTTTGTAATTAGATGCTGGGAGGCTATGAGTACATGATGAACCTTTCGCAGTAGTAAAATTTTAAGTAATTAAGAGATCAAGTACTAACTTAGAAATCTAAGTAAAATTATCAAGGGCTACGGGATTGGGGAAGGGTCACGCGTCCTGACGATCCATGAGTCCCAGGGGTTGACCTTCAAACCGGTGGTGATCCTCCAGACCAAGGGGAGGAAACTACAGATCCACGATAGTGTACCCCACGCTATCGTGGCTGTATCGAGGCACACGGTGACCTGTGTGTACTCGTCGAGCTGTGAGCGCCCCAGCGAGGCCAGGACAAGATGGCCAGAAAACAAGGGGTCATAAGAGTCACACAAACTATACTTGCCCCAACCCCAACCACAAGGCAACTATAGATATAAGTGAAAAAGTCTAATAGTTCCATAAGACAAATAAAAAAAAAAAATCACATACTTTATAGTTTTTGGTGTTTTTTTTTTTTTTTTTTATACATAAGGTTTTAGCGTTATGGCCATAATCTCATCTGATCTTAAGTGACGATACGGCCCAAGTTGGTAGACAAGCTAAACCTTTGGAGAAACTGACTCTCAAGTGCAGCTGCCGGAACACACCTATTGGAATTTGGCGGCAGGTTTACAACTTGAGGGTGGTAGCTAGCCAGGCGGGCATTAGAAAAAGCCCTACCACCATGCTATGGTTTCCTCACGATGTTTTCCTTCACCGGAAGCTCAAGCTCATTGTAGGTGCTTGGATTCGAACTCACGTCCCTTGACGCGAAGTCGTACACACTACCACTGAGCTATCATCGCTTCAAAATGCCTAGCTACTGCTGTAAAGCTATTTTTAACACCAACTAAATAACGCCTACCTAAAAAAAGGTGCGGACCCAGAGTCCGCAGATTGTGTATATTATAATAATAAACAAAAGTGGACTATATCTTAAGCGTAGTCTATCTTTTGTTATTTGACTATTAGGGTGTGATTGTTTGCAGCTTAAACAACCTGTCGACAAAAACAGCTGGAAATAGCTGGCTGCTTATTTGAAATGGAATAATTAATGTTTTACGAAAGATTCATAACAACCCAAGTGTGTAGTAAGCGAGAGGGGAACTTCCAAAAACACGATTCAAAGTCAAAGTGCCTAGGAATGTAATAAAGTTTCCTACATTTATACAGGTACTTGGAAACATAATATATTCCCACCAGCGCCAATTTAAATGTCGTAATAAAACCTAAATATAATTATTTATTAATATTATTAATAATTTCATCGCTTAATATCTACACTTATGGGATGAACTTTGATAACTACTGAAATAAATGTTTAATTATTTTTATTATGAAGTACCATTAGATATGTTCCGGCATTGGCACTTGAGAGCCAGTCCCTCCTATAAAGGCTGGCAACGCACCTGCGACTCCTCTGGTGTTGTGGTTGTCCAAGGGCGGCGGAGGTCACTTACCGTCAGTTGACAAGCTTGCTCATTTGCCCCCTATTACATAAAAATGCAAACTCACATACGCATTTATCATATTAGTAATTATTCTATAAACTGAATATAATAAAATACTGCGTTAATTTTAAAACGCCATTCAGTTATAATGAACAGTCTCTAAGATCTAAAATGTTGCTAATAAAATTATCAAGGAGCTACAATGTCCTTAATAAGTATTTACTCGACTCATTAGATCGTCTGTTATATATTTCATGATTTTGCAAGAGCGTTGAAAGGGTTCTTTCTTATAATAATACAAGCTAACAACCGGTATCTGCCTGCTTTCTACACAATTGAAGCTCAGTGCGTCAAGCGACGTGAGTTCGAATTCACAATGAGCTTGAGCTTTCGGTGAAGGAAAACATAGTGAGGAAACCATACAATGGTGGTAGGGCTTTATCTGATGCCCGCCTGGCTAGCTACCACCCTCAAGTTATAAACCTGCCGCCAAACACCAATAGGTGTGTTCCGGCAGCTGCACTTGAGAGCCAGTCCCTCCACAGGTTTAACGCGACTACCAACTTGGGCCGTATCGTCACTTAAGATCAGGTGAGATTATGGCCATAACGCTAAACCTTAATTACATATTAAAAAAAAATATTATAACATTAGTGTAATATTAAAAATATCGTTGTTAACAAAAACCAGCAAGCAAGTAGACGTCTTATCTGATGGTAAATGGTTACCGCCGCTTGTGTATCGCCAGCTTCAACACCACTGGACTTACAGACACTTTGCCGATTTTAGAGACCGTTTTTCAGTCCCTTTTTGAACAGTACCTAATTGGAACGGAACAGCCTTGGGAGACACCGCGATGATAGCTCAGTGGTAGTGTGTACGACTTTGCATCAAGGGACGAGAGTTCGAATCCAACGACCTACAATGAGCTTGAGCTTTCGGTAAAGGAAAACATCGTGAGGAAACCATAGCATGGTGGTAGGGCTTTTTCTGATACCCGCCCGGGTAGCTACCACCCTTAAGTTGATAATCTGCGGTCAAGTACTAATAGATGTGTTCCGGCAGCTGCACTTGAGAGCCAGTTCCTCCACAGGTTTAACGTGACTACCAACTTGGGCCGTATCGTCACTTAAGATCAGGTGAGATTAAGGCCATAACGGTATACCTTAGCTATAAAAAAAGGATTAAAGATTTTCAAAAACGTTTCTTATGCCATTTGACATACATATCAGATTTTTTTTATCACAAGGTAACCTCATGTTGAGTGACTTCGTGGCACAAGATGGAAGACACACTAAGCCTACCAAAAAGAATGGTCCTCAATTGCACCTTTCGGTATACACCTATAGGTGTTTATAGGCATTATATATACCATGTCTACCTTCACAGAAGCTCAAGCTCACTGTAGGTTGATTCGAACTCACGTCCCTTAACGTGGGGTCTATACACACTACTACGGGAACTGTTATTACTTCAAATTACGTTAAGTGAATATGTTATCTTTATATGAGGATAGATTAGTGTATTTTAAAAGGAACTTATCGTTATTTGTACGTAAGATCAATTATTAGTCCATCGATTAGATAGCGTATGCAAGGTGGTACATCGGGGATATTTTTAAATATACCTTATTATTAGAACAATTTAGTTTTTCAGAAGTTTAAAGGGTATTGTTGAAAATGCAACCTTCTTATCTATTAATCTAGTCATTTGACTTACTTTTAATCTTTTTGTTTTATAACTTTTTATTAATATACGAATAATTTATTAATATTAATCTATTAATGTATTAATATATTTGTTGTAATATATATAAGTTATTGTGTTATTCTTGATTTCCCATTAAATAGCCATATTCGACATCAAATTTGAGATATCCGCGACAGGTATTAAAATATTATCTTAATAATCTGTTATCTCAACATATGTATAGATACATTTAAATTGGTAATTGTATTAACATCTGTTCAAATCTATTATGTAAATGTTGTTGTGCTGATATAATTTTTTCCGCTTACATTCCAAATGCTGGCTCCCTACGAAATAGATCAAAATAATGTACCACAGTACTGTACAAATCAAAAAGGTCAACAAAAAAGTCCGCAATGGTCTATCTATTAGGGATAACCCACAAAAACCATGTTTTATCCTGTACTTTTTACGCGAAATAACAGCTTATTTATGAAGCGATATCGAGCAATACAGCGTTAATTCTTATCCGAATAAGTACCTTAAATACATTGTGTATTTAATATAGATCAATATGGCCCTTTACAGTATGTAATTTAAATGAATATTTTCGGAGATATTACAGATTTAAAATGCAGGCACATAGCGGTTGCGTGCCTATAAATAGCGCTAGGAAATGTAAAAAAAAAAATCGGTCAAACCATTTCTAAGTTTTAGCGAGGATATAAAAAAAAAACAATTTCAGGTGATACAAAGTTCACCGGGTCAATTAGTACTGTCTTAAGCACACACCTTTTTTTTTGTTCTATACTCCGAAAGCAATAACACTCGACTATATCTCTCGCTTTTATTGCCGACTGGAGCCGACTGGAGCCGACTTTAGTCGAACGAGCTTCACATATCGTCACGGCCCGGTCTTATACAATACTCACAAATTAGTGCTTAGTACGACTGAATAAATTTTCACCTGAATAAATACGAAAGTAACTCTGCTTGTTTCCACCGTACAGGCTCGGATATATAATAGTTAAGGTTTTAGCGTTATTGCTATAATCTCACCTGATCATAAGTGACGATACGGCCCGAGTTGGTAGACACGCTAAACCTGTGGAGGGACTGGCTCTCAAGTACATCTGCCGGAATACACCTATTAATATTTGGCGGCAGACTTTCAACTTAAGAGTGGTTGCTAGCCAGACGGGCATTAGAAAAAGCCCTACCATCATATTACGGATTCCTCACGATGTTTTTCTTCACCGAAAACTCAAGCTCATTGTAGGTGGATTGGAATTCACGTCCCATAACGCGGAGCCCGTATACAATACCACAGAGCTAACATCGCTTCTATTACTTTCGGTTGAGATGTACAGATTGCACCTTGTAAAAGGGCACTGACTCCCTGTTGTCCCGGAAATAGGGAATTAAAACTTATGTTGAACCTTATTTCTGAATTAAGATACTATGACGGTTGAAGCAAAGAAGTTTTTGCTGTGTTCAGCTGATACCTTTTTGGTATGGTTAATTAGCCGATAAGGTATATTAGAAATATTTATTTGATGTATGATCAGAAGGTTTTAAATGAATTACTAAGAAAATATTATCGTGACAATATGTCACAGACAGTGAAGGTTGCGTCGGATCACACTCAGACTCTCGTTCCACGTTCGTTATATTTTACAGCAGAGCTTCCGGTTACTACAATGTATATTACGTACAGTCGAATGTTCGTAACTCAACCGCTGGTGTTTTCGAAAAGACATACGCCGTTAGCTGGAGGGTCTTTCGCAACTGGCAGGGCTTTTTGGGGCGAATGTTGAGGGCACTCAGCCCCCAGGTCATAGAGGCTGGACCTCGGGCTCGCATCGCACTTATATAGTAATCTGTATTATCAACTACCCTCCTCCATGTCATCAATTTAAAGTATGTGGTATTGTTAGGTTGCCATATTAAAAAGCTGTAAACGTGATATGTAACAGATACGTTTGGTACAAATTATGTGGTTCGAGGTGTTCTTATTTGATATAGGATATGTACAAATACCATTAATTATCCTCTAATAGTAATGCTTCAACAGAGTGGTGATTTTCTTGTTGCAATTGTCTAGGGAGTTATGTGGGAGGCTTTGCGTGTCCACTTTCTTGGCTACGTCGTCAATTAACATCATGTTATATTGAGGCCATAATGATAAGCTATAAGTTATAAATATATATTTGTAGATTTTAATCCTCCATCGAACGGAAACGCGTCCTTCGATATATTATTTGAAAGAACATCAGGGATAAATAAAGTCAAAGTTCAATATGACACATATAGAACTGAATCCGTCTAACAGACTTCAATCCTCTTAGCGGTGCATTCCTGTGGCATCCCCAGGGATTACGGATTCTGTTCACCTTTCAATTCACACATATACCTACATCTAGCTGGGTCAGTGCCTTCGGTCAAACGGAAGTAAGAGAATATATTACTCTCTCGAAAACAGGTCTTTTGTGGATGAAAATACTCAATGTTGTCTGGGATGACTTAAAAAAGAAAGTTACCTTAATCTTACTTTAGGATATATTTGAAAATAGACAATTATTAACATTTTTTTTTTTATAATTAGGGTGTTAGCGTTATGGCCATAACTTCACCTGATCTTAAGTGACGATACGGCCCAAGTTGCTAGACACACTAAACCTGTGGAGGAACTGGCTCACAAGTGCAGCTACCGGAACACACCTTTTGATATTTGGCGGTAGATTTTCAACTTGAGGACGGTTGCTAGCCAGGTGGGCATCAGAAATAGCCCTACCATGATGCATACAACGGTGAGTGCCACGCGTCGGTACCAAAGAAAGACTTCGCTTGTTTTGTAGGGATTTTTATAATATCTAACTGGCTAGCTACTACCCTCAAGTGGAAAACCTACTACCCGATAAATATAAGTATGTTCTGACAGTTGCACTGCAGAGTCTACAGTCTTTCCCTACGGTTTAGAGAGTCTACCATCTTGGGCCATACCGTTACGTAACATCAGATGAGATTGTGGCAATAACGCTATGAAAAAGGCACTCTTTTATCCACACGTCATTCCTCATACCAACAATTTTACTTTATTGCTCAACTTCTGTATTCAATCACCTTCATGCTTAAAATTCTTCTAATTATATCTCCTCATAGCATGGCCATGCGATGTTAAGTTATCACTCCACAATTTCCCCAAGACTGGTGCTATTGTCACAACTATATATACTAACACGGTATTAAATTTTAAATTACATATAACATTGAACAACGTCATCTGTAATATCTAGAATTTAATGTTTATATTCATGAGGCAATCTAGATCAACGTATACGACCTACATCGTGTCCTAAGCTGCAGTGTGATCGGAATTATAAACGTTGGACACTGAATGGGACATTCAAGATGCTGGATCAATTTATCTACGTATAAGTTACATCCTGTGTGGTTTTGATTTTTATAGTCTGACCTGATGTCAAGTGGCGATGTGGCCCAAAATGGTGGACACGCTAAACCTTGTGGAGGAATGGATTATCAAATGCAGCGGCCGATGCAAACTTATAGTGTATGGCGATATATTTGCAACATGAGTGTTTGCGCTGGTTCGGGTTTTAAATTTCTCAATAATAAAACAGTCGCGAATATAGTAAGTAGGACCTAATGAAACCTAATGGCGATTTATGCACAACAGTACCGGATGGGATGATGGAAAGAAAGGACTCACCTGAATGCCGATTTCCATAGTTTAGGAGGCCTCCTCTTCTTTGTATTTCGGCTGGAGCACACACCTTACACTTCTAGCACGTGTATACTTGCAATAATGTTCTGGTTAATCATTTAATGAACAAATATGATGCGCCGTAGTCACAATTGCTCATGTGTCGCTCATATTCAAAACACAACTGACCTTATGTCAAGGTGAGGAAAGGAAAGAAAGCGGGGGGGGTGAAGGGTGCATAGACAAGGTCTGTCAAGACTGTCGTGCATGATTTAGCGTAAACAATGAGGGTAGTAGCTACCCAGGCGGGAATTAGAATGTGCCCTAATGCCATGCTATTGTTTCATCACGATGTTTTATTTCATCCAAAGCTCAAACTCATCGCACACACTACCTACTGAGCTATCATCGCTTCAAAATTAGGTTACTTACCGCATTTTCAGGTACCTACCAAATGCTCTGGGTGTTATGTAAAGATGCACTGTTCGGATTGCGCACGATGCGAAAAATAAACCATTTTAAATCATTGATTAGTTTATTTATTCCTCAATAGCATTTTTACCCAAATCTCGTTAAATTTATGTGACGACAGTGGCATGTGTTCCATCAGACCAAGACCACGAACTTATCCTAGGGACTGCCGAAGAAAAGGAATCACATCAAAATCGGTCTAGAAGTTGGCTTACTACAAGAATTGAATTGAAAACTATTATTTAAGTGATGATAGCTCAGTGGCAGTGTGTACGACTTTGCGTCTAGGGACGTGAGTTGGAATCCAACCACCTACAATGAGCTTGAGCTTTCGGTGAAGGGAAACATCGTGAGGAAACCATAGCATGTTGGTAGGGCTTTTTCTGATGTCCGACTGGCTAGCTACTGCCCTTAAGTTGAAAATCTGCCGTCAAATACCCAATAGGTGTGTTCCGGCAGTAGCACTTGACAGCCATTGCCTCCACAGGTTTAGTGTATCTACCATCTTGTGCAGTATCAGCAGGTATCGTCACTTACCCCATCCCCTTCCTATATCCCCAAGAAATCAATTGGTTTTATGGGATAAAAGTATCCGATAAATTAATTAATCTTCTCTACCATAGAAACTCTTCATTTTTATTTTATATCAGCCTAAATGGGTGTACGTTATGAAAGTGTTGCAAAAGTTATATGGCCAGAAAATCAGTGTGAATTCTTTAATGATCTTGTAGCTTCCGACTTCGTTTTAGATAAGAATGAATGTCTCAATTATTCGTTCGTGTTCATTTTTCGGGGTAAATAAGATGCACATACCTTATTTATGGATCCTTTTAAATTACGATGAACATATAGAATTAGTTTGTTGAACTCTAACATAATGTGTTAACCAGCGATAAAAATTAGCATTACTCCGATGTTCAAAAATGTATGGCTGCACTATCGATGGTCTGTGGTTTCGTACGTGTTTATGGTTGTAATTATTCTCATGGTATACTTTTTATCATTTATATTATATATTACAGGTAATTTTCATATATCAACACCATATTATCTCTTCGAATATCTTTGTCAAAATAAAACTAATTTAAACGGATTTTAGCGCGGTTATTTATTAATTTTGATCGCGACGTTTCGAAAGCTTTTCAGCCTTCGTGGTCACGGGGGGGAAAACGTCGGGATCGAAATTAATAAATAACCGCGATAAAATCCGTTTAAATTAGTTTTCATTCGATGAATAATACTCGCGTCAACATAAGAAATCATTATCTTTGTCAAAATTAAGAATTTACACATAACGGTAGTAAAGAAATGAAGCTGAAAATTCTTTTTTTTATTGTGTAAATTATTTAGGTATTTTCTTTAAAAATCCCATCAATATACATGAGGCCATATTTATTAACAAACTTTTTACTACAATATCAGTAGTTCGATTAATGATATTTGGTTTTTAATTACGATAATATGTGAAATAATTTTTTTGATGCCACAAAATTACCTTGGAAACTTTTAACTTGACAGTTTGAGGCGATGATTGTTCAGATGTTAGTGTGTACGGATGACACGTCAATGGACGCGAGTTCAAATCCACCTTCAATGAGCTTGAACATTAGGTGAAAGATAATATCGTGATTCAACCATAGCATGTTGGTCGGGCTTTTTCTAATGTCCACCTACCTAGAAACAACATTCAATTTGAAAATTTTCCGCCAAATACCCATAGATGTAATTTGGCATTTCCACTTGGCTAAACACGTCCACCATTTTGAGATTCATTGTCGTTCGATATCAGGTGAGATTGTGACCAACAAGGAATACATGCGAACATTTAAAAAAAAATTCTATAAATATGTGCGGACTTGATATTAAAGATATAAAATAATCTATATAAAATATATTCAACTGATCATATTGTTTACTCAGGTGATTACAATAATATAATAAACAATAAAATAAAAATTATTTATTTACTGTCTTTTTTATAGTATCATGGGAGAATGACATGGTGAGAAACGCGATATCAATCTAATGTTTATCGTATATTTGTAATAGATGCCTAATTTATTTTACCATAATTTATCTTTGTTCTGAATATTGTTATTTAGAATTTTTACTGCGATTGGTGGAACAAGTTTTTAACGCACCGCAACCGGATATGGGTTCTAGCTGAAAATCAGCGCTGAGTGTTTCGGACACTTTAGCATAGCTGGACGCCCTATGCTAATAACTAGATATACACTGTTATTATTTATGTGTGTATTGTCTTTTCTTTTTTATTTTCTTTTAATGTTTTTATTTATAATGTCTTTTAATGCTTGTATGCCTTTCATTAGTATTAAACGATTTCTTTCTTTCTTTCTCTCTAAAAACATTGGCTGCCAAAGAAAGATAAGCGATCGACCAGAAGTCCTCACTGTTATAGCAGCCCGCAAGCCTCTTGACACTTGGATACACACTGGTTAACCCGTCACATATGCAAAGCGAGACATAATCGCCATAACGGGTTTATTGCCATTACTTGATTCACATTGACCGATCTCAGCATGCGGCTTTTATGTTACGTGTTATCAGTTGACATTCCTTCACTTATATACATTATTTTGAACTGTGTAACAAATATAATAAAATTATATATTACATAGGCGCCCGCCCAATAGACTATGCATACAAGATTATTAAAAAAAATTGACAAACGGACAATGGAACCCAAAAACTTAGTAACTTAGAACCATCTACGAAGTTTCCGGCTTCGAATGGTTATAATGATATCCCCATAAGTTCAGTAGTTTAGACCGAATTGAGCTTCAAAGTAATTATATTCGATTATATATATAAACAGAGGTATATCAATAAAAAAATTGAACATCGCTTAGTTTTTGTATACTAATGCATCATATATGTATTTGATTCGTATATATAGCCATGACGGTAGAATGTGACGAGGAAACGTGACTTAGTACTATTCCGAATTCACCCTCCTTCATGATGTTGCAATATAACAAGAAAGTAAATTATTTTTCTTAACGTATTTGAATCCCCTTACGGGTGTTTCCTCGGCCGCTGACAGAAGTTTGTAAGACTCATAATCTTATAACCAACAATACTCGTTTACTTTGAATCCCTGATATATATTACCATAGGATGAACAAAAAAATTAATCCCTGATATGTATTACCATAGGATGAACAAAAAAATTACATAGTTTTGGAGCATTTTCTACTGACCGCCTGGCTAGCCACGACTTTCAGAATGAATATCTGTCCCCAAATATCTGTAAATGTATTCCGACAGTTGCACTTGAGAACCAGTTTGGAGTAACATGGACAAGTAAGAAGTTTATGGAAGAATAAACCATATTTCGCTAAAGATTATGATGATGATCTGGTGAGCCAGAGCCTGGCCAGGTAAATGTAAAACGCAGGGCTGTAACCAGATTTTATCCTCGTCAGAATGAAGTCCAAATGGTCACTAGCCAAGCTACCAATCGTTGCAAGATCAAGAACGTCTACAACTCCCTCACCTCAATCCCAACCTTAAACAGGTTTAAGAAGGTCTGAAGCCTTTTTCAAAATACGCATTCGACAAACGCTTCGTAAAGAAAATATGCTTAAGAATTATAATAAAATTGTTCGAATTTAATTGAATTAGATAAGTTAATGTGATAGCATTATTTTACGGTAATTACTTATGTAAATAAAATATTCAGGCAAATAGCGAGTCGATTTACGCCCAGATGGTTCTGTATCACTTAATGGCAAAACTAAAACGCATCAGTAGCTTTCTCACTATTTTTTTTTATTAATAATAAGTAAGCGCTTGACCGCAATCTCACCTGATAGTAAATGACGATGTGGTCTATGATGGAACGCGCTTACTCAGCAAGTACCTTTTCACTCGCTGTTCGAAGACTCCCAGATTTTACGATATAGGAAAGACAGACGCCGGTAGTGAACTCCACTCCGTTGCACTACGCATTATAAAAGAAGCTGCAAAACGCTTCGTGCGGATCGTGGGGATGTCAACTATATACGGGTGAAAACCCTCGCGGCGTCTGGTCGTCCTCAGATAGAGGATGTTATTAAACGGATTTCCTTTTTTTAGTAACTATTTCGACGAGCTAAGTGATATTTCTTTTATGAAGTTCCTTAATTACGGTGTAACTTATGGTTTAAATTTATAGTTGGATTCGGTAGTTGGGTTTGTTATACGCATGTAGAAGATTTTCAAATTTCCCTACAAAGTTTTTCTTTACGTTTTCTCTATTCTTTATCACGGTGATTAGTTCGAAGAGCTGTTCCATATACTTCCCTCGGTAGAACTATACAAGACGGAGCTCGGAGATGTAGTTTTAATGTTACGTCCATCTCGTTAGGAATTAAAAGGGTTTTTATATGCTGTATGTATAGATACAGCGCTCTTCAAATATGCTCTGGAGAGGTGCTGTGAGGTGAAGTGCTGAGGCGAGCCAATGTATGTGGCATTTAAGCGTATCTAGTGCGGTGGTAACTTCGATGGTGTGGTCATGTATCACGGATGGCGGAAAAGCAAGTGTATCTTCTATGTTGACCTTGAGGATGGCAAGCCTAAGCAAGGGGAAAACTCCTAAGATATAAAGATGTGCTAAAGCGTCACGTGAACAAGTGCGACATAGACCCTTCGCAACGGGAGAGACTTGCAAAACTTTGAAGACCTTCGATGTTCTGCACTTGACTATAGACGCGATGAATTGAAAGTCAGAACATCAGTGGTAATAAATTATAATTATAAGAATAGTGTCGTCACATGTTAACTATGTGCACGCACCTTCAGATCAAAGATCGGCTATATTAGCCACTGGAGAGCACACGGATGTCGGAGCTGAGGCAGCCGTTGTGGCCCAAAACAGTCTGGAGCAGCATATATATAAGTTCAGATTTAATAAAGTTCATGGTTGTTTTGATGCGAAGACAACGTCTTTCCAACTCCGACAATTCAAACTTGAACAGTACAGTACAATCCACTCCACCGAATTCCTTGGCTTTACAAAAAAAAAAACATTACTTTAACTAAAGGCCTACTCCAGTAGGCCAGTCCTTACCATTTATATAATTTATTCTCTTCCGGCAGCAGTCCATGCCAGGGGCAAGCCACTACGGCACCCTTGTGCTCGCTGCCTCGGGGCTGAGTGCCCTCAGCATTCGCCCCAAAAAGTCCTGCCAAGCTGTAAAAGCCCCTCCGGTTAACAGCGTATGTCCTGTCGAAAAAAAAAAAAACTATAGCATTCATTCGCGTGGTAGCTTTCGAGTTGTTAACATTGTAGGCTGTTGCTTTGTTCGTTCGCATAGTGATTACGTTCTAAGAATAGCCATTTGGTGTTCATTATATCTGTAACCGTTTTACCGCCAAAATTAAAATCGTTGATTTGTTCTATTTTTTTTAGTTTGTTACGTTTTGTATAGGTATTTGTGATAGTTCTCTTAAAAAAAAGTCACTTCTGATCGAATTTCCTAGAATATACATAGCACAGTGGTCACAATCTTGCCTGATCTAAAGTAATGAAGTGTCTCAGATGGTGGACGCGCTAAACCTAGCGGAGAGACTTACACTCAAGCGCAACACAAACAAACATACAAGTGAAGCTAATAAAAAGCGTGTAAAAATGGTTCCGAGTTTATATAACCGGGTGCGGAACCATGAAAATGAAATAGGTACGTAATCGGTAAACAATTATATGGCCCAAGTAGATACGCAACGGAATTAACTAAAGAAGGTGTTCTGTTATTTTTATAATTATTATGCAAATCTATTTAAATTGTTTTGCCCGTAAGGTTTTATTATCGCTAGGAAATTTCATAATTTCTACCAATTCTACTTTCCACAGCCTACATTTGTACGTATACAAATAAGTGTTGTAACAGACGGAACATAAAAGTAAATTTATAATTTTCTGTTACTTTTTCGGGTGGTGATAAACGCGTGGTTGCCTGTAAGAGATTGCTGTTACCAATAAGGCCGCCGTTTGCGCTTACCGAATCATTTGAAATGTATAGTTATATGTTTTAAGGCGTACAAAAGAGATTAAGTAAATAAATAAACATTAAATCATATATTTTTGCCCGTGTTGGTAACTTTATTTAATACAGTTTTACACCTGTTTTTTTTTTATACTTAAGGTTTATTGTTATGGCCATAATCTCACCTGATCTTAAGTGACGATACGGCCCAAGTTGGTAGACACACTAAACCTGTGGAAGTACTGGCTCTCAAGTGCAGCTGCCGGAACACACCTATTGGTATTTGGCGGCAGGTTTACAACTTGAGGGTGGTAGCTACCCAGGCGGGCATTAGAAAAAGCCCTACCACCATGCTATGGTTTCCTCACGATGTTTTCCTTCACCGGAAGCTCAAGTTCATTGTAGGTGCTTGGATTCGAACTCACGTCCCTTGACGCGAAGTCGTACACACTACCACTGAGCTGTCATCGCTTCTTTGAACGATTTAGAATACAGAGTAAATCAAGTCAACCGATTGTCTCTCTTTTGTTTATTATTTATTGAAGATCTTTAGTGCTATCAATAAGGAATTATTGGAGTATGGCAAATTTCGTTTTTAACTTAAACACTGGTATTTATAAGAGATTATTTTAAGTGAGATTGTTTTTTATGTTACTCAGCAAAGTGACTGCTGTAACTGGACCTGATAGTAAGTAGAGTCCAATCTAAATCATCGTCGAATGGAACTGAACAGAATCCACTGCTAGTCACAGCTGTCATGCTGGACTGCCTAGGTACCTCTTCAGGGTTCTTTGGAAGTACTCAGTTTGACAGGAAGGAGGGAACACGCTGACAGGAAGTCGGTTCCGCAACTTCACGATGCGACAAAAGTAAGAGTCGGCTAACGTTATAGTAATTTTGGTAATACAAATTCCAAATACCAATAGGTGTGTTCTGGCAGTTGTACTTGAGAGCCAGTTTCTTCAGAGGTTCATTGTGGCTACCATCTTGGGCCGTATCGTCACTTAAGATTAGGTGATTAGATTAGAAACCCATTTCAAAAATGATGTTAATATTTATTTTTATTTTATAGGCGCTTACCTGATATCCGAATATCATAATATTCTCATTGATATTAGTGAAGTAAAAGAATTATAACTATGCGTACTTGACCAGAATCTAAAGATAGAAGCCGGTGTAACCGTAACAGAACTTATTGATGAATTCAATAAATTCTCAAAACACGAATATTTCACACTGTTTGGATAAATTCCACGACCATTTGCGTCTATTCGCTCATATACCAGTTAGAAATGTACGTAGATTGAATTCAATTTGTACTGGGCAGAGTTATTTTCGATTTGTTAGGTTAAACGATACCAAAGCTTTTTTCGGTCTCTAGCAAATATGGGAGAATGTATCTTCACTGTTGGGTTTATTAGTGGGTATTATTTGTAAGTTGCACCAATTGAATCCAACATATCTCTTGTAGCCTGGCTAGGCAAACGCGGGGCAGAGATCACTTAATGTATTTTACCCACATTGGAATAAAAACGCTCTTCCCTTGACGCGAAGTCGTATACACTACCACTGAGCTATCATCGCTTCAAAATCTTATATATCTTATATACAAATAAAACTGAATATAAAAAATACTTCAAATACAATATTTGAAGCGATGATAGCTCAGTGGTAGTGTGTACGACTTCGCGTCAAGGGACGTGAGTTCGAATCCAATCACCTACAATGAGCATGAGCTTTCGGTGCAGGAAAACATCGTGATATTTTAGCTTGTTGAAACCCACATTGCAAAGCGACAGATGACCGTGAGGCTTTAGCGGTTATTTATGGTGACTAGCGCCCTGTCGCATAATATAACCTTCTCGATCCTTCCGGGTGGAGAAGGTATAGGTAAATGCATTTTATCATGTTGAAGAAATCGTCACCTACTATTCCACCTATCTCATCATCAATATAATACAAATTAGACAATATATTATTTTAGGAAATTTCTTGTAAGATTTTGAGATAAATACACTTTTGTTCTCGCGGAATTATAAATAAAATTTAACTATTTAACTTAGACCGTATCGTTACTTAAGATCAGGTGAGGTTGTGGCCATAACGGTAAACCTTAACTATAAAAAAATATTTGCTAAAAACATATAAATCAAGTCACCAGTTATTAGATTCTATTGCATATGGTACTTCAAAAAAGTTGCTGTATTGCAAATTAAATAAGAGTAACGTAGGGAAAAATATAATAAAATTGGACAATATATTATTTTAAGAAATTTCTTGTAAGATTTTGCGTTAAATACACTTCTGTTCTCGCAGAATTGTTAGCAAAATTTAACTACCATGAAATTAATGCGTTAATTATAAAAGTATATATAATATAAAAACGGCACAAAAAATTAAAGAATACGCACTGAATGTACAGTTAAACTTTTTTTATAGAGCACATGTTTTATTGTTTTTATCTACCTACATTATTTTAATGTATGATGCATCGTACATTACATGCGGAGAATTTAATTTTAATGAATGTTTATTTTCTTTAATCTTCTTTCCTATTTTAAAACAATAATATTCCAACAGCCATTTCTTATATTTACTCAATATATTCTGATATTTTGATACAATCAGACTAACAGGGGCTCTGTTAATAATTAGTACTATAGCAATTTGCCGCATTACAAATGTAGCATATACAGAGCCTGGACTTTTTTTGACGTTGTGGAGGCAATCATTTATAACACTGCAACTGCGTAAATATTAGATGTATTCGAATTTGAAATTCGATAGAATAGTTCTAATACTTTATTCCCTAAATTCGTGTGGTACACATAAACTTGAATGTTCATCGATATATAAACAAATATTCTTCCTTTCCATATGTTCATCACATTCATTGAAATTAATAAAATTTCTTAAATGTTAAAAGTGTTAGTATTTGTGAGAAATAAAATTTCGTATCTGGTAATAAGTAAAATTGTAAATATTCATTAAATTATAAGACAATATTTTGTATTATTTCAACGTGCAGATTAAAATATCACTCTTAATTTATAGTTTTTATGATGCTTCCTAAAAACAAGATTTTTTAATAATTGTACTGGGTTACAAAATTATAAATATAATCTTAAATTGGGTTCACATTTCTGAAAAATTCATATGTATTAATTGACGAGATAGCATAGGTACTTTTCTTGTCATAAATATCTCCAGTGTAATTAATTATTACGCACATAGTCAAGTTTCTAAACGAAGCACTTTTTACAGGTACATTAGAAAATGTAGAAATGGCTGAATATGTTTTACAACGAATACCTTATGAATTATCTATAGATCCTTTGGATGTAAGAATTGCTAACTTAGACACGACCCATTTTAACGGTTTAACAGAAAACTTTGTACTGTCGAAAAATTTAATGCTGAAAATAAATGTAAGAAACGGGGGCTTAGGATGACTTTTGTTATATGGACTCCGAGAGGAGGCCAATATCTATTGGCTGTTTTATCAGTTTGCCACGCAGATAGCACCGTTACTATTACTTACAGAGGCATCGAAATGGGTCAAGGTATCAACACCAAAGCTGTGCAAATATGTGCATAATTCTGAAAAATACCTGTCAATATAATAAAAATAAAAGCATCGAGTCCAATAGTAAGTAACACCAAACTGCTAAATATCCTAACATCCACCTAACATAATTAGGAACCTTGTTAAAAATATTTTTTTCAGTTTACTTTGCCTTTTTTTTAATTTTATCTAAGCGCCTTCTTTTACTCCAAGTCTTAAAGCAAAATATTGAAATTGCTGTTAAAAGTTGCTGTGAAAAATGCAAAACAGATTAAATCCTATCAGACAACAAATGAATAAATCCAACTTGGGAAGAACTGATAAAAGAAGCATTTGATTCCGATCTGAATTTACAAACGCAAGGTTTTGTCAACGCTTTCAACGCTTAAGATTATCAGATATATTGATATCACTTGCTGCAGCAGAAGTAGATATTTTAACTGGAGAATCAGGGATTTGAAGAGCTGATATATTACAAGATGTGGGATTAAGTGTTAGTCCGAAAATCAATATTGGACAGGTGTGTATTAAAAGAAAAGTAAAATTAAACCAATTTTTATGTAGTTGGAGTCTTAATTAATGGGAAATAATCCGAATTAATTTTCTCTATCTGCCGCAATAAATTTTGCATAATAGACAAAATTATGACGAACATAAAAACATAGCACAGAAATTAATATTACGTTGCAATTCGTTTAAAACTGAAAAACTACATCAGTCGTTAAAAGTAACGTATTAAGAGTCAATTTTTATTGACACCAAAAATATTATTCAGGTAGAAGGTGCATTTATAATGGCTCTCGGTTATTGGACGCATGAAGAGCTAAAGTATACCAAAGACTCAGGGGAACTGCTTACAGATCGCACTTGGAATTATTATGTTCTGTAAGCGAGAGATATCCCACAAGACTTCAATGTTCGAAAGAATTCTTATAGTACTTAATAGATACTTGGATCTAAAGGTGTATTTCAACCAATATAATAATACACGAACTTTTACAGTACTATACTATATTTTCATATACCATACTAGCTTTTACTCGCAGCTTCGCTCATATTAATATAAATTTTGCCAAATCGGATGACATTTTTTTTACAAATTTCATACAAAGTTAATTCCACAACAAATCCGTTTGAATAACGTTATCGAAAGGAAGATTTTTAGAATTAGAAAAATACTAGATTTAAGGTGCGGCTTCGTTTACGTTAATATTAATTTAGTCATAGAAATCGGATGATGCAATACAGAATAAAGAGCAAAATAGAATGAACAGACGATAGCTCAGTGGTAGTATGTACGACTTCGCGTCAAGGGACGTGAGTTCGAATCGAAGCACCTACAATGAGCTTGCTCTTCCGGTGAAGGAAAACATCGTGAGGAAATCATAGCATGTTTTTTGTTGCATGTTTTCAAATGCCCGCCTGGCTAGCTACCACCCTCAAGTTGAAAATCTGCCGTCAAATACCAATACGTGTATTCCGGCAGCTGCACTTGAGAGCCAGTTCCTCCACAGGCTTAGTTTGTCTACCAACTTATTTACCAACCATTACCAACAACAGGACAGTATAATTTATTATACGAAAATAAAGTTATTATGGTTTAGTGAAATATACGATATATTTGTGAGACCTTTATGAGACGGGTTTTGATAAAGTCGTTCCATAATGTTCGATTTTGCCAAACCACCGTCATGCATATTTTGGCAACAAAGACAGTATTTAAAGTATTTCTTTATGACTCAAGCGACATTATCGGTACGAATAGTTGACTTAAAACTCAGTATTAAGCAATTTTCCACTGGCATTTATTACAACTGCGTTCTTTATGAGGCCGGTTTGAAAACTTAACGCTATGATTATATTAATTATATTCGTTTAAGTGTGTTTTGGTGTTACTTTTACATAGTTATTTTACTACGAGCAAAATAATAGCATAGCCATAATTGTTAATTTACATTATTTTTGTATTATTCTTTTGAATGCTCATTGGATGCTATCACTGTCGGCATGCCTTTTAAGGGTTTTAATAGCTGAATATACACTCGCTAATCCTGAAGCGTGATAACCGTGTCTCAGTTTAAGACCATTTTCGTGTCATACCATCCTAGACATATATCTTATAATTTAAATTTAAGTTAGGTAAGTTAGTAAGGTTAGTAAAATTTAAGTTAAACTATTTAGCTGTTGGAGAACGGACTATATGCTTGTCTGTAGTAACAGCTTTTGCTATAAGAGAAGCAATCGCTGCAGCTAGAGAAGAATCTGGAGTACTGAGTGGTTTACTATTGCTGAACTTCTAATAAACATTCATTTCTTTTCAGATATCTTTTTATTTTGAAGAGACAAACTGTCTATTTTATAGCTCTTGCAAAAATACATTTATGCATATCCTCTAGCAAAGTGCTGGGTAGGTATGAGAGATGTACGTGGAACTTAACTAGTATAATTTTTTTTTGTAGTAGAAAGTACCACAGAACCGTCTACAAAAAGCTGTGACATATATTTACGTGAATAATAATTAAATATATTTCAAAAATTATTTGTATCATGTAACGAAACATGTCGATTTATTTCACCTGCTGATAAGTGATCATCGCTGCCCAAGAACACTCACAATATCAGAGGAATTGCAGATACGCTGCCGGCCCTTATCGGAGGGATTGGCTGATATAAATAGCAACTAACACGACCTAAGGTAAACCCTGCACTCCTCCATTATTATCAAAGACCAAGTGATGCTTTCGCAATGAAAGCCAAATAACTTGGCTGACCTACAAATGCAGGTTGTAAGACATGACGTTTATGTCGAACTATATCTTGATCACCATACACCACGTGTATTAGCAGCTATATTCGCCAGTTTTAGCATATTGTGTTCATGAACCAGTATATATTTGGCATCCAGGCTGAATTATAATAATCTGTAACCGCTTGGTTCACAACCGTAGAGCGTATGGCGATAGAGTTTATCCCAGGCACTTTTTTTGAGTTTGCTCCTTTCGGGATCACCAAATGCATGTCCATTGCAAACACTTGCTTACCATAAAGAATAGTACTGTCACTTGCTGTGATATTATATACAAAAAAGATAGGTTATTCCTAGTACGTGTAAAGGTCATACTTACGGAAAAAGCAGTATTACTTTGACCGTGGTCGCCCTTGGTAAGTTTTTTACCCTGCTTGTTAAGAACTATTTTAAGAACGTCCTAGATTCACTTCTTCATAACCTTGTATCGACCTAATATAATTTGTTTGATGTTTCTAGACGATCTTTTATATTTTGATTATGTATTTGAAAAGTTAATAGATTTAATATAGCTACATAAAATCTTAGGCTTAGCGTTATGACCACAATCTCAACTGAGGTTAAGTGACGATGTGACTCAGTTCGGTGGGCACGGTTGACCTAGTAGAATTCTCAAGTACAACTGCCGAAACACACCAGTTAGGGGTAGGTAGCTAGATGGAAATTATAAAATCTTCGCTACCATGATATAGCTTCTTTATCGGTCTGCATCTCAAGTGTCCTACTCCGGCCTATCACTCAAGTATCTTCCCAAGATCCCCGTGCTGCAATCTAATATAACCTCGCACTGCCTTTACTCCGCGCACTTCCCCCGAATTCCGGTTACCTTCTCGTACTTACCCCATTGTTTCTTTGATAGCATATCCTCCTCTTTCTCATTCTCATCGATTCTCCCTTTCATTTTTCCTTCAAACTCAACCAACTCTCTCCAGTATCTAAATTCCTACCTCGCACCACGACTCTGTGGAACCAGTTGTCGCCGGCGGTCTTTCCGAACCGTTATGACTTGGGAACCTTCAACAAGAGAGCATACTCTTTTCTTAAAGGCCGGCAACGCACTTGCAAGCCCTCCGGTGTTGCAGGTGTTCATGGGCGGCGGTGATCACTTTACATCAGATGAGCCTCCTGCCCGTTTGCCCCCTTATTTCATAAAAAAAAAAAAAAAACTCTTGATTTTTACCTAACACCTCTTCTTAAGATCATCTCTGATTGGCTAATTCAAATATATCTTACCATAAAGATAAGAGAAAGTTATCGTTTGTCTATGATTGTAAGAATTATATAAACTAAATATGATGACTTTCTATTTTATTTATTATCAGCTGACCCGACAGACTTTGTCCTGTCCTAAGCATGAATATATTTAACTAATATTAATTCGTTGGTGGGAGGCGCCCGACGTGACGGCCCAGTGGCATGCGCGTGAGCTGCGCGCGGTACTGGACAGTACTTGGAGCTTGCAACATTACTTTATTTTTCTGAAATAAAAGATTATTTCTAAAATAAACGTAGCTTATGTTACTCCTTATTACATCAGCTATCTGCCAATCAAAGTCTTGTCAAAATCGGTGAGGCCCTTTCAGAGATTAGCCGGAACAAACAGACTGACAGATAGACAAAAATTGTTTAAAGAATATGATTTTGGTGTATGTACCGTATATATATACGTATACATGTAGTAAAAAACGGTTATTTCAATATTACAAACAGACACTCCCATTTTATTTATATTTACATATCTTCTAACATTTAATTAATTAAATTTGAAGCGATGATAGCTCAGTGGTAGTGTGTACGACTTCACGTCAAAGGACGTGAGTTCGAATCCGAGCACCTACAAAGTTTGAGCTTTCGGTGAAGGAAAACATCGTGAGGAAACCATAGTATGGTGGTAGGGCTTTTTCCAATGCCCGCCTAGCTAGCAGCCACCCTCAAGTTAAAAACCTGCCGCCAAATACCAATAGGTGTGTTCCAGCAGCTGCACTTGAGAGCTAGTTCCTCCACAGGTTTAGCGTGTCTACCATTTTGGGTCGTATCGTCACTTAACACATTGACTGCCATGTAGGGCACCGGTGACCGGAGGCGGTCTTGTATTAAGGCGCCACGTAGGACACCGGTGACCTCACGGTAAACCTGTTTTCAGAGTTAATTTACGCGCCGTAGGACTCGTTTTCTATAGGTTTCTTATTAGTAAGTGACCGGAATGGCGCTCAGGAGTAATACTTTTGCATGGTTTCTATGTAACGTAAAAATATTTTGAATTATTGAAGATAAACCTTCAATAATGTTAAAAATCCCAGAACATAACATTTTTTTAAAATCCAAACTTTACATTTATAAATGAAACATATATAAATGGAATGGGAAGAATAATAAAACGAGTAGTAAAATTAAACTTTATTGCCTTTTAGTATAAAATTGCCCACTAATCTGAAAAAATAAAACAAAACAAGCAAGGAAACAATATATTATCTGAAAATGAAGTTCACATTCTCAAAATTACAAATACCGATGGCACTTATTAAAACATTGAAGACAATAATGTGGTAGTCCAGGACATTCAGGACAATAGGTTGCCACTTTTTTGGCCTTGTTTTTAGCAAGTCTTGATCCAAACGTCGTGACACTGGTTTTGTAGCATTCTACACAGAAGCGCCTGGATTGCCTTACTTTGCCTTCCTTTGCTTTTAATGTATGTTTCAGTCTTTTAGGTCTCTTAGAAATAGATTCATTTTCGGTTTCGTTTTTACCAGAGTCAACTAGATATTCCACTAATTGACGTCGGAATTCTACAATTCCTTGTTGAGTTGTATTTTCGCAAAACATGATCCAGGCGTTTACTACAGCTGTATTTAAAATTAATTCGATGCCTAATTTCTTATACCATTTTATGGTTTTTCTTAATGGTGATGAATACGCGCTCATCTGATCGCTCATGTCTACAGAACCTTTTGCTTTATTATATGCTATAACCATCTTCGGTTTTCGAATCACTTTTCCTTTTTTATGCACACTAGCAAATCCTTTTGAGTGTTTAGTGGAGAGCATGAATACACTTCGTTTATCCTTCCAGTGCAACACTGTTATACCGCGTTCGTTTTCCATTGCTACAGATTCGCCTGGTTTGAGTTTTGCATCAATAACTTGTTTGGGCAGGCCCTTTCTATTTTTTCTCAGTGTGCCTACTAAATGAGTATACCTATCTAGAAGTTCATTGGCTAAATCTAAACTCGTATACCAATTATCCGTAGCTACGGTGTGCCCCAAATCAAGTATATCTTTACAGAGTGACGTTACAACGTTTTTAGGCGTTGTATTTAGCTGTTCGTGGTTTTTACCAGCGTACAGTTCTAATTTACAAGTATAACCTGGTATTGTGCACAGTTTGAACAGCTTCATTCCATATTTGTGCCGTTTGCTCTTATTATATTGCCTAAAGATCAATCGCCCGCGGTAAGGCACTTGACTTTCGTCGACACAAACTTCTTCTTTAGGTGAATAGTACCGTCGAAATGAGTTATTTAACGTATCTATCAGACTGCGTATTTTATAGATTCTATCGGTGGTATCTGCAGTTTCGTTGTCAACGAAATGCAGATTCTGCAACAACAGTTCGAATCTGTTACGACTCATGATCGAAGGTGCAAAAGTTTGTTTGAAAACTCTGTCTGTGCTCCAATATAAACTTATTTTTGGGAGTTTGATTAGTCCCATGTACATAATAAGTCCAAAAAGAGCCTTGACTTCATTTTTGTTTGTTGGCTTCCAACTATTCAAACGCGATGACGGCTTTGAGCTTTCGCGTCGCTCAGCATACAAGTTCGTTTGCACAGCTATTTCCTCAAAAATTGCGTCTGAGACTAATAATGAAAAATAGGCTCCTGGGTCTGCATTTCGTAGTTTAATATCATACGGTTTCTTGATACCTAGAACAAATCCGTACTTTGGTTATTAAAGGACATAAATAGGCAGTAGACTATTTAAAAAGAGTAAAAATATTCTTGACTATTGAGCATTAACCATAGAAAATATACAGATGAATTGAGAACTTCCTTCTTTTTTAAGTCGGTTAATGAATAAAACACAAACTTATAGGACATAAATGAATTATTATTATTTTAATATCATTATAAATACCTGTTGGCTCCGTAAATGCAATCACTGATGGTTGGAGTCCTCTTGGTTCTCTCCATTTTTGTGGCCTACTTGACGACATAAGACTCACATTTTGAGTGACAAAATTTTCCACCGAATCACATTCACTTTCCGAATCGCTTCTTATGTAAAGACGCCTTCGATTTTTTGGGGGATGGATATTCTCATCCCCACTCTCCGTACACAAATCTTCCTCTAAATCGTGTACATTATCACAAAACGTGTCTACATTATTCAACAATGACTTTTCCAATAAATCAATTTCATATAAATTATCCTGGGTAAAAAATAAGTCCTCAGAGTTTATATCTAACTCGGACATTGTTTACTAAGTACGTACGACAAAAGAAAGTGGTAATTGCAAAATGACATAACGTAACGTCCGTTCCGTGGTAGGGCGCGTACGCGACTGAGGTGCGCGGGTGCCCGGAGAGATGACCGCACGGCGCCTTGGTAATGGAAATCAACATAATTACTTCTGTGCGCCATGTAGGGTACCGGTGACCTCGTGAAGTTTTTTTAAATTTTCTACGGAACCCTGCCTCCGATTGACCCCAAAATGTAATACTATGTATATCTAGACCCATAACATCAATTGGCACAATTATTTTTTTTTGTGATTTTTGTCATTATTATTCTGGCAGTTAATGTGTTAAGATCAGGTGAGATTATGGCCATAGCGCTAAACCTTAACAATAAAAAAAAATTATAATTTATTCCCTTTTTTACATATGTTTGAAATCCCCTACAGCCTACGTGCGTAATCGAGGAAAAATAGTTGCACTATTAACTAGATGGAGTTAGATATATCTTTTATTTATTTTTTTCTTACAAATATATAGGTACTAGGGATGGATCTGTTACAACATCAAAATCAAAATAAAAGTTTATTTTTATTTAGTAATTTAGGGGGGGGTCTATACTTATAAACGTCAAACTACCAGTGGTTCGAAAAATAACCAAATAATCGAGAAGAACCGGTAAGAGACTCGATTAGGTTATATTTATATATTTTTATGTTTTTAGGTAGGTACATTCTTAGAAAGAAATTTGTTATAAAACCTAACACGATTACCTGAAAAACTTTAGCACTAAAACAGCGTCAATTAACATCAGGTGAGTTTATCGCCATTCGAAACCTATAAAGGTATTGTTTCATGTATGTTTCCTATCAACTTCGAAGCAGCGGAATTGTATTAATGAAATTTTCAAACTACCCTCCGATGATCCTGTTATCTTTATATCCTGTTATAAAAAAAAAAAAAAAAAAAAACATTAATTTTACGCGAATGAAGTCGTGAATATTAATGAGGTAACATAAAATTCCGCCTTCATTTTGAAGTCTTGGACTATAAAATAAATCATCTTGTGTTAAAACGAATGTTTATATGTATTAGTGAATAAGTTTTGTTGTTCAGGCGAGCGGAACTGGGTAATTAGATAATTTTGAAGCGATGATATCTCAGTGGTAGTATGTACGACTTTGCGTCAAGGGACGTGAGTTCGAATCCAACCATCTACAGTGAGCTTGAGCTTTCGGCGAAGGAACACATCGTGCGGAAGCCATAGCATGGTGGTAGCGCTTTTTCTGATGCCCGACTGGCTAGTATCACCCACAAGTTGAAAATCTGCCGCGAATAGGTGTGTTCTGTCAGTTGCATTTGAGAGTCGGTTCCTTCACAGGTTCAGCGTGTCTACCATCTTGGGCCGTATCTTTACTTAAGATCACTAAACCTTAACTATAATATACATATAATATATATCAATTTAGGTGTCGTACTGTAACGAATCACACTGTCATCAGTATAAATTTTTATATGATAATAATAATATAAAGAAATAAAACTAATTTAAACGGATTTTACCGCGGTTATTTATTCATTCGCGAAGCTATAGCAATTAAAACACATCCAAATTTCAACAGAGAATATGGTTGGAAGCCAGCACAAGCCTGGGATCCGATTATACATTTAATTAAATCGTAACCCAAAATACCAATTGGTAGACTTCAATATACTGCGAGCTCTGTCTGCGTAGATCGGAACACAAACAAAATTAAAAATTAAACTGAAGGTAGACACTGTAACATTAATTTTTCCGGACACACTACACCTCAGTCCGCCTCGTGACCGCGAAGGCTGAAAAGCTTTCGAAACGTCGGGATCAAAATTTGCAACTAACCGCGATAAAATCCGTTTAAATTAGTTTTATTTCGTTGACTAATATTCGCGTAAACATAACGTCATCATTAAATAATAAAATTAATAATTTCACGCGAGTCACTACTCGTTACTTTATATCTAAGGCAATGATCATTTAGTAATTAGGTGCTATAGCTAGGTTGTGAATTGAAGACAGTTGTGGTAAACAAGTTCTCTTAATCTAGTACTGAGGAAACGTAACACAACCGAAGTTGATAACATTTAAGGTGCGAAACTTTTAAGGGCTTATTTATCATTTGAATAATTTCCGACCAATTATATCCTGAGCTTTCCCTGTTTACATTCCCATATATTCTTTCAAAATACCCCCTATTCTTTCCAAATGTCCTCCCTGTTTCCCTTATCAAAATCTACGACGTTGTGTGTATTGTTATTTTCGCTTGTATTTAACGCAATTTCCTGCAAAGGCTGAATATCATAATAAAAAGCCATACATTTTTTGATGCGTAAGTATATTTTGAATATGTGACATTTCCTAAGTTATTAATTTTAATTGAATACTATGAATCGAAAAGTTGATCTAAATTGAATTCTCCGAATGATAAATATATTAATTTACATAAGAATTAATAACATGTTGATAAAAAATCTTCGCAAATGAAGTGGTAATTTGTGAACGTAATTGTAAAACACAGGAATGGTTATTGTAAGTAAACCAGACGAGATAGATATACGCTGCCTGCCGGGACTTATTTTTAGACCTTGGCAGGAAGAACATTTCTCTTATACAATATATTAATGTAATATTAATAATAAAGCCAGCACACGCGAAGAACGCCTACAGAAACAATATTTTTACCGGTTTTTTAACTTTTATCAATACTGCTTTGCCCTATTAGTGATAGCGTGATGTTATATAGCCTAAAACCTTCTTCGATGACTACTTAAGTAAATGCAAAAAGATTTTTTAAATTCCAACTGGCAGTTTCTAAGATTAGAACGTTCAAACAAACAAACTAACTAACAAACAAACAAACTATCCGCTTTGTAATATTAGTATAGCCTATTAATTATCCTTTTATAATAATATTATAAAGAACAAAAGTCTGTTTGTTTTTCTGAAGGCGCTAATCTTGACTCTACCATGCGGATTGCAAAAAATATTTTTGTATTTCATATAGGAATCACTGAATAAGGTTTCAGCTATTTAACATCACGCTACAACCAATAGGGGCAAAGCTGTAATGAAAAAAATTACAGAGACGGGCAAACATAGTGAAATAATTTTTAATTCGACGCGAACGAAGTCGCGGGCACAGCTGGTATGTACAAAAATCAATGGTATGGAATATACGTAAGACGTTGATAAATCTGTAACACCGTATGACGGATTCCGTGAAAGTAGATCAGTTGTTTATAGCAGGTTATCGTTGAAAGCGATGTCTCGCGCAGTGGTCGAACCGATGACAATTGGAAAGTGCGTAACTGCGTCTGGCGAGTCTTGTAGTGTCCAGTAAACATACTTTTTATTCTGCGGCCTCGATTCAGAGGCAAGTGGTGTTCGTAATAAAAGATCAACAAACAGTTCCGTTAAACAACAACACTTAATTACGGGAAAGACAAACTAAATTGAGTTAAAAGATATTAAACATATACCATTAAAAAAAAAAACAGATTTTGTTTTATTTCTAGTACAAACAAATGACAGTGCTTGTGGAAGGGCTTTGAGATTCAGATCGACAACTTTCTGTGTGATCCTAGTTCGAGTATAGACGATTCTACGACGAGTATAGCACACAATAGAACCTCGCTAAGGCGAACTACGATACGTTGTTATCCTCTAAATCTCGAAAAAATGTTTTGTTCTCTCGGCTCCAAACACTAAAATCTCCATTTTTTATAAGACGAAAACTCTATAACTCGAATTTTTTCACGTCGCCCTTGATCTTCGACTTATAGAGGTTCTAATGTGATAATAATAATGACGTTATTTAAAAAACACACATACTGAAGGTTTATCTTATGAATTAATATAGTATTGCAACACATCTATGTACTCTTACGACTGAACTAGGCCGAGGACTCTTATCGTGTCTTGTTACAAAATGTCCTAAATATAGCTTACTTAGATTTTAACTTAATAAGATTATAATATACTGCCTGTGTCCCCGACTACGGGAGGAAGTATTTTTTATTTTATTTTGCCCTACATAGTTGTGGCACTGATATTAAATACAGTTCATTCAACATCGAACCGAAATTCACTATCAGTCACCGCTGTCATGCTTGCTTGCTTAGATACCGTATCGTGCCCATGTTAGAGCCATCAAGCCATAGGAGGGTGGGATCATTAACGGAAAGACTTCCACAGTTCCACGGTACGGAATCAGCAAACTATTCAGTTGTTTACATAGGAATCACCGTAAAGCTGTGACACGGAAGTCGCGTCTATGTAACCAACTTCACTCAGGGCTAAAGTGGCGTTCTAACGGTGAAAGGTTTTTTGAAATCGGTCCAGTAGTTCGTTCTTGAGTTCATTCGGTACGAGCAGAAATAGAAATCTTTCCTCTTTAAAACGTTATTATAAATGAATATGACAAAAAGTATACTGCGTTTTATTGTTGTGTCAATTTTCTCCTATGGTCTTAAGAACGCACCGTTTTATAAGTATATACCAAATAATCAAAGTCATGTAGTGTATTGGTACGAAAAATATGTATTCGAGAGTGAATTTTTTTTGTCTAAGTTAAACGCGAACGAATTCACCGGTATGGTTAGTTTTTAGTGTATAGGTTTAGAGTTATGGCTACAATCTCACCTGATGTTAAGTGACGATGTGGCACGACCTAGTGAACACGCTAGCTGGACTGGCTCTCAAGTGCAACTGTCGGAACGCATCTATAGGTATTTGGCTGCAGATTTTCAACCTGAGGGTGTTAGCTAAAGCCCTACCAGCATGATATGGTTTCATCACGATATCATCATGGTGGTAGGGTTTTTTCTAATGCCCGCCTGGGTAGCTACCACCCTCAAGTTGTAAACCTGCCGCCAAATAACAAGAGGTGTGTTCCCGCAGCTGCACTTGAGAGCCAGTTCCTCCACAGTTTCAGCGTGTTTACTAAATTGGGCCGTATCTAAACTGGTCTTATCTATAATCTAAACTAAACCTTAAGTATAAAAAAAAATCCTTCAACGAAAGTACATGCTCATTGCAGGGATTCGAACGCAGGCTTTTGACGCGGCGTTCTTACACGCTATCGCTGAGCTATCATCGCTTTATATATCGCGTTACATAAAGTAAGGTAATTACAACAAGTAAACTGCATTAAACTTTGCTTGTTAATGGCCAATATTTAATCAAAGCAAATTCGAATATGCATTTTATAAAACACAAGGTAGTAAGTGCTGTATCACGATTTCTAAAAAATGGTACGTCTTTGTAATATATATATTGTTTTCGTGTGGATCTCGAACACCATTAATAATATCTGACATATTTCTGTTTTATTCTTCCGTCAGTTTCTCTGCAATCGTAATTTTTTTTTTGTTAAACGACAGGATGGTCTAACTTTCTTGAACGGGATTGAAAGAAGTATTGTTCGGTTTTCAGGCAAGTAGGAAAGTTTTTTTTTTTTTATTAAATAAGGGTTCAAACAGGCAGGAGGCTCATCTGATGTAAAGTGATCACCGTCACCCATGAACATCTACAACACCGCAGGCCTTGCAAATGCATTGCCGGCTTTTAAGGAAAGAATGTAGAAATTTCTAGATGGTATTTTAATTCACGCCCCCACAAACCCCTCTCCTGGCGTGTCCTGGTAGGCCCTAGAAGGTGTCACGTAAATGTACTTTACATATACACGTCTATTTTGAAGGTTATAATGGGGTCATGGAAGGCTAGCAGTTTCGGAGACAGGATTAACTTAGCAATACTTATATCACATAAGCTTTTAATTTTTGAGGTGCAAGGTATCGAATAACATCCCAGTTACCCAAGCTCATCTCATCTGTAAGCGGTGAACCCTGTTGGGTAACCGACGAGACCCTATAGAGTGTTGGTCCCGCCTTTGGTATTGGTCATGATGGCTAACCAAGTTACCTTTGGTTTTGCTTCGCGCAAAATAAAGGTTCAATAAGAGGCTTTTTTTATACTTAAGGTTTTAGCATTATGGCCATAATCTCACCTGATCTTATGTGACGATATGGCCCAAGTTGGTAGACACGCTAAACCTGTGCAGGAACTGGCTCTCAAGTGCAGCTGCCGGAACACACCTATTTGTATTCGGCGGCAGGTTTACAACTTGAGGGTGGTAGCTATCTAGGCGGGCATTAGAAATATAGCCCTACCACCATGCTATGGTTTCCTCACGATGTTTTCCCTCGCCGAAAGCTCAAGCTCATTGTGGGTGCTTGGATTCGAAATCACGTCCCTTGACGCGAAGTCGTACACACTACCATTGAGCTACCATCGCTTCTTTGTATTCCCGTATAGTGAGCGAGAGGTAGCCATTGCCGCCAATGTCAGCAATAGGGCTGTAAAAGCCACGATGTCGCAGCTGTCGATAGTGGCCAGTAAGCATTTACCATCAACCGAGGCGTCCGCTTGTTCGTTGCCCATTAGAATTAAAAAAAAATTGAAGTTCACCAAGATCGTTATCAGCTCAATTGCGTAATATTCTTTTTTTTCCCCCCTAAGGTTCAATACACCGTTTGGTGCCAAGTCAGACGTCAGTGCAAACTCGTTTTAAATTCGAGTGTTAAATTATTCCGGACTTATTATTTTTACGGCTGGTTTTTTGCTAACGTAGGTGGGGTATTCGCTTACAGAAAACATTATTGCTGTCATACATGCAGTTTCATAGGAACCGGCTTGTAACGCTGACATGGGTTACATCTGTTTCACTGTTAACGGTGTCGAGTGCGCAGGCGAGTGCATTAATTATAATTAAGTGTTTTCCCTCGATAAATTGTAATAATTCAAACGCAAAAAAAAGCAAATATCAACTAATTGCATTGTTTATCAGAGAATTAGTAGTGGTTCGTTTCTTTAACGACTAACGAATGATTATTACAGGAAGTTTGCGAGTAATGTATATGTTAATTTTAATAAATACTATTAGGTAGTATTAAAAAAGGTTTTCCCTAAAATGCAAAGAGAGGTTATAACACTCGAAGTTATTCAGAAAAAAAATGTGACATTAATATAAGCCATGTCCGTAGTTCTGTTATTATTTTATTTATCGATCAATTAATAAAAATCCAATAAATAAAAGTAAATTATATAGTAGTGTTATTTATTTTAATTAATTATATATATATATATATATATATATATATATATATATATATATATATATATATATATATTTTTTATAGTAAAGGTTTTAGCGTTGTGGCCATAATCTCACCTGATCTGAAGTGGCGATACGGCCCAAGTTGGTAGACACGGTAAACCAATTGGCTCTCAAGTGAAACTTCTGGAATACACCTATTGGTATTAGACGGCAGATTTTCAACTTGATGGTGGTTGCTAGCCAGGCGGACATTATAAAAAGCTCTACCACCATGCTATGGTTTCATTGTTATGTCTTTTTCCTTCACCGAAAGCTCAAGCTCATTACAGGTGGAATCAAACGCGCCTCCATTGTCGCGATGTCCGTACAGACTACCTACTGAGCGCAGTGGTAATGTGTACGACTTCGCGTCAAGGGATGTGAGTTCGAATCCAACCACTTACAATGAGCTTGAGCTTTCGGTGAGGGAAAACATCGTGAGGTAACTATAGCATGGTGGTAGGGCTTTTTCTAATGCCCGCCTGGCTAGCTACCACCCTTAAGTCGAAAATCTGCTGCCAATTACGAATAGACGTATTCCAGCAGTTGCACTTAAGAGCCAGTTCCTCCACAGGTTTAGTGTGTCTACCAACTTGGGCCGTATTGTCACTTAAGATCAGTTGAGATTATATCGATAACGCTAAACCTTAACTATAAAAAAAATTACAGTAATCTATAATAACTAATAAAATTCTGAATTTGTTTTTTTTTTTTTTTGCTAGCTATACCAGCGACTTTGTACGCGTGGTTTTTCAAATTACAGCCACTTTAGATGGAGTATTCCGATTTTAATGAAACAAAGATTAAATGTTACTCGAGGATACGCTTTATGATTTCCTAGCTGGCGTTTTATCATAAACATTGTAATTTAATAGTGATACGTGCACGAACAAACAGCCAGACGGACAGACGTCTCTATGAATTATATAAATGTATTTTATTACTTTAGAACTGGTTTGATTTTTTGTGCAGTGGGCTCTGAGGTCAGTTCGGACGTGACGCTGGTTGACTATCTGCGGAACACCCTGGAACTGCGCGGCACTAAATACATGTGCCGCGAGGCAGGCTGTGGCGCTTGTATCGTCGCTGTCTCCAAGTACCCTGGAGCTCCCGTACAGGCTGTGAATTCTGTAAGTCATCAGAAGGAAGAGAATATATTATCGCAGAACACTCGGCCATGTGGCTATACTGAATCTAAATTAAAGGATTTAAAATTAACTGAAAAACTTTACAATCATATATGAACCTAGACAATATAATCAGAAGATATACTATGTACCAATGCTGTGCCACTGGAAAACTGGTACAGCTTAGTGTCAACTGAGACACCATAATAGTCAGACCTGGCACTGATATAGCTTCAGTAGTGGCCAAATGGGTTTAAGAAATCCTTACCAAAAACGCTTATTAATTATTTTAAATTATAATAAATCAATAATAGAGTATTATATATCGAAATAAAACTAATTTAAACGGATTTTATCACGGTTATTTATTAATTTTGATCCCGACGTTTCCAAAGCTTTTCAGCCTTCGTGATCACGGGGTGGACTGTGGTGTAGGTTGTCCAGAAAAGTTCGTGTTACTGTGTCTACCTTCAATTAATTTTTTTATATTGATAGTGTTCCGATCTACGCAGAAAGAGCTTGCAGTGTCTCGAGGTCTGTCTGAATTGGTATTTTGGGTTCCGATTCTATTAAATGTATAGTCGGATCCCAGGCTTGTGCTAGCTTCAAACCATCTTCTCTATAGCAATTTGGATGTTTTTTAGTATATATATATATATATATATATATATATATATATATATATATATATATATATATATATATCTACATAAACAAATATTAATATACACTATCAAACATCAAATAAACATCATCACAGTAAATATTATTAAAGAAATGGTATGTACCTAAAACGAAATGACACTGCTGCGTCAGTGCCAGTGTAGGTATTGTAATATCTCTATCTCTCTCCTTCTTAGTTGCCGCGAACAGACTTTACCCGAACGGGCATAATACAAAAAGTTTGAAACTCAAAATTTTAAAGCTCTACCATAAGAGGTTTTTCTTCAAAAGTTTCACTGCAAAATCTGACTTCAATAACACCGTGTGACCATAACATGTAACATGATTGACAAATTACTAGAACACGTTTGGTTCATGATATTTGGGGGTGCGATGTGCGAATCAGATGACTATCGATGAATAACGTCGTGAACGTTATATGGTGATTATCTATAGAGTTGTATGACCTTATTTGATCATTGCAAATCCGTAGTAAAATCCCAAGGAGCGGTTTAGTAAGTCAGTGATAAGGCCAATCGTGAAACAAATAAACAACAAATAATCTCATCTGATCCTAAGTGCTGATACGGCCCAAGTTGGTAAACACGCTAATCCTGTGGAATAACTGGCTCGCAAGTGCAGTTGCCGAAACACACCTATTGATATTTGGTGGCAGGTTTTCAACTTGAGGGTGGTAGTTAGCCAGGTGGGCATTAGTAAAAACCCTACCACCATGTTATGTTTTCCTCGCGATGTTTTCCTTCACCGAAACCTCAAGATGATTGTAGATGGATTCAAATAATTATAAAAAGCTATAAGTTTAAGCTATATTAGATATAAGGTTTTCTAAAGAACCCGATACTGTCAATTCTTGTAAGACTGTTTCAACTCTTCGAAAATACGTCCAGCTCTTAAAGAAAATGGATAAAAAGTAATCGACCCTTTAATATTTCATAGTGTATGGTGTCTGTCACGTCGTGCCATGGCTGGGAGATCACGACAATTGAGGAGATTGGAAACAGAAAGAAGGGATATCATGTGATCCAAAAGACTTTGGCAGAAAACAACGGTACACAATGCGGGCATTGCAGTACGGGTTGGTGTATGTCTATGTATGGGTAAGAACGGATAATTTCCTATTTTTTTTAGTTTAGGTTATGGCCATAATCTCAGCTGATCTTAAGTGGCAATACGGCCCAAGTTGGTAGATACGCTAAACCTGTTGAGGAACTGGCTCGCAAGTGCAGCTGCCGGAACACACCTATTGGTATTTGGTGGCAGGTTTACAACTTGAGGCTGGTAGCTAACCAGGCGGGCATTAGAAAAAGTCCTACCAATATGCAATGGTTTCCTTAGGATGTTTTCCTTCACCGAAAGCTCAAGCTCATTCTAGGTGCTTGGATTCGAACTCACGTCTCTTGACGCGGAGTCGTACACACTACCACTGAGTTATCATCGCTTCAAAATCGCTTCCTTAATTCCTTATTTTACTAGATTTAAATGCTTATAAACTTAGTAGCAGAGTAGTGAGCCAAGAGCATTGTGTGATATTTGGCTGTGTTTAATTCAGGAATCAATCGACGTGAATTCAAAGATATAGCAGGATTTTAGGGATCTGTATTCGACGGAGTTGCGACAACCGTCTCCATTGTAATAAAATAGTCACTTTTTTAAGTTTAATCCTAGGATTAGCCAGGTAAGATTTCCATTGCCAAAGGCTTGCAGACAGGCATGTCAGTAATACCTCTGAAGTATTGATTATCATGGAAGCGCCTATATAGGATATTGTGGATCATCAAGCTGACTGGGCAAGGTAAGGGTCAACCAAGGCGAACTTATCTCAACCAGATTCAGAACGTTCTGGAGCAAAGCCAGATCAAAAGTACCCGTAATCGAAGAGTATGTATGAAGGTGATTACGAAAGTAGAAGCGGTGAAAGCTGTGAGTCAGGATCGTAGCAAGTGGAAGGATGTGGTCTCTGCCTACCCTTATGGGGGAGAGTCGTGATATTATGTATGTTAATCAAGCGATACTCAAATTTCAGTTTACTTAAAAGTAAAAAAGAACTTACTATGCTGGAAATTGAGCAATCTCTTGGAAGCAACGTATGCAGGTGTACTGGCTACAGACCAATATTAGAAGCATTTAAGAAACTAGCGAAAGACGCTCCGAAATCTGATAGAATTGTGGACATTGAAGATTTGCATATTTGCGAGAAAACCGGGGAGCATTGTAATAAACAGAATTGTGAAGACAACGACTGGTGTATTGTCACAGAGAAGGATTTACACGGACCCGGTACAATAGAGATAAAACTTAAGGATGGCAAATGTTGGTACAAAGTTTTTGAAGTTCATGATATATTTACAATTTTGAATGCAAGGGCTACTGATTCCTATATGCTGGTTCACGGAAATACTGCAAAAGGTAAATGAATCTATAGATTGTACCATAATGATTATACTTAAACTGTTACTTAGAAAAGTGTTGCTTTAAATATTGCACGCCTCATAAGTGAAGCGTTGAGGTGGGCTCTACTTTCACTTCACGCAAAACAACTAATTTTCCAAACTTGAAATGTCTCTATTTATCATACATTGCACTTGTAAAATAATATATACACACACATATTAAGAAAAACACGAATTTTTAACACTCATGATATTTTTGATGCCATTTTTGTTAAAAAACTTTTTCAAAAAGTCATGTTCTAGACGTCCATGTGTCTGTATTGCGGATCCTGTATGTTATCACGATAACGACAGAAATACTTTACTAATCGAGTCTTTTTTTTCTTACGCTTCAGTATAATTAAGAATAGAACCCTATTACTTTTCACGATCTGATTAGTTGCGGTTTAATTGATATTAAATAAACAAAATAAAAAAAATGAGATTATGAAGCGTGCACTTTTGGATTTTGCAAACTTTCTCAAAATTGTAATCGTGGTGTACTGTCTTGTGTAAATAGACGTAAAAATGTTCTATGTTGAAGGTACTGATAAAATTTTGCCACTGTGGTAACTTATATCATAGGTTTATACATACTTTTATATTATAAAAAGAATGGATTACGTTACAGTTTTGTGATAAACTCAGTGCTTTTAATATTTGGATAAAATTTACTCTGTTCGACATTAGAGAACTACAAAAAGCCTAACTGACATAAAATCTTTTAGTAGCCCCGTGTACTGTGTCTTGACACAAAGCAAGTGTTTCGCATCGCACTTGTGTATGTGTTATCAACAACCCTCCGTCTCAATCTACATAATTTAAAGTAATGTTGTATTATTATGTTTCCATATTAATAAGAAGTAGACGTAGTGTGTATCACACCATTGGTTGAGAAACTCATAAAGCGTCTTTGTGTGCGTGTTTGCGTCTTTGCGTCTCATAAAGCGTGGTTGTATTTCTTATTTTACATATTATTTCTCTTATATTAGTTATGTTATTTGTAAAAAACTGGCACCTATTACTCGAATAGTCTAGACTATAGACGCTAAAATGTATCTGTACCAAACATAATTCAGTTTTGATGTAACACGACGTTTTTTTGCTAAAATAAATCGATCTTCCAACGGCACATTATCGAAGTAATTCCTCATTACATTTCGATTGTAACAAATCACTTACTAACATTATTATAACAATTGAAAATATTCTTATCTGGTAGAAAATTCACAAAGAAATTAATTTCAATTTTTTATGGAATAGTGGGTAATCAAGCAATCTTCTGATGGTACCCACCTACCCACGAATCCAGGAGAATCGCAGGTGCATTGCCGGCCTTTATTGAAGGGACTGGCTCTCAAAGCAACTGCCGGAATACACCTATCGGTATTTAGCGGCCGATGTTCACCTAAGGGTGGTAGTTAGCCAGGCAGGAATTAGAAAAAGCCCTACCACCATGCTATGGTTTCCTCATCCTTTTTTTATACTTAAGGTTTAGCGTTATGGCCATAATCTCACCTGATCTTAAGTTATGATACGGCCCAAGTTGGTGGACACACTAAACCTGTGGAGGAACTGGCACTCAAGTACAGCTGCCGGAACACACCTAGTAGTATTTGGCGGCAGGTTTACAACTTGAGGGTGACAGCTAGCCAGCCGGGCATTTGAAAAAGCCATACCACCATGCTATGGTTTCCTCACGATGTTTTCCTTCACCGAAAGCTCAAGCTCATTGTAGGTGCTTGGATTCGAACTCACGACCCTTGACGCGAAGTCGTACATACTACGACTGAGTTATCATCGCTTAAATTTAATTTCCAGACCGGTTTGCTGAATATCGCCTTTACAAGGAGTTCACTAAACAGGTTATGGTTAATTATGACAGTGTCGTCTCGATGCATTCACATTCAATTTGGAATATTGAATGTACAAAAGAATAACATGATTGGTCGAGTTTATAAAACCTGGTAAAAAAAAAAAATTACCTCGATTAATCAAAGCAAACTGGTTGCCAGACTGCATTTTTTTGCAACGTTTTTGTTTAGTTTTTATAATGGAACTGCGTATTATTCTTAGATTAATTTTCGGCCATCTTGCATTCGGGTATTGAGAACATGCAAAAACTATACGTGGCTAAAAAAGGCATCTCCTTGTGTTTTAAATGTTAAAAATCCTTATATCTTAACCGTCTTGTTTAATAGGCTGCACGTACTATTCGGTTCTTCATATCACTAATGCTTCAGTCCACTGATTCGTTCTGGGGCTCCACTGTGACTGCCTCAGTATTATAAGACGTATTTATATTGCCACATCCGGAAACTAAAAGCGCTAAAAGCGAACTAGTGTGAATATGGTTATTAAAACTATTTTTATAAAATCTCATCATTACAATTTGAATTTATAAAGTTATTTTGATCTAACGTGTAAATATTGAAACCCTTGTAATATGATTTTTAAAGTATAGAGACGATCAATGATAAAGCTAAAATAAACAGACGATAAATGAAAAAGCCTAACACTTGAAATAGATTATTAAAACAATTTATATAAAACCTATTCATTACAATTTAAATTTATAAAGTTAAATATAACTAAATGTAAATATTAATTTAAATCCATGAAGTTATTTTGAACTAACGTGTGAATATTGAAACCCCTGCAGTATGACATTTAAAGAAAACGATAAGGCTCAAAATAAAGAGGCGACCAATGATAAAGCTAACATATAGAAGTACGGCAAACAGACTGCATTGAACGTAATGGCAAGCATTCACAATGATAAAAAAAAAAACATTACAGAAAACTGATAGATTAGAACTTTTTTTTTGTCTTTTGTTATTTTAGGAACATCGGTCCAAAAAGGGCCATGTCAGTCCCATCGTACCCTGACCTTATAGTATGTACCAAATATAATAAAAGTCAAATATGTCCTAGAACTACTTAGATCTAATCACAAAATTCCATAAAATCTTGCCTTCATCACTTGCAGGTGCAGTCAAGTTTCCATGGAACATGCCCCGGTCCATTAAATTCAGTCCTAAACATTTTATGATCGCTGTCCGTTGAGTTCGGTTCCGTTGACATTCCCTCAACAAGTGTTGCAAGACTTCTATAGATCCACACGTTTTGCAGTTGGGTGAGACACTTTTCCTCATAAGAAATGCAAACTTGTTGAGAGGCTCTTACTCTATTCTCTCTTCTTACTCTATTCGCAGTAACATCTACAGATCTCTTTAGAGTACTGCTAGCAAACCATTGTATACGAGGCGGCCCACTTTGTAATGTTTTATACCAAACACCTTTATCTTTAGACAGTTCATTAAAATATTCTTTCCAGTTTAGGAGACATTCGCCGGTGGTATTCGTAATCATGCCAGTATGCAAGTCTCTGGGCAATTACATTTTTATAATAGCTATCCAATTTTAGCGTTATTGTCACAATCTCGTCTGATGTTAGACGATGTGGCCAGATATGTTAAACACGCTAAGCCGGGTGGCTCTCAAATAGAACCACCGGAACGTAGCTATATAGATAATTGGCTGCAGATTTTCAACTCGAGAACGGTAACTCGCTAGCCGGGTATTAGAAAATGCCTTAGTATTATGCAAATACATTAGACACATATATACAGTATGAGGTATACACTAAATGATTTTGAGACGGGATTACTTAAACACAGTCACAGTGACATGCTAATGAACATGTGTGTGGTGATCGCGTTTCAGTGGAAGACGATTGCCGTGTCCCTACCACACGGAAAATTCTCTATTTGGAAAGTAGAAATGCTAGACTTTCAATAATTCTTGTCACCTATTCATATATATTTACGTAGCCAATTAAAATTGTTTACTTTTCGCCGGTATAAGTATTTATGAAATTTACATGCATTTTAATGTAATTAAATAATGTATATTATGTATTATATACAATAACCAGAGTTTGCTCGCGTCTTCGCTGGCATTTATGTAGATTTTGTCGGTTTAAATAGTATGTTTCTGTTCCCCTGGAGATTTTCTAGACCCATTAAAGGTACCCTAGGTATCCATTTAAGTGCCGTTGACAATTTGTATGCGAAATCCAATAATAGTCGGTTAAGTTACGAAGTCACCTGAGCTCGGGTACAGTGACTTAATTATCCGAATAGGTATAAAAAGGTGTTAATCAAAACGTAGTTATTCTACCCCCGACGTGACCTGAAGTGGCTGTTATATCCAAATTCAGGTTGAGTATTAAAAGTGTGAATGAGAAACAAATAATTTTGTTTACGACCTGGCATACGCTGTTAGCCGTAAGGGCTTTGACAGCCTCACAGAACTCTTTGGGGCGAATGCTGAGGGCACTCAGCCCCGAGGCAGCGAACGCAAGGGAAAACGAACAAAGATTCGCGATACTAACCAACCAACAGGTCCTAACTTACTAAGTTTAGTGGTCCTAAAAATGATATCGGGGTAGTCCCTTACAGAATCGTGTACTTAACGTGTGGGTGTGCACGAATTGTATGCGGTGTGATGATGCACTCTCAGTGATTTAGTGTCACTGTATTGCGCCAGCAGAGTCACTTGAAGCTCCTACCCGAAGGATCGAAGCTAGGAAATGGGAAACAAACAAACATCCGCATTCATATAGTTCGTTAGTACTATACGGAGTTATTTTAGTCGGAGAGTACGCTGTAGTTAATCGTACATTGTACGTAATTAATACAAAAGTGACTGTAATTACTTCGTTCGTTGTGCCACAGCGCTTTCTATTATGAATTGTAACATGTTTGTTATCAGTGTTAATTGCGGTTGAACATAAATGTGTGTGTGCAATTTAGGTAATGATAGAATACACATTTGCATTACAATCGAAGAATGTTAATCATTATAATTTAGAAATAAAACAACGTACTCAAATGCGTCGCAAAGAACATGAAAAGAATACTAGTTTTTTAAGAAATTTCAACATAAAATTATTGAAACAATAATCTTGCATGCTGGTAGGGCTTTTTCCAATGCGCGTCTGGCTAGCAACCACTCTCAAGTTAAAAACCTGCCGCTATATACCAATAGGTGTGTTCCGGCAGCTGCACTTGAGAGCCGGTTCCTCCATAGGTTAAGCGTGCCTACCAACTTGGGCCGTATTGTCAATTAAGATCAGGTGTGATTATGGCTATAACGCTAAACCTTAACTATAAAAACAAAAAATCTTCAAAAGGCCTGAGGAAAATAAACTGTTCGACGATATGTAATTGATCTAAATTAGATCTGATTGATATATGGATCTTAAGTTTTTGAAGGCGATAATGGCTCAGTGCGTATTGTGTACGTACGCCGCGTCAATACACGTATATATATGCGCAGAGCATGGTGGTAGCTTTATCTTATACTCTCCTGACTAGCCACCACCCTCAAGTTTACAGTCTACCAACAAATACCTTTTGGTGTGTTCCGGCAGTTGAAATTGAGTTCCAGTTCCTGCACAAGGCTTAGCGTTTTTTTTTTTTTTGTATTTATCCTAGCAAAGTGACTGTACTTCCCTTGATGGTAAGTTTCAGTACAGTCCAGTAACAGTAGCGACTGCCGTAGGGGCAAGTGTACTTCGTCAGTCGCAACTGTCTTGCCGGCCCACTAAATGTTTCTTCACGCCTCGTTTAAAAGACCCCGTATTATAAGAAGGAGGGAACACCCAGAGCGGAAGACGGTTCACAGCTCCACTGTGCGACAAAGAAATGACTTTTTGAACTTTTCGGTTCGCGTCGGGATGGAGGTTATGGTAAAGATGTGACTCCGTAGTCCAAATCTGTCTGCCATCTTGGCCCACATCTTACATTAGGCGAGATAGTAGAGAATATGATCCATTGACAGGGCATCCGACCAACTTACCATTACTTCAAACGGATATTAAGTGAAATACAATCAACGCTTAACTTTTAAAATAAGTTATCAATTTAACCTTTCTCTGCAGATCCCTTTCGTTGTATATGATAAAAGATTACATACAAATTAATTTTATTTTTCACTTATTACTTCTTATATATTGTTCTTAATCATATCTATCAGTATTTCAAATATCATCAAAATCCATCCAGTAGTTAAAAAGTTATACGCATAAGTGAGAACTGCAAGAAAAAAATATTTAGTGGATTTGGTCATTCCAATTTTATTATAAGTTAGATTGATATAATGGAGAGAAAAAAAGGTTGATCGAGATTATTTACGTCCATGTTTATTTTCAGGAGCGTATCCCATATTCGATTACCCAAATATCCTCATCGACATTAGTGGGATTCAAGAATTGAAACGTTACGAAGTCGATCAAAACCTGAAGATAGGAGCCGGTGTGACGCTAACAGAACTGCTGGACATCTTCGAGACTTTTTCGAAACACGAGTATTTTAACTACTTGAAGACATTCCACGACCATTTGAGCTTAGTCGCTCACATACCAGTGAGAAACGTACGGTAAATTAGTTCTGTTTGGACTGTATATATTTGGAATGTCGTATTTAGGGGTCTACTGGTAAATATTTCATAGTTATGCAAGTTAATCCCTACCCGGTAGAGTACCCGGTAAACGCAATGCTAACGTAAAAGTGTTATGTTTACAACAGTAATAATTTTGATGGCTCTCAACACCGTTTCGAGTGTTACCACCATATATGAAGTGGTTAAGAGAGGTTTGCATTTATGAAAAATAATTATGGCTTTCAGAGTTAAGAATGTCTTAGCGTTTGTCGTTGATTTATGGGTTGTAGAGTTTTTCTTATTACTTTGATGTACTTGCTAACAGAACGACCCACCTTTCGGCATGACAATAGCTGAAACTTAGTTGCAAAGTTATTTCAACCACAAAATAGTTACGTAAAGAAACCATCACTGGATTTCACTGGAAGCGATGATAGCTCAGTGGTAGTGTGTACGACTTTGCGTCGAGGGACGTGAGTTCGAACCTAACCACGGACTATGAGCTTGAGCTTTCGGCGAAGGAAAACATTGCGAGGAAACCATAGCACAGTGGTAGTGCTTTTTCTGTCCGCCTGAATTTGAAAATCTGCTGCCAAATACCAATAGGTGTGTTCCGGCAGTTGCACTTCAGAGCCAGTTCTTCCAAAGCTTTAGCGCGTCTACCAACTTGGGCCATATCGTCACTTAAGATCAGGTGAGATTATAGCCATAACGCTAAGGCTTAACTATTAAGAAAAAATTCAATGAATGATTAGAGTAGAAATAAAAAGTCCAGTTGTAGTGTTTAAGTCGGATGTACTTTAGGAAGATATCTAATTTATTTATTTTTTAGTTGGGATCTTTGGCCGGGAACCTCATGATCAAGTATTTGCACAACGATTTTCCCTCAGATCTGTTTTTAATGTTTACGACTGTCGGTGCTGTGATCGCTATAAGTAAGTTTGCTGATGACACTTAATTCATTAGTACACATAACACATCATAAACTATTAAAAAAAAACTATTGCATTATCACTGAAGTTCAAGTGTGCGTGACAAATTAATTTAATTGTAGTGTTTTGGCGTTACAAAAAAAATTATAATGCTTTAACTAAGTTAAATAGTGGAATATATACATCTATATGTACTATCTATACTAAATGTAACAGGGCTGAAGAGTTTGATTGCTTGTTTGTCAAACGTGCTAATCTCTGGAGCTACGGAGCCCTAAAATTATTTTTAAATATGATAGCAAATATCATGAAGGTTTAGGGTAGGTGTGGGATACTTTTCCTACCTTTAGGTGAACTTCAGCCCGTCATTCCATCAGGCTTAACATGTTCACCATCTTGGGCCGAATCGTTACTTAACATTTGATGAGATTGTGGTTATTACACTGAGCTAAATAATTTACTGCTAAATGCAGACAAAACGAAGTGTATTAGATTTACCTTGCCTAGTGTTCAACGGGTTGACACTAAAGTCAAAATCGAAGGGTATTTAGTAGGCTTAGTTGATAGTACTGTGTTCTTGGGTATCACGCTTGATTCCAAACTACAATGGGGTCCAAACATAAAAAAAATGGCGGGAAGGTTATGTTCTGCTGTATTCACTGTTCGTAAGATTCGACAGCTGACAGATATTGCCACTGCTAGGTTAGTATACTTCGCTTACTTCCGGTTCCGGAGGTAGACACCGTATTTCTTTTACAAAAACGAGCAGTTCGAGCCATTACAATATGAGACCTCGAGAATCATTAAAGGATAAGTTTTCGGAATTTGGTATTTTAACTTTGCCCTCCCAATATATTCTAGATAATTTAATGCATGTCCATAAAAACTTACAAAAACTGGATTTTCAATAAAGACCGTCATAATTTTAATACTAGAGATCGCGACAAACTGGTTACTCCCTATTTTAGACTGCGTAAGACAAGTAACAGTTTTTTAGGTAATAGTTTCAAGTTTTATAATTAAGTCCCAAGGCACATTACTGAGTTGCCGGCTGTAGGTTCAAGAACCACGTCAAACGGGTGTTGATGTCAAAAGGCTATAATATAGGGAGGATCAATATATGAGCAATCGTGATGTCTGGAATTGACACCCATCTCTGTAAATCCGCTAATAACTACTGTAACACATTAAATTATTGTATATAAGGATAAGAATAAAACTTAAAAAAAAAGATGATTCTTCTCGATTACTTTCCGAACCGGTAGTAATTTTCACGTTCATAAGCGCCTTCTTAGTAAGCAAATTTAATAAAGATTTTTAATTTGATTTGAAGCCTTAAATATAAAAAGGATAATGTCTAAGATACTGTTCCCAAGGGCTAGAAATGTAACTTTTATCTCCAACGGAGTCAACAAAAAAACCAATTGAATAATATGTATTGATTATATTTATTTCGTCGAAAAACCAAATTGTTTCCATTCAGTTTAAATTTATGCATGTTTTCAAGAATTAGATATGTCTTTTTAAATTGACTACTGGTGTTAGCCTGAACATGGACTGTAACACGTTCACTGGGTTTTTGGGTCGAGCGCAAAGAACACTCAGCCAGCAGCCTGGCAGAGATATTTCTTTGTTCTATCTTGCAGCTGGTATCAATCCTTCAGTATGTATAATGCAATATAAGGGTCACACCTATTTCCATTGCACATTAATTAGGCTGAGTTAAAAACTACATCATATTTATTTAGTTACACGTATTTTTTTGAAGCGATGATAGCTCTGTGGTAGTTTGTATACGACTTTGCGTCAAGGGACGTGAGTTCGAATCCAAGCACCTACAATGAGCTTGAGCTTTCGCTGAAGGGAAACATCGTGAGGAAACCATAGCTTGGTGATAGGGCTTTTTCTGATGCCCGCCTGGCTAGCTACCACGCTCAAGTTGAAAATCTGCTGCCAAATACAAATAGGTGTGTTCCGGTATTTGCACTTGAGTGCCAGTTCCTTCACAGGTTTAGCATGTCTACCATCATGGGCCGTATCATCACTTAAGATCAGGTGAGATTATGGCCATAACGCTAAACCTTATGTATAAAAAAAGTTTCATTTTTCAGGAAATATACGTGGTATTGTAAAATTATTTGATATGCAGCAATTTCTTAAGGTAGATATGAGAGGCTCCGTCATACTATACGTGTTGTTACCACCGTTAAGTGAAGAGTACCGAGTGGTTACTTTCAAGGTACGTGCAAATTCTTTTCTTGTATGCGGTAAACCGACAAGATGGACTTAACCTGTAAGTATTATATATCATAAGAAAGAAAGAAAGAAAATACATTTATTACAAAACTCACACTGACTAAATGATTAACAAAAATAATTAAAAATTAGGGCGAAAAACAAACAATAACCTAGTGAATATAAGGCAGAGCGTGCCCACTAAACAGTTGTGTGAGGCCGTAAATGGACCCATCTCAGCAAGAATGCTACAACGTATGATGCGTTGCAGCGCTGGTTTTCCGATGGCCTATCGTGATGTAACGGTCAGCACTACTGTTTAATATAATATATATCAGTGCATGTTAATGAAGATTAAAAGTTAGGTTTCACCCTTCGAGAATAGTACTTTTATATAAATTCTAGTCTGCGTCCTTTTCTGTACCTCAGACAGTGCGAATGAAACAATTCGCAATGATTGACTTGAAGGTGTAAAAATCAAACAAACACATACTCACATAACATTACTTAGGATTTGTTAGATGTTTAATTATGAAACCAATGATTTTAAAGAAATTCAAGACGGCTTAGGTGAGTAGTGTTCTACAGTTACTGCGTCAACTGACTTGGATCCAAGTCTTAAAGATAGTTTGAGCTTTCAGTAAAAGGATATCTTAGAATCTTGATAAGAGATTTTCTAGTGATAATAGCTCAGTGGCAGTGTATACGGTTTCGCGTCAAGGGACGTGAGTTCGAATCCGCCTACAATGAACTTGAGCTTTCGGCGAAGGAAAACATCGCGAGGAAACCATAGCATAGTGGTAGAGCGTTTTTAATGCCCACATCGCGTGCAACTACCCTCTAATTGAAAATCTGCCGCCAAAACACCCATAGGTGTGTTCCGGCAGTTGCGCTTGAGAGCTAGTTCCTGCACAGGTTTAGCATGCCTACCAACTTGAGCCGTATCGTCACTTAAGATCAGGTCAGATTATAGCAATAACGCCAAACCGTAACTATATAAAAAAGACAATTCCCATTGTGCGACTGCTTAACTACCATCTTAAAAAGTGAACAATACAAAACTACTTTTACAAAATTAGTTTGGTAGCTGGTGAAAGAAGTCTTTCGTGAATAGTGTCTATATATTGTTTTTAAAATTATAATGACTTTCAAATTGCAATCTAATTTATATTAAAAAGTCATATCCATCCATGTTTATGTTCCTGTTTTGGCTTCTTCATGTTTTAATAATGTTTCAGGTCATGCCAAGATCTCAGAGTGCTCATGCGATAGTAAACGCTGGATTTATGTACAAACTTAAGAGGAACAGTGTAGTCACCGAATGTAGAATAGTTTACGGAGGTCTATCCCCGTCTTTTGTCAGAGCGTCGGCCACTGAAGCGTATCTAATCGGGAAGAATTTGTTTGAGAATTCTACACTGCAGGCAGCTTTGCGTAAAATAAATACGGAAGTAGTAGTGACGGAGTACCCAGCAGAACCTTCCATAGAGTACAGGAAGAAGCTTGCATTAAACCTTTTTTATAAAGTAAGATACTCATGTTTTTTTTTATATACTTAAGGTTTAGCATTAAGTGACGATACGGCCCAAGTTGGTAGACACGCTAAACCTGTGGAGGAAGTGGCTCTCAAGTGCAGCTGCCGGAACACATCCATTGGTATTTGACGGCAGGTTTTACAACTTGAGGGTGGCAGCTAGCCAGGCGGGCATTTGGAAAAGCCCTAGCACCATGCTATGGCTTCCTCACGATGTTTTCCTTCACCGAAAGCTCAAGCTCATTGTAGGTGCTTGGATTCGAACGCATGACTGTACCGCACCTGGTGTTAACAGTACCATCCAGAACATCTGTGACTGATATTGATTCAAAATTCACAATCAGTCACCGCTGTCATGCTGCTTAGATACCTTTTCACGCCTCTGCCATTTTTTTTTCAAATATGACTTTTGTTTCAATGCTATATTTTTTTTAAATACTTTATCATAACGGAAAGTTCATTTGAAGCTTTCTTTGGTCACAATAATAAATAAATTCTATTACCGATGTAGCTTCAAGATTAACGGAACCATGTTATTCATTAAGTCATGTCTGCATGTAAAAAACTGTAAGATAAGCCTAATCGTCTCTACAATACTGTTCTGTTACGTTATCAATTGTAGGTTTAGGCTTTACTTTTTTTTCAGGGTCTCCTAACAATAGCCCCTTCTGGCATCCTGAACCGGCGTTACCAGTCGGGTGGTGTAAAAATTCATGACACCCGACCGGTTTCGGAGGCGCGTCAGATATTCACTACGAATCCTACGCTGTGGCCTTTGAATCAACCGATACCGAAAGTTGAGGCATTGGTGAGACCATGTAGTTATTTATTTTACTTAACATAAAAATCCGTTCAACGAGACAAATCGAGATTATAAGAAGGTAACGACAACAAAATCAAAGCAGCACTCTAGATTTTTTTTTATAGGTAAGTTTAGCGTTATTGCCATAATCTCACCTGATTTTAAGTGATGATAAGGCTCAAATTGGTGATCACGCTAGACCTGTGAAGGTACTGGCTCTCAAGTGCAACTGCCGAAACACACCTATTGGTATATGGCGGCAGGTTTTTAACTTGAGGGTGATAGCTACCCAGGCGGGTGTTAGTAAAAGCCCTACCACCATGCTATGGTTTTCTCACGATGTATTCCTTCACCGAAAGCTCAAGCTCATTGTAGGTGGATTCGAACTCACGTCCCTCGACATGAAGTCGTACACACTACCACTGAGCTATGATCGCTTCAGCATAAATACATTATGTGATAGTCGAAGTAATATTTGTGTTGCTTGTTGTATTAGAATTTCCCTATTCCTGGAGTTAGGAATACTACAGGTATTAGAAAAGATCTTACCACTATGATATGATTTCTTCAGGATAATTTTTTTCAACAAAAGCTCAAGCTTATTGCTGCTATTCGAACTCACATCCTTTAATGCGGGCGGTGTGCGTACATACTACTAACTGAGCCATCATGGTTTCGCATACTACAAATACTTTTTGTGTTCCCGATCTATAGATACAGTGCGCTGGTGAAGCCAAATTTACAGAGGATTTACCAAAATTACCGGGTGAAGTGTTCGCTTCACTTGTACTTTCCGTTGTTGCTGTAGGAGAGATAGTAAACATAGATCCAAGTCTTGCTTTGGTAAGTGTATTTAACTTATTTCCGATAGAAAGAATCACATACTAGCATCACAATCAACTAATGAAATCCTTCTAAATATGACATACACATAAAAAAGTGACGAATTAAAAGAAGTTATGTTGTCATAACATGGTGATATACAAATTGCTACAATTAGCACCAAGTTAAGAACATTGTGTTGGTTTATCCATAGCAAATTAATTTGGAATGTTTAAAATATGATTGCTGCCATTAAGAAAATTAAAATATATGTTATCTTCCAAATTTAATAACTTTATTCCTGTATCAGTAATCCGTTTGTGTATCCATCCTGTTCATGTTTTAGAAAATGGCTGGAGTTCTAAAATTTTATTCGGCTAAAGATATTCCAGGAGAAAACTCATTCACTCCTGCGGGAACATTATTCTATCTTGATAACGAGGAGATATTTTGCAGTAGTAAAGTCACTTACTTCAACCAACCAATCGGCATGATAGTAGCTGAGACTCAACATATCGCTGATCGAGCTGCAAAATTAGTTCAAGTTCAATACAAGAACGTTAAAAAACCATTATTAGATATCAAAGAAGCCAAGAATGATGCGAGTAGAAATACTTTAACAACATCTACGCCTGCAAAAGAGAGAGGTAACAATATAGTTAAAATAATCCGAGGAGGCAATACGATTTACGGGCAATACCATTTCGTGATGGAAACACTGGTTTGTGTAATAAAGCCTACCGAGGAAGGTATAGAAGTACACACTGCGGGCCAATGGATGGACGGAACACAAGTTATGATTTCCAGAGCGTTAAACATGAAATGTAACCAGTAAGTATATTAGTAGTCATGCATTTTTATTACCTAGCATTCTTTTGGTGCTCATTCAGTACACATTTTTCAAGCGATTTCATGCTAGCCAAAAAAAAATCTACAATCTTTTAATTTTAACACAACTGAAAACCTCATGACAATGTATTTTTCGTTTCCTAATCTACTTTCATGTTCGTTACATTTTTTTTTATTGTTAAGGGTTAGCGTTATGGCCATAATCTCACTCTCTATTAGCTCTCAAGTGCAACTGCCAACACACTTATTGGTATTTGGAGCAGATTTTCAGCTTGAGGGTGGTTGCTAGCCAGGCGGGCATTAGAAAAAACCCTACCACCATTGCATTGTGGAAATACATTGTAAATAGTTTTATACTCTTTTCATCGTCCACATGGAACAGATGTATATCTTTTATATGTATTTTTTGCTACGGTTTCATTGCTATGGTTTTCTCACGATGTTTTCCTTCGCGGAAAGCTCAAGCTGGTTGGATTCGAAATCACGTCCCTTGACGCGAAGTCGTACACATTACCACTGAGCTGTCATCGCTTCAAACATTACATATTTTACTACTATGTTATCAAAATTTCTCAAAGACTCTATGTAGCTTTAGAATTGATGGTTTAAACGTATCTCTCAAAACTAAATGAAGTTGCGATACTCATTTATCTGTTTCCATTTGTTTGTTAATGGTCTGAAAGAGTTACAAATATTCATAATATAAGTAGTATGCAGGACACGCAAAAATACATACAGAAGTGTTCATATCATTTATCCTTCCGCACATATTTTTGTTTTATGTAATAGCGGGTAAACGAGCAATAGTCTCACCTGATGGTGAGTGATCAGCGCCGCCCATGGACACCCACAATACCGAGGTAATTGCAGGTACGTTGCCGGCCTTTATAAGAGGGACTGCCTTTCAAGCGCGATTGCCGGAACACACCTATTTGTGCTTGGCGGCAGATTTTCAATATGAGTGTGGGATCAGATAAAGCCGTGCTATGGTTTCCTCACGATGTTTTCCTTCACCGAAAGCTCAAGCTTTTCGTAGGTAGTGGGATTTGAACTCACGTCCCACTATCACTGCGCTATCATCGCTTCACGTCTTAGGATTTTCATTATTTTATATTAAAAATATCGTACACTTATCTCTGTCCATTTAAAAAACATAATTGTTATTTCATTAATATTTTTATGAACCGTTACAATGTTCACGAGATTTTATTTCTATCAGAATCGATGTTCATACTCGTCGACTAGGAGGTGCTTATGGCTTAAAAATATCAAGAAGCATCCAAGTTGCAATAGCTTGTAGTCTTGCCGTGCAGAAGTTGAATCGTCCTTGCCGTTCGATAACACATCTAAGGACTGTCACTAGGGCTATGGGAAAGCGACTTCCCTGTTCTACGGATTTTGAGGTAACTAATCACAAAACTATTTCAATTATAAAGGTATTATTACCTTGTGGAAATACATTGTAAAGCGTTTTATAGTATTTTCATCGTCCACTTGGAACAGATGGACATCTGTTACATTTGTTTTGACTTTGTTCAGATTATCATGAGGTTATCGTTATTATCCTTCTTAGGGGGAGCTTTGCAGGTTATCGAGACCTGTGTCACTGCGACCATAGATGATCTATTGTGATTGCCTCACGCTACTGAATCTCACTACATAGTTCTATACCATGAATGTACTGTACGACTTCTTTGGCAGGGAGAAGTTGAACCTCTTCTGGGCGAAGTAAATGCTTTCCTAGAATCTGATTACGCTTATGCTGTAGTGATTCATATGAGAGGTGTTTTGTTATCATCAGGTTGATGCTGACTTTACTTAATTTTGATGAATCGTACGTCGATTGTAAAGAAATAAAAGCATTTCACCGTAAATTACGTTTTACACTATATACTTTATTATACTAAAATATTGTATGCGAAAGTCACACACGACAACTGTATCTGATGGATCACGATCCCCATACAGTTGTTGTAAATAGTATGTATATGTATAGGCCTGCCGCATTTCGGTGTTAGTCAGCGGAGTGGAAGGGATCTGTACCCGATTGGATTACACCCCCATTACATATGATCATCAATTCTTCTATAGACTTTCGTTTAGTTTATCACGTTCCGAGAACACTGATTCTACATGCGAATTCCGGTAAACATGCAGGCTGACATTACAGTAATTATTGCTTATAGATTACTTATCTTTCGAGGGTCTTCCTTTCTATAGAGTTGGCTGTGCGTATTGTCAGGTATAATGCATTAAAAAAAGTGTTTCAAAAATAAAAGATACCAATATCTGGTACAATTTTGAACCTAAGTCAAACGATAAAAATATTTCAGATGTTACATTTTAGCACCAGCATTAATTTACTAATCGATTAATTTTGAAATGGGTATTCAATTCTAAATAAAATACTTTTGTAAAAATAATAATTATTTAGAAATCCAACATTGTATATATCTTAACGGAGATTTTGGTCTTAGGTAGGCGTTAACAGTTCTGGAGTAATTCAGTACATCGATTATAAGCTATATGAAGACAATGGTTATAAAATAAATGAAACATTATCAGCGCTGGGCACCGATGTATACTACAATTGTTACAACGAATCCAGGTGGAACTACATGTGTTTCGACTCAATAACTGATAATGCAAAGAACACATGGTGTAGATCACCAGGTAATGATTTCTATATTAATATTAATTGTGTTCATTATATAAAACCGATCGAGTGTGAATAATCAAGACTGATAATAAAAATCTTCATTTCGACAGTTTACAAATTACGGCAGTATTGTTTAATCACCAAACTTTAACTAAAATCCTAAATGGAGCCTTCAAGATGCATGGTATCTATGTATTTGTAAGTTATGTAAGTGTATTTTCTGAATAAAAATATTTTACAGGTACATTAGAAAATATTGCAATGGCCGAGTATGTTTTAGAGCAGATATCTTACGAACTATCCCTGGACCCTCTTGAAGTGAGAATTGCTAATTTAAACACAGACCGGTTTAATGATTTGAAAGAAATGTCTGAAACGTTGAAGACAAACGCCAAGTACGTCGAAAGAAGAGTGGCTGTTGACAAATTTAATGCTGAAAATAGATGGAAGAAACGCGGCTTACGGTTCGCGTTTCTTAGATGGACCCCTGTGGGTGCACAATATCTACTGGTTAACTTATCAGTTTTCCACGAGGACGGTACTGTTATTATTACTCATGGCGGTATTGAGATGGGTCAAGGCCTCAATACCAAAGCTGTACAAATTTGTGCCTATTTGTTAAAAATTCCCATTGATACCGTTCAAATTAAAGCGTCGAGTACGATAATAACACCGAATTGCTTCATTTCCGGCGGAAGTATAACGTCACAAAATATCGGAATAGGTGTTAGAAAGTGCTGTGAAATACTGCTCGAACGATTACTTCCTATCAGACAGCAGATGAATAATCCCACTTGGAGAGATCTAGTGAAACGGGCGTTCGACTCTAACGTTAACTTACAAACGCAAGGTTTTGTGAGTGCTGCAGACGTTCAAGAGTTTAATATTTACGGGGTTGCACTGGCTGAAGCAGAAGTGGACATTTTGACCGGAGAATCGGAAATTCGACGAGTCGACTTGCTGCAAGATGTAGGACAAAGCGTCAGCCCAGAAATAGACATTGGCCAGGTGTGTATAGTACAGTAGTGTAATCACCTATCTTTTCATTTGAAACCACGATATATTAAGATTAACGAAATTTTTTACTTCTTTGAATTCATTTTATACTAACCATGGGACATAAAATTTATATTTTTACAAATTTCTTCTATCCCTTTTTATGGATTTACCACGCGAACAGTTAAACCTATTTCAATGTAATTTTAGGTACAGAGAGAATATGATGTACTAAAATTTGCTGCTAAAAAAAGTTTTGCAGCTAATTTTAATAAATGAAACACACTGTTTATACACCAAACTGCTTTTAAGAGAAAACATAACTATAATATATATATATATATTAGGGTGGTCCTTATTTAGGGTTTGTCCGATTGTTTTTTTTCACGACAGCTCAAAATGTATTAAAAATAAATTTATGCCAAGTGATAGCTCTTAATTTTAATTTTACCCCCCCCGATTACCAAACTTTTAAATGGAAATCACAGGGGACAAAATCTGTTATTACTTTGGCATTTTTTTTTTTCGTCACGGATGGATGAACAGATCATGTCGGAAAATAATAATTCTTGTAGAAAATTTAACGTTCTACAATAAAAGTCTCTTATGATTTTTTGATAACTCTAACGGTTTCTGAGTTATTTAAGTTCATAGTTGAAGTTTAAGTAAATTTTAAGATTTTTCTATTTCTACCGTCGTTTAAAGATTTAAAAATGAAAAAAGTAATGTAATTCATATCTTAGACGACCTTTCTTATCTTCACGCATGCTGTGAAAGAAAAGTATAAAAGATAAATAAAAAATACTAAAGTAATATATTTTTTCCCCCTGTTATTTCCATTTAAAAGTTTGGATATCAGGGGGGCCGGGATAAAATTAAAATTAAGAGCTATAACTTGGCTGGTTTTTTTTTTTAATAGATTTCAAACCGATTTAGGACTATCGTTAAAAAAACCGGACAAACCCTAAATAAGGACCGCCCTAATATATGTATATAGATATTATATATCACAAAAATGAATCTTAATGTTTTAGGTGGAAGGCGCTTTTATAATGGGCCTTGGTTACTGGACCTGCGAAGAGTTGAGATATGACAAAAATACAGGAGAATTGCTTACAGATCGTACTTGGAACTATAACGTGCCATTAGCAAGAGATATCCCACAAGACTTTAGAGTTTATTTTAGGAATAATTCTTACAGTACTGAATTGATTTTTGGATCTAAATGTAAATATGGCATTTAAAATTCCTATAATAGTATAATGTGAATATGATATGGATTGAAAAACAAAATAATGATTCGGCAAAGCAAAACATACAAAATGGTTTTGAAATAGTTATGGAAGGAGTTCGTAGGTTTTGCTGCACAATTATCAGTAACATAGACAACAGTTCTAATACTACTGCGTATCGGTTTAAACTGTACATTGGACACATATTGACATCAAGCAACGGTGCTTAGTCTAACTTAGTCTTACTTAGTTCCAGTAGCAACGGATTTGTTACCAGTCTAACACTAGCTATTACAACTATTTGATCGACTGTCAAATTGAAAAATTAGCAAGCCTCATATATATAACATCACAGAAGGGTCAGCATATATATAGAGGCTTGTTTACAGCGGTATCTATAGTGCTTGGGGCGATGGTGTAAGCATCAAAATTGAACCGATGATAGCTCAGTGGTAGTGTGTACGACTTCGCGTCAAGGAACATTAGTTCGAATCCAAGCACCTACAATGAGCTTGAGCTTTCGGTGAAGGAAAATATTGTGGAGAAACTATAGTATGGTGGTAGGGCTCTTTCTAACGGCCCGCTTGGCTAATTACCATCCTCATGTTGAAAATTTGCCGCCAAATATCTGTAGGTGTGTTGTGGCAGTTGCTTTTGAAAGCCAATCCCTCGAAAGGTTTAGCGTGTCTACCACCTTGGACTATATCGTCATTTAGGATCAGGTGAGACTATGGTAATAACGTTAAAAATTTTAACTATAAAAAAATCTTCTATTTAATTTAACAAGAACTTTTTAAGCAGGAATTTATTAAGGTAAAGTCGTTTTAAGTCAAGTAATAGATAGTACAATATACAAAAGATTAAAAGTAGGAACTTCTTAAATCATTTGACGTATCTATCCTGGGTTAGGGATAAAATAATAATACTGCAATGACAGTAGATAATAATGTAGACTTTATTGTAGGTACAGGAGAACCACCTATGTGCCTATCTATAGTAATCGCTTTTGCTATAAGGGAAGCAATCGCCGCAGCTCGAGAAGAATCTGGAATACCAAAGACTAAGTGGTTTTCTATTGGTAAGATTTCATAAAATTAAGACCGTAATTAAACTTTCCACGATGCTTATATTTAACATATGGATGTAAGATAGGTAGAGAAATATAGAATTATGTATTTCTCATCACCAGTTTAGGCAATATCAGGTCCTCGATGTGTGTGAAGAAGCCAACGACATAGAGCGGTATTGTCTTATGAAAAAAAAATCTTGATAGATTTTAATTCCAAAATACTACATTCTTTTAGTCTTGTAGTTTGAGTATTCTAGACAATTACTTATAGGTTTGTTAATTATCAGTGCTCATATACTTGATTCGCGTGGATTTGAAATTGAAGTGGCGTAAGGTAACCTTTATAACATCAGCTAACAATTTATTTATTTTAATTAATTTATCTGACTGGATCACAAAAACTGTATATCGGCGCAAATATGTTAAAAGTGCTTCAACGAATGTTAGTCCATTACGAGTACATCAACGACTTATGATTAGAGTATTTCAACCAATTATTAAAAGTACTTCAACGGAAGTTTGCGCGTTACGTGACGGCAGGGCTCCGCTATACTAGAAAAAGGCGCTAAGTAACGCTGGCTAGGATATATCGTGAAAGACTCGAAATCGAGACTGATCATTCGGAGTCTGTTATAATTTTCCGAATAAAAACGTGGGTCCACTAGATGGCTCATTTCCTGAGAGTATCCCCCCTTACTCTTACATGTATATAGGGTGAAAGTATCCCGATAGTGGCAAGTTTATACATTTCACATTCCTGAATCAACAGATCACTCAAGTAGGCTAATCAAGTGTTAGTAGAGATCACTACCTGATTGGTGTACGACTGTCATATTTGAAATGATAAATCATACTTAAAGAAGCTTGTTCGGTTTCTCACTGTTTAAGAACATTCAATGCATACACATCGCTGCAGCATTCTTTCTGCTGAAGAGGAAATCGCCTTGTTGTCGCTAACGTTTTCACATTGTATTGTATTAACAAGGGCATGTTCCATGGAATCTTGGCTGGAAGTGATGAAGCCAAGATTTTATACAATTTTATGATTAGATCTAATTAGTTCTAGAAGATATTTGACTGTAATAATATTTTGCACATACTATAAGGTCAGGGTACGATGGGACTGACATGTACTTTTCGGACCGAAGTCCTTAAAATAAATAAAGACAAAAAAAATTATTAATATATAGTGCCATTCCCTGAATATTTCTGTTACAAAGCAAATACACGAATTTTAGTCATAGATTGCTTTTAAAATGTATTGATGTATTGTAATGAAATTTGTGTTTTCTTTCCAGATGGTCCATATACAGTCGAAAAGATTTGCCTTGCATCAGAAAATAATATCGAAGAATATAAATTTAACTAGAAATTATTTACCTTATTATATACCTATTTTATCATATCGATTACGGTGTTAGCACTTATCACACTTTTAATTAGTATTGCATCTTAGTGTGCAGGAATATACACCAATTTTGGCACTAAACATGTGTTTGTAGATGCTGATCGTGAAGATACCTCAAATGTTATTACAGTAGAACGACTATAAGTCGAACATCAAGGAAGACGCCTAAAAATTTGAGTTATAGAGTTTTCGACTTACAGAGAATAGAGGTATTAGGTTTTTAAAAGGTTGGCAACAAAAGCAAAAAAGTTCGAGCACAGTCCAGTTCAGGAGACATTTGGAGGACAAAGCCAAATTGGCTAGTAAAATGCTGGGTATCCTGAACAGAGCGGGGCGGTACTTCACGCTGAGCCACAGATTGATGCTCTATAAAGCTCAAGTACGGCCCCACGTGGAGTACTACTCCCACCTCTTGGCAGGAGCCCCAAAATACCTGCTTAACCCACTTGACTCCTTGCAAAGACGAGCTGTCCGAATTGTCGATGATCCTGATCTCACGGATAGCCCGGAACCGGAACTGCGGAGAGACTTTGGTTCTCTCTGCGTGTTTTATCGGCTGTTCCATGGGGAGTGCTCTGAGGGACTGTTTAAGATGGTGCCAACGTCACCATTCTACCATCGTACCACCCGACATCGCAGTAGAGTTCATCCATACCACCTGGAAACAATACGGTCTAGTACCGTACGTTTCCAGCGTTCATTTATTCCACGCACGTGTAAGCTCTGGAATGAATGCCCTGCCTCGGTGTTTCCCGAGCGCTTTGACATGTCCTTCTTCAAACGAGGCTTAAAAAGATAGCGGTAGGCAGCGGCTTGGCTGTGCCCCTGGCATTGCCGAAGTCCATGAGCGGCGGTGACCGCTTACCATCAGGCGGGCCGCTTGCTCGTCTGCCTATTAAGGCAATAAAAAAAAATCCATATTTGGAGGTTTTCAACTTATCGAGGTTCGACTATAGTCTAGAGTCGAGTATAGACTAGAGTTCTACTGTATAATAAAGTGACTGCTTTTTGAGTTTTTTAACACGCTTTTATTAGTTTTTTCATGTATTTCGAAACTATGACAGCTTAGTTAAGGTGTTTACGGATGCTGCATCAAGGGACGCGAGTTCAATTCCACCTGAAATGAGATTGAGTTTTCGGTGAAGGAGAAAATCGTAATAGAACCATAGCATGGTGGCAGAGCTCTTCCTAATTCCCACCTGACTATGGGTGTGTTCCGGCAGTAGCATTTAAGAGTCGGTTCCTCTAAAGGTTGAGCTTGTCTACCAACTTGGGCCGTATCTTCACTTAAGATCAGGTGGGATTGTGGCTATAACACTAAATTAAACTTTTTATCTTTTAAATAGTTTTATCTATAAAGAATATACTACTGATTCATCACGATATCCGTATGTATAACTGTGTGATTAGTATTAAAATTTCATAAATAAAACCCTACATTCACTACAATTTTTATAGTTCTTATTATTTGCAATGTTAACAACAATAAACCTAAGATTCAGTTCTCGTTGAGTGAAAATTGATTTTTCCGTGGAAATTTGAATGTTAGTGTATAAATATGTTCTGTATAGCGAAACTTAAGGAACCGTGCAGTTTTTTAACATTATTGGGAGTTGTACGTTAAAAGGAAAGAAATCACTATATGGACAAAAAGGTGAACCAATCAAGGTCATAGACTTTTATTCTAGACTAGATTTAACGTGCCGCCTTGGCTTACGTTCAAGCGATTTTGTCAAATAATTCGGATAACGCAAAAAAAAGTTTCATACAAAATTTATCCCTCTATTTACCCCACGTCCAATAAAAATTTCGCGTAAAAAAGTAGCCTATATCCGTCTCTTAGGTCCCATCTATAGCTGTAACAAAATACATCTAAATCAATTCAACCGTTTAGGAGTCAATCGACAAACAAACAAATATAAGCTCACTTTTCTATACATCATTTAAGTATGATGTTATGACGGTGATATCATGAAGTATGAGGCTAAAATAGTGTTTCGAATATAATATTTAAGAGGCAGGAATTAACTTATAAAATACAGTACTGACTCAGATTCGAAGCGATGATAGCTCAATGGTATTTTATACGACTTCGCGTCAAGGGACGTGAGTTCGAATCCAACCACCTACAATGAGTTTGAGCTTTCGGTGAAGGAAAACATCGTGAGGAAACCATAGCATAGTGCTAGGACTTTTTCTAATGCCTTCCTGGCTAGCAACCACCCTCAAGTTAAGAACCTGCCGCCAAATACCAATAGGTGTGTTTCGGCAGCTGCACTTGAGAGCCAGTTCCTCCACAGGTTTAGCGTGTCTACCAACTTGGGCGGTAAAAAAGTTATACAACTTAAAAAAAGGACTACATCCCGGTGGGTAGCTTAATTATTCGAACGATATATTAATTTATTTTATTTATTATTTTTCATTTCACATTTAATCAAGAAGAATATGGCATTCACTAGGCTATTCGCAAGCGAACAGTCACTCACTACGAGATATCAATGTAAATATAACAAAACGATGAAGTTTCGATAATTACGTGAAACCTTGTAATAATAACAGCTACAAAACATTAATGTCCGCGAGCTTAATCCTAACATAAATTATAATTTTTGGCAATAAATCAGACACCAGCATGAGAGGTTTGATATATGAATGCACATTACCCGCGGTGGAAAGTAAAATATATTGGCAGAGGTGAATTTTAGGAGGGTACACGTGACAACACCGATTAGTATGTAAGTGCGATGCGCGCGCCGTTAAAGTTCAGTCTAAACGAGGCACTCGAGGTGCATTCATCCTACGTAACTAGAGCATCACCAAAGGGACGTAAATTGTATATTTCTCTATTGTTGACAGTTTTCGTATTTATGCTATAAATTATTATCGCGTTGATTTATACCGGATGGTGAGAGAAACATGAGTGGTGAAGATGAGTGTTGACAACCGTCGATGAAGGAGCTCCTTAAACCTACATCCGTGTCGCAAGTCTCGGACCCTGCTCGGCGGGTTATCCTCTATGACACAATTACTACGCCTATGATTTCTAACATCGGAAGTGGAATATATCTTACAATATGTATTGCTATTAATTTTATTTAGGCTTTTATATCTCTTGAACTTAATACCATGTTTTAGATGTTATGTGATGACGTGGTCCAAGATGGTGAATACATTGAACCTAGTGAAAGGACTGGGTCTCAAGTGCAGCTACTGGAACACAGCTATAGATATTTGTCGGTAGATTTGCCACCGTACCACCAAGCTACAGTTTCAGCACGATGTGTTCCTTCCTCGAAAGTTCAAGCTCATTGTAGAGATTCGAACTCACGTCTATTGAAGCGACTTTCTTATATGGCCCAGAATCTCTTTAAACTTTTTAAAATTCTTAAAAAAAAGATACGAAAGACAATCCAAGTACATGTAAACGAAGATTAAACCCGTAATAATTTTACTCCGTAGACGATGTACAGGTGTTATAGAAATTAAAAAACCAATTCGATGTTGTAGAAGAAGGAAACCACTTAAGTTTCCAGAAACGTCCGGAAAATTCGGGACTCCTCAAAACGCTTAGCTATCTATCCATGCCGGGCAATTATGGATTGGCAATCTAAATAAATTGGCCGTCCGCGGCCGCTACGTGGTTCACCTACATTTTCAAAGTTTATACTCCAAACACGTTTCAGAAAGTTCTCGAACTGATTTAGCTGGCTGCTACCGGAATGGCTCGTACGTACGTTGGCTTGACGAGATCGATTCGTAAATATGCTATTTCGTATTTCACGTTAGCTTCAATGTCTGCATAAAAAGTATTAAAATAACTTTAGAAAGATATAAAAAAAAAAAGACAACATTTGGTGTAGATTACCTGAAACGTTTTTCTGAAGTTACAACAAAAGTTTCGCGGACAGTTTTAACGAGGGAGTCGCCACCTTAAATTAAACTTGAATGCTGGAAAATGGTAGGAGCTTACGTGGAATCAAAACATTGATCCTGTCGAAAGTTTCCACGCCGCGAAAACTGAAAATAAAAAGAGTACAAAACTATTGCCTCCCGGTTATTTTTATATGAAAAAAGCTATTAAATATTTACCTTACATCCCCTTTGCCAATTATAATAACCTTCAAGCTCCGCACGCGGCAATATAACAGTACAATGGAAAAGATATAAAAGGCAACAAAAGGTCTAATATCTTTGAAAAATTTCATATAACGAAAACTATTTCACGCGTCCCACGCGACGCCGCGTCTCGCGGCTTTTGCGGAATGGATGGGTGTCCATTCAGAGTTACGTATGAATTGCTTTGCAATTTTGACATTATATCGGGCCCTTTCAATTCACTAGGCCTGTTCGGATAATTGTCGATAAACTGAAGAGATTTTGCATGGTGGTAGGGCTTTTTCTAATGCCCGCCTGGCTAGCTACCACCCTCTAGTTGTGAACCAAATACCAATAGGTGTGTTCCAGCAGCAGCACTTGAGAGCCAGTTCCTCCACAGGTTTAGCGTGTCTACCAACTTGGGCCGTATCGTTACTTAAGATCAGGTGAGATTATGGCCATAACGCTAAACCTTATGTATAAAAAAAAAAAAAAAAAAAAGATATCGAATCGAAAATAATTATTTTTATTTAATGAATGTAGGTGTTGGATAGTGAAATTACGAAACTTTTGTATATACTTTATAGGTGATAAATGATATATCACCTGATGTTAAGTGATGATTGCACACATGCAACTACCGGAACATAGCTATAGATATTTATAGGTAAATTTTCAACATGTGGGTGGTAGCTAGTCAGACAGGCATTAAAAAACCCTACCACAATGCTATGCGATGTTTTTCTTCAATGAAAGCTCAAGCTCATTGCAGAGATTCGAAAGCACGTCCATTGATCGACGTAGTTTCCGTGCATACTGCCAATTGAGCCATCATTTGCTTCACGGAAACATTAAAGACACCTATAACAAAGAAATTGAGGAGTTTTAGAATATAAAGTAGAAAGGTACGTAGGCAAATATTATTGACATGCGTGAGAAAAATTATATGTTTATAAAAAGTGTGTATAGTGACATGAGAGCTGATGAAGGTTGAGTACAGGAAGAAAATATCTTATGCCGATCCCATCTAGTTAGGATAAGGAATGAGAAGAAGAAAAAAAATAAGTTATTTTTTATTGTAGCAAAGCAGAGTGACTACACAATGGAAATTTTATCCTGATCTTTTAAGTGGTCAGAGACTCAGCTATAGTACCCTTATCCTTATGAAAATACATCTGTTTGGTCTAGCAGTGTTTATGTCTAGCATATTATTCTTTATTCTGTAGGAAACTGTTCGTTATTTATATATTGAACTACAATACAAGTTACCGAAGTTTTAAATTTCAATACGATGTATCCAATAGTTTTACATACAGTACATAGGAAAAGGCAAAGGTCTCGAGCAGATTTTGATCCATTCATCGATGACAAAGCGTACACTAATTATAATTATCCGAAAATCTCGAATGTTACAGATTTAGCTTGAGTATGGTATTATTATGTTTATATAAGACGTATTGGCTTGTGTAATAAGGCTTTTGTGAAATACATTTCTATCGACTTCGTCTACAAGCTATAACTGTATCTGAGAAATTAGTGTTCACTAGACCACAACAATGAAACGTCAGATAAATGTTCGCTGGTTCGCGTCACGATATGTATCGAGAAATTTTATAAAATATCGATAAACTAAGAATTTTGATATCGCCGAAACATTAAGTGAAGAAACCGATACGTTAAATATATTTATCAACATAAAAAACACGAGCTCCCTTACGTTGAATTACCGCCGTAGTGGAATGTTTTTTTATACATAAGGATAAGCGTTATGGCCATAATCTCACCTGATCTTAAGTGACGATACGGCCCAAGTTGGTAGACACGCTAAACCTGTGGAGGAACTGGCTCTCAAGTGCAGCTGTCGGGACACACCTAGTGGTATTTGGCGGCAGGCTTACTACTTGAGGGTGGTAGCTACCCAGGCGGGCATTAGAAAAAGCCCTACCACCATGATATGGTTTCCTCACGATATCTTCCTTCACCGAAAGCTCAAGCTCATTGTAGGTGCTTGGATTCAAACTCGCGTCCCTTGACGCGAAGTCGTACACACTACCACTGAGTTATCATCGCTTCTAAAAGCACCGCTGTTTATTATACTGCATATATAAGGAAAACAGTGCGGTACACTTTAGTAAGGAGTCCAAAGGAGTGTAAATAGTTGGGCCACCTGATGTAGGCAATGGTACGCATGCGCTGAAACTTGGTCCCAGCGTGTTCGCCGGCCCTACATTCAGGAGTTCAGTACACCGCCGAACCCCGACGAAATCCGACGGGGTGAAGCCGACACATTCGGGCTCACGTCGAACGTATTCGGTCCCGCCCTTTTCGTGTGCAAGTTACGAGTGCAGTATGTGTTTGTGGTTCAGTTCTCTGTGTTTGTGAATTAAAGGTGAGTTTAATTTTAAATTGATAAACCAATTTTATATTAAAAGTTAATTTAGAGTTTTAAATTGAAAGCATTTTAAATGTGAAACTGGTTTCCTTAGTGTTAAAATTGAATCATTTACAACTCTCGCAGCTTGTTTACGTTTCGCAAAATATTCGGGATACTTTGAAACTTTTATTTGCAAAAGTTTAAGCTTGTTGTAATTTATTTCAAATAACACGTTACAATTAGAAAAAAGTACTTTATATTAGTAATTTGTTTTTATTGTATTTATCAAAACACAGACGTGTTTATATTCGATACTAACTGACCCCTAACTACGTTTACACTATTTTCGAATAATTAAAATTATTCTTTATTATACCGATATTAAGTGATTTATTAGAAAAAACTTGGTAAAACTGTTCCTTATCGAAAACATAAATATAAGACGTCATATCCGTAATTTGAGATATAATGGGTTTTCTATACGAATTTTGCTCTATCAAATTAGATTTTTGCAACAATAGGTATCCTATACCTCTCTCCAATGTTCAAACAATATATCGAGAGTAATTAAAATCGGTTCTCCGGATTAGGAGATAAACTAACAAACAGACAGACGGACAGAGCTATTGTCGCATATATGTATAACATTTGTTTGTCTTTAGAAGACGCATAAGTTCCGTGTTAATCTTACTTTGAAGCGACATAACGTATCTTGAATCATTTATCTAACATCACGTTATTGCTCTACTGGGTTAGACATTAAGATTACAAGGTCTGCTTTCCTCGGTCCCTGTAAACAAATTAAGCATTCAATATATCTTTTGTCTTCGCTGATCTTGTTGACTAGCTTTTGCTCGCGGTTTCTCACTCGGTAATGTAGATATTTCTATATAAAGTTTTTCAACGTGTTCTCAACAAACTGGTATTTGTTTTTAGAATATTAGTTAGGACGTGGTTTTTATTGTCAGTTAAAAATCTTTAATTACACCCTAATATTTGGACGTTAAACTGTAATAAATTTAAATTAATATAAAGTTATTAAAGTAAGATATTAAAATAAGAAATATTGATTTTAAATCATGTAACGATATTAAGCTTGTTATATTAACAAAAAAAAAACTAAATTAAATACAATTTACACTGACCTTTTTTGCTATGCCCTTTGCTTATGGAAGTTATTGTTACAGTGACAAACATGACAAGTGTACGATAAACATGGAGTCTAATATAAAAATATTTACTGTTATTTAGAACCATTTAAAACGTAACACATTAATATACTAAATTTATTTATTTTATTTATTTATTATACTTTGTACACAAGGTATACAGGCGGACTTTAACGCGTAAGGCGTTTTTCCTAATTGACCTTAGGGTGATGGAGATCATAACTGAGGCAGGTGCATAATAAAAAAAATTAAAAAAACTAATTAAATAATTACGCATATGAATACATCTATATTTAAAAAAAAAAAAAAAATTTTGCGTGGAACTACTTCGGATCACACAGTCGACCGCTACCAAACTCCACAAGTTACGCGCTGGGTTTATCTGAAGACTGGCTGAAAGTTATACTAAAATCGATCTCAGAAGCGATGATAGCTTAGTTGGTAACGTGTACGAATACAGCGTCAATGGACGTGAGCTTTCGGTGATGAAAAACACCGTCATGAAACTATAGCATGTTGGTAGCGCTTTTACGAAACTATAGTATGTTGGTAGAGTTTTTTCAATGCCCCCTGCCTAGCTACCACTCTTGATATGAAAAATATAGTGGTACATTTAACACCTTTTAGGATACAGGGATTCACTTACTTGTAGTAGATTGACGTCAGATAAGCGGTATCGAGTGCTATTGAGATGAGCTGCCTTGTTATTGAATTGTCTCTACAAACATTAAATACACACAGTATATTAGTTTTTTTTTAATATATATTCCGTGACGGCGTTGACTCTTTTACTGTTTAAGTAATGGCTACATGTGTATGCACACAACTCTGCCAGTGCCACGTATGTAGAGCCATAACTAATAGAGATTTAATGATTTTTTTTCTCCTGTAAACTGTATCCAAACCAAGCTATCCACAAGAAAAGAAAGAAGATACACACAATACATGCAAACTACATTCAAAATCGATTATTAGGTAACAAATATACACCACAGACTAACACTAACAGTGTCGAATCGCGAACTCACGCATTACTTGACGTCAAGTGTGAAGTGTCATAGAGTATCATAGATTAGGCCACAGATAAAATATGTCATGCAGTTTGTCATTAACATATAGATTAGAATGCCATCACAATTTATAGTTTTAGTGATTCCGTTCTAACTTTGATATTCAATGCTGTGTATTGTTTGTTCTCACGGCTCATTCGTTGATAATCAATTAATGAAAATTTTGTGTTAATTGGATAATTATAAATATATTTCAACAATATTTTTAGATAATACAACTTGTCACTTAAAGGAAACTTACAATATATCACTTAAAAGTCAATACTGTCTCATGTGCATCTCTAGAATGTACCTATTAATTGTTATTTGTTCTAAATTCTAATATTTATGATCAAACTGTTTTTTTATTATTAATTTCTACCGAATTTATTTTACGTCAGTATCGTGGATAAATGACTCAGTACCGTGGAACGTAAGATTCGACGCTTTGAAGTTGTAGTAAAATCCTCTCAGATTTTTAATTTTGCAGTATATTTTGTTTTTTTATACTTAAGGGTTAGCGTTATGTCCATAATCTCACCTAATCTTAAGTGAAGATGCGGCCCAAGTTGGTAGACACGTTAAACCTGTGGAGGAACTAGTTCTCAAGTGCAGCTGCCAGAACACACCTATTGGTATTTGGCGGCAGGTTTACAACTTGAGGGTGGTAGCTAATCAGGCGGGCATTAGAAAAAGCCCCTACCACCAAGCGATAAAATGGATAAATGTGCCAATTTTTTTTTAAAAGCCAATTAAACATTTAAAATATAAAAATTAAAAAAATCACAATCACCCCTATTTCTTGTAATATCGAGCCATTACAGGCAATTATAACCGACGGTTTGCATTTTTAACAACAAAGGGTTTTTTTTGCAAAAGCACTTATGATATTTATGAATTGTAAACTTCTATAGCGCTCTTTGGATAGGCAGTGTAAATCATTGTGAGTCGTCATCGACACGGTCACGTGACGTATCAACGTACACACTATATCTGTTTCTATTAGTATAAACTTATTGCGCTCTAAACAGGTGTGATTTGCAAGTTTTAATTTAAGATCAAACACTTAATTTGGGCGTCCAAAAATAACTACTGTTCGTTTGTAGTTTTAAGTTGGCACTTCTGTCGGCAGTTTTTATAACTGCTTTGAAATTTTGATAAGAATATATATGACTCGTTGATTTTAATTAACTAATGTTATTAAGATACTTTTTAGGTCGAAATAAAAGAAACATTCTTAAGACTTTTGTCGCTCATTATACTTCCCTTAAAAAGGCTCGACATATGTAAAATTTCAACACAATCATCTCAAGAATTTTCTATGTAGTTTGTCTATTTAAGTCGGTCTCAATCACGCTGAAAAAATGTTATAAAAGTTTCAATTACATTCGATAATAGAAAAAAAAACTTTGCTTATATAAAATACTATAGTAGAATTAATAATTATGTCGTTTCAGTTAATTACATATGCCTGATAGATATGATATTAATAATGTTTAGGCGTTTCGGCGGGAGTTAATTAAATTTTAATGAGTGCTATGGCGCTGTCGCCGCCAATGTTTGATCAAACATTTTGTCCGAATAATTCAGCGTTGAATCGTGATTCGGTTAGTTATATATATTTAGAATATAATGGGCCGAGTAGTGAGATTTTGAGATAACAATAATAATCCAATCAATAATAATGTGCAGATGAGATACAAACTTCTTAGCAAACCACGGGTGCGGGTATATCGTGAAACCTAATCATTGTGGCAGAGAGAGGAAAACACGAGAGTGTCTGCGACTTGCGACTCAGATGTAGGTTTAAGGAGGCCTCTTTTCGACAATTGTCAACACTCACCTTCACCGCTCGTGCCTGTCTCCACCGAGTATAAACCATTCCCGATAATGATTTACAGCATAAACATCAAAACAGTGTCAATAATAAAGCAATATTAAATCTCACGTCTCTTCGGTAATGTTCCAGCTACGTACGATGAATACGCTTCAAGCGCCTAGCGTAGACTGAACCCAAAGCCGCAATTGCATCGCGCTTTATATTATCGACGTTGTAAACTACCCTCCGGTTTCTATATTCTGCCATAAAACACAAGGCTTTCGCTTTATATAGAGTTTTGGTGGCGGGTAGTCGGAAGCACCTAACTATGCCTATACTGCTTACTTTTCCAGTAGGTATTAGTCTACCCTTTCCAAAGTTTCACGTTTCGAACTTACAACATTATCTATTAAATTTACATAACTTTATTTAGTAGTGAACCATCTATTGACAAACCTTGGCAGTGAAAACGAACCGTTTTGGGATCACTTACTTTGTAACAGCTCAAAAATGACATCGGATTACTTCCTACTTAATACGAAATCTACGTCTTTAACGCGTGCCCTTGTGGATTTGCCAAACTATTTTATGTTTATGGCTAGCTAACATGCAGACTGCACATCTGATCGTAAATGGTTATCGTCGCCTGTGGTAAGCCACAACAGCCGATTATTACAGTCATGTTTCTGACCTTGGAGGCCGTATTTCGATACCTTTTAAATAACCCAATATCATAGTGTTAAAAAAATAGTAACTAACTAAAAAAAAACATATAAAAGAAGACAGACTAATATACTAACTAACTAATACTATTGGAAAAAATGTGTGTCAGGGAAGTATTCTTCTAATAAATATCTATTAAGCTGTAAATCGCTATATGTCAATGTATCCTACATACATACATACATACTATCACGCCTCTCTCCCATAAGGGTAGGCAGAGACCACTTCCTACCACTTGCTACGATCCTGACATACATCTTTCGCTTCCTCTACTTTCATATTCACCTTCATGCTCTTCGGTTACTTTTGACCTGGCCTTTCTCCAGAACGTCCTCAATCTGATTGAGATATGTTCGCCTACGTCGACCCTTACCAGCTTGCCCAGTCATACTCACCTTGTAAATTTGTTTTGTTGATCTTCTTTCATCCATCCTCTCTACATGTCCATACCAATTAAGTATCTCTTTCTCTATCTTTGTCACTACATCCTCTACCACACCACAACATTTCCTTATCACACTATTCCTTACTTAATCTATCATTCTTATGCCAGCTATACTTCTTAGACTTCTCATCTCTACTGCATTAATCTTGCTTTCATGTTTCTTCTGCCAGACCCAGCACTCGCTTCCATACATAAGTGTATGGACTAGCACACCCCGATGCACAGCCAAACGTGCCTTTGTAGATACATTCCGGCTGCACATAAAGTTACGCAGGGCCCCGTTCACTCGATTCCCTAACACAACAATTTATAACTTAACAACTTATAGCTTGTTTTCTGATCTACATAATTATCCGTGCAAAACCAGAGCGGGTTGTTAGTATTACTATAACCGTGGGTTGGCAGTTAAAGAAGCCATTTCAACAAAAACTGAACGAAGAAATATCTTTTTTAGTATAATTGGGTACTTAAGATATACCGTGTCCGCCTGATATGTTGATTAAGGCCATACCATTCCCCTGAAAAAGGCTTTAATTTCCATAAAATTCCCCTAAGTACGGGATTATACAAATTCACGGTTAAACATAATTCAGTATTACAGTTAAAATATATATATATCAACATTATAATTAACCGGATGTTGAAATGAAAATTCACTCGCAGAATTATTACGAAAGGTCTTGATAATTCCCACATCCAAATAATCCGGGTAAGACGGGTAATGATAATTAAAACGTACCCGGGCACCCGGGGTAATATTGACCGGGGTATCTTTAAATTAGGGGTTGAATTCTTCCGGCGCGCCCGTTCGTATTGCAGCAATATGAAAGTGTATAAATTTCTCATTTTAAATCAACTGAATTTAGTGTACATACGAGAATAACAGCACAAAATAAATGTATATTAATATTATAAACAGAATAAGTTTGTTTGTTTGAACGCGCTAATCTTGGAAACCTGTCAGTGGTTTTTATTTTCGTATTAGTAAGAGTAATAATTAAGAGTGGTTTTAGGCTATTTACCATCAGCTTATCAGACTGCCCAGATGAGGCCCGGCTTTAGATCAGGCCGGGCCGGTCGCTGGGGTGACGCGGTGATTGCCAAGCACGGACCCGTGTCATCCCAGAAAGGCGACAGATGGCCGTGGGGTTTTAGTGGGTATTCCCGGCGGTTAGCGCCGGGCGAGTCCCACATACCCCTCCTAGTCCCTCCGGGCTGGGAGGGGATGCATAAACGCATTTCCCCACGTAAAAAAAAGGCTATTTACCATCACGCTATCACCAATAGGGGCAAAGTTCTAATAAAAAATTCACGAAGACGGTCGACAATTGCTAACCAATTTTTAGTTATGCGTGAACTAAGTTCATCATGCAATGTTTGTAAAAAATGCAACGGTATATTTGATATTATATCGCGTAAACGTTATATCAAAGTGTGTGGGTGAAAAATATATATTGAAATGCGAATCACATATTGACTAAACATTATCGTACTATGACTTTATATACGTATGAACATATTATTTAAACACGACTGTGAACTTTGAAGCGATGATAGCTCAGTGGTAGTGTATGGACTCCGAGTCAAGAAACGTGAGTTCGAATGCATCTACAATAAGCTTGAGCTTTTAGTGACGGAAAACCTCGTGATGTAACCATGGCATGGTGGTAGGGCTTTTCCTAACGCCCGCATGGCAATTGAAAATCTGTCTCCAAATACCAATAGGTGTGTTCCGGCAGTTGCACTTAAGAGCCAGTCCCTCCACAGGCTTAGCGTGTCTACCAACTTGGGCCGTATCGTCACTTAAGATCAGGTTAGAGTATATATATATATATATAATTTTATTATAGTATATAGTTATCTTAACTCTGCGTTATTAGAAAAAATACAACTATATAGATAAATTGAAACAGTATGAATCTGTCGAAATACAAATTTCATCTTATCATTAGAGCCATTTCCGAGATAAGAGAAATTTATACATATGCAAGAATTGCTTATTTACTAGTATAAGAAATTTTATTAGATATATGAAGTTATATAATATTTTATTTAAACTTCATGAGAATTTGGTTTACGGGTTGAAAAAAGGAAAAATATATTTTACTCACCGCCACTTCCGGTCCACAGAATACAAAGCGATTGAAAAATCCTATTTTTCAAGTTATACCCGTGCGTTATTTGGGTATACATTTTTTTTATTGTTTTCGAGTTATCCACTCGTACAGGGTTTTCATTATGGCAAGTTTAGTAATACGAAATACTACTATAGCGTATATATTATCGGCACAGCACATACGCTGTTAAGATTGAGACTGAATGCGACTGACGCGTCATGCTCTCTCATATAACGCTCGTCGAGCGAGAGTAGCAGTAACACTTTGACCATATCGCACGCACTTTTTTATCGGCTGACTAATTCAATACTTACAAAATATATAGTACACCTAAAGAAATTTTTAATACAATAATTTTAACACGAATTTAAGGTAATAAGAGACTATAGTGCTGTCGAACACCATACACAAGAGATAACAGTCGTTTTAGCGGCACGCCTAGCTATATCGTATTTACAGGTCTAATTCATATCTTTCGACTGTATCATGGCAAGTACTCTGAGGAGTTACGTCACCTATTCCCGTCCTCTTCTATCCACAGTAAAACCACCCGTGCTGTACGGAGACACACCTACAGCATAACCTCCGTCCCGACACAGATTAAAAAGTTCAAAAAGTCTTTTCTTTGTCACACTTGTGGAGCTGTGAAAACGTCTTCCGGTTTGAGTGTTCCCTACTTCCTGTAATATTGGACCTTCTATACGAGGCCTGAGGAGATATTTAGTAGGCCGGTAAGAGAGTTGCGATTGAAGTGGACATTTGCTCCTTTGGCAGTCGCTACTGCTACTGAACCTTACTGAAACTTATCATCAGATGAAGTACAGTCATTTTAACGAACTAGGGTGAAAAAAAACATCCTCCAATCAAACGTCTTGGTATGGATTTTCACCCAAGTAAGTCACGATGAACATACACACATGGTGATAAACCTCTCTCTGTAGACCTTATATACCTTGATCGCTCAGTTGAGAGTATGTATGAACGCCGCGTCAATGGGAGCGCGTTCGAATCCACCAAACAATGAGCTTGAACGTTCGGTGAAGGAAAACATCGTGATGAAACCGTAGTTTGGTGGTAGGGCTTTCGAATGCCCGCCCGGCTAGCTACTACTCCCGAGATGAGGATCTGCCGTCAAACACTTATAGGCTTAAACGCTACCCTTAGCATGTCAACTTAGTCAAAATCTTGGGTCACATCGCCACTTGACATCAGATCAGATTGTAGCCATAACGCATTGTACCTATAAAGTATTTAAAAAATAATATTAAATCATTACACTGAATCCATTTTCGCTGACGAAGAAAAAAGGTGACACCGCTGCCTTCCTTTACGGTGAGATGTAATCAAAATCTATTCAAAAGCCCCCAAATTCATATAGACCGTATATAAATCCCTGAAGTTACGCTAAGCTAGCTTTTAACGTATAATGTACAAATTATTTACCTCCCCGGATTGCACGGAGTACGTCGCAGTATATATTTGTCGCGTAATATAAGGCAAGTGTCTGGATTCTCAGCTCTTCGTGTAACAGACGACTTCGGTACGAGGTGTGGTGTCACTTACAGCTGCTATCGATTAAATGCTACCTAGATTAGTTAATATTTCGAAGCGATGACAGCTCAATGGTAGTGTGTAGGAACGCCGCGTCATGGGACGTGAGTTCTAATCCAAACATATTCCATGAGCTTGAGCTTTCGGTGAAGGAAACCGTGGTGAGAAAACCATGGTATGGTGGTAGGGATTTTTCTAATGCTCGCATCGCTAACTACCAACCTCAGGTTGAAAATCTGTCGTCAAATGCCAATAGGTGTGTTCTGACAGTTGCGTTTAAGAGCCAGATCCACCAATAAAAAAAAGGCCGGCAACGCACCTGCGATTCCCCCGGTGTTGTGGATGGGCGGCGGTGATCACTTACCCTCAGGTGACACGCTAGCTTGTTTGCCAAGTATTCCATAAAAAAAAAAAAAAAACAAATTCAAAATTTATAATCTTCTCGGAGTATATAGTACGTATATTCCAGCGAACCGAGATTACTATACACGTGTTAAAAAAATTGTAATATAGATGCCGAGTCTGGTGCATCCGCAGAGCTTTGACACTATTATTCACTGGTGGGCCAATTCTAGATACTATTTCATTTTCGCACACGCACATAGTAGACCGATGGGTTCCGTGGGGCACCCTATCATTTGTTTTGATTGACGTTGATTTATCACCATATATTCACTACCGTGATTAATTCCATATAAATGTACGGAGTCGTTTCAGCGTGCTCCACGTACAAGGGGATAGATAATGGACAGTAAAACATTAAACTCAATATACCTTTGCCTTATTAGTAATCCAAAAAATACTTTAAAAAAAATGTTACAGCCTATACTTCCTTCCTCCTTCCTTCCTCAATGAGAGCTGTAGTAAAAACAAAAAGATTTTTCGAAATCTTAAGGGTAGTTTCTGATATTAGCACGTTCAAACAAACAAACTTTCCGCGTATAAATAATTAATAGTATAGATAAATTTAGTCATTAACTGGAGGGATGTTAGGCTTTTTTAATCTGTGCAAGTTGGCGGTTGACACGATCTCATTTAATATTAAGCGATGGCTGAACCCAACGGCAAATACTTAGAAACAGATGTTCAACTGGGAAGGACCAGTAGGTAGGTGCAATAAACGTCCAAACCCTACGCTATCATTAAGAATTTTACCTATCATCACAAACTTTGTGACCCTGTATACTAGTAGATTTTTATTAAACAAAAGTAATCAATTGGAAATTGAGTAAACCTATATGTATTTTATTGTATATTGTATTTTATTGTATATATGTATTATAATATGTATTTCGAAAAAGTATGGAAGCCATTGTCGATACAGAGTGTTCTTTGATAAAGCATGTTAAATTTAGATTACGTATAGATAACGATGTTACGTAAGTGTCAATACGAGATGAAATTTTAGATTATAGACGATAACATAAAAAAAAATTACAAAAGTGAGCAAAATATGTACATAAAATATATTTATTATAATTGTAATTGTAAGCATGTTTATTGTTAAAGGAGTCAGTCTAAAAGGCATCAGTCTAAAACTATTTGACAGATTTCAAAGTTATTTACAGCCATAACTATGTATAAACATAAATGATACTTTAACTGCATAAAAGTTAATGGTATTTAATCGAGAAATACGTTTAAAATATAAAATTACGTAGTTAATATGCCTGTTAATTAATTTTGAACTTACAACTTGACATAACTATCACAATTATTATCCAATCAAAAATTACAGGAAAATTACATTGCACAATAAACTGTCAATACATTGACGTAACTATAAGCTTGTAACCTCGTTAACTCGGACCACACAACATTACTTAGCAAACAAGGTGCTTAGTTACATTTTGCCGGGATATTAGAACACCGCGTGCCATTGATGTGAAAAATAAAGAGCTTCCAAAACTACATTAACAAGTTTGTAATTCTAGAATGTTGTGTTTGTATAGACAAGTAATTGGTGTTTCATTTAGGTATTGCGTACGCCTATTAGTTTTGATATTTTAATGAGTTTATATATGTCCAGCTGCGCCCGGGATTTTATGTGGACTTAAGCGATGATAGCTCAGTGGTAGTGTGTACGACTTCGCGTCAAGGGACGTGAGTTCGAATCCAAGAACCTACAATGAGCTTGAGCTTTCACTGAAGGAAAACATCGTGAGGAAACCATAGCATGGTGGTAGGGCTTTTTCTAATGCCCGTCTGGCTAGCTACCATCATCAAGTTGTAAAACTGCCGCCAAATACCAATAGGTGTGTTCCGGCAGCTGCACTTGAGAGTTTACTTCACAGGTTTAGCGTGTCTACCAGTTTGGGCCGTATCGTCACTTAAAATCAGGTGAGATTATGACTATAACGCTAAACCTAAAGTATATATTTAAAAAAAAAACAATGTTTCATATAGTTTGAATGGTATTATTATGATATTACGTAAATCTGTAACTATTATAGATTTCTTATAATTCTAATAAAACACAATCACATTAATATAGTAACAAGGTTCTTTCATAGTGCATGCGGCTGACGGTTTGCAAAGTCCGCGCCAAGACTATAGCCTACTGCAATCCAAATTTTCAGAAATAATATAACCATATTGGTCAAGTCACACAGAATATATATTAAAAAAAAATTGTGTGCAGTTCACGCGCAATAGAAGTGAAACATTCAAAAATTCGCTTCGTAATACACAGACGCGCGCGTACACATAGATCAGACCCCGTAAGAAACACTGTATTATGTCTTCTATCTCATTCTCTCGCACGTTATCTCCTATAGATGTACGTGGTTGTCTCTTTTTACTGTCGCTTTTTCGTTTCATCGATTTTCAAATCACGACGATACTAAAGAAGTTTTCACTTCAAAACTTACAGTCTCCAATGAAATTTCACTTCCGAAGTAGACAAAAATTAAAAAACAACCCACAACACTTGTGAATCATTATACTGTATACGAATGTGTTATTATTACAATGAAAGTAGGAAACGTTCAAGTGAGTTCTGCAAAAGAGTTCCGAGCGTACTCAGGCCCAAATTTAATTCCAACGAAACAATCCCGTATCTTTGTTTCCAAACGATGTTTATTTACAAAGTTAAAGCTCTTGTATGTCAAGCGAGATGGAAATGCCGAAAACCGCTGCGAGAGAAGTGCCGCGCCTCTACAAGGCTCTCTTAGGGATGCACCAAATACTTCCCTCTATTATTTAGTAGAAACCCGTTTGTTCATAACTCTGTCACTGTCAAATAGAACGGTAGAACATTTTATACGGGGTTCCTACAGCGTCTTAACGAAATTGTGTTTAAGGTGGCAACTAACAAATCATTCTCTGTTTATTATTAACCAAACTGTAACGTGAAAATCCACCAATAGTAGTTTTCATATAGAGCCAAATACCATAATTTTATGAGTTCAAAATCCGGTATATAAAATGATATTAAAATACCGCCAAAAGCCATAGATTTGAGAGAGAGACATGGGCGACTACGTTCAAAATGTGATTTAAGGTTTTGTACTGTTTGTTCTCACAGGTCATTAATTAATAACCAATTAATGATATTGTTGAGTTAATTAGATAATTATAAACAAATTTAACCCATTCCTCCCCACTGTCATATTTTTAGGAGAGTATATTCAAAATGTCTTTTTACGTATTAGGACTTTAATTTTTATTATTTCTGGTGAAGTTTATATTTTCACACTATTTTTCTAATAAAATATTTTTATTGCGCTGTAAAAAGGTATAAATAATAAAAATAAAAGTCCTAATACGTAAAAAGACATTTTGAAAATAGTGGCCTAAAAATATGACAGTGGGGAGGAATGGGTTAACATTACTTTTATATAATATAACTTGCCACTTAGACCAAACTTACAATATATCAATTTAATGTCAGTACCGTGTCATGTACTTTTCTAGAATTTACCTATTACTTGTTTTTTTGGCGTAATAAATGATTTAAACTAATTACCTCATAAATTTTAATGTTTATGATTGAACTGAAAAAAATTGATACACGTTTTGTTATACCGATTAAGTTAACATTTAATTCCGGTTTATTTTATGTCAGTACCGTAGATCAATGAGTCAGTAGTACCTTGGAACGTAAATTTTGTAATTTGTTTCTCATTTTTAAGAGTTTGAAGTTGTAATAATCCTTTCAGATTGAAATAAAACTAATTTAAACGGATTTTATCGCGGTTATTTATGACGCTCTACGAAGTCTGCAGTTGCTGAACATTCAGAAGATGGCTCCAAACATTATCTTCGATTCGACAAGCCACAAATCCTTGCCAAAGAACACCGATTCCTACCTAGGATGATTCGTGAGGCTATTGAAATTAAAAAACATCCAAATTTCAATAGAGAAGTTGGTTGGAAGCTAGCACAAGCCTGGGATCCAATTATACATTTAATTAAATCGGAACCCAAAAGACCAATTTCCAGACCTCAAGACACTGTGAGCTCTTTCTGCGTAGATCGGAACACTATCAATAATAAAAATTAAATTGAAGGTAGACACAGTAACATTAACTTTTCTGGACAACCTACACCTCAGTCTGCCCCGTGACCATGCAAGCTGAAATGAAAAGCTTTCGAAACGTCGGGATCAAAATTTAATAAATAACCGCGATTAAATCCGTTTAAATTAGTTTTATTTCAATGAATAATATTCGCGTAAACCTAAGAAATCCTTCCAGGTTTTCATTTTTACAGTAAAATAGATATATAATATGCATAAAACAATGAAAAAAATGACTAATTTAAAAATCTTATAATTTTTATATTTATATATATATATATATATATATATATATATATATATATATATATATATATATATATATATATATATATATATATATATATAGCATTATGGCCATAATCTCAGCTGATTTTAAGTAACGATACGGCCCAAGTTGGTAGACACGCTAAACCTGTGGAGGAACTGGCTCTCAAGTGCAGCTGCCGGAACATACCTATTGGTATTTGGCGGCAGGTTTACCACTTGAGGGTGGTAGCTACCCAGGCAGGCATTAGATAAAGCCCGACCACCATGTCATGGTTTCCTCACGATGTTTTCCTTCACCGAAAGCTCAAGCTCATTATAGGTGCTTGGATTTGAACTCGCATCCTTTGACGCGAAGTCGTACACACTACTACTGAGCTATCATCGCTTTTATATATTTTGATATATTTTTGCGTTGAACTAGTTTTTTGTCTTCCTACCTATGAAGGTTCTTGATCTTGATCATTTTGGAGTCCTTCTTATAACCTTTTTTTATATGTCTTTTATTTAAAGACTAATTTTCAGTAAAATTTTCATCAAGAAAATTACAGAAAAAGTCATAAATAAACCAAATCATAAAGAAAGGCTTCGATTGCAAAGTTTCTATTTCAATTTCATTGATTGGTTTGTGGTAAGACATTTTATAGGACTGCAGTTAAAATCTATCAACACGTACTTATAGATGTGTTTGCAGTTTGCCAGTTTTAGCTTCTTCGAAAACTAACTTTAAATGGAGGAACCGATGCACTTGCGTTTAATTTTCCCACAAACCAGTACTAGATACTCGTGCCGTTTATCTTAGTTTGATGACTTTAGCAGACCTTGATACATCTTAATGAGTCGTTTAATTATGAATTACTACTACGTGTTTGTTTTTTTTTTTTTTTAACCAAAGTTCATTATCAGTCACCGCTGTCATGCTGGCCTGATTAGATACCTTTTGACGCCTCTTTTGAAGGCCCCATGTCATAGGAAGGTGGGAATACGCTGACCGGAAGACGGTTCCACAGCTCCGCGGTACGACCAAAAATATGAATCAGCAACCTTTTGTTGGTTGGTAACAATAAAATATTAGGACGATAATTAACATCGCTGTAACGGTGTTATCGTGGATAGAACTAGAATATATATCTAAAAAACCTGTGATACACTTAGCAGAATACGTTTTCACAAGGTCTCAGAATACGTTTTAAAATATATATATATAACAATTCAAGTCTATATAAAGTTGCAGGCGCTACTAGAATAAAATAAGCCTTCAATTAAACGACGTATTTCAAGTTATCTGCAAAATAAGACAGACGAATAGAATAAATATGGGAAAGTAAATAATTAACGGGAGTTAACTCGATTTCGATTCCCGAAACGCGGGGTATCGGAAATGTGTTAACTTGGAGGAAGATGGCAAATAAATTTTACACTTAATGAAATTTAAAGTTAGTAAATCGGAAACAGAGTTACAGTGTATATATTCCGTGGAACAAAAATTAAAGATTCAACTGAGATTTATCTCTCGTTAACAGGTAAATTATTGTTAACTAGCTGACCCGGTGAAGTTTGTATCACCTGTAATCGAACCTGTAATTTGAAGCGATGATAGCTCAGTGGTAGTGTGTACGACTTCGCGTCAAGGGACGTGAGTTCGAATCCAGGCACCTACAATGAGCTTGAGCTTCCGGTGAAGGGAAACATCGTGAGGAAACCATAGCATGGTGGTAGGGCTTTTTCTAATGCCCGCCTGGCTAGCAACCACCCCCAAGTTGTAAACCTGCCGCCAAATACCAATAGGTGTGTTCCGGCAGTTGCACTTAAGAGCCAGTTCCTCCACAGGTTTAGCGTGTCTACCAACTTGAACCGTATCGTCACTTAAGATCCGGTGAGATTATGGCCATAACGCAAAACCTTAAGTATAAAAAAAATATGCTTTATTTTTCGCTAACAGTCAATTTCATTTTTTTATGGATTTATATATATTTTTACATTTTAATTAGCTATAATCAATCGTACTCAGCCTTCCAACTTCATTTCGTTAAGATCAATAGAACTGGCTATATTTAGTAATATATCATTATCGTTTTTCTTTTCTTCTGGTTATTGGATGAAACTTGTATATAGTCCCAAATAATTAAATATGTTTTAATTATATGAAATTTAAGTATAGTTAGTATGATGCTTATTCGTCAACTATGTTTTTGTTTTGTGATGCGTAAGTATACATTTCTTTTTTATTCGACGTTCGAACACGCGATATCCATTCGTCCGTTCATTCACCAATCTGGAAAACTATAAGTCGAGTACGCAAATTTCCAACGACTGGTTTTGTTATTTGTTCATTGTGTACGCAATAGAAAATCGCACGGGAAATTGATGTCGCTTAAAATCGAATAACATATACATACATTTATACATTTGGTAATTTTCATTAAGTTATTTATTGGTAAACAATTATTAGTTACGATCTAAAAACAGTGATGACTACCGATTGAGAAAATCCATGGACGGTCACCGCTGTTACATCCACCTGCATATCTCTTCATTTAACGCTTGAAAGATCTAATATCAAAAGAAGGAAGAAATACTTAGGTACGATCTAAAAACAGTGATGACCACCGATTGAGAAAATCCATAGACGGTCACCGCTGTTACATCGACCTGCATATACATCTCTTCACTTTACGCTTGAAAGATCTAATATCAAAGGAAGGAAGAAATACACTGGCCGGAAGTATATTCGACAGTTTAACTGTACGGCAAACAACTATAGAACTTTTTGGTTGTTTCATTTCAGTTCTTTGTCGTCTTTTGGATGTCATACAAGCCCGCGAATTTCTACGAGGTCATGATGAAATAGGCTGTGCAGAAGGTATTATGAAGCATGTAACGTCTCACACAATTTTTGTTTATTTACGAGATACTACACTTACGCCATGCTTGCACTCCGATGGAAAACCCAAATGATTTCTTGAACTTTTTTGGTTTTCGGAAAACTATCAATAACAAAAATTAAATTGAAGGTAGAGACAGTAACGTGAACTTTTCCGGATAGCCTACACCTCAGTCCGCCCTGTGACAGCGACGGCTGAAAAGCTTTCGTAACGTCGGGATCAAAATTAATAAATAACCGCGATAAAATCCGTTCAAATTAGTTTTATTATTCGATGAATAATATTCGCGTAAACATAAGAAATCATTTGTGCATACAAATCAAAAGGTTGGTGTTTCGATACTCGTGGATCTAAAAACGACCTACAAGCATCTTAGCTGTTTACAATAGTTGTCCTTACAACGTGATAAAACAAAACGGGATCTCAACATAGACAGAGTGGTTGCATGTCCTATCCCCCCATTATTAGTGTGGTATAAATGGGATGCGATATACCTGGCACGTGTAAGCAAGATATGGCACCCGATTTATTTATTTATTTTATTTTTATTTATTGACACAATTTAACAGATATACTTTGCACTGCCCGAACCGAATAATTAAAACACAAAACAAATGAATACATTAATTAAATTAATTTAAAAAAATTAATTAAACAATCTAGTCATTCCCGCAAAATATCCTTAATGCGGAACACAATTCCTTGCACTCATCAGCAAACAGATCCAGTACTGGGAACTTTGCCATGACCCTATTGAGATGCCGAAGCATTTGTGCGAGAGACGAGTTCAAGGTGGTTACAATCCAGTTCTAAACAATCACTGTTCCCTATCTCTCCGTAACTTGCATCGTTACTGGTTAGAATTTAATTCGGATCTAGTTACAATGTAATTTTGCCGATAGCATCTTGTCAATATCGAGTGAAGGTTTTTTTATAATCTGTTGGTTTAGCATTTGGGCACATTCTCACCTTTTTTGTATACTTAAGGTTTAGCGTTATGGCCATAATCTCACCGGATCTTAAGTGACGATACGGCCCAAGTTGGTAGACACACTAAGCCTGTGGAGGAACTGCCTCTGAAATGCAGCTGCCGGAACACACGTATTTGGTATTTGGCGGCAAGTTTAACAACTTGAGGGTGTAGCTAGCCAGGCGAGCATTTGAAAAAGCCCTACCAACATGCTATGGTTTTCTCACGATGTTTTCCTTCACCGACAGCTCAAGCTCATTGTAGGTGCTTGCATTCGAACTCACATCTCTTGACGCGAAGTCGTACACACTAGCACTGAGCTATCATCGCTTCAATCATCATCACCTGATGTTGAGTGACAATGTGATCCCAAATTGTAGGCATGCTAAGCCTTGTAAAAGGTCAGGTTATCGAGTGCAACTGCCGGAACACATCGCACTTAATAGCTGATAGGTGTTAGATGGTAGCTAACTATGAATTCGAATTATCTCTGCAGTTCAATCGAGTAGACTGATTCTACTTCTCATCAATCTACTGAGCGAGGTCACAATATGAATATTATAGCAGAGCATCAAATCTAACCTTATAAAGATCTCGATCAATATATTTTTAATTAAGCCGGATAATACGGGGTTCTTACCCGGGTATCAATTTGATACGGTTTTTACTGCGTTCGCATTAAACGTAAGCCGGTTCACGTGAGACACGCATTAACTGACGAGCGATTGAGTGTAAGGCTTAACGAGTTAACGTACATATATATTCTGTATTATGTTGATCGAAGATTATGTATCTGGAATAGCTTTTATTATCGAATTTAATATATATACTACAGTGTTTGTTTTGTGAAATGGACAAAATATAAAGGCATTTATAGGTCTATGTAAAAGATGGCGAATTTTTTGAAGATTGAAGAACAGAGAGTAATTTTAAAGCAGTCTTGGCTGGCTGGTGGTGGTTTTTTTTCTCTCACCTGTCTTAAGTGACGATACGGCCCACAGTTGGTAGACACGCTAAAACTTTGGAGGATCCGGCTCTCAAGTGCAACTGCCGGAACACACCTATTGTTGTTTGGCGGCAGATTTTCAAACTTGAGGGTGGTAGCTAGTCAGGCGAGCAACAGAAAAATCCCTACCACCATGCTATAGTTCCCTCATGATGTTTTCCTTCACCGAAAGCTCAAGCTCATTGTAGATGGTTGGATTCGAACTCACGCCCCTTGATGCAAATTCGTACACACTACCACCACTGAGCTAACATCGCTTCTATTATTTTTTGTTTTACAAGACGATGTGACTCAAGATGTTTGTACACATCTATAGGTATTTGGCAGCGAATTTCCAACTTGATGGTGGTAGCTAGCCCTTCCAACCCTTCCACAATGCTATGGTATCCTAGCATTTCTACGATATAAGGTCCCTTCAACAAAGGCTAAGTAAGTTTTGTAAATCGATATTTTTTTGGTCTGACTACCTCTGTCTATTTCATTGTGTCACATAGTGAAGGGTTTTAAAGGGTTTCTCTATATGCTTTAGACAGGTGATATGTTTGTCGGTATGTTCTGTTTACGAACTATACTGAGCAACCTGGCAAATATAATTAAATTACTTGGCGCAGTCTGTTAAGTCTTTAATCAAACTCGCAAGCCGGTTTTCTAATTTAACGCGAACTTAAGTTTAAAACATAGCGGGGACGTGCTTTGCATTTATTGAATTTTGGAATAAACACATAGAAGATTTTTTTTTGTTAAAGTTTTAGCCTTATGACCATAATCTCACCTGATCCTGAGCGAAGATACGGTCCAAGGTGGTAGACACGGTAAATCTTTGAAGGGACTGGCTCTCAAGTGCAACTTCTAGAAGACACTTATTGGTATTTGACGGTAGATTTTCAAACTTGAGGGTGCAAGTTAGCCAGGTGGGCATTAGAAAAACCCCTACCATCAGGCAATGGACTTATCGAATAAATGTTACATTTTATCGGATTTTTTGTTATAATCTTTAAGCGCTTATAAGTTCTTATAGATCTCTTACCGCAGCTATTTAAAAAAAAAAAACTTTGTATTCGTTTGTGTTTGTCCCAGTAACTATATTTGCACTATCAACAATAACTTTTTTATTTTGGTAGTAATACCGCTGGTTATTTGAAAGAAAATGCCTTGTGGCATTAAGCATGTCAATGTACAATTTATAAAACGAACTGTTAGTTACTGTTAGTAACTGTTAGTTAACCAATTCATTGAAATCCGGTCTCAGTACTCGTATTTTGGCAAGGCAAAATGCACATATGAGTATATTAAATGCTATAAAATATCTCGATATATTTTTATTTTTTTATACTTAAAGTTTAGCATTATGGCCATAATCTCACCTGATCTTAAGTGAAGATACGGCCCAAGTTGGTAGACACGATAAACCTGTGGAGGAACTGGTTCACAAGTGCAACTAAACTTTTCCGGAAAACACCTATTGGTATTTGACGGCTGATTTTCAAACTTGAGGGTGGAAGTTAGCCAGGTGGGCATTAGAAAAAGCGTTACCACCATGCTATGGTTTCCTCACGATGTTTCCCTTCGCCGAAAGCTCAATTCACTGAGCTATGATCGCTTCAAAATCATCGCTATTTGCAGTAAGCACAAAAAATATAGGTCACCCAAACATTTAGAGTTGATCCGTCTGAATAATACTTTCTTTAGGGACGTATTCATTCAAAGCGAACACATCACGCAGTCCATGTGCAAATGGTCGTACCGAATACGGGGTTGGGAGAACCAACGTATCGGCTCATCTTATTTACAGGACTGCTCATTGTAATATGATTAGTGTGACGAAATCTCGGCGTTGGTTCTGTTATATTCGGGTTCGGTAACAAAGTAAATCCAATTCCACTAGTGTATGTAATGTATTATTGTATATCATAATAATCTATTCACTGAGCGGAATAGATCTCTTTTGTTCAAAGAAAATAAGATGGGGATAGTCGCTGATTTGATAAATATAAATCCGTAAATGGAAATGCAATGGTAAATTGATAGTGAAGCTATGATAGCTGAGTGGTAGTGTGTACGACTTCACGTCTAGGGACGTGAGTTTTAATCCACCTACAATGACCACCTACAAAAAATCATCGTGAGGAAGCCATAACAGTGTGGTAAGGCTTTTACTAATGCCCATCTGGCTAATAACTACCCTCAAGTTGAAAACTTACGGTCAAATACTAATAATAGGTGTGTTCTGGCAGTCGCACTTGAGAGTTAGTTCCTCCGCAATTTTAGCGTGTCTACCAACTTGGGCCGTATCGTCACTTAAGATCTAGTGCGATTATGGCCATAACGGGAACCTTATAAAATAAATAAAAATTAAAAAATAAACATCCGTAAATGAGAGCCGCTACAAGATATTTCCCAAACTTATGCCTTTAAAAACAAACTGGTCAATAAAAGGCGTACGCTCTGTCTAACCTTGTAATGACACAAACACAAACATTAATTATTTTTTTTATTCTTAATTAGGTCATGGAACCGATGATAACTCAATTGGAGTATGTAAGGAGGCCGCGTCAATGCACGTGAGTTCGAATTCGGTGTAACAAAGTATTGAGATGAAACCATAGCTTGGTGTTGGGGCTTTTTCTAATTTCCGCCTGGATAGCTTTAGGCATCAAATTGAAAATCTGTCGCCAAATGTCTATAGGTTTGTTCCGGTAGTTGCACTTGATAGCAAGTCCCTTTACTAGGTTTAGTGCTTCCTCCATCTTGAGTCAGAACGTCATTTAACATCAGGTGAGATGGTGGCAAAAGCAGTCATGAGGAGTCTGCCGACAAAAGGGAAATCTTCTACCATCTAACCATCTATAAACAAATGATATAGGTGCGTGTGTGTGTGTGTGCGTGTGTGTGTGTGAGTGTGTGTTTATAATGTATACTAATAACGCACGAAGGTAAAAAATCTATGTACATACACAGTATGCGTTCGGGTGTGCCAGAAAATATGTATGTGTCTTTTTTTTTCTTTGCTCTTACCCCAAAATATCTCAACAAAGCTCCTGTTAAAAGTGGATCTGAAAATTCTAATTCTAATTGGTTTTCCATCGAATTTTAAGTTTCCCGTTTAAATAACTTTAAAATATAGTTTATTTATATATATATTTTTTTGTTTTTCAGACTGTGAAAAATTGCTTTTTCAAGAAATCTAATCAATGGACCTTATTTAGTATTAAGTTTCATTGAGTCGAATTTCTATCTTCAATATTTGTTTTTTTATTTAGCTCCGAAGTTCAAATTTACGGTTATTTGCATATTTTTAGCTAAAATGTAAGAGTTAGAAAAATATTTTAAATGACAAATTTGAATTTTGAAATGATTTTCATTATACGGAAATGGAAAACTAGCACGCAATACCTAATAATAACTACCTTAGATTATATTTACGAATTAGCTAATTTGTTAGTTACGAAGCAAAGAAGATTATTTCAAGACTACGAAGAAGCTGGCTTACTATGAAATTTGATTATTTATTCCATATACCAGCGAAACACTTTGGTTTTATAGTACATAAACCTTAAATATTAATTTATAATATTAGTTATGATCTGTCTATGAAATTCAGAGTGTTATATTTACACGGGAACATACAGACCAACTGATATAACTTGACAATAAAATAACTTTGGCCTCTACATGAAAAACATACTATAACTTATGTATATATATATATAGTTTGAAGCGATGGTATCTCAGTGGTAGTGTGTAGGAACGCCTTTTCATGGGACGTGAGTTCGCATCTAACCATATATAATGAGCTTGAGCTTTCGGTGAAGGAAAACATCGTGAGAAAAACTTTGTATAGTGATAGGTTTTTTTTGTGACGCCCGCCTAGCTAGCTACCACCCTCAAGTTAAAAATCTGCCATCAAATACCAATAGGTGTTTCCGGCAGTTGCACTTGAGAACCAGTTCCTCCACAGGTTTAGCGAGTCTATCAGCTTAGGCCGTATTATCACTTAGGATCACGCTAAAACCTTAAATATATATAAAATATAACATTACAATTGTAATGTTAACAAAAAATTTAACAATAACTTTTGACAGAGTTAACAAATTTTAATGAAACAAAGACTAAATGTTACTCGAGGATACGCTTTATGATTTCTTTGGCGTTTTATAATAAACGTTGTACTTTAGCAGTGATGCGTGCACGAACAAGCAGACAGACATTTCTAAAACTGATGTAAATATATTTTGTTACTTATTCTAAGTCACTTGCATTTCTTTCCATATAAATATAAAAAAGTACAGACACGTTTAATCTACATTATTATTATTTGTATATCTAGAAACGAGGAAATTTAAAGAAAAATATCTTCTAACTTAAGTCAATTAACTGGCCGAGTGATGGTTAATTCAATATACAATTAGGTGATAACGAAAATGTACTGTGTAATTCGGTTTCGATAAAATTTGAACGAATTTTCGGCTCCTCTATTCAGAATACATTAGGGGTTGTATTGAGTCCCAGAGATATCCTTCAGAGCTTAATAATGGCATTGTTTGTGCGAAGATGGCGGCCGATATAAATATCGTAAGGGAGAGAAAGAGGAAAATGCATTCAATATATTTTCTTTACTTTACAATAAAATTATTTTTCGCTTTTCCCCTATTATTTATTGTTTATTTACAAAATGTATTATTATAGGAAATATTATAAAACAATCGACATATACATATATATAGTGGTTTTAAGAAAAAAAAATCTAAACTTACGAATACAGGATTGAAATTTAAAATAGTGGTAAGGCTTTTTCTACGACCCTCAAGTTGAAAAACCTGCCGCTAAATACCAATAGGTGTGTTCCGGCAGTAGCACTTGAGAGCCAGTCCCTCCACAGGTTTAGCGTGTCTACCAACTCGGGCCGTATGGTCACTTAAGTTCAGGTGTGTTTATGGCCGTAACACTAAACCTTAAGTATAGAAAAGAACAATCCTTATTGCCCGGGTCTAAGATCCAATGCCTAAAGACCAAATAATAAATAATTATCCGATTTATCGCGTTCAAAGATAGCATGGAAAATTTGTTTGTCTCTGATAAATACTCTATAATTATCATGATATCTAACGTTGTAAAATTTTATCGCTCCCTATCCCAAAGGAACCCTTTTGTTTCGTAGGATAAAAACTATCATATATATAGATCCATAATATTAGGTATTATAATCTATCTAGTATTTGCAGAGTCTTGCAAAGGGATACACAGAAAGACAGTTAAAACAGGCTTCTACATCAATATACAAATATACAGCCTTAATATAAGTTTCAAGAATTAAAAAAAACCTCATAATTATAACCCGATTTCGTACCCGTTACAGTTTAGCTTTAAAGCGATGATAGCTCAGTGACAGTGTGCAGAAACACCGCGTGATGGGATGTGAGTTCGCATCCAACCACCTACGACGAGCTTGAACTTTCGGTGAAGGAAAACTTCGTGAAGAAACTTTAACATAATGGTAGGGCTTTTTCTAATGCTTACCAATAGATGTGTTCCGGCAGTTGCACTTGAGAGCCAGTCCGTCCAATAAAGGCCGGCAACGCATCTGCGATTCCCTTCGTGATGTGGGTATCCATGGGTGTTTGGGGGACGGTTGCCCCCATTATATAAAAAAAGGGCAGCCTGACGTTAAATAGCCCAGAACCTTTCTCAATGATTACTATATTAAATTCATCAAATTAAAAAAATTAAAAAAAAAAACGGCTTATAATATTAACATTTGATATGTAATGTTAATATACAAGATATATACGACTATAGATATAGGTCAAGTACAGTGACGTCATTGGCTTCCACAACAACACAAAGACATTTTATTCACTTACCGTTTATCAGCCATCGCACATCCCTCTACAGTGTGGTATTTACGTAATTGCCCGAGCGGATCAATGTGTTCAACTGTTATCAGTTACTTTTCTTAGTGAATTCTATTAAATGTTTTTTTTTTTATGTTATTGCGTTATGGCTATAATCTTGCCTGATCTAAAGTTAGACTTACTTCATTTTTAATTGTATCTCCTGGCTCACAGGAACCCTTTCTTTGCATAGGATAAAATAAATCGTGAAATTTCATCTTTAACCCTACAGCAGTTTCAAAGTAGTCATTATAACAGACAGACTGACAAAATCTCAAGATAGATAAAATCAAATATCTTTATTCAATTTAGGCCCTGAGAAGAGGCTTATGAACGTCAAAACTACCACTGGTAATAGAGTCATCAAGAAGAACCGATTGTTTTTCCCTTCTTTCTTTCTTTTTTTTTACATAATAGTTTAACGTGTGCATTTACAATAGTTCTTAGCGGATGTACAGAGATGGGTGTTAATTGCTCCTTAGCACTTATAGCTCCACTACTAAATAGCTGTATACATCAAAACCCGTTAAACATGGCGCTTGAACTGACCGTCCGGAAATTCTAGAATGTGCTTTGAGACCTTGTTGTTAACCTAGCACTATTTCCTTACCAACTGTTACTGGCCTTACTGAGTTTAAAATAAGAGCTGACAAAATATGGGTATCTCTGACCTCTATTTCTGTAACAAAATATATCACGAATGGTATTTTCAAAAAGCTTTAATCTGCAGATTTCGCTGTGTCACCGCTTTACTTAACCTAAAAAAATATAGAAAATCCCAAGATAAACTAAATCCTTGGTAACATTTGAAGCCAGAATAAAAATACATTTACAGGACAGATAACTGTCAAACATTTATTAAGCTTATTTTTTACGCAAGTTGGCACAGTGAATATTCTGCAGACATTTTCTTTCGGTGTCTCTTTTCCAAATCGCTACACCGTGTTAAGATTTTCAAAATTAAAATGGTAATCATTTTTTTTTATACTCGATTTCTATTATTTATATTCAGCAAAAAATGATAACAGATTTTACAGGCTGTCACTCGCTTTGGTAATATTGATTCAAGCGATGTTAAACATACTTTTTTATATTTAATGTTTAGTGGCCATAATCTCACCTGATCTTAAGTGACGATACGGCCCAAGTTGGTAGACACGCTAAACCTGTGGAGGAACTGGCTCTCAAGTGCAGCTGCCGGGACACACCTATTGGTATTTGGCGGCAGGTTTACAACTTGAGGGTGGTAGCTAGCCAGGCGGGCATTTGAAAAAGCCCTACCACCATGCTATGGTTTCCTCACGATGTTATCCTTCACCGAAAGCTTAAGCTCATTGTAGGGTGCTTGGATCGAACTCACGTCCCTTGACGCGAAGTCGTACACACTACCACTGAGCTATCATCGCGTCGAATTTACTTTTTTACGAAATCACTTCAATTTTTTCGCCCGTACGATATTTATATCTACATCTAAATTGTTCTTCAAGCTTCTGGCCAAACGCTTATGTCTTTTTTGCACAGTAATAAATCCATCATCGTCATTATCAGTTACACGCAGTACATCTGAATCTTCTATATCGTTCTCGGATAATTGTTCACAATCAACGTCAATAACACTTTTGTCGCTTACATTACTCATAAGTTAAAACTAATATATATATAAAAAAACTATAATAAAATTACGTAGGTAGAAAAAAAAACAAATCTACAACTGCTGTAGATCCTAATGAGAATGCGTACGCTCGCTACAAAGAACCGCCCGGTTATGACACTGTCACTCAAAGATAGGCTATGAATTTGAACCAGAAGGTCTAAAAACAGCTTCACCAGCCCCCGACGAAGAAGGGAAGGTAATAAAACTATCTAAACTACAGTAAGACGACACATGTCGCTTCGTGAATTTAGCAAAGCCGTATAAATGTGCCTACTGCAGACGTATGTACGCACTCGGTCTCGATTGCTAAATAACTTATCTATCCTCGCCTCTGTCTATCCATTGTTGTCGATCTAAAGGGATTTGCGAATTGAATAGATGAACCGTTTGCTTGTACCCTCTAGGTACGTCGACGAGACCTTCGAACTAGATGAGATGTAATTGATAAAACCCCGAGAAATTCGGTCGATGCGGTTTCTGGGTATATCATCGGTAAAGGGACTGATGATTTTGAAAAATTGTTGTAACCTTTTATATTGAACTAGTTGTGCTCGCGACTTCGTTACCGTAGAACTATGAGGTTATTTAATAATTATTTCCCGTTAATGTAACTTTTTCAAACCAAATTTGCTTCCATTTATTTTATAATTATGTTAAATAAATAGCCAATAGCCCTTTTCAATTATTACTTTATCAAAAACAAAAATTATTTTTGTAATCCGACGGGTAATTTTTAATATTAGTGCGTTCAAACAAACAATTTTTTTTCCGCTTTATAATATTAATATAGATATATTAAATTAACTACACTTGATACGCGTAGCAATGCTATGGAAATAAAAAGTGTTATTTTTTTAAGTGACCAAACCAAATCAAACCAAAAATCTCATTTTTTTTAGGCCCTAAGAAGGCGCTTATGAACGTCAAAACTACTACCGGTTCGGAAAATAACGCAGTCATCGCGAAGAGCCGACAAGAAACTCGATCTGCATCTTTTTTTTAGGTCTTATTCTTATCTTTTTTGTATAAAGTTGAATGTGTTACAGTAGTTATTAGCGGACGTACAGAGAGTGATGTCAATTCCAGGAATCATAATCGCTCACATATTAATCTACTCTGCTTTTTGACATCAAATGTGACATGCAATTGCTTAGATGCCTATTTGATTATTTAATGTGTCACATTTCGGTAAAATTAATTACATTTAATTAAACAAAAAAATATAATTTAGTAGGAATAACATTCTCAGAAATTCTTTTATTTGGAATAAAGTCGCATTCTTATAACTCGTAGAGTATCATGCGAAATATTCTTTGTCACACACCTTTTTACGCTCACGCATAATACGTCATCAAATTTTTATTTCTATAGGATGGATGGCTTTGTGGTCATAGATGAAAAACATATTGAAAAATAAAAATTATGTTCAGAATTATTTTCAATTGGCGGCAGTGCATTTGGGTGACGCGGTGATTGCATGCACGCACCCGCATTGCCCCAGGAAGGCGACAGACGGCCGTGAGGTTTTAGTGGGTATTTCATTCGATTAGCGCTGGGTGAGTCCCACATAACCCTCTCAGTCCCCCCCCCCCCCGAGCTGGGATGCATAAATACATTTCCCCACGTAAAAAAGGGCATTTTTTAATACCCGAGAAGGTGTGAAAACTTTGTCTGAACTGTGACAGTGCGGGGAATTTAGAGTAACTTTGGCCGCTGTAATAGGTATTTACTGGTGCATATCACCTGGTGTGTTTCTACACGCCCCTTCGAGGGAAAGAACATAAATGTATATTTACCACCAATACACAAATATCTATTTTTAATGCTTGTCTGGTAAGTTATCACCCTAATGTAAAGAATTTATTGCCAAGCCTCTGCAGATATGTTTTTTCTTAACCGAATCGTCATTGAACATCGATAGATATTATGACCTATCATAACAACAAAGCTTCATATTTATGAGAAATTCATGAACAGAGTTTTCAATGCTCTATCAAAAGTTTCAGTAACTTTCCTGATGCAGAGGGATTTCCTTCCGCGAACGCTTCAGATCTGAAATGAGCTTCCTGTAGAGGTTGTCTCAAGGGACTAGAGAATGGAGTTTCTCAATAGGGGAGGGATAATTATTTAAAAGCTTGTTAATGGTTTGCAGTTGCAATATTCCATAGATTACGGCTATAGCTTACCACCAGACTGTTCGTAGATTTATTGCAATCGTAATGGTGTAAAAAAAATGTAGAAATACCTGGTTACTACTGGCAAAATGCCACCTGTAACTGTTTGCTTTCCACTGACTGTCCACTTACTGTTTTTTCGCCCTTTTGTATATTGCCTGACCACAGTTTTTCCTTTTTACTAGTCATTTTCCTATTGTTACAAAGTTTTATGTTGTATTACCGGAAGTATCTTTGGTGATGCTATCGCTTCATTTAAATATAATACCTCGGTGACCGAGCTTAGCTGGGTATTCAATAAAACCTCTATACTTTATAATTTTACACACGTATAAACTCATATACATATATCAATAATCATTTTATTATCAGTATTTTGGTCAAAAAACTTTCTTTTTACGAAAAATAAAACTATATAGATGACTTCAAAAAGCAAGAATCTGTCTAAATACAAGCCGTGTTCGAGATACGCGTAATTTATTTATCTGCACTGGTACTTAATCTATACATATAAATAAAATTGGAATGTCTGTTTGTAATATTGAATTAACCGTTTTTTACTACATGTATATAAATATATATACGGTACATATACCAAAATAACATTTCACAATTTTTGTCTGTCTGTCTGTCTGTTTGTTCCAGCTAATCTCTGAAATATCTGGACCGATTTTGACGGGACTTTTATTGACAGGTAGCTGACGTAATAAGGAGTAACTTAGGCTATGTTTATTTTAGAAAAAAAAATTGTAGAAAAATAAAGTAATGTTGCAATGTCCAAGTAATGTCCAGTGCCGCGCGCAGCACACACGTATGCCACTGGGCATAACGAATTAGTATTAGTTAAATATATTCATAGTTAAGACAGGACAAAGTCTGTCGGGTCAGCTAGTAATATTATAAAAAGGAAGATTTGTATTAACGTTTGTAACGAATAAACTCAAGAACTGCTGGACCGATTTCAAAAATTCTTTCACCATTATAATACTACATTAGCCCTGAGTAACATTGGCTATATATAACATTTTTTTTATTTTATAAAAATGACTAAATACAATTTTTATTCCTCGTGAACAGAGTACGGACATATGAATATAAAAGAATAACTCAGTTAAATTAATAAGAAACATGGATAAGGATTCCACTGAAAGTCGTGATAGCAGAAAAATATAACTAAGGTAAAATATAAAAAGAGAGAGGTATGGAAAACTGTAGAGTACATAAGTAAAATGTTTGGAAAATCCAAAAGTGCACGCCTCATAATCGCATTTTTTTGTTGTTTGTTTACTAACAATTGAACCACATCGAATCAGACCGTCAAAAGTAATAAGGTTCTATTCCTAATTATACTGAAAATTATACTGAAGCGTAAGAAAAAAAAGACTCGATTAGTAAAATATTTCGCACATTATCGTGATAACTTACAGCATCTGCATATAGACACACGGACGTCCAAGACAGTCCTTTTTTAACTAGTTTAAACAACAAAAATGGCATCAAAAATATCATGAGTGTTAAAAATAGTGTTTTTTCTTGATATGTGTGTGTACATATATTATTTTACAAGTGCAATATATGATAAATAGTGACAATTTAAGTTTGAAAAATCAGTTATTAGCCCTCAGCACTCAACCCCGAGGCAGCGGGTACAAGGGTGCCAGAACAGCCGAACCTCGGCTTGGGCTACTGCCGGTAAATGAAAAAAAAAATCATGATCCTGGGTAACCAAGAGGTTCTGTTTTACTCATTAGTGATCCTAACAACGACCTTATCGGGTAGGCAGCTCAAGGGCCGCGAAGGTAGTCTCTTACAGAACCGTGTACTTAACGTGTGGGTGTGCACGAATGGTATGCGGTGTGATGGTGTATTCTCAGTGATGTAGAGTGTCACTGTATAGCGCGAGCAGAGTCACTCGAGTACTCCTATCCAGAGGATCGAACCTAGACTCAGGCCTCTGCGGAGGGAGGCCGCAGCGGGTGAAAAAGTTGGTCGAGGCGTCACTTGTTTATAGAGTGTCTGTTTCAAATCTTGTATTTGCACAAACACTTTCCTCCGCATTTTCACAATCTAAATTCTCCCTTACCATATATAATTACGTGTTTATATAATATAATATAATAATATGTAATAATATTTTATATTTATACGTGTTTATATAAACTAAGTCCTCCCTTAGTATATATAATTCATTAATCTCCATTGTTCTTGATATGTACGTGTTTTCAAACAGTAGCTTTTGTATTTAGATTATTGTGCTGCTCATAACAATAATGCATAGTTTTAGATAATTTTGTTCCTTGCCGTATTTATGTTAAACTTATTTTTTACGTGGCGTACTTGCATGTTGGTAGGGCTTTTTCTAATACCGGTCTGGCTAGCAACCACGCTCAAGTTAAAAATCTGCCGACAAACACCAACAGGTGTGTTCCAGCAGCTGCACTTGAGAGTCAGTTCCTCCACAAGTTTAGCGTGTCTACTAACTTGCACTGTATCATCACTTAAGATCAGATGAGGTTATGGCCATAATGCTAAACCTTTAGTATGAAAAAAAAAAAAAAACAAACTCACTTTCGCATTTATAATATTAGTATGGATTCTCAGATTTGCATCTACATATTAAGTGTAAATCATTTTATTTTTTATAAAAGTTTACGCCATAACACTTTATACAACATTTAGTATGTATAAAAAATGGATACTTGCTTAACATTTTCATTAAAAAAAAATTAACTAGAAAAATTTGGTATGTAAATCAGTTTTTGAATTCTGGCTACAATCGTAGATTATATACAGAACAATTTCATGTAAGTGAATCTCCCAAAACTAACCGGAAACTGAGTATGAATGTGAATCAATTCCGTTATCATAGGTGCACAACATAGATATTTCCAGAAAAATGCATGTCAGCTCCGTTGCACAAATAGAGCTCACTCTTGAAGTACGATTGGACTTGGACTGATGATTCCACGAAATGGAAATTATCGTTTCGATTAAGAACAAACAAACTATTTTCAGTTAACAGTTATAATAATTTCAGTACCCACATTTGTTGGGTCAGATAACGAAAACTCGATTCTGAAAGAATAAACTTCATAAAGAAAGCTAACTAATACTTTTTTTATAGTTAAGGCAGCGTTATGGCCATAATCTCACCTGATCTTGAGTGATGATACGGCCCAAGTTGGTAGACACGCTAAGCCTTTGGAGGAGCTGGCTCTCAAGTGCAACTACCGGAACATACCTATTGGCAGATTTTCAACTTGAGGGTCAGGCGGGCATCAAAAAAAGCCCTACCACTATGCTATGGTTTCCTCACGATATTTTCCTTCACCGCAAGCTCAAGCTCATTATAGGTGGTTGGGTTCGAACTCACGTTCCTTAACGCAAAGTTATACACTACCACTGAGCTATCATAGCTTCAGGTGTAAGGTGTAATTTATAACACCTTTGCAATATGTCCGACTGTTCTAAACGTTGTTCAAGACAACCTTATTTTCAAGATACTATATTTTTGAATTCCTGCAGCATTGAGTGGTAAAATATTTCTTATACTTACACCTAAGTTATCAACTACCGTATGGAGTGAAATTGTATGTAAATTCATATCGAGGTTTGCTACAGAATTTTAACTTTCATCTCCCATACTGGGGGAACCATATCGCTTTAAAAAGTACTACATATGTAACATCCTCTAAGTCCTTTTTTCTATCTCGTCTTGTTTAGTAGTTTAGTAGTAGTTCCGGATCTCCAACGCTATCACTGCGTCAGTATCGCAAAACGCGCGTATTTATATTACCCCAACCGGACGTCAAAGCGAGCTACTGGAAATGGTGCATTAAAACAATATTCTTAAAATGACGTCCTTACAATTTGAATTTATAGAGATATTTTAAACCAAACGTGTAAATATCAATTTCAATTTATAAATGTTTAGTTAAACGTGTAAATATTGAAACCCCTGTAATAATGATTTCTTATTTTTACGAGAATATTATTCATTGAAATTAAACTAATTTAAACGGATTTTATCGCGGTTATTTATTGATTTAGATACCGACGTTTCGAAAGCTTTTCAGCCTTCGTGGTCACGGGGCAGACTGAGGTGTAGGTTGTCCAAAAACGTTCATGTTACTGTGTCTACCTTCAATTTTTTTTTTTTATAAAATAAAGTCAATAAATAACCGCGATAAAATCCGTTTAAATTAGTTTTATTTAAGCCCCTGTAATATTAGATTAAATATAAAGGGACGATCAACGACCAAGCTACCATATGTTTAAATCCATAGCATTAGTGAATACGTGTTAGATTTTATTAAGAAACAGCATTGCAGATATCGAGTGATACCAAGAAATGCATAAGTAAATATAGCTGGTGAATATTTTGTGACCACCGAGGTTATAAATAGAGTAATATTCTTAAGTGCATTCTGCATCTTTAAATTATGTTTCAAGCTAGTATTTGTGGAATAGAGGGTAAACAAGCAAGCGTAACACCGTCAGAGGAATCACAGGTGCGTTGCCGGTCTTTATAGGAGAAACTGGCTCTCAAATGCAACTGCCAGAACACACCTATTGGTATTTGGTTGCGGATTTTCAATCTGAGGGTGGTAGCTAACCAGGCGGGCATTAGGAAAGGCCCTACCACCAATCTATGGTTTCCTCACGATGCTTTCATTCACCAAAAGCTCAAGCTCATTGTAGATGGTTAGATTCGAACTCACGTCCCATGACGCGGCGTTTGTACACGCTACCATTGAGCTATCATCGTTTCAGTATAATGTTTGTATGAAATTTTGCTTTAATAATTTTAGTTATATTTCTTAATTAATACTTCTTCCATATCTGTTATGTATTTTTTTCAATTTCCGATGTTTAATAATTAATGTTATTTTGAATATTTTTTTAATATCGCTAGAGATTTCCAATGTGTTGGCACATATTTGTCCTTCAGTCTATACACCTTTTTATTATCATTATTACATATATATATAAAAACATATTGTATTTTCCATAGTTATAAATAAATAATCATTTTCGAATAAACAGTTCAACGTACAGTTTTTGAGTACAATAAAATTACTAACTTAGATAATTTCTCTCAGTTTTTAAGCGACATATTCGCAATGTATATCCAGATACGTATTTATATGGGTATAGTGTATCGGGGCTCGAGCAAAGTGAACATCAAAGCCCGGGGGCAGTGGCCCGTGACGCTAACGGGGCCAGATGGCAGAGCTGCAAAACCGTCTGCTAACCACATACAGCCGCAAAAAGTCCACTCGCTCGCCCTTCGGAATATACATACATACATCACGCCTCTCTCCCGTAAGGGTAGACAGAGACCACATCCTTCCACTTGCTACGATCCTGACATACGTCTTTCGCTTCTTCTACTTTCATAAGCACCTTCATACATGCTCTTCGGTTACGGGTACCTTTGACCTGGCCTTTCTCCAGAACGTCCTCGATCTGATCGAGATATGTTCGCCTACGTCGACACTTACCAGCTTGCCCATTCACACTCACTTTGTCAATTAAAATTGTGAAAGTGACTTCAATAAGTTTATCTAATAACTTGTTATTGAATACAAGTAACTTAAGTGGCTTAAGGGCGGATAATAAAGAAAGAGATTGTAAACACCACGGTTAAACAAAAAAACAGCTTTGGGTAAATTTGGCGGTGTCCTGAGGACGCCTTCAATAGCCTACCGCATGGTGTCGTACGAGAGGCGTTCTTATATTTAATACTATAAGAGCTGACAACATCACACGTAGTGACACGATATCTACTTGGTCTCATGGGACGGTGGGGAAAATCCCTCAGCTCTGAGTCTGTTGCGTGGTCCGATCCACACGCCACCCTGAAGTAAAAGCTATACACGGCAATGAAATATCGTGGAATGGAACCGTCTCCTACGAGACAGTGGTCTTCCACTGTAACCCGGATTATGGGAGACGGATAAATAATTCTGCCATGCATTGCAACAGTCTGAGAGGAAAGCAAGGCGACAGAGGGATTTACGGTGTTAAGGGGTGGTCTAGTCTCGCAAAACCTTTACAATCGAACTTTGAAGCGATGATAGCTCAGTGGTAGTGTGCACGACTTCGCGTCACGGGATGTGGGTTATAACCCAAGCACCTACAATGAGCTTGAGCTTTCGGTGAAGGAAAGCATCGTGAGGAAACCATAGCATGGTGGTAGGGCTTTTTCTAATGCCCGCCTGGGTAGCTGCCACCCTCAAGTTGTAAACCTGCCGCCAAATACCAATAGGTGTGTTCCGACAGCAGCACTTGAGAGCCAGTTCCTCCACAGGTTTAGCGTGTCTACCAACTTGGGCCCTATCCTCACTTAAGATCAGGTGAGATTATGGCCATAACGCTAAACCTTAACAACAAAAATTAAAAAAAATCCCTACAGAATGGAATGGTATGCATGTATTTACCCACGTAAGAGGTTCGGGTGGTTACGTCACCTACATTCATTTTCACGTAATTATCTCTCGCTTGTGGCTGGTTATATTTGCCGCAGTAATCTACCTCAGTCGCTGGTCCGCCAATTCTAACTTAACGAAATTGCCACTCCCTATACTGTACGGCTGCGTCAAGCTCCGGTAACAATTCGTCGGAAAATTTAACAAGATGACAGTCGAAAAGCGGTCGCCGCGTTACAAAGTGCTAAGTTCACGTTCCGTTACAACTTTCATCATCGCATTGTCATCTGACAATAGGCAGTTTACAGTATTATTATGATAACAATATAATTTATAAATGTACAAAACCTCTCTGGTACTTTTTGTTCAATTTATTAAGGCGTCAATTAGTGTAGAACGCTTTTGTTATTATATTGCGCGAAATTGGCTGACGAATTCACATGACGGCTTCGAGTCCTAATTTACACAAGCTGTTACCAGCGACTTCGTCCGCGTTGATCTTACATTTAAAACCACAAAAATGTTTCTGGCATAGAACACACGATATGTTAATACACCCTAGTACTTTCATACAGTGTTATTATGGTATTTCTTACTGTAGTAAAGTCATTAGTTGATCCTTTTTTAACCTGTCATTTTAATGAACCGTTTTAAATATTAACGTATGGTAGTTTACTCGATAAACACAGAAACTTAGAATTATGTATGGCTACAATCTCACCTGATGGTAAATGACAATGTGGTTCCAAATAGCGGACACGCGAATTATAATGGAGGGACTGACTCTCGAGTGCAACTGCCGGAACACACCTATCGGTATTTGCCGGTAGATTTTCAACTTGAGGGTGGTAGCTACCCAGGCGGGCATTAGAAAAAGCCCTACCACCATGCTATGGTTTCCTCACTATGTTTTCCTTCACTGAATGCTCAAGCTAACTTGTAGGTGGATTCGAACTCACGTTCCTTGACGCGAAGTCATACACACTACCACTGAGCTATCATCCTTTCATCGCATCATGTGTAATGACGATGTGGGTCAAAATAGTGGACGCGCTAATCATAGTGAAGGGACTGGCTCTCAAGTGCAACTGCCGGAACACACCTATTCCTATTTGGTGACAGATTTTCATTTGAAGGTTGGTAGTTAGCTCAAACCACCACAAAAAGATTAATAAGGTGCCGAGGTTGGCATAACGCTAAACATATGACTGTAGAAAAAAAAAAAAAAAATTCACAAGTGACGACGGGGCGTGTTGTTAGTATAGCATGAAAGGAAAACAAGATTGCTTGTTGTAAAATCAGGAATAACGTACTTCCGTACGCAGATTCGGATCAGTAATCCCAGATAATTACCACTAACAAACTTTATCGACTTATAACGCTCTAGTGTTGTATTCAAACTCATCGTACGTTAAATAATAAATTTTACACTCGTAGAATTCACTCTGGGCAGATGGTGAAAGTTGTAATGGACTAATCCGTGTTAGAATCAAAGACTAAACAGCAACTTTACAACAGAACAGAGCGTCCGTTCGCTCGGTGAACAAAGTGTACTCCTAAACACATTAGACGCCGACGTAACCGCGTTGAATATTCACTGACCCGTGAATTTCAATCATACACACGCGAGACTAAGTTTCGCAGACCGCTGGAACATAATTAACAATATAAACCTGACTCCGTTTTGATATACCTTCGCATTCTTTGTTTGGACATACCAACGCAAGAAACGCAATCAGCACAAGAAAGTAAAAAAAAAATCAACACTGAAGCGATAATAGCTCAGTGGTAGCGTCTTTGCGTCAACGGACATGAGTTCGAAACCATCTAGAATGAGCTTCAGCTTTCGGTGATGGAAAACATCGTGAGGAAACCATAGCTGCGTGGTAGGGGTTTTCTAATGCCCGCCTGGCTAGCTACCACCCTCGAGTTAAAAATCTGCCGCCAAATACCAAAAGGTGTGTTCCGGCAGTTGCACTTGAGAGCCAATTCCTACACAGGTTTAGCGTGTCTACCATCTTGGGCCGTATCGTCACTCAAGACCAGGTGAGATTATGGCCATAATTCTAAGTTTTGAGAATTACATATAACAATTACTTTGTATTATATTGAGACCTTCAAAAGGCATATGGCGAGGCACTTGAACCAGGCGAACATGACGTCAAACTAAACCAACCACTGACATTGTGTATGACCTATACCTTAGTCACTATTCTATGTTTTTATATTTTATTGGTTTACCGCATATTGACACACCACACACCGCATACCCGCATACCATTCGTGCACACTCACACGTTAAGTACATGGTTCTGTAAGGGACTACCTTCGCGGCACTTGAGCTGCTTACCTGATAAGGTCGTTGTTAGGATCACTAAATTTGTAAGACAAGACCTGTTGGTTAGTCAGGATCGTGAATCTTTTTTCATTTACCGGCAGCAGCCCAAGCCGAGGTTCAGCCGTTTTGGCGCCCTTGTGTCCGCTGCCTCGGGGCTGAGTGCCTTGGAAATGTTTACCATTATGGCAACAATCTCACTTGATGTTAATTAACAGTGTGGCCAAAGGTGATGTGCGTGCCGGAGCACCTCTGTAGCTATTTATTGGGCTGCAGTTTTTCGACCTGAGGGTGAATTTAGAAGAAGCCTTATCACCACCGTTCTCCAGTTGGTGAATTAAAACAATGTAGCTTTATAACAGCTCGATTTAAAATTTAGAAGGCTCGTTCAGTTAGGTACACCTTTCCATTTATATATGAAAGGTATAATTATATTTAGAAAACGGAACTAAATTCGAGCGTGAGAGCCATTAAAGTATATATATACATATACATGTATATAATTAAACAAAAAATTCTCACTTGTATTCCACAGGGGTCCCTTCTAAATTATTTAACATGCTTCAATTGAAATACTGGGCGACCGCCATAGAATAATAATCATTTAGGGTCTTCCGTATAATTTTCCACAAGAAAATACCATTCAGAGCCCCTCAAAAGGTTGGGGGCGCCCTCCAAAATACTTCGCATAATGATGCCGGAATTTCATAATTCTTAGGTCACTCTAACAATGGAGTAGATTTTACGTAGTGTCATTGTGCTCGTGTGATGTTTTTGATAGCATTTAACACTGGTTTTAGGTAAGCCTCTAATTAGAATATTCATATTCGTTGATTTTATATTTGAATATGAATATATTTTGACATTTTGACTTCTCGAGAATAGTACTTTTTCCCTGAGAGAAGATATGAATCTACGTGCTTTACTGTGCCTGTAACGATGTGTATGCAAATTTTCATTGAGTTCGGTTATATAGGTCGGACGTGAAAGCGTAACAGACGAACAAACTGAGTTTCTCATCTAAATACAGGTTTTGCATGACCACCACCTTGGACCAAACCAACTCTTAACATCAGATGAGATTCGGCCATAAACTAAAAATCTATAGGTTCTAACAGACTATTTAAAGGTTCATGAAGGTAAAAACTTTTGATCTTTCTTTTTGTAATTTTCCATTAGCAAATTTTCATCGTCATCAACTTATATAATTACTAGCTGACCCGGTGAACTTCTTATCACCAATACTCTGATTAGATGGCGTTAAAGTAGCAAAATTTTGAGATTTTTTGACAAACAATTTTATTATCTTTCGTATTTTTTTGTCAATTAAAAGTACCCTATGTTACTTTTAACACCGCAAAAAATATCTGTACAAAGTTTCACGATGATCGGTTAAGTACTTTTCGCGTGAAAGCGTAACAAACAAACTTACATACACATTTATAATATCATTAGGGCTAGTATTTCAACAATAATAAATGATCGGCAACGCATACAAACTGGTCAGCGATTACAATATGATCAAAACCACTGGCATAACCTAGTGTTGTAAGGCGTTTATATACAAAAATAATACGTGTGTCAGACTACGGTTGTGCTTATAACGTGATTATTATAAAGCCAACCCGAGTGTAATAGACACGTTAATTATAATTAGTGTACAAGGCTACGTTAAAGGTGTTGGCGAGAAGCGATCTATATTATCCTCCATTCTTTATTAAGTTTAAAAAAAATTATAGTCCTATACAATTATTTACGAGCTGCGCCAGTTACTTCACGTTGTCATGATATAATGATTTCTTATGTTAACGCGAATATTACTCATTGAAATAAAATTAATTTAGACGGATTTTATCGCGGTTATTTATTAATTTTGATCCTGGCGTTTCGAAAGCCGTTCAGTCTTCGTGGTCACGGGGCGGATTGAGGTGTAGGTTGTCCGGAAAAGTTAATGCCACTAACACTGACTCTGTGTGTGTGTGACCGCGAAGGCTGAAAAACTTTCGAAACGTCACGATCAAAATTAATAAATAACCGCGATAAAATCCGTTTAAATTAGTTTTATTTCGACGTTATCATGATGTTGTCTTTTACACAAACTTTTGGACATTTTACCTGTAATAATTATTATCGGTAGTAGAAATGGTACAGCATGATGACTAAATACCGCTGTACTATAGTTTCATCGCGATGTCCAATGACGATGTATCCGTACATATAACAGGAGGAATGTAACTGCATTACGAAAATCGCTTTCAATATAACCGATTCCTCAATTACATGGAAAATTAGAAGCATATAACGGTTGATAAAATGTTTTCCCTTTTCTAATTCACTCTTATATCATTCCCTCTTCCCCGTCCCTGGCGTGTGACCCCGGAGAAGGTCAATCTAATTATCTCCATGAAATTAACAATATTACTTACACGTGATTCGGAGGCGACAGTGAATTCGGAAAATCGGAAAACGCCACCGACACATATTGCAGAGTGGGCTTTTCTCCTTGGTGAAAATCAAACATCGTTTCTTTTATTGGTTCAAATAAAGGTGTTTCTTTGCGAGTATGTATTGCGGCATCGAGGGCCTATAAATTGGTTTGAGTTTGAATTTAATTATGAAATGTTTTTGATGTCATTGACCACACAATGTGATGATCCCGTCTCAATAACTTCTAGGTCAACCAGCGTATATCCAACTGACATATCAGTGACTACTGAATATAAATTATTGATTTCACGTGTGTCACTCTTGATATTGATTTACATTCAGCCACTACACAAAAAGTATGATCCAAAATATCACAGCTTTAAAATGATTAATGAATTGTTTGAATTTTCATAAAAGCATTCTCAGATTTCCACATCTCACCTAAGCTACCAACAAGTTGTTAACATACAGTTTTAAGTTCACCTATTTATAGACACGAAATCTATACTAATATAATACACAGTTTTGTTTGTTTGTTTGTTTAAATGCGCTATTCTGTAGAATTACCTGACATATAAAAAAAAATGTTTTTGATAACCAGATTCACGAAGAATAACATAGTTTGTACTTTTTTCACAAAAAAATAAATAAAAATAAAACTCTATTGTTTAGGAATAGAAACATTGCTATTAATTCCACACGAACGTATTCACTGGCACAGATAGTGTTACATACTATGTGAATTTACCATTATAATTAGATCCATGTTATGAAAGTCTTCAAATATAGATTTTTCCTAGTTAATATTTAGCATTATGGCCATAATCTCACCTGATTTTAAGTAACGGTACGGGCCAAGTTGGTAGACACGCTAACCTGTAGAGGAACTGACTCTCAAGTGCAACTTCCAGGACACACCTATGGGTATTTGGCGGCAGATTTTCAACTTGAGGGTAGTCGCTAGGTAGGCGGGCGTTTAGAAAAAGCCCTACCTCCATGCTATGGTTTCCTCACGATGTTTTCCTTCACCGAAAGATCAAGCTCATTGTAGGTGGTTGGGTACGAACTCACGTCCCTTGATGCGAAGTCGTGGACGAACACTAATATACGAGTGCATTAAAAGTTAAATTCAGTTCACGGAATAGTATGCCAATGACAGCCCCGGTCGAAATTCGGCTTCTTTGGCAACCTTGCGTTAGTTTCCTCTTCGCCCGATCGCCTTCTACTCTCGTCCCGAAAACCCGGTGAAGCTATCGACCGAGAAGCGCTGATATCAGTCAAAAAAAGTAATTACAAAAGTACGAAGCAATTTATACTGGGTATCGAAAGAGATAAATCCACAAGATTCTGTAAGAATAGACTTAGAGTACGTTTATATTATCGCGCTCACTTGTAACAGAATCGCGTGATCTACGAAAAATTACTGTCTTTTATTATTGGAAAATATTCGGAAAAGCGGGCTACAAAAATCAATACATACCTCATATTTTTTAATATTAAACTGAGATAGCATTTCACAGTCTGTGAATTAATTTTATTATTTATTTTAAATATTAAATACAAAACAAAAAACATGAATTATATTCTGTTATACGTTATTTGAAATATTTAACAATCCAGCACACGCCGACATTTCTATTATTCGAAAGACTGTATCAGAAGCCCCTTCAAATGGGTCTGGAACCGCCGTCACCACCTATCCAGTATATTTCATCTGGACCCAACTGTGAATGTGCCCGTCCACAGAGATGCATGTCCCAGGGAGTGGATCGTGCCGAGGACCAAGGAAGGCCATAGCTCTGGTCTTATCGGCCACCACCTTGAGACCGAGCATCTTTATGTGCCTTCATAGTTCAATGTTTACTTCATGGACCTTATGTTACAGAAGTGAGGGAAGGTTCACTATTATACATATTTTGGTCTCGGCCAAATCGTGTATTAACCACTAACTTACTGGTTACTACATACACGAACACCAGTTAATCTCAGAATATGTATCTCAGATATAATCTAGTTAGTGTATAGTTGATCCAATTTGGTCTGGTTTAAATACTATATTTAATCTGTTCATGAAATTCCTTCCACTCTTTCTGACCAAAGGTATATTGTTCATAATTTTTGCGTCAGTAACGTTTTATTTTTACACGTTGCACTATTTCTTTTATTTAAATAGGTATACTACACATTACCAGAAAAATTCAAAGGAAAATAGGTGAGCCAGAACGATCCACGATGAATTTCCCTGGCAAATTTTCTTTTTATTCCTTCAACCACGTGAACAAGCACGTGCGGTCCGTCCGTTGCATGACGGGATCTAACCGCCGGAACTCATTGTCGATTCCGTGGACGATCTCCCAAAATGGCTGCTATTAGAGGACCATTTTGAAAAATAGGATTTTCAGTAAAACGTACCTAACAGTGATACACGTGAAGTATTCATTTCCTATCACTGTACCATCCAAACGGGACGTAAATGTCATTATTGAAAATTGGGAAATTTATAGAAATAAAATTCGTACAACTAAAGTAGACAACGATCAAGGAAGACAGGGAATGAATGACTGAATTTTGAAGTTAGGAAATATTTTGTAGATCAGACCTATGGAAATTTATTAACATGTAACATTACGGCAGAAATAATAAAATTTTCTATATTTAACAACCAAGTAGAAACACAAATACTATAAAAAGTAGAAATTGTAAACACTATCAATAGCGCAAGTTACAGCACCTTGGACACATCATTCGTAATGGCAAATTTTCGATTTACATTTAATTTTCATTTATTAGATCACCCTTCTATCTAAACTTAGTTTAATTTTCCCTGCGAAATACTTGTAAACATTTATCTCAGATATCTCAAAGACTTGTCTAGATAACATATATACTCTGGTTTGACTTGAATTACGTTTTACATAAATATTGAATGAAATTAAATTAAACCCTTCGGTTTATTTGAACTTTCAATAGTTATTTACACACATTTTAATGGTTGCGATTGAAAAATAGTATTTGAACGATATTTACAGTGAATTTACAATTCATTTGAGCGCGATAAAATTATATAACGTTTTTTAAATCATTTACACGTTTAACGTTTTGGCTACAATCTCACCTGATTTTAATTGACGATATGAACAATGATGGTGGGTAGGCTAAGCCTACTAAAAGGAAAACTGCCGGAAGTTATTTAACACCAAATGTACTGACTTAAAAGGTAGCTAGACAGGAAATAATAAGAAAATAAGTTAACCAACATGCTATGGTTTCATCACGACGTTTTCCTTCACCGAAAGCTCTGGCTTGTAGCAGCGATTCCAACTCACGTCCATCGATGCGACATGTGCAATACCAACTGAGCAATCATCGCTTCTTTATTATTTAGATTTAGCCCTTTTAATTAGCTATATACCACCATCGACTTAACACCCTATTCGTGTAGATGTACCCCGATACCTTGAGTCAATATTTACTTGAAAAGTATAAAGATTAAATCGTCAACGAATGAGATACCCCTCGCGTACTTGAAGTTGCAGAATCAGTCGGAAATGTCAGCAACATTTTCATAACGTGTTTCGAGTACTCGACGTAATGCGTGAACAATGTTTCGTTATATTTTCAACTCGGTCGAGTTTATTTGACGAGGGACTACGGGCTCGTATAAACTTTCACTATTACAATTCATATAAAACAAACGTATGTACATTTTCGTATGTTTCCGCTCATATTTTAACGCGATAAATCCTTTACCTGATTTTGATTGTATAATATATCTTTTTCACGCTGTCATACTTTGATACGTTGCAGATGTCCTCCCACTGACTAGACTTTGCGTGTCTCACATCGTTCACTCATATCGTCACTTAAGGTAAGGTTATTTACTTATTTATATTTAGGAAACCCAACAGCATACATACTTATCGGGAATAACACACATCATTTTATAATTAAAGCCAAGACAGGGCTTATGTATGAAGCTTATGTATGTGTGTGTGTGTGTGTGTGAGTGTGTGTGTGTGTGTGTGCGTGTATGTGTTGTGTCTGTAAAATACTTATATTTTAACCGTCTCTTTTAATAGTCTGCACTACTATTTGGTTCTTCATACTACTAATAATTCAGTCCACTGATTCGTTCTGGAGCCCCGCTATCACTGCCTCAGTATTGTAAGACACACGTATTTATATTGCCACAACCGGAAACTAAAACCTTAATTATAAAAAAGTGTCATCGAAATAAAACCCCTGAAAATCACTTGAACCCGTGACCACGAAGTCTGATGAGCTTTCGTAATTTCGGGATCAAAATTAATAAATCCGTTTAAAATAAATTTATTTCGATGTGTATTATTCGCGTAAAAATAAGAAATCATTATAAAAAGTGTCATTTTAGCCAAAATGCTAAATTTCAAAGTAATATATATATACATATATATAAATTGTTAAAATAATATATATACAGATATCGTACGTTGCTGAAACGTCACCGAAAGGGCCGTAAGATTTATGATTGACTGGACAGTTTAAATCATTATCGGGAATTAATTATACTGGGCGGAGAGAAACACGAATGAGTGTTAACGATTGTCGAAAGGGGACCTTAAACCTACATCCGTGTCGCAAGCCTCGGACACTGCTCGGTGTTATCCTGTCTCTGTCACGATGATTCGGTTTCACAGTGGATCCGACATCCGCACGGTAAATCCGTGGTGTTGCTAAGTAGTTCGTATCTCAACCAAAAATTGATTCAATTATTCTTTTAAAATACTTGCCGTATCTCTGTTCTATACATATAATAAGTATATAGATTTAGTTTATCAAGTTGGCTTACAATCTCGACTGATGTTAAGTAACCAAGATGGGATACGCTAAGCCTAGTGGAGGGAACTGGCTATCAAGTGCAACTGCTGACACACTTATAGATATTTAGCGGCATATTTTTAGCTAGCTTGGCGGTCATTACAAAAATCTCTACTTCCTTTTTTTATTTTTTTATTCTGTTGTTTTCCTTCATCGAAATCTCAAGCTTGCTGTAGGTGGATTCGAAACCTCGTCTCTTGACGCGGCATCCGTACACACCACCGACTGAGCTATCATCGCTTCAATTCGCTGAAAGCGTCCATTTTTATATATATTTTCAAACTGAAATTTCATCGCAGTTGGTATCTTAGTTAGCTATCGAATAGAGTAAGATACGTCAATATAAGTATAGAAGACAATTCAGCGCAAAAGTTTTACTTTTATCTCGTACGTAAGAGAGTATCGTTCGTTCGTGTTTTTCGCCTAAACATAATGAAAGGAATATAACACATGCCACATTTGAAGTCATAATATTTCAGATAACTTTGGAGATCTGTCGTCAATGAAATCCCAAAGTAAACAACACAGATGGAGGGTCTTTTGAATGTGTACAGCTGACATGTTTCAGTGATAATTGTCGCAAAGTTAATCTCGTTAGCGCGTCTCGAGGATGCGAGACATTTAATCTGTCCCCTACCATTGTTTAATAAGCAATATGAGGGTGCAAACGTAAAAAATTAAATGCATTCTTATTGTATAGACAAATCTGTTTACGAAATAATACTATGGTACAATATTAAAGTATTCAGTAATAAAGCAATTTGAAGTAATGATTACTAAGTGGTTGCGTGCAAGGACGTCGCGTTGGTAATCGTAAGTTCGAATACCAGCAATACGCTTGAGCTTTCGTTGAAAGAAAATACAGGGATCAAATCCTACGGTAGGGCTTTTTCTAATGACCGCCTGGTTAACTACCACTCTCAAGTTAAAAAACTGGCACCCAATGCTTATAGGTAATAATATATATACATTTATATTCCACTTATAAATTTAGTAAAAATTTACAGTTAACTGGGTTAAATAATATTTTTAATCTTTTGTCACAAGTTAAAACACGAAAAAATATGGTCTGCTCCCATCATAAGTTTCAAGTATATATTCTTAGTTTATTTTCCGACCTGCTGCTTATAATAATCACAACATAAATTTGAAATAAGCTGTATCACCAATAACTTGCGTATGAAACGTAAAAAGTTATTTTATTAAACTTGTCTGCAAGGTCCAAAGAGTATAACAACGTATAAAATTTCGCAAACACATTATACAATCTAATTTACACATCACGATACGGTAAACTGTTTTAAGTGCTGAAATTACTTAACTTTAATAAATCTATTTTGTTGTCCATACAATGATATATTTATTTAACAATAGAGCCATACAATTCTCAGTCAGTGAAATATCATATTATAACTTTTTCACTATTCATCGTTGCATAGTGGTAGGGCTTTTTCTAATGCCCGCCTTGGTAGCTACCACCCTCTAGTTGTGAACCTGCCGCCAAATACCAATAGGTGTGTTCCGGCAGCAGCACTTGAGAGCCAGTTCCTCCACAGGTTTAGCGTGTCTACCAACTTGGGCCGTATCGTCACTTAAGATCAGGTGAGATTATGGCCATAACGCTAAACCTTAAGTATAAAAAAAAAAATGTATTTCGTATTCAATAATACTTGTTTAAGTTACAAGGTTGCATAACACTTTCTAAATGTCTTCAGGATATAGCTATTAATTAATTTTATTTCAACAACATGATCCAAATAATAAACATTTTAAGTACACCTTAAAGTTGACGTTAAAATTTACTTGGCTAAATAAAACAGTTTTCATAGTAGGGTCAACGTTGCGATATATACCAACACCGCATCTGATCACTGTTTTTATAACTTTAATTTTATACTCCGAAATACTTTTATGTATCTGGAGAGAGCTTCCAAGCTCTTACTTCTCTGCATCATATAACTAAAGCTGAGTATCTGTATTTTACGATGTAAGCGAGCGGCAATGAGCTAATCATACTTTTATTAACTGCCGGTACATTTTAATAACGTTCTCTGTAATTCTGTAATCTCTGTAACGTCTCCTTTAATTGAATCGTTCGTGTTTTCTAATGATGTTTTTTAATCATACTAAATGAAAATACGTTTATTTAATTTAGACTCCAACAAGAAAATTATCAATTACTGTTTTGGAAAATACCACAACTATAAGGTTCGGTAATGTATAAACAAAAAAAAAAAAAACGTTGATTACTCAGTTAATTATAAGTCACGCAAATAAAAATATTATGTTTAACTAATATGAAAAAAAAATGTATTGTAATTATTATGTCAAGTTTTAATTGTATATTGTACGATGAACATACCGCAACTTTTGTTTTGAATAAAAAAAATACAATAAATAAGTATTTGTAATTGTTGCTCAAAATACGTAGTACATGCTAAAACTCAATTTAAGTTTTTAATTAAGAATTAATACAAATTTAATTTAATTTTTTTATTAAAATTTCATTTCTGTCAGCAATCCTATTTTTTTTAGATGGGATCTCTATACTGTTATCCTGAAAAGCCTTTCACAGCTTCACCGGACTTTGAGGGCTAGCGCGGTGGGCGTCAAAACCCGAACAGCTATCCTAGATATCTGCCTATTTTTTTATATTTTTATTTACAGTAATGTTTATTATTACCAAAAGCTCTATGATTTAGATTGTATACATATAGGGGTTGATTTTCAGTCATCGATATCGGTCACGTATTTTTTTCAATGTTAAGGTTTAGTGTTATGGCCATAATCTCATCTGATCGTAAGTAACGATAGGGCCCAAGTTGGTAGAGACATGCTAAACATATCGAGGAACTGGTATCTGTGTAACTGATTTAGGTATCATACCTATTGGTATTTGGCGGCAGATTATCAACTTCAGAGTCGTAAGCCAAAATGCCCAACGACCTTACTATGGTTTCCTCATAATGTTTTCCTTCACCCGAAGCTCAAGCTCATTGTAGATGGATTCGAACTCACGTCCCTTGACGCAGAGTCCGTACACACTGTCTATGAGCTGTCATCGCTTCAAATGCTAATGATCCACTTAATAATAATCTTTGGTCAGTAAAACTACCCTTAACAAAGTCCTTGAATTTATTAATCTGAATATTAATAATGTGTTTTGAAATATTATTACAGAACCTTAAACGATTTTCATTAGTCTAACTGATTCTAAAATATGGAATGACTAACTTGTGTTTATTTCTATACTAATTTACTAAACAATGCTAGCAAACCATCAGACAATATACCATATATGCGTTGATTTTGAGTTATTTCCCAAGGCTATCGGAAGGTGGCCTCAAATACAATTGTAATTCTATCTGAGGTTGATTCCACGGTAGCGAGGTCGAATTGTGGTTAGCTAATTCAAAGCATATAGCATGTACTATGGTAAACTAGTTCATCGTACCTGACAGACCTAAGGGACTATTAGAAAATAATTTTGAAGCGATGATATTTCAGTAGTAGTGTGCAGGCCGCGTCATGGGACGTGAGTTCGAATCCACTCCACCTACAACTGAGCTTTCGGTGAAGGAAAACATCGTGAGGGAAACAAAGTATGGCTTTTTCTGATGCCACCCTCGAGTTGAAAATCTGCTAGGAAATACCATTAGGTGTGATCCGGCATTTGCACTTGAGAGCCAGTCCCTCCAAAATAAAGGCCGGCAATGCATCAGCGATTCCCTGGTGTTGTGGGTGTCCACGGGCGGCGGTGATCACTTACCATCAGGTGACACGCTTGCTCGTTTGTCCGCTGTTACATAAAAAAAAAACCTAAATTAATTCAATGATCGCGTACTTCACGACAGTTTAATCATATCTTATACATATCTTAGAACTGTATCTGAACATATTGAAATTATTTTCAATATATTATTTATTCTTTATAACTAATGTAGGTACTAAAAATATATTTTTCAAAATTGTACTTCCTGTTGTTTGACTTCTTTATTGTAGTAAACGTAAGACTGCAAATCGGATGTATAGATTTTCATGAAATTCAATAGAGTGATAATTATTCTTTTACACTTTATACGTTGAGCTTTATCGCCACAATCTCACCTGATATTAAGTAACGACGTGGTCCAAGGAAGTAGACACACTAAGGTTAACGGAGAAACTGTCTCTCAAGTGCAACTGCTGGAACATACCTTTAAGTATTTGACAGCAGAATTTCACATTGAGTGTGGTAGTCGACGAGGCGGCCAACAGAAAATTCCCTATCTCCATGCAATGGGTTCATCGCGATGTTTTCGTTTACCGAAAGCTCAGGTTCATTGCTGCAGAGATCGAACTCACGGCAAATGACGTCGCGTACACACTACCAACTTAACCATAATTCTTTCAAATATATAGAAGCAACCTGATGCGTTTCACCCGAAATATCCACTTATAATATTTAAAAAGACATTTATCTTTATTAGCCACAAATCGGGAACAATTTTCCCATTGGTTCCAATCATAATGAATTCTACCATAACTGTGGAAATCTCGATCAAGTTTCACATCCACTAGTGTACTTTTCATGTCGATGAAACAAAAAAAATAATTGGTACCTGGTAAATGATACCTAAATTCATTTCTATTAATTTGGAGACACAGAACAATAAAAATACAGTGGGTAAACAAACGCAAGAAACAACTCGGGGGGTCCCGATGCGTCAATTGGACCCGAGAGACTTTATTTGTCTCCGGTATATTATACCTATATAAAACGGACCTCTGAAACTACACTGGCGTGTACATTAGCGGCGGCTTTGTTTCAAGTTTTTGTCCATTTATTATGCCTCATATAAGTAAGTACCAGTTGTCTGTGTTACTTATTCCTCTCATTTCCTGTTTTCTTTCGTTCAACCTGTCATTCCCTGTTAGCCGTAAAGATTTTGACAGCTTCACCGCTGACGTTCGCTGTTAGCCTTAAATACTTGGACAGCTTCACCGAACTATTTGAGGCGAGTGCTGAGGACCCTCAGAGTGGCCAAACCTCGGCGCGGGCTGCTCCCGAAAAACGAAGATAGATTCGCGGGCCTATGGAATAGGTTCTAACTTATTAAATTAGTGGTCGTACGAGTGGAAGTAACATTCGTATCCATATGTAGAGGTTTCGAACCTAAGACTTATGAGTGATTATTATGCAGTACGTCAAACCGATCGACCAATGTATATCAATGTTTTTATAAATTGCTTTTGCGCTTTGGCTAATGGTTGCTCTGGTGTTGTGGGTGTCCATGGGCGGCGGTGATCACTTACTATCAAGTGACACGCTTGCTCGTTTGCCCCCTATTCTATAAAAAAAGAGATAATAAACAATACGGTAGCTAATTATAAGTATCCCTGTTTGTACAGTGCAAAATAAAATTATAAATAAACTATACAAAAAATTCGTGTACTAAAATGTTGTGTAAATTTAGAGTTTTTGCTTAGACCCTTAATCTACTTTGCTTTTGTTTTATTGAATTCCTAAACTTGCGTTGTTTGTTCCAGCGTTATTTATTTGTGTTATTTATTTAAGTAACAAAAAGCAATACATAATTATGTATCACAACACTATAAACGAATTGGCTTATAGTACCATATATTTAAATTCTACAACTTAATAAGAAAACTCATAGCAATAAAATCGAGGTCTATAATTTAAAAAAAGGCAATAAAATTAAACAAATATCAAAAGAAAAGCTCAGAAAAATACATAATTTCTTATATTTCTTCTTTTTATAACATGATAAGCTATCACAAAATATGATTATGTAATTGTGTTATGTAATTTTGATATCAATATGCGTAATATAGTTATGATAATGTGGAACTTTGGACAGATGACAGCCCAATTGGTGGTGTGTACGGAAGCCACTACATTGAACGTAGATTCGAGTCTCTGCAACGAGCCAGACCTTTTGGCTATGGAAAATATCGTGATGAGATCATAATATGGTGGTAGAGTTCTGATTCCCGTCTGGTTAGCAACCACCTGCAGGTAAAACCCTGTCGGCACAAACCTTTAGGTATGTTTCGACAGCTGCACTTAAGAGTCAGTCCATCTACTAGTCTTAGAGTGTTCACCGTCTTGGACCATATTGTTATTTTACATTGTGGCCATAACACGAGACCTAAAGTATAAAAAAGTAAAGTGAGTTATGAGTTAAAACTGTGCGTATGGTTTATAGTTGACACAAAAATTTCTAGGGCAGTTTCCAGGACAGACATTCTACGTGTCATTAGAATTATATTAACAAGTTACCACTAAAGAATAGGATGAAAAATAGTGTTGTGATGCTAGTGAACGGTTTAATGTACGTAAGTTGGTGCAGAAGATATCTATCTCCAACTTTGTAAGCTGTGTAGTATAACTTCTAGAAGTACGCATCAAAATCGCATTTGGCTTGCAGTTAGTGTCATGTAACGGAATTTGTAGCATCGTTCTCTGTCTAAAACTTTGAACATCAATACGAAATATGAGACCCTGCAAGTCGAGGCAGTCAATTACGTTTCCAGCTAACTTCATAACAAAACAATTGTCACTTACTTTTCGTCTTATCATCGTCTCATTCTAATTTGTACTGCGGGAGTTTTGGCAAATATTTTAAAGGCGGCCGCCGGGCTGACGCCTCCTTTTATTAAAAAAGGGTTTGTAAATAACTATTCATCTATTTCCCAATAATAAACCTGACATTTTTAGGGAGCCATAATAGAGTGCAGTGTGTACATTGTTTGTAATGATATTCGAGACTTCGCAATAACAAGTCTGCAAAACTTTAGGGGTGAAGATAATTTTAGATCAGCGAATCTTGATGTCAGTATGACAATTTGCACTTTTAATTTAAAAAGCAAAAGAATATGACTTATAATTATTAAGTTATTATTGTAAAATTGATGACATAGTTAACAATGCTTAAGCGGTCTATCCCAGCGTTTAGTATCAATTAGATATTACTAGGTATGAAGAGCCACATACAAGAAGTATATAGCCAAATTAAACAAAGTAAGATATAGAGAAATATAGTTTGTAACGTAATAAAATAAATGTCAAGCCCCGGATCACGGGGACGCTACATTCTTAGAATATTTATAAGCATGATTGATGTTCTAGGCGCGTTAGCTTGACTGGCGTGTCTTGGCCCACAAGAGACATTAAGAATCGTTCTCTATTTTAAGTTATTCTTATTTAAAGTAAATAGTTCAGCTTTGCTATCTAACGGTGGAATAACAAATTTACACAGTATAGTGTGAGAATGTTCAAAAATGGGTAAATTTCGCAAAATTCATTGGATGCCATATTTAACACGCTAAACATAATAGGGAAATAGCTCCCGAGCACTACTGCCGGAACATAATAACAGGTGCCCTGGTAAATTTTCATTTTACCTTATCTAGCAAGCTCACAAGTTTATTACTATATGCGCCTAGTTTTTGAAACTTGGCTATATTTATTATTTACAATATTTCTACATCAAAAACTTAATTTTTAGTGTTTCAGAATTTATTTATTAAAACACTAAAGCCTGATAAATGTATATATGGTCACTGTGTGCGTATGTGTTTTAGCTTATATAACATTGTATAAGATTAACATTTTTATTTTCTTTAATTAATTAATTTAGGCATTTATTATTATTTAATATTTATTCTCGTTGTTCCCAATTAGCTCATTCACGGCACTAACGGAATATAAATTTTGTAACTCGGTTTTGGACCATTACCGGCGACACAGGATTTATTACCTATTGCGAGGATCAACGGATTATTTGTATGCATTGTATTAGTCATTTCTGTTAAATCATTTTTTTTTTTTCTTAATAGCTACCATACAAGAAAATCTTTTGATTAAGAGAGGAAAACCACTAGACCATTTTCCTTTGTCTATTTACTAAATGCCGTAGCATAAATTTAGGCTATTTAACAAGATTTTTCTTTAGTATTTCGGTGCTTTGCAAGACCTATATTTCTGTGTGAGTCTATTTATTATATTATTACTTTTTACTTAATTTTTTTTTATAGTTAAAGTTTAGCGTCATGGCCATAATCTCACCTGATCTTAAGTGACGATACGGCCCAATATGGTAGACACGCTAAACCTGTGAAAGAACTGGCTCACAAGTGCGACTGCCGGAACACACCTATTGGTATTTAGCAGCAGGTTTACGACTTTAGGGTGGTAGCTAGCCAGGCGGGCATTAGAAAAAGCCCTATCACCATGCTATGGTTTCCTCACGATGTTTTCCTTCACCGAAAGCTCAAGCTCACTGTAGGTGGTTGGATTCGAACTCACGTCCCTTGACGCAAAGTCGTACACACTACCACTGAGCTATTATCGCTTCAATTTCTATTTTATCAATTTTATCAACAGTATTGTTTTCTTTTTAAATAATACCTTACGGTATTAATCTCGTCAGAAATAAGTGCGAAAATTATTCGTGCCTAATTCACGATACAAACGAACTACAGTATATATTCATACCCGAGTTAATAGAATAATAAAATAAATATGCTTTTAAAATCAATCAATCACATTGTGCGTGAAAACCAATAAACTGTAAAACTAATTTTGATTTTGTGGTTACAATAAAATTTAATTATATTGAGAAATCGTAACAGAATTGTTTCAGACCGCGCGGCTTCATCTCGAGGGATTTCGATTTCCCATTGTGGTGTCGTTATGACCCAACTTTCGTAGGTTCGGCAGAAACAAATTAAAATGTATACAGTAATATCTTTTTCTAATTAAACAAGTTATCGATACACGATCGCTGGAGCTGCTGGTATGAAAATAAAAGATTTTTATTTTTTATTTTATTTTGTATTTATTAAATACCTATAGCTGCGATAATACATCGCTTTAACGACGCTGACTTTAGTTACAATATTCGACCGCATATAGATTATCAGGTAAAATTTCAATGTTTTCCTATTTACATGGCTTTCCAAATTATTTCCGATTTTTATATATATATATATATTTATTTTTTTAATTATGTGAAAGGTAAATTTATTTGCTAAGAAGTCTAGTGGTAGGCATTATTGGCTGTGACACAGTAATACTAATGTAGCCAATATCGTGTATTTTGTTTCGTCGTAATTTGTTGTGGTTCCATCAATACCTTTATTGCTCTTATGGTCGGGTATAACTTCAAGTTGATTTAATTTTTAATCTCATTCTGGAATAAGCGAGACACTTAGCTGTACAGTTACGGTAAGGTCCTTGCGTGCAGTTCAATTACAATTGTCACACGAGTATCTAAAGTTTTGAATTCATGTTTCTTTGATATCGGCTAGGGATTCGCTAGTTCGAACCCGCGTCGCCCCAGCAAGGCGGTGGATGGATGTGGAGTTTTATTGGGTATTCCCCAAATAATTTGCCCAGTTGCCCCGGGCTGGGAGGGTAAGCGTAAATGCATGTCCCCACGACAAAAAAAGGTATTGAATTTACTATCAATCTCACAATCACAATTAACACTGCCAAGTTATCATTCTACAATAAAAAATACGTATATCAGTTAACGTCTTAGAGTATTTTACAGGTTTAGCATTTGGCCATTCCATCACCTGATGTTAAATCGTCGACCCCAAGATCATGGACGCCCTAAGCCTGGTGGAAGGACTGGTCTTCAAGTGCACCTATCTCAATACACCCATACAGGTATTTGGCGACAGACTTTCAACTTGTGCATGGTAATTAGTCAAGCGTCCGTTATAAAATACGTTACCATCATGTTACGGTCTCATCACGAAATTTTCCTTCACCAATAACTCAGGCAATTTCCAAGTTCCAATATAACTTAATTGACGAGTGTAAACTTGAATATACAATATCAAACAACTATTATTGTGTACTTAAATGTTCTGATGTGACATCCAAAGGATCAACTACATATAGTGTATCGCACCGTATGCTTCTATTAACTACTCAAAAATTTTCTTTACCAATTTATTGTTAGAACAACGTATCGACACTGGGGCAAACTGTAGGCACGTTCAAAGGCTGTCGCGGCGCGAGCACCGAACCTGAACTAATGCGCTAATCGATGAACCACATTTCCTGCTCTTAGTGAGCTTCCAACACACTTTATTCCACAAAGAACTTATTATACTCTGGATGCGCTTCGGTTTTGTTGTTCCAATATTAAAGAGAGCTTTTCTCCTCGGCTTTAATCAATTCTTTATAAGACACAGATAGATAGATAGATAGATAGATAGATAGATAGATAGATAGATAGGTAGATAGATAGATCGATAGATAGATAGATAATAATTTTTACAGCTCTCCTCAGTGGGCATTTTATTTTATTTTCTCGTACACTTGATTTAATACCGACAGCTCGATCTATTTTTAAGATAAATCCACACATATAAACAGACTGACAGTTTGAAAAATTGTTGTCATATTCGTGATTGATTTTCTTCGTGAAGACTGTAATGACATTCGAGAAAAACAACATGACCAGATAGAACCTTAGTTTTATTAGTGTAGATGTTTTTTTTTTCAAAGAAATCCTTCTAAAACATTTATTTCGTTGTTATTCGACGAAAATTGAGAGTGAACTTTAAAGGATGCATCACGTTAGGTTAACTCAGTGTTAGCGTGTAGGAACGCCGCGTCATGGGACGTGAGTTCGAATCCAACCATCTACAATGAGCTTGAGCTTTCGGTGAAAGAAATATCGTGAGGAAACCATAGCATGGTGTTAGGGCTTTTTCTAGTGCCCATCTGGCTAGCTACAACCTTCAATTTGAAAGTACCGCCAAATACCATTAGGTGTGTTCCTACAGTGGCACGTGAGAGAAGTTCCTCGTATAAAGGCCGGCAACGCACCTGCGATTCCTCTGGTGTTGTGGATGTCCATGGGTGGCGGTGATCACTTACCATCAGGTGCCACGCTTACTTATTGCCCCCTATTCTATAAAAAAAATGAGAGAGAAGAAAAACACATATAGCGTATTCTTATAAGTAACTCTCTCTTTCTCTGTCATTCACATTCAATCTCTTTTGTATTTAATTTTTTGTAGTACACGTGTGGTGGTCCATTTTTCTCATATTATAAATGTCAGCAGACAATGTTAAATGACAATGAGATTAAAGGAACATGACACGGCAGATGTGCGATAGAAATGAATATGAAATTGTTTGGTAGAATATGTCGATTTAGTTTAACTAGCGCTTTCCAGTTTGGTAATTAGTGTTCAGTTAGATATAGCATATAGCTCAGTGGTAGAGTGAAAATTGTGTGAATAATTGTTGATCTTAATTAAGTTATGATTATATTTTTGACTAGACAAAACCATTTGTTGTACCTTTAACAGTAAGCCGATTCTATTAATCGGTGGCAATTCAAGAGAATGGAGATATAGTGATCACCGTTACGCGATCTTGTTCGAAGCGATCATAGCTCAGTGGTAGTGTGTACGACTTCGCGACAAGGGACGTGAGTTCGAATCCAAGCACCTACAATGAGTTTAAGCTTTCGGTGAAGGAAAACATCGTGAGGAAACCATAGTAGCACGGTGGTAGGGCTTTTTCTAATGCCCGCCTGGGTAGCTACCACCCTCAAGTTGTAAACCTGCCGCCAAATACCAATAGGAGTGTTCCGGCAGCTGCACTTGAGAGCCAGTTCCTCTACAATTCGCCACCAACTAACCAGAGAAAATTAAAGCGATTAGAACTCAGTGATAGTTGCTACGAACGGACGTGAGTTCGAATCCCAGTTTTTGATTTACGGTTAACAAAACATCGTGATGAAACAGTGCATGGTGGTAGGGCTTTTTGTAATGCCCTCCTGTCTAACCGCCAGCCTCAAGTGTAAAATCTACCGTCAATTAGTTATATGTGTGTAGCCAACAATTATACTTCTAGAAGTTGATTAACTATAACTTTTTTATCACTTATCTAGCAGAAATTCATTTATTTTACGGTTTTAAAAGTATCCCATCTTTAGTATATCAGTAAACTACTACTAACTCATCACGGCATTTGCCAGATCTATTGCCTTGAAATTTGAAATGAATATTTCTTTCACGGCGTAGATATACGATGAGAAAGGCTTTGGCGGTCACGAACAGTTAACGGGAAAAGGGAAGTGAAGTCGAAGGTATTCACTAGTCCATATTATGAGCTATCACCATAACACATTTCTGTAACATCTTCTCAGTAGTTTCAAAGTACCTTTTTTGTTAATCAAACATTTCTATCCTCTACAAAGTACGGCCCGGTTATAATATTCAACTAATTTTTATTATAAAGAAATAATGAAGTTACCACTTTATTGTATCTATAGACGTTTCTTAATTACGTACGTAAAATTGAATGAAGATTTAAATTAAAATGTATATGCGAGTGTATAACTAAAAAATTAGTTTGATGAATCGTCGAATATGGTTCGCGTTGGAAACGCTCGACAAATTATGGGGAAGCTGTTCGAGAGCGGACGAAACGTCAGGGTTCCCACTTGACTGGCTCACGGTATTAAATTTGATTAGGTTTTGCAATTTATTACTGTCGGCCATTGAGAATGATTGTGAATTGAAAATTCCCTGTAACCAGTTATATACATACTTCATATCGTCACTCTTTTATTTCGTAGTTTTAACATAGAAAACAGAAAAGATTCGTGTTGGAAACGCTCGACAAATTATGGGGAAGCTGTTCGAGAGCGGACGAAACGTCAGGGTTCCCACTTGACTGGCTCACGGTATTAAATTTGATTAGGTTTTGCAGTCTATTACTATCGGCCATTGAGAAGCATTATTAATTGAAAATTCCCTATAACCAGTTATATACATACTTCATATAGTCACTCTTTTATTTCGTAGTTTTTAATATAGGAAAGAGGCAACATTCGCGTTGGTAACGCTCGACAAATTAAGGGGAAGCTGTTCGAGAGCGGACGAAACGTCAGGGTTCCCACTTGACTGGCTCACGGTATTAAATTTGATTAGGTTTTGCAATCTATTACTGTCGGCCATTGAGAATGATTATGAATTGAAAATTCCCTGCAACCAGTTATATACATACTTCATATCGTCACTCCTTTATTTCGTAGTTTTTAATATAGAAATGAGATTAGATATCTGGGCATTCGAAGAAACCATTATTATAAGTTTTTCTAAAATAAAAACTACTTTAGACACATTGGACAATTTTTACGGGTAAATACTTTGAGGTTGCCATTACGTTACCGAAATATTTGTGTAAAACTCTTTTATCATAACCGTTTTGCTTAATAGTCTACACGTACTATTTGGTTCTTCACATCACTAATACTTCTGTCCACTGATTCGTTCTGGAGTTCCACTATCACTGCCTGAATACTGAAACATATGTATTTATATTGCCACAACCGGAAACTATAAGCGTTAACAGTGAATTACTTGGAACAGATTATTAAAACAATTTTTATAAAAATCTTATCATTACATTTTGAATTTATAAAGTTATTTTTAACCAAACATGTAAATATCAATTCCACACCATAAAGTTATTTTTTATAAAACTTGTAAATATTTCAACCCCTGTAATAAGATAATTATTATAGACGGTCAAAAATAAAGCTAATACTTGAAATAGATTAAAAATTTGTATAAAATCTCGTCATTACAATTTAAATTTATAAAGTTATTTTTAACCAAACGTGTAAATATCAATTTTAATCCATAAAATTATTTTTAAGCAAACGTGTAAATATTTAAAGCCTTTTATATTATATTTAATATAAAGAGACGGTCAACGATAAAGCTAACATTATAAAGAGTCGATCAACGACTAAGCTAACATTTGTATCACAGGGCGACGAACTTCTTTGCAAACTATGCTCGGTGTTTGGTAGCAAAAAGTTTGGTGAAGCTGTCAAAGCCCTTAAGGCTAACAGCGTACGTCATGTTGAAAAAATAAAATCCGTACGGGTGCTGGGTCCATCATGTGGTAGGAAGGGCAACCTTAACTATAAAAAAAAAACACCAGATTACAATCACCATCCTTTAAGCTTATGGCATTTTCAGATGAGTTAGTGTATAGTCAACAGACAGGCTTCCAGGTCTGGTCAGAGTGACAGTGACAGCTTCCGATAGATCACTAATCCCTCGGTGGTTGACGTTATTCTTAAATCGTACTGTCTTACCATCAGGAAAAGTGACGTCGTTTTGCAGTGCTACTTAAAAAAAGTAAAATTATACAGAATACAAAAGTGTTTTTTTATAGTTAAGGTTTTGCGTTATGACCATAATCTCACCTGATCCTAAGTGAAAATACGGCCCAAGTTGGTAGACGCGTTAAGCCTGTGGAGGGACTGGCTCTCAAGTGGAACTGCCGGAACACACCTATTGGGATTTGGTGGCAGGTTCACAACTAGAGGGTGGTAGCTACCCAGGCGGGCATTAGAAAAAGCCCTACCACCATGCTATGGTTTCCTCACGATGTTTTCCTCCAACGAAAGCTCAAGCTCATTGGAGGTGGTTGAATTCGAACTCACGTCCCTTGACGCGAAGTCGTACACACTACCACTGAGCTATTATCGCTTCAGAAGTTATGGTATTTTGATTGCGTTTTGATTCAGAATCAGTTGCATTGTGTCATGGTACTTACGCGCTATAATCACTCCTATTATCTGGTATTTTAAATAAGTGTGTTAGCTTCAATTCGAGCCCCTAATTAATTACTTACGACTGTATATATTAGAATATCCTATAATCAAACAAAAGCATAAATTGATCGTAACTCTTAGTATCGATTTCAGTAAAACAGTACATACAAATAGACCACAAGGTACAGTCGGCAGAAAAACATAACACTTTTGAAATAATGCCTGAATCGATTTCAATTTTAATAAAATTTCCATACCAGAGGCCTAATGTGAAAAACAATTGTTAATGAGCGAACTTCGAAAATTGTATGAATAATTGTTGATCTTAATTAAGTCATTATTAATTTTTTTAACTCGATTAAACCATTTGGTGTACCTTTAACAGTAAGCCGATTTTATTAATCGGTGACAATTCAGGAGAATGGAGATATAGTGATCACCGTTACGCGATCCTGTTCGAAACGATCATAGCTCAGTGGTAGTGTGTACGACTTTGCGTCAAGGGACGTGAGTTCGAATCCAACCACCTACAATGAACTTGAGCTTTCGGTGAAGGAAAACATCGTGAGGAAACCATGGTGGTAGGGCTTATTCTGACGCCCGACTGGCTGGCTACCACCCTCAAGTTGAAAACCTGCCGCCAAATACCGAATAGGTGTGTTCCGACAGTTGCAATTGGGAGCCAGTTGTTTGTGAGATTATGTTTATAACGCTAAACCTTAACTAAAAAAAAAATGTAAAATCCACTAGGTAATCTACAATAAGTAGATTTGAAGCGATGATAGCTCAGTGGTAGTGTGCACGACTTCGCGTCAAGGGACGTGGGTTCGAACCCAAGCACCTACAATGAGCTTGAGCTTTCGGTGAAGGAAAACATCGTGAGGAAACCATAGCTTTTTCTAATGCCCACCTGGGTAGCTACCACCCTCTAGTTGTGAACCTGCCGCCAAATACCAATAGGTGTGTGTTCCGGCAGCACTTGAGAGCCAGTTCCTCCACAGGTTTAGCGTGTCTACCAACTTGGGTCGTATCGTCACTTAAGATCAGGCGAGATTATGGTATTTATCGTTAGATAAACCTTAAGTATAAAACAAAAAAACAAAAAAAAAAAAAGTGATATTCGAATACACGCGATTACTATTGCAGCTCCAACACCCCCAGTGACACTTATATCACTGCTACACTATGCCAGTTTTCCTCTTCCGGTTTAAGTGACAAACATAATAGAGATAAAACATGAACATCACTCTTCTATATTAGGCTCTCGTATATTACGATAAAAAACGCGCGCACCACGTTTTCGCTGTCACGCGTGTCTTGTCAGTGAAGATTGCCCCGCGAACAATGCGTGCGTGACATCGCGTATTGCGAACACCCGTGTAATACGACCGAATTCCCTCCTCACAATAGGATAAGTAGGTGCGTCAAATAAAAATGCATTATACGTCAGATTGAAATTAATTCAGCCAATGTGATAGAAGATACGTAGCGCTTAGCGTGGTGGTGAGACGCAACTATTCCGTTCGACTTGATAGCGACAAGTATATCCCCAACAACCGCCAAGGATCTTAGTAAGTATTTATCCAGAAATCAAGTAGGATGGTACAAATCTGCACCGGAATGAATCAATCGATCATATTTATTTAACCTATACATATAAATAACATTGGAATGGCTGTTTTTTACTACATGTATGTGAATATATACGGTACATACACCTGTCTGTCTGTTTATTCCGGCTAAACTCTGAAATGGCTGGACCGATTTTGACGGGACTTTTATTGGCAGGTAGCTGATGTGATAAGGAGTAACTTAGGCTACGTTTATTTTAGAAAAATAAAGTAATGTTGCAATGTCCAAGTACTGTCCAGTACCGCGCGCAGCTCACGCGCATGCCACTGGGCCGTCACGTCGGGCGCCTCCCACCAACGAATTAATATTAGTTAAATATATTCATAGTTAAGACACGACAAAGTCTGTCGGGTGAACTAGTTCTTAATATATCTGACGTTATGGCCACAACCTTACATAAAGTTAAGAGATGGTGCGGCCCAAGATGGTTGACATACAACGCCTAATGGAAAGATTAGCTCTCAAGTGCAACGCTCGGTAACACATATATGTTTTTGGAGGCAAATTTTCATCTTAAGGGTGGTAGCTAACCTGGTGGGTGTTAGGAAAACCCCTATCTCTATACTATGATTTAAGCACGATGTTTTCCTTCAGCGAAAGCTCAGGCGCATTGCAGATATTCAAAATGTCATTTATTCACGCAGTGTCCGTCCACACTACCACTAAACTATCAATGTTTCATAGTGGTAAAGCCTCCATAATGGCTCTCTATTGGATTGGTCGCGTTTTAGTATTAGGCAACGTATATACAGTTACTGAGGTGTTTACAAGACAGCATGACAATGTTTTCTCAATGCAATCTTGACTTGTCGATTGCTGTGTTAAATTTTGGATTATACCGTGTTACCTAACAGATCCAGTGCTTTCAATTCCCTGTGTAGCTATGAAAAGAACTGTTACATCTCTTGCTATGGCTTTAAACTTGTATGTGATGTTTATAAAAGTAGTAATATTTTTATAGCACAAAGGTTTTTTTTTGTACCAAAGTGAATTGTACCTGATGATAAACACAATATAATAATAGCTGGAGCAACGGCCTGCAAGACTCTAGACAGTTGGTTGTCTACTTTATTCTGAAACGTAACGAACCAAACGAAGAGTCACTGCTTCCGGTGCATTATCAAGTACACTTAGTTGAATTAAAGTTTGATTTTAGACGAAATAGATTGGCGTACCAATATTTACTGTTTGGAAAACTGAAAACGGTTTGATTTGGATTAAAAATATATATAAAAAAAAACTAAAATGGAAAATAGTTTTCTAATGAACTAGTTTCAATCTGGTGGAAACCTTCTGGTGGACACATCTTAAAGTTACTCGATGCTTTGGAGCTTTAAGTGCTGACAAGATTTAACACGTTACTGGTTAATGTAGAACTTATAGAAGGCAAAAGGTAAATGGAAACATCACGTTGAGATTAATAATACCCATACTTTTAAAACTATTACGACTTACTGAACACAATTGAACCTTAGTGTTTAACGATAGCTAAAGATGTGAGAACGTTAAAAATGTGAATATCACGTTACAAACGTCAAGCGTGCCGTGTCAAACAAGCTCCGCGTCAGTTATGCGTGGAACAAAGCGTGTGTGACAGATGAGGCACCGACGCAAACGATGGAAATGATGTGAAACATTCGGAGTGCCTACGTCTATGTCTCTCAATTATATCTCTGGAACTTTTTTATTTCGTTTATACACTATGCTTTGTCATTCAAAATCAAGAAGAATCCTTGATTAAATCCAGACTCTAAAAAAGAATTTTAACAATACTGTTGTCTGTCATAATCTACTCATTACCAATATAATTATCGTCATCTTTATATAAATAAATATACTATATCTTGTTTTGAATATCTGAATTACTGTTCTACGTTTCGCAATTTTATATACTAGAATAAATAGCTAAATTATTAGCAACTATTATATATACAATAAAGTGGAAACAAATATCGCTCTACCTCTGAGCATACTAAATAAAGTTATACATAGCATGTTAACATAAAAGTAATTCTATTGAACGCATAAAGGCATGCGTCTCGAATCCCAATGAACCGGAAACGAGATAGGGGACGCACTTTCGTATTCACTCTTCCTTTTCTCGAGAGCAGGACTTTGTAGGTTCAGGAATATTCGATGTTGTTATGTTTTAACTTAGATTACCTCCGAAGAAACATTTTATTTACGTTCCTTTACTTCTTTGATTTGGTTTCTTTTCTATTTCGAACAAGGATAAATTTGTAGACTTCGTTTGATATAAACTATATGTCGGTAATTGTCACTGTCTTGTATACCTAAATCAGAGCTGCTTCTGATGCCACTAATCTTAATCTCTACTATAAAGCGTAGCTCTAAAATTGGTTACCATAGCATGATGGTAGGGCTTTGTCTAATGCCCGCCTGGCTAGCTACCACCCTCCAGTTGAACATCTGCCGCCAAATGACTATAGGTGTGTTCCGGCAGTGGCACTTGAGAGCCAGTCCCTTCTATAAAGGCCGGTAACACACCTACGATTTGCCTCCTATTCCAGAAAGCGAAACGAATTTTTACCCATATCAGCAAATAATTCATTACACAGAATTTTACATATATGGTTCAACAGAATGCATTACTTTCACATATTGATGATAGTGCATTGAAAACGTTAATATACCACACCTAAATTGAACCCGCTTCGTTCATCTGAACATGACGATGATAAAATCCAACCATTAAGAGAAACGATTGAAACAAAAAAATGCTACTTTCTAAACCATTTCAAATTAAAGAAGGTCAGCTCAACGAACGTTCCTAAATACTCAACTGGAATACAAAAGGTTAAAAAAGGAATGTTACTTTACCATAATTAGATTTAATTGGATTAAATAATTCACAAAGGTGTTTTTAAATTCCTGTTCCTCCATCTATTGGGAGTTTCAGCATGTAGGGTAATATTTGTTTTCCCACATCGTGTACGCATTAATGTATACATCACACGCACATGTCCTTTTGGCGTTGAATTTTTTACTCCAATCGTGTCTTGAATAAATTGTCGAATTATTTATGCGGTCTTCGTTGAATTTCGTCTGATTTTGGATTTGTTCCTCAAATATTAGGACGTTGATGTGATATTTTGATAGACTTAAGTTAGTGTCGACTATATAACCATTTACTTCCACGACAATTGGTTTTTACAGAAAATTGTTGAATTTGAAATTAGTCATAGTATAGTTACGAAAACTCTCGGAACTTAACGTAGAAAATATATTTAACGTATAATCTTTTAGGTCCTTGTCTACATTTACTATAAATTAAATCAAATACATTTTGATCAACTTCAGTAGGTAGCTATCTAGGTGAAGATTAGAACATTTACAATCATTTTGATTTACTGGCTGCATCTCCGATGCACTGAGGTATTCGAGTTAACTTCAATCAATACAGTACTAAATAAATCCACTACTCAACTATAATTGCTAAGGTGCTTAGTTCCAACTTTGCAATAGAAATAACCCATAACTGTAGCTGTAGACTTTATTTCGTGTTCTGAGAATAACAATCATTTTTAAACTTACCTTCTAAGAACTCGTTGCAACGCAAGGCCCTGATTAGGGTACCTAATAACCAGACAGAATAATTCTTAACAAAACCAAATCAACTACTGTCCGTGATTTAGCTAAATTCATTCACAACACGTATCACAGGGAGGTTATTAGATATAGCACAAAAATCTCATACGGATTATCAAACCGTTTAATGGATAAATTTGAGAAATATTGTAAGCATATTAGGTAACCTCGAAACTGTGTCTGACGTAAAATGTTAAAAGTTAAATTGAATATTTCCCTGCCCCGGCTCCACGGTGTGTAGTCAAAGAGCTTTGTCGCGTTCTGTTCTAAACTTTGTTTCTTTGTTCAAACTAAACTGTATTGTACTCATATAAAAACATTTTTGTAAAGACCCATCGAGCCGGCAACAAGGACATGTATTTAAATTTGAGTTAACATTTATAATATACCAAAGTAAATAACAAAGTCCTTTAAATATGCTACTGAGCACTACATACCGAACTAGCTATTATGGAGTACCAAATAGGATAATTTTAATAGATAGCAGGATGCGAGTTGTAATATGATGCAACCAATAAATACACCTCGCAGAACTAAAGTAAAATTAGATTCATTTAGTGCATACAACGATAAAGACGGTAACAGAAACGGACGGAAATTGTATGCATACTTAGGGTAAGATTGATTGACAGACGATGTTGTGATTTATATAAAGCAGCATTGATAGCATTACAATCTATGGGATGAAAGTCAGCATTCTAAATCAAGAAAAGTATGATTCACTACAGTCCATTTTAATACAGATAATATTGATGGTGTTTCAGTTAAGGAAAGGCAGAGAACCTACAAAGATAAACAGATAGAGTGACAACCGTCTGATATGAATTTGGAAAACATTGAAGAAAATTCTTTTTGTTTTTTTTTTTTTCGTTTAATTCGTTTGTTCGTTCCGTTTGTTTTTTCGTTTCGTTTTCGTATAAGCTCTGGATAATGAATGTAAAATATCAGATAGTAAGAAAATTACAATCCAATAACTATGGCAATGACCGATAGATCAGAATTTTATTGGAAGTCATCGTTATTATATTGGCCTGCAAAGTTCTTGAAAGCTAGATATTCATTGGTTGATCCTGCAACGTTGCAAGCCAAAACAGAGAGTCGTTATGTGGGATTTATGATTGAGTATCGATATGATGAGTGAAAAGTGGTCACTTTTCAATATGTATCGATATAGATGTAATTTCGTTTCAAGAAAATTAAGACATGTTTCTTCATATTTCGTATAAATATTGATATGAGTGTACCTCAAAGGTTGCTGACGTGATGGTGGCCTAGAATACTGTATAGCAAAATTTTCTATTGCAAGGAAAATATATAATTTGAAAGCAACAGTGTCGTATCGTAGAGGGCGAGCCATACTCTCCGCGTTATAAATAGCGTGTTCCGAACGTGTTGCGGGCGACAGAGCACGACTTGCTAGGGTTGATACACAGCGTTTTAATTAATTCAAAAAGGCTATTAAAGTACATTATTGTAACATTGTCGAATGATGCAAGCGTTAAACTCTTGCGAAGCGATGATAGCTCAATGGTAGTGTGTACGACTTCGCGTCAAGGGACGTGAGTTCGAATCCAAGCACCTACAGTGAGCTTGAGCTTTCGGTGAAGGAAAACATCATGAGGAAACCATAGCATGTGGTGGGGCTTTTTCTAATGCCCGCCTGGGTAGCTACCACCCTCAAGTCGTAAACCTGCCGCCAAATACCAATAGGTGTGTTCCGGCAGCTGCATTTGAGAGCCAGTTGCTCAAGAGGTTTGGCGTGTCTACCAAGTTGGGCCGTATCGTCATTTAAGATCAGGTGAGATTATGGCCATAATGCTAAACCTTAATTATAAAAAAAAAAACTTATTAAACTGTGAGGTCAAAGACTAAGAGGACTAAGAGGTCCGTGACTTACACGTTGCTCTTTCAAATGTACCAGGTTCGAAACTTGTAGCAAAGTTTGTGTTTGCGATGAAAGACAACATCATCCTGCACTCGAGGGACGATAGTTAGGCAGTTTCGAACGTTTGCTACAAGCCCAAAAGTTTAGACGTACATATTTGTAATTCGTGATTTAGTATGTTCAGCACTTAAATCTGTAAATGTACTAGATCGAAGTTACTCGTACATATCTTTAATGGTGAACATATCTTAAAGTGATGTTAACGTGTCTGATGTTATAAATCAAACACGATAATTACCACTGAGTTATCGGAAATCTATCGGTGGTCATTGCTTTCATGTGTCACTGACACAGGTCAGAAGATCATTCGCCGCGGTCAACCTCCACAGACACTTGAGCCTAGGACTGATCCTCCAGATAGGACCCCTAAAATGACTCTGCTCGCGCGATACAGTAAAACTATACATTACTGAGAATACACCATCACACCACTATCATTCGTATACACCCATACATTAAGTATATGGTTCTGTAAGGAACTACCCCCGCGGCACTTGCGCGGATGCCCGAAGTCATTGTTAGGACCACTAAATTTAGCAAGTTAGGACCTGTTGTTTAGTTAGGATCGCGAATCTTTGTTCGTTTTCCGGTAGTAGCTCAAGCCGGGGATTGGCCATTCTGGCACCCTTGCGACCGCTGCCTTCGGGGTAAGTGCACTCAGCATTCGCCCCAAAAAGTTCGGTGAAGCTGTCACAGCCCTTACGTCAGGTAAAAAAAAAGTCACTATGAAAATGGTAAAACACTGAGAAATATTAATGTTTGCCAAAGTCCATACTAGTCCACACTTAATATTATAAATGCATAAGTTTGTTTGTTTGTTACGCTTTCACGCCTAAACTGCTGAATCGATTGTGGTAAATTTTGGAACAGAGATAGATGGGACCCTTGAGACTTAAATAGGCTACTTAATCTCCCGAAAAAAATATAAAAATAGGATAAAAAGAGAGATAAAGTTTGTATGAAACTTTTTATTGCGTCATCCGATTTGTTCAACAAAATCAATATTAACGCGAAGCAGCAGGTAAAAGCTAGTAGATACAGAAAAGTAACCAAAAACACTCCGTGTATGTGAACTCCGAAGTTTGATACATGTGGCTCTAATTTGGAAATAAGAAAATCTACTTCACTTACAAACGCTTTGTTTGATTAGTTCGAACGAAAATACGAAGCAAGGTTTACAAAAACGTCAAGTTTAATTTGTGTTTTATTGGACAGTTGTGTGACAACCCTAAAGGTAAAACGAAGCGTGAAACAACGTTTAAATTCCCATTTATAACGGCAGTACGTAACTGAAGCTTTATTTTCTTAAATTATTACTGTGTTGTCTTATTATTTCAATCTTGCGTTACCCTCCTTTACAGATGTGAATAAGTTCTGATTGGACTTTTATATGGTGATAAATAACAAGGTTATCTCCTGATTTTAACAACTTTTTTGAACGTTACAGGTTTAAGCGAGCACAGTTATAGGGTGGATCAATATGTGAGCGATCGTGATGACTGGAATTGACACCTCTCTCTGTACATCCGCTAATAACTACTGTAACACATTAAACTATTGTATAAAAGGATAAGAATATGACTAAAAAAAATGAAGCAGATCGAGTTTCTTGTCGGTTCTTCTCGATGACTGCGTTACTTTCCGAATCGGTAGTAGTTTTAACGTTCATAAGCACTTTCTTGGGGCCCAAATTTAGTAGAGATTTTTGATTTGATTTGATTGAATCTGAAGCTATGGTGTTGGTCATGTCGGTAAATACGGACTAAATTGAAATAAACCAATGGAGAAACTTGCTCTCAAACACAGTTGCAGAAATAGACTGACAGGTGCTTTAAGGCCTATTATGCTAGCTTGACAAGTATTAGAAAATTCCTGTGTTGTCCTTCCGATGGTTGTGGCATGGATACATGCTACCACTAGACCGTCATTATTACGATTTTTGCTCTTAAATCATTGATAATTTGCAGAAAATTTACTTTTATTTATTTATTTCTCTTAACCTCCTTTAATCATTCCTATAGTTATTGACCTATGATTAGATCTCTCTAAAAAAATAAAAATCTTCTGCAGCAATGTGAGTTATAAGGGCTTTATTATTCGGGTTGGAGTCAAAAAAACATCGACAATTTCATTTGAACAGTCACCAGTTTACTAAGATTGATCTGTTATATGGTAGGTATAAAAAGTAATTGTCCACTTGATACTGTCAGGCGTAATCTTCAATCAAATGGATTACTCGGCAAAACAATGAATGAAGGAATCTTCGTGACTAATTTGATGTTTGAACAGTTGATGCTTTTGTGTGATATAAAAGGGAGCTTAATGACAATCAGCTTTTATGATGAACAGAAATATGAACAAAAATGTACGTTCAGGACATACTGAACTTGGTTAGTTATAATTTTCAAGGAATTAGTTCTTGGCTTAAAAACAAAAGTGAAGCGTCTTTGGTTTAATAACAAAAGTTTTTAAGGAACACTCGAAACTGTTATCTATATCTGTTATTATGCATTGTGGTTGGGCTTTTTCTAAAGTCCGCCTCACTAGCTACCACTCTCAAGTCAAAAATCTGCCACCAGATACTAATAGGTGTGTTCTAGGTAATAAAGTGCAACACTTGAGAGCCAGTCCCTTCACATGTTTAACGTGTCTACCAACTTGGGCCGAATCTTCACTTAAGATCAGATGAGATAACAATATAAAAATAGATTAACAAGGCTGTTCTATCAGAATTGTTCCGTAAATTGTTAGGGGAAAAATAAACGAAACATGTTACTCTGTATTCAAAAGAAAGGATGTTAACTTGGGCCATGTCGTTTCCTCTAACGAATTACGACTATAGAAAGAGATGACATCGGCGTAGTACGTTCAAAATGTTACTTAAAATACGCTGTTTGAACAGAACTTGATAGGATTCAGGAACAGATAAAATAGGGAACATATTTAAAAGATAGAAAGAAATATTTATGAAGTTGCTCAAGCTACATACAATTATTAAATTTAGAATTACTTTACAATTTGATTACAAATCAATTATGTTATGTTTCAGTAATGCAATGTTGCCAAAGTAATATCAAATTCAACTTCAAAATAGATCCTAACTCGGCCTAAGTTCGGCAAAATGTTACAACGCTAATTTTCAGCTATGTTCTTCGAAAACACTTTGTAAACTTTCGTGTACTGTACTGTAGATTATGATGTAGAAATTAAATGCGGGTCTTAAACGCGACTTTCATTTTAATAAGCAATTATTTGGCTTTATACGACGTATTGCTTGATTTACACAGACCGTGATCACGAGCCAGCTGAAGTATTGCGGTACCTTCGTTAGGGAGGATAGTTTCTAGTATCTATCCTCATTAGCTCATTATCACTAATGATGTTCCGATACACTAACTATATCAGACGATAAAAGCATCGATCGTGTCCGAAGCTTGAGTCGTCCTATCACTGGATTCCATGCCTTAGATAACTTTAGTCCGTTATCCCGATTCAAAGTTTTGTACTTTTAATTTCGATCGCTTTCCTTACTTCCGATCTGTGGAGAGAACTTTTGGCTGATTTAATTCTATCTGACGATTGAGATCTTCTTCTAGCAGGTGTTCTGCTATGGCCGACTTATGTGAATGTGGTTTTTGTCTGCAGTTATGTACTTCTCGACCATTTCTGTGATTGTGCGTTTTGTGTGGCCAATGAATGCAGCACCACAACTGCAGTCACTTTTGTAGATATCTGCAGGGTGGTACGGGATTGTTTCCTTTGGTGTGCGTAAGGTATATTGGACTTTATTCAATGGAGCATATACAGCCTTGATGGAGTATTTTTAATGGTGTTCCAATTTTATACGTTACTTCCTTAACCAACCAACCAACCAAACGTCGAACAATTATTAAAAAATAAGGTTTTAGACACGAATTCAATTTCTATACTGTTATGTTCTTCGGATATTTAATACATAAAATGTATAGAAAAACGGTAAGTTATGATAAGAAAAGACGTACAAACATACAGCAATTTCATCCAAAAATAAATCATTTACGATGCATAGTGATAATAGAAAGTTTGCTTGTTATAGTTCTCCACTACTTTTAGGCTGATAATCCTTAATATTATGAACGCTATGCGAATAATAGCTATCCCAGATAGGAAGCCAGCTCTCAAGAGGATAGGCTGCCGGAACACTAGATAACTTGTCCACAGATTTTCATAACGTCATCGGTTTAACTTTCAGCGTAACTTCGCTGTGTCGTAGTTATCTAGTTGTCCGTAACAATCGATCGTTAGTAGGTTGTTTAACTTGTTCAAATATTTCTTACGTTTTCTGGAATCTCTAATATTTTGAACTTATACGTTTTAAAGAAAGAACACAGTAAAGTTTTTTTGAATAATAAATACGGGCTAGTACAGTTTTTGGTTATTTGGAATATTAATAAGCGACAACTATAGTGTTGTAACCTTTAATGTAAAATGGTATTTACCAATTTACTATTAACTATTTATACCTGCGACTTCGTTCACGAGGAAATACAAATTGTTTAATAATTTTTGGCCCGTTTTTGTAACTGTTTCCAATACAGTTTCACTTCTATAGGCCTTGCCCTCATTTTAAAGCTATTCACGATTATTACGAATTTTGAAGCGATGATAGCTCAGTGGTATTGTGTACGACTTTACGTCAAGGGACATGAGTTCGAATCCAACCACCTACAATGAGCTTGAGCTTTCGGTGAAGGAATACATCGTGAGGAAACCATAGCATGATATCAGGGCTTTTTCTAACGCCCGGCTGGATAGCAACCACCTTCAAGTTGAAAAACCTGCTGCCAAATACCGATAGGTGTGTTCCGGCAGTTGCACTTAAGAGCCAGTTCCTCCAAAGGTTTAGCGTGTCTGCAACTTGGGCCGTTTCGTTACTTAAGATGTGGTGAAATTATGGCCATAATTCTAAGCCTTAAATATAAAAAAAACAGTTTTTGAAATGCGACTAAGAGTTTCCAAGTTTGACGTGTTCAAACAATCAAAGTCTTCCGGTGTATAATATATATATATATACATAACATAATATATATATATATTTACACTAATATAATAATAAACATGAAAAGGTTAATGTGAGTAGTTCTTAGGGTGGACCGAACGCTCTACTTTGTTTGTATTGAATAAGACTGAGCTGAAACGGTAAGCTGTGTAACGCTCATTTGGGTATCGTCGCACCCTCATTAGAATTTCCATCACTTTTGATACAGCCAACCGATTTCAATGAAACAAACACTAAATGTTACTCGAGGATACGCTTTACGATTCTTTTGATGACTTTTTATCATAAACGTTATACTTTAGCAGTGATGCGTGCACAAACAGACAGACAGACAAACATACATTTCAAAAAACGATGTACTTAAATGTATTCTCTTACTTATCCTAATTCTTATTATATATAGATTATTGCACCATAAAGTATTTTATATGCATTTCATCCTCACCTATTTTTTAGGTCAGATCTGTGTAGAAAATTGTAGTATACACATTATTTAGACATTAATGTTTGATGTAGACTCAAATGGAGACCTAAATATCTAAAAATATTATTGGAATTCTTAATAACTTCATGAACGTATTCCTTTGGAATTGGATCGTCTTGTAGCTGTATTCCCGGAGGAATGTCAAGTAGGCAACACTGATTTGATTATATTCCACCGTCTACTGTACACAAAATTCACTACTATCATATATCCCCACTAATATTATAAACGTGAAAGTAAGTTTGTTTGTAACGCTTTCAAGAGAAAGCTACTTAACCGATCATCGTGAAACTTTGTACACATATTCTTGGAGGTCTTAGAAGTAACATAGGATACTTTTATTGATTTTTTTATTTATTTACGAAAGATAAAAAATAGTTTGATATAATACAATAATTTTTAACTCCACGCGAACGAAGTCGCGCGCACAGCTCGTATATTATCATATCATATTCCAAGTTTTAGCATTTGACTATGGTCTAATGTTAAGACTTCAATCTGTTGGTAACACATCAGAGTACCGAAGAAATGCTTTGGTAGCAAACTTCCCACAACAGGTCGTTACACAAACGAGTATTGGAAGATACCTTATCACCATGTTATAGAATCGGTGTACGATTTTGCGCCAAGGTACGTGAGTTCGAATCCAACCACCTACAATGGGCTTGAGCTTTCGGTGAAGGAAACATCGTGAGGAAACCATAGCGTGGTGGTAGGACTTTTTCTGACGCCCGCCTGGCTAGATACCACCCTCAAGTTGAAAATCTACTGCCAAATACGAAGGTGTATTCTGACAGTTGCACTTAAGAGCCAGTTCCTCCAAACGTTTACCTTGTCTACCAACTTGGGCCGTATCGTCACTTAACATCAGGTGAGATTATGTCCATAACGCTATAAGTCTTAACTATAAAAAAAATGATGAGAAGTTTTTTTTTATAAGCAGAACTTCACTGTAAGATTATTCTAAGTGCTCTTTATATATTATTAAGTAAAATGGATTTTATTTTTAGGAAGTTATTGAACAAAATCCACAGTCATATTAGTCAAGGAATAGCGGTGAATATTTCTAACTAAATGTCGTCGTGTTTAAACCAATCCATTAACCACGAGTTCAAATTATTACGCGTAAACCCTATTTGAATTAGAGTGAATCAAATCGTATATTATCGACGCAATTCGCAAACCTTATCAATAACCTAATTTCATAAGCCTACAGTGAGTAATACCGGATATTATTTCTCGAATAGTGCTGTGACGTTTCTCGATATTTCTATCGATATCGTTTCTATACAGAAAAGTTGCTGCTTCATAGCTGATGATATACTTTTTTATAGTGTATTGGCTTAAAGCTATGTTCACACTATGACCTGATGGAGGAAACGCAAAACCTAGTATAGAGACAGGTTCTCAAGTGAAACGATCAGAACACACCTATACGTAATTGGTGGCAGATTTTATCATAAATGTGGTAGCTAGTACGACTTCGCGTCATGTACCTGAGTTCGAATCCAATCACTTACAATGATCTTGAGCTTTCGGGGAAGGAAAACATCCTGAGGAAACCATAGCATACAAAACCATAGCATATAATTTTTTTTTTCGAAATAAAAAAACTTATTTAATAGCTTCATTGCGAGTAAAGTCGCGAGTACAAGCTAGTAGTTTATAAAACATTATGAAATATATATCACAAAAAATATACATAAGCAGCGCTCTTATAGATCTAGGTATCGAGAAATTTTTAGTTTTATCGATAACGTGTATGTTCGCAACACTAATTATTAAAATTCCAACTCTCATCTGTATTTGTCAGTTTCCTAGGGTCTAGAAATTCTGTTTAATAATTTCGTAATATACGTGAACTGTGTCTATACATATATCTATCTATGAATGTTATAAAGTGTTTGTACAGGTTTGTCGGTTTGTTTGACCTAGTTCGTCTTAGTAACTACCAGTGGGATTTCTAGAAATCTTTATGTATTTGATAGAAACATCATTGATGAAGGTTTCAAGGTATTTCGCGTCACGCTAACATTGTAAGGCGAAAAGCTGTTATGAAAAAGGTAACAAAAACGGAAAAAATATGATTAAATAAAATTTTAGTTTCACGAGAACGGAGTCGCGGGCAAAGCCAGTCTACTAATATTAATCAATCAATCATTCAATCAAAAAATCTTTATTAAATTTAGGCCCTAAGAAGGCGCTTATGAACGTCAAAAATGACTACCGGTTCGTGAAGTAACGCAGTCATCGAGAAGAACTGGCAAGAACTCGATATGCACCTTTTTTTTGTCTTATTCTTATCCTTATATACAATAGTTTAATGTTAAATAGTTTATTAATAGCAAATTCATGCTAAAAGATACACAATAATTTAATGTGTTACAGTAGTTATTACCGGATTTACAGAGAGAGGCGTCAATTCCAGACATCATGATCGCTCACATATTGATCCACCCTATAATAGCCTTTTGACATCAAAATCCGTCTGCATTGGTTCTTGAACCCACTGTCCGGCAATTCAGTAATGTGCTTTGGGACTTTATTATAAAACCTAACACTATTACCTAAAAAACTGTTACTTGTCTTACTCAGTCTAAAATAAGGAGTGACCAATTTATCGCGATTTCTAGTATTCAAATTATGGCGGTCTTTAATTAAATCTAGCTTTTGTAAGTTCTTGCGGACACACATTAAATTATCAAGAATATATTCTGAGGGCCAAGTTAAAATAACAACGATTTCTTATGTTTACGCGAATATTATTCATCGAAGTAAAACTAATTTAAACTGATTTTATCGCGGTTATTTATTAATTTTAATCCCGACGTTTCAAAAGCTTTTCAGCCTTCGTGGTCACGTGTCGGACTAAGGTGTAGGTTGTATGGAAAAGTTCATGTTACTGTGTATACCTTGAATTTAATTTTTGTTATTGATAGTTTTCCGATCTACGCCGAAAGAGCTCACAGTGTCTTGAGGTCTGGCAATTGATCTTTTGGGTTCCGATTTAATTAAATGTATAATCGGATCCCAGGCTTGTGCTAGCTTCCAACCATCTTCTCTATTGAAATTTGGATGTTTTTTAATTTCAATAGCTTCACGAACCATCCTATGTAGGAATCGGTGTTCTTTGGTAAAGATTTGTGGCTTGTCGAATCTAAGATAATGTTTGGAGCCTTCTTCTGAATGTTCAGCAACTGCAGACTTCATAGAGCGTCGGTGCTTAACGTCACTATATGTTCTTTTACGCGGGTCTCGCGATCTCATCTGATCCTTAGTGACGTTACGACCCAAGTTGGTAGACACGCTAAACCTATGCAGGATCTAGCACTCAAGTGCAACTGCCGTAACACACCTATTGGTATTTGGCGGCAGATTTTTAACTTGAGGGTGGTTGCAAGCCAGGCGGGCATTAAAAAAAGCCCTGTCATCATGCTATGGTTTCCTCACGATGTTTTCCTTCACCGAAAGCTCAAGCTCATTGCAGTTGGAAACGAACTCACGTCCCTTAACGCGAAGTCATACACGCTACCACTGAGTTAACAGAAATAACTTATAAAAATAAAAAAAAGACTAAATTAATAGTTGCACTATTCCTTACAAGATAATAAAGTTCCATAGTTCTTGAAAATTGCTTTGCAATCGATATAAAAGTTAAGAACAATTTTCTTTAGTCGGTCTTTCTACTTAAACTCTGAATCTTATACACGCTCATGAGATTTCACACGATACTAATTTACATAACAGATTAACATGAAATAATAAGATATGTTTTATTTCATAAGAGAATAGAGTTCTGCGTGATAGGGGGGTATAAAATTTTGTTTATAGGACTTATATTTTTTTATTGTACAGTTATTCGATCGTTAGCCTAAGATGAACATTAAAAATGGATAGAATGACATTCTAGACACTAAATCGAGAATAAATTCCAACTTTATTATACATATACATTGCAAACACAACATTGTTATTTATTTTACAGCTTATAGTAGAGATGCCATGTTTTTAAAACTATTTTTGAATCGAAAACTTCTTTAGCGTCGTTGTGATTTGAAAGTCAATGAAACGACAGTAAAGAGAGATAACTCCATATGTCTATAGGGTATAACGCGCGAGAGAATGAGATAGAAGATATATAGTGTTTCTTACAGAGTCCGAGTGTTATATTTAACATGCATGTATGCGGCTGTGCGTATTACGAAGCGAATTATTAACGCTTAGGCTTAACTTCTATCGGGTGTGAATGGCAGTTCTTAAAGTTCACTGCTTCAAACTAAATAACTTTACCGTTGTATATAGTATTTGTAGCGGTGATAGCTCAGTGGTAGTCTATACGACTTCGCGTCAAGGGACGTGAGCTCGAATCCAAGCACCTACAATGAGCTTGAGCTATTGGTGAACGAAAACATCGTGAGGAAACCATAGCATGGTGGTAGGGCTTTTTCTGATGCCCGCCTGGGTAGCTACCACCCTCAAGTTGAAAATCTGCAGCCAAATACCAAAAGGTGTTCCGGTGGGTGCGCTTGAGAGCCAGTTCCTCCACAGGTGTAGCGTGTCTACCAACTTGGGCCGTATCGTCACTTAAGATCAGGTGAGATTACGGCCATAACGCTAGGCATAACTATAAAAAAAAATCATAAATGCGACAGTGAGTTTGTTTGTTTGTTACACTTTCACGCATAAGCCGCTGAATCGATTATGGTAAATTTTGGTATAACGATAGATGGAATCCTCGACACGGTGATGGGCTACTTTTTTCGCAGAAAACTTATTATAAAGAGAAAAATAAACTTTGCGTGAGACTTTTTTATCACGTCGTCAGATTTGTTTGACAAAAATCAATTTAAACGCGAACGAAACCGCAGGTAAAAATTGGTCAGACTAAAAAACCATGCCGATGACATTGTATCGTAAAAGATGCGTGCGACAAACGTATTATTTATTTCGGGGACTGCGAGTTAGAAGCCCGAGAACTTCAGTTCACTGGTTCTTTTAAAGGAATTCATTTTATTCCCTTCCTACCGATTACCCAGGGATTTAATATCCATCTATTTTTTACCGTTACGCACCGTTTGTCAAATTTTATGGCATCAAATGTATATACGGCGTTATTTTATTTATTTTTTTGTTGTGAAATACAATACTTAGAATGGAAATAAAACTAATTTAAACGGCTCTATCGCGGTTATTTATTAATTTTGATCCCGACGTTTCGAAAGCTTTTCAACCTTCGTGGTCACGGGGCAGACTGAGGTGTAGGTTATCCGGAAAGGTTCATGTTACTGTGTCCGTACTGGTTTACATAATGATTTCTTATGTTTACGCGAATATTATTCATTGTTATTTGTTACCTATACACCAGGCGACACCTACACCACAGTACGCCCCGTGACTACGAAGACTGAAAAGCTTTCGAAACGTCGGGATCAAAATTAATAAATAACCGCGATACAATCCGTTTAAATTAAGTTTTATTTCAATGAATAATATTCACGTAAACATAGAATTTTTAATTTTTAATTTTTAAACATTGAAGTGATGATAGCTCAGTGGTAGTGTGCACGACCTCGCCTCAAGGGAGTTGAGTTCGAATCCAACGACCTACAATGAGCTTGAGCTTTCGGTGAAGGAAACCATCGTGAGGAAACCATAACATGGTGGTAGGGCTTTTTCTAATGCCCGCCTGGGTAGTTACCACCCTCTAGTTGTGAACCTGCCGCCAAATATCAATAGGTGTATTCCGGCAGTAGCACTTGAGAGCCAGTTCCTCCACAGGTTTAGCGTGTCTACCAACTTGGGCCGTATCGTCACTTAAGATCAGGTGAGTTTATGGCCATAACGCTAAACCTTAAGTATAAAAAAAAAACATAAGAAATCATTATGCAATACTTAGGTTAAAAATCGGTATACATTGCTACTTAGTAGTACTTATTTTTCAGAAGCCTACGACTTCGGTAACTTTATTGCTGTTTTTATAATTAAAGTTAAAAGTTATGGCCACAATATCACCTGGATAGGTGACGATGTCGCCCAGGACGGAGGACGCGAGAAGTTTTGTGGAGGGACTGGCTCTCAAGTACTACTGCCGGATACGTGCATAGGTTTTCGACGGCAGATTTTCAACTTGAAGGTAGTGGCTAGGCGGACATTAGAAAATCTCTACCACCTTGCGGATTCACGACAAAGTTTTCCTTCGCCGAAACCTCAAGCTCATTGTAGGTCAAGTTAAAAACTAAAATTACACCTTGTAAAAGAATACAAAAAGTGTTTAAGACAGACAAATTTTATTTAAGGCCATCTCTATAATATAGGTTAAGTGTAATATATTTTTACAAACAAATACATGTACTAAGTTATATTCATCTCTATTAATAACATGAGTGTGTTATATAGAATATATTTGTGTAATTACATTCATACCTGGAGAATAGGATTACATTTCAACAGACTTACTGAATAATTTGTCACATTCATTTACATATATGTACACAACAAGAAATAAGTTTTAGCGACAGATTATCAACTGTGGGTTGGCTAACAGAACCGACAATAGAAACTAACATGCAACCATGTCTTGGTATTAACACCTTCAAAATTAATATTTCACTGAAAATCAAGGTCATTCAATAGGTCAGCGTTTCAATCAATCATGGCTCAGTGGTTGAGTGTAGGAAAACCTCTCTAGGAAAATCTCAATCCCCTAATTTTTTTTATACTTAAGGTTTATCGTTATGGCCATAATCTCACCTGATCTTAAGTGATGATACGGCCCAAGTTGGTAGATACGATAAACCTGTGAAGGGGCTCTCAAGTGCAACTGCCGGAACACACCTATTGGTATTTGACGGCAGATTTTCAACTTGAGGGTCGTTGCTAGCCAGGCGGGCATTAGAAAAAGCCCTACCACCATGCTATGGTGTCCCCACGAAGTTTTCCTTCACCGAAAGCTGAAGCTCGTTGTAGTTGGTTGGATTCGAACTCACGTCCCTTGACGAGAAATCGTACAGACTACCACTATGCTTGTACCTGAGAACCCTTGCTTCCACTAGCCTAGATCAAATCTCAATTAATATCAAGTGAGTGTGCGGTCAAACGTCAGACCTATAAAGTATACAAAGAAAAACCTCTGGGCTGTCACTTCTTCAACTTATATTTTCTGGTCATTTTTTTTATCAAGACTCTATTGGCTTATCGTTATACCCTCATTCTCATATGATGTTAACAGACCATGTTATCCAAGATATTGGAGATGCTAAGCTTTGCAGAGGAACTGGCTCTCAAGTACGATAGCCGGAACACACCTAAAGACATTTGGCAGCAGATTTTGATCTTCAAAGAGGTAGCTAATTAGGTGGAATACAGAAAAATCCGTCCCATCATGCTATGTATTCACCACGATATTTTCCTTCACCGAAAGCCCAGACTCATTGCACACGAACACACTATATTTCTTTCTTTCTTTCTTTCTTTCTTTCTCTCTTACTTTATTTTTTTCTTGATATATGAATAATAAATACAAAAGATTACAGCAAGCGGGGCGTTGAAAACATGCCGTTATAATTGCGGAAGGAAGTGTTTAGTAGAAACTGAACACGTAATCTGTTTGTTTTCGTTTGACTTACGTAATTAGACTGCATTGAATATAATGTTGATCGTAATTTACGTGTCCGAATTGAATCAAAATATTGTGCACGAATAAAGTTTGTAACCGGAAACATGCATTTTGAGTTGCCATAAGTTTGGAACGTTGTTTGAACTCGTACAAGATTAGGAAAATATTTTATCAACGTGACATCGGCAGGGTCGTTACTATTACGTAAGAGTGAAAAAATCTGTATAAAGATTCTTATCAATTTAACCGAACAGCTCTCCGTTTCTATGGAAATACTCTTAATCCCCGAAACTCATTTCAGTCGCACGGATTTGAAACATCTTTTATCCCTTTGTATATTTGGAAGTGTCAAATGAAAGAACTCACTTTTTTTAATACAAGACGTTACAGTATTCGTTATGTGACGAGAAAAAAAGGGACTCAATCTCGAAGTGAGATTTGTATCGTGGAATGTAGTAGACTCGAAGGCTATCGACGCAGTATTTTTATCTACATTCAATAAGCCATTTACTAAGTAGCTGGTTAACTGACACTTCAATGGACAGCCGATATTACTAAAGTTAGAAACATGACATGAAATATATGATGAGAGAGATATTAAGAACCGTTTTTTTTTCTATTTACTGTCAAAAGGATAAAAGGTAGTGTCATACATTTTTCAGGACACAAAAAATGTCTACATATTGATTTAGCACAAAAACATGTTCATGAAAATAAATGGACACCTATTTCAGTATTTATCAATTAAAGGGATGAAATTTTTAAGTAAGTTACTTGATTTGTTACGTATAATTGTTTCATTTCTTATTCGCTTCAAATTTGATAACTAGAATGAGTAGATAAAGATCTAGGTTTTAAATAAAATACTATTTTTTATGTAATAACGGGCAAACAAGTAAGCATGTCAGCCGATAGTAAGTGATCACCGCCGCCTATGGTGACCCAACCACCAGGGGAATCGCAGCTGCGTTGCCGGCCTTTATTTTGAAGGGTCTGGCTCTCCAATTCAACTGCCGGAGCATATCTATAGGTATTTGGCAGAAGATTTAAACTGAGGGCGGCTAGTTTAGTTTTTATGCTAATGGGTAGCAAATAGGCAAACGGCCTATCTGATATTAAATGGTTACCAGCGCGTATGGACAGCTTCATCACCAGGATTATCACAGCCACGTTGCTTGTCCAGGCAGTAGGAATAGCACTACCTCTATTCTATGGTTTCATCATGATGTCTTCCTTCAACGAAATGTTTGGCTCATTGCCCAAGATAAGCAGGTAAGTTTTTAACACATATCATCATCAAGGAGTGGTTTAATTAAGTCTATTTAGTAACCAAGAGCGACAAGTCTGTTGCACCCATCTGTCTTTAAAAAATTGCCCTAATAACGTGTCAGTCGAAAGTAAGTCATTCTAAATGAGGGGGGGAGACATAAAATCCTTCTGAGCTCTCACCTGTGATACACTAATTTTACTCCTTCAGCATTTCTGTAACGTGCACGTCGTTACAAAAGCTCCTTGGCATCGTACCAACAAGCAAAGATATTAAACTTCCACAGACCTCCCTACACCAAACAAAATTCACCATTATGAAAGTACAATTGCCAATTGTCAACTATCCGTACATTCTGTTGATTTGTTCGAAACGAAAACGATATATTGCATAGCCGTGCTCGCGAGTTCGTTCCTGTGGAATTGAAAGGAAATTTTTTCCGGATTAAAATTACCATACTTGAAAATGGCTATCATATAAAATACCGTCTTCCTGTCAGCGTGTTCTCTCCTGCCTATGATATTGGGTATTTCAAAACAGGCGTGAAGTAACCTAAGTAGGCCAATATGACAGCGGTGCCTGTAGTGAATTCTGTTAGGTGTCAGTCGCCGCTGATACGAATTGTACTGTACTTACCATCAGGTCCAGTGCAGTCACATTAAACTGCGCATCATAAAAACAAAAAAAAATGTGTGTGTGAGTGTGTGCAAGTGACACACGGTAGAAGTGAAACTTCTGAAACAACCCGGATCAAAAATACTTATTGAAAAGTATTAAAAATACATATGGACAATGCTTAGTAGACGATAGTGGGGACGCTACGAAGCGTCGCACAAAGACGAGACCGATAACGTGTAATGTTTTCTATCTCATTCTCTCGTCGGCTGAATCATATACATTTACGTGTTTGTGTCTCTATGGAGAATATTGCTCCTCCTGCAGCATTCCACGCTAAGGGCCAGCCACAACGCCACCCTTGTGCTCGCTGCCTCGGGGCTGAGTGCCCTCAGCATTCGCCCCAAAAAAGTCCTGCCAAGCTGTAAAAGCCCCTCCGGCTAATAGCGTATGTCCTTTCAAAAAAAAAAGTCTCTATGGACTCGCTTTTTCTAAAGAAGTTTCACGTCAACAATATATATTCGAATGGTAGTTCCTGAGTTGTAACAAACAAATAAAAAAGCTTTCGCAATTCATTAGATTAGTATATCTATTAATAAGCTTTATCCCGATCATGCCCAGATGAAATAGGATAACTAAAGTTGTCTCCTATCCTACTGCATTGTTTTTTTTATGGTTCGCAAACAGGCGGACGTCCCATCTGATCCAGAACTCCAGGAGTATTACAGCCACGTTGCTGACCTTGTCGTAAATGGCTAGGTCTTGTTCTGTATGCTGAGACGCAAAAGCTCACGCTGGACCTCTATTCTGTGGTCGTCGAAAACCGAAGGTGGTCGCTAACCAGTCGGGCAATAGCCCTACCATCAAGCTATGATGAGTCAAGGTTTACATGATTGACTGTTACGACCAAAACCAAACGTGGTACCAACGGTCGCCGCGTCGGTTACTCGGCAGGGGCCAGGGCGCACCACATTTGCATGGTGGTAGGGCTTTTTCTAATGCCCGCCTGGCTAGCTACCCCCCTCAAGTTGTAAACCTGCCGCCAAACACCAAATAGGTGTGTTCCGGCAGCTGCACTTGAGAGCCAGTTCCTCCACAGATTTAGCGTGTCTACCAACTTGGGCCGTATCGTCACTTAAGATCTGGTGAGATAATGGCCCTAACGATATATCTTAAGTATAAAAAATAAAAAAAAATGAAGGAGAGGTTGGCTTCAGTATCTCAGATGGTATCCGATACACTTTACACCCCAAAAAATTTTAAAGAGTGCTAAAATCTTTTTTTATTATCTAAAGCGATGATAGCTCACTGGTAACGTGTAAAAACGCCGCGTTATGGGACGTGAGTTCGTATTCAATGAGCTTGAGGTTTCGGTGAAGGAAGCCACCGTGAGGAAACCATAGCATGGTGGTAGGGCTTTTTCTAATGTCTGCCTGGCCAGCATCCACCCTCAAGTTGAAATTATGCCGCCAAACACGAATAGGAGTGTTCCAGCAGTGGCACTTGAGAGCCATTTCCTCCATAAAGGCTCGTACGATTCGTCTGGTGTTGTGGGTGTCCATGGGCCACCGGGACATTTACCATCAGATGGCACGCTTGCTCATTTGCCGCCTATTCCATAAACAAAAATTGTCTTTGTGTTATACATACAATCTCACCTGATATTAAGTGGTAATGTGGCTCAAAATTATGTATAATTTAAGCCGAGGAAAAGTCTAACTCAAGAATGCAACCACCGGACCACAGAAACAAATTGTTTGAGCTTAAATTAAAACTTGTACATGAAAACTTTTTACAGCGCAATAAGGTATATTAATAGGAACAGATACAGTGTTATCGTTGACACGTCACGTGACTATGTCGTTTACAAAACTAGAAGTTTTTTTTTTTTTATATACTTAAGGTTTAGCATTATGGCCATAATCTCACCTGATCTTAAGTGACGATACGCCCCAAGTTGGTAAACACTCTAATCCTGTAGAGGAACTGGCTCTCAAGTACAGCTGCCAGAACACACCTATTGGTATTTGGCGGCAGATTTACAACTTGAGGGTGGTAGCTACCCAGGCGGGCATCAGAAAAGCCCTACCACCATGCTACGGCTTCCTCACGATGTTTTCCTTCACCGAAAGCTCAAGCTTAGTGCAGGTGCTTAGATTCGAACTCACGTCGCTTGACGCGAAGTCGTACACACTACCACTGAGCTATCATCGCTTCAGTTTTCAATGGAAGAAAATGCCTCTCACCGTAATGCCCATTAGTTAACTAAACATACATCGGCTAATTCCGATACGGGACGCGTCTAAACGTGCCGCTATAACAAGTGTTACTTCTGATGTATGTCGGTCGTGATTCAGCTGAACACAATTGTCGAGTACTGCTATTTTGCTTAGTGGCTCTATACTTTTTAATAGCTTTGCAAAATTCCAGTTGAAATATAAAGAAACGCAAGCAGCGGTGATTGGTTACACGTGCGATCGATGGAAATGTAATTTACATTCTTACGTATCGGGCAGCAACAAACAATATAGCGCAGTTTAAACTTTAAGTTATTAAGTTAATTACTTTGAGATCCGTTTAATATTTTATATTTATTTATAAATTTAATTAAATATTAGATATTTTATTAGATATATGTAGATAACTAACTTTTACTCGCCACTTCGTCCGCGTTCGCATTACAGTTAGGTTTTAATGAAGAAATAAAAATATTTTGCAATAAAATTCGTACTATGCGTTAATTGTTTTATATAGTTAAGATTTAGCGTTATGGCCATAATTTTACCTGATCTCAAGTGACGATACGGCCCAAGTTGGTAGACACGCTAAACCTGTGGAGGGACTGGCTCTCAAGTGCAGCTGCCGGAACACACCTATTGGTATTTGACTGCAGATTTTCAACTTAAGAGTCGTTGTTAGCCAGGCGGGTACCAGAGAAAACCCTATCACCATGCTATGGTTTCCTCGCGATGTTTTCCTTCACCGAAAGCTCGAGCTCATTGTAGGTGGATTCGAACTCACGTCCCTTGACGCGAAGTCGTACAAACTACCACTGAGCTATCATCGCTTGAAATAATCATTTAGCTAGTAACGTATTCGTGATGCAGTAACAAACATTCAAACTTTTCACATCCGTTAGTTGTTTTATATTTTATCTATATATAATAATATTAAAGAGTAATGTATGTACAAAAATGTAACTAAAACAAATCTGAACCTCAATTATTTTACCATAGAATTATAACTGGACTTAACTCCTTATTGACATTGATTTCATTTTTCTCTTACTACCCGCACATTTACACGCAAATTAGTTCGAAAGTACTGGGACAGATTGTGACAATTTACTCGGTGATAACCGGAATTTCGGATGATCATTTACGACACACTTTCTACCGTAAAATGAATAACAGAATAATCTATATTTAAAGGAAAACATTTTCCTACTTTCTCTTAAAGCAATAGGTGGCTCTGCGGTCGAATGATTTACTACTGGGAAGAGAAAAACAACATTTTCCAATCCTTTTGGAGCCCAATGAAAGAGACTAATGTCTTTAAACATTAAGAATGTAGGGTATATCAAATATTTTAATTCGATTAGACGCGGTACGTGGATATTTTCAGGGTTGTCATGCTTATATATGTTATTAAAATATTAAAGCACCTCGACCACTTTATTTTGTGTATTTTGAAAGAAACTGAGTTGAAAAACTAAAGGAGTGAGGAGATACAGCTAACGCGTCACTGCTATAGTCGCTCGGCGATCGTTACATACGAGAGCGTGACGCGTCAGTCGCATTCAGTGTTGATGTAACCGGTTTATGTGACGTGCCAATACGTTTTTTACGTAATAGCGGGTAAACGATCAAGCGTGTCACCTGATGGTAAGTGATCACCGCACAACATCGAGGACTTGCTCTCAATTGCTGCTGCCGGAACACACCTATTAGTATTTGACGGCGTATTTTCAACTTGAGAGTGGTTGCTAGCCGGGCGGGTATTAGAAAAATCCCTATCACCATGTAATGGTTTCCTCACGATGTTTTCCTTCACCGGAAGCTCAAACTCATCGTAGGCGGATTCGAAGTCAAGTCACTTGACGCGAATTCGTACACACTACCACCGAGCTATCATCGCTTCAATCGCATATTTGACACGTTACAGTCGTATTTTGTATTATTAAAATTGTCATGAAGAATTTTCTATTTCTGTCGTATGGTCACACATACACTTTTTTGTTTGGTGTAAATTACCATGTTATTGTAAAAGACTTCCTTTTTTACTCCCACACTCATCTAACCTCTGAAGTGAATTCAAAATGTTTTCACAATCGGTTGGGACAATACGCTTAGAAATGTTTGTCTAACTGTTACGAAAACTTAAGCGCTTGTGGTCGAAATGATTCGACTATTTACTTTGTTATATACTTAACCCACTTTTACCTCTCGAGATGTTTTCTTTTTTATTAATTTAGACGTTGACATAAATCCAATTTACTTTATCCAATTTAGGTCTTTCGAGAACACTCATAGACGTAAAAGAAAATCTAGATCAGACTATGAATCTAATAGCATTATTATATACATATAGCTCAGTGGTACCTTATACGGATACCGCGCCAATGAACGTAAGTTTGAATTCCTACAATGAGTTTGAGCTTTAGGTAAAGAGAAACATTGTGATGAAATGATGGCTTGGTGTTGTAGCTTTTTCTTATGCACCCTGGCTGCCAATTAATTACCCAGTGTTACACCCTAAAATCTACCCTATCCAACCAAAAAAAGTCATCTTACCCTAGTTATACATTCAACAGTAGAAAAACCATCAAAAACTGTAGGGCTGAGTGCGTCACGCTTTACTTCTAGTGGATGCCATAAGACCATATAAAATATAGGGTAGTATAGAACTGTGGCAGTCCATTGAACAGCACAATAAATATCTACTAATACATTAAAACATATTATGTCTGAATTGTTTCTATAATAAACATTATATAAAGAATGATTTGTACAGAACAAATTCAAAAGATTAACGAAAGATGAAACATATATTGCATTTCTAAATATACAGTCACTCAGCGAACAGAGGCAATTATAATAAAATCCATCAAGAAACTTACTGAGTATACAATTTTCACATTTATCTCGGAGGAAACTTTTCGTTTTATAGTAGAAAAGTGTCATATATCTCCTTGATTAATAATTTTAGTTATCGTGTCAAATTAAATAAAAAAAAACGGTCCAGTAGTTTTTTTTTTATATAATAGCAGGCAAATGAGCAGGCGTGTCAAGTGATGGTAAGTGATCACCGCCGCCCATGGAAACCCACAACACCGGGGAAATCGCAACTGCCAGAACACGCCTATCGCTGTTAGGCGGCAGACTTTCAACTTGATAAGGGCTATGAAGAAGAATAGATTAAGTATATATTTTTTAAAGAGATCCCGAAAACGTGGCAACCCTGGGCGGAAACACAAACGTTGCGAATTCTTTTAAGAACGCGCTATATTTTTTCCGTTGAACAGACAGTATCATCCGGTGGTATCCGGTTTCACATTACCGCCCGGTTAACGAGCAGAGATTAAAACCTGGCGGAGTCTCCAGTGTTTATTTCCGGGCCGTTATTATAAATTTTAAACATGTTATTATGTTAATAGAAGCGGTCGAGTGTGTTTTTATGTTTGTTCCGCTCGCCTTTGTTTCATGTTGACGGGTTTTTTGAAACGACCGCTAATTTTTACCATTAGCGGCTCGTACGTGTTTAGAAAGATACGACACGAATTTCGCTGGCCGGAAACGGGTTCAATGTGTGAAAAATGGGAAACGTTTGTAATTTTTGCACGCCTCATAAGCGAAGCGTTGATGTGGGTACTACGGTCACATCACGCAAAAGCACTGATTTTTCAAATTTACGATGTCTGAATTTACCATATATTGCACTTGTAAAATAATATTACACACAATAATATATATATAAAAAAAACATTATTTTTACCACTCATGATATTTTTGATGCCATTTTTTTTATTTAAACTAGTTTAAACTGTTTAAAAAGTTCTGTATTGGACATCCGTGTGTCTGTATGTGCGTATCCTGTATGTTATCACGATAACGACCGAAACACTTTACTAATCGAGTCTTTCATTACGCTTCCGTTTAATTAGGAATAGAACCCTATTTATTTTCACGGTGTGGTTCGATGTGGTGTTTTTTTATAGTTAAGGTTAGCGTTATGGCCATAATCTCACCTAATCTTAAGTGACGATACGGCCCAAGATGGTAGACACGCTAAACTTGTGTAGGAACTGACTCTCAAGTGCAACTGCCGGAACACACCTATTGGTATTTGGCGGCAGATTTTCAACTTGAAGGTGGTAGCTAGCCAGTCGGGCATCAGAAAAAGTCCTACCACCGTGCTATGGTTTCCTCACGATGTTTTCCTTCACCGTAAGCTCAAGCTCATTGTAAGTGGTTGGATTCGAACTCACGCCCCTTGACGCAAAGTCGTACACACTACCACTGAGCTATCATCGCTATAATTGGTATTTTATTACATTTCATGTAGGGTAAATTATACTTTAATCCCATGTAATAAAAATATCGTGCGTGATAAACGTTACAACTATATGGTCAACGAACTGATTTATACATAAGTAGCTGTACCCGCGACTTAGCTCCCACTAGATACCAGGATGTCAACTAATCGCTTGACCTTCAAAGCCAAGCTACGTCGCTTATATAAGTTTTTTTTTTTGCAGAATTAGTTCAATAAACTCGTAAGGTCTTTAAGGTATAGCATCCTATGACATCCTATGACGTAGGGTCCTTCAAAAGAGGCGTGAAAAGGTATCTGAGCAGGGCCAGTATGACAGCGGTGACTGATTGTGAATTTTGGATCATTGTCAGTCACTTCTGCTCTGGATCGTACTTTACTTAACACCAGATGCAGTACAGTTAGTACGCTGCGCAACATAAAACAATAAAAAAATAATAATAGTAATCTCACCTGATCTTAAGTGACAATACGGCCCAAGTTGGTAGACACGCTAAACCTGCGGAGGAACTGGCTCCCAAGTGCAGCTGCCGGAACACAGCTATTGGTATTTGGCGGCAGATTTTCAATTTAAGGCTGGTAGCTAGCCAGACGGGTATTAGAAAAAGCCATGTAAATTATTTATATATGTTTATTAAATTGGTATTTATGTACAACATGAAATAGTATATTATTTATTGTATTTCCTTATATATACATAGTGTATACGTTTATATATGTATCATAGTTAGTTTTAGTTATTATAGTAGCTAGTTTTGTCTTTCATTTGTTGTTTTCTTTACACCTACCATCTTTTATCTCTGCACCACCTTAAGGTTGGCTGTTAGATAATGCCTATGGGATTTAATCCACCGTTCTACCATACATAAAGTGTAAAATAAATAAATATGTTTTTTTTTACACTTTTGTAACGTTTTTTCAATACAGCTTTGCGCCTATTGAGGTTAGCATGATATTATAGAGCACAAAGCGTTCTATAGTGATTTCTCTAACATATACAAAAATATTTTTTGATATCCAGCTGGCAGGTCCTAAGTTAATCGCTCAGCCACTCAAACGTTTCCGGTTTTATAATACTATACTAAAAATATAGATAACAACGTTATTGGTATGCAATAAAATTATGGAATAACTGATGATAACAGCCATACTTAGCATATTAATATTGGAATGAAGCTTCTTATCGCACGATACGGATGAAAGCTAGACAAACCAAAATGTAATACTTTGCCTGTCACGACGCTTGCTTTAGTTTGTTCTATATTGCAGTAAAGGGTAGACGGTTATCCATAGCGCGTACGCTATTGGCTGTAGCCAGTCAGATGTGCGCGCTTATTGGTTCAAGACAGTCAGTAAGTTCTCAACGGCTGCGCAGATATAGTTTGGACACGTCATACGGGTTAGCTGTTTCGTAGCATATTATACGTATTATAATGAATTATATGAATTGAAAATGGTGTGACTACAATAAAATGTTTATTTTCACAACTAGAAATAATGTGTTGATTATGAAATTTTCTAACATTGCCTCGATTCATTAGTTATCTCTGCGTTTAACGTAATTGTTCACAGATGCTAGTAATTTATTTATTTTTACTTGTTAATCAATATTTAAATACGGTTTATCAATAATAATATAGCCCGTAAGGAATTTAGTTCAAACCGAGTGTTCCACGACACCCACGCATTTTTATGAATGAATAAACACATCATTGCACTTTTAATATGTTCACAGGCGAGCTTAATACCACAAGGCATTTTCTTCCATCTAACCATCAGTATTGTTATCAAAATAACAAAATAAAAACTGTAGATAGACAAAAGAAAATAAAAAAAAACAGCAAAGTGAACTAAACATTGAATATAACTAAAATACATAAATAGTGTATTGAATAAATAAAACAAACACATACAGAACATAAACATTCAGTCATATACATACGTAATTGCATATAGATATATAAGACACGACATTAATAATTATAATAAGGTATAACGCACACAGCACACAAACAAGCAAGTATATTGGAAATACAAATGTCACTCAAGCTAAAATACACATAAAGTCACGATGACCTTAAATAAACAATTATTTATAACAATTACCCCATATCAGAACGGATTGTTCTGAACACGTGAGTACTTAAAGATTAAAACGGAAAATAAATACCAACTTACACAAGGAAAACTCGGAACTACACAAGAAAAAAAGAAAAAAGAAAAATCGAGTCCTACAATGCACGGACGGAAGTTGGGGATATCTTTATCTAGTTATTGGACACGATTTCGTTCGCATTTCCTCATTATGGATACACAGCGGTGAAATTACATATAAAAAATTATATCTACCCACAGTCACGTAGACTTCAATAGTTTAAAAACACGAACCACTTTCTTTCGTCAATGATATGAAACTTTATATAGCTAGCGAAGATGTATCAGTTGGTAGTGTGTATGGTCGCTACGTCAATGGACGTGATTTTGAATCCCTGTAATAAGTCTGAAATTTTCGTGACGAAAAAACATCATAATAAAACCATAGGCATTGTGGTCGGGCTTTCTCTGATGCCCACTTGGCTAGCTACCACCCTCAAGTTGAAATCTGCCACCAAATACCAATAGGTGTGTACTAGCAGTTGCACTTAAGAGCCAGTCCCTCCAAAATGAAGACTGGCAATGCACTTGCGATATTCCTGGTGTTGTGGATGTCCGAGGGCGGCGGTGATCACATACCATCAGGTGAGAATAGTGCTCGTTTGCCCGCTATTACATTAAAAAAGTTGCACGGTAGTAAGTCTTTATTTAATATCCGCCCGGCTAGCTAACACCCTCAAGTTGAAAATTTCTTGCCAAATACATTAAGATGTGTTCCGGCAGTTGTACTGGGGAGTCAGTCCCTCCAGTAGGCTGAGCGTAAAAATCAAAACTCAATATTAAAAAAATACCGATAAATAGATAAACAATATAACAGAAAAAAGTTTGGAAAATCCGAAGTTGCATGCCTCATAATTAATTGTTTTTTATTTAATAAAAATTAAACCACATCGAATCAGACCGTGAAAAGCAATACGGTTCTATTCCTAATTATACTGAAGCGTTAGGAAAAAAAGACTCGATAAGTAAAGTGTTTCGGTCGTTATCGTGATAACATACAGGATCCGCACATACAGACACGCGGACATCCAAGACAGAACTTTTTTAACTAGGTTAGATAACAGAACTGGCATCAATAATATCAAGAGTGTTAAAAATAGTGCTTTTTCTTGATATGTGTGTGTATATATTATTATACAAGTGCAATATATGATAGATATATACAGGGCATACAGAATCGGCACACACAGAATCCGCACATACAGACACACGGACGTCCAAGACATAACTTTTTAACTAGTTTATATAACAGAAATGGCATCAAAAATATCATGAGTGTTAAAAATGGTGTTTTTCTTGATATGTGTGTGAATATATTATATTACAAGTGCAATATATGATACATATATACAGGGCATACAGAATCGGCACATACGGAATCCGCACATACAGACACACGGACGTCCTAGACATAACTTTTTTTAAACAGTTTTTTTAACTAGTTTAAATAACAAAACTAACATGAAATATATCATTAATGTTAAAAATAGTGTTTTTTTTTTTTAATATGTGTGTATATAATGTACTCAACTGTCTTCACTTCTTCTTCAATGTCTCTATGTGTATAATTAAATATGTATGTATATGTGACATTATATTTAACCCTTGATAATACTGTATTTTTTACGTACCGTGTCTTGCACCGGATGCCTGCTGAAAATCAACGCCGAGTGCTTTCTACGACACTTCAGCATATGCCCTTGTATATATTTCGCGTTGTACAGTCCATTACGAATAAATGATATTTTTCATTCTTCTTAAAAAGAGTTCAGCAGAAACGGCACAAAATCCGTTAAAGCCTCGTAATGAACTCCCATTGATTCTTCTAACGAAGCAATAGGAACCCATTGTCTCCGACTCCGATAGAATTCCCATAATTGATCAAATCTGAGAAATATCACGAAACGTGAAGATTATTTCTCGAAGCTTCAAACGATTTGGCTTTCTTTTATATTAATTTACTTTCTTTTAACTATGAAAGCTTTATGATTGTTATAGCCGCTTCGAGATACTTTTTTTTTTTATAAAGATAAATTCATTCAAGATTATTTTAATAATTACTAGATTTTACGCACGACTTTGCTCGAGTTACTACTGATGATAAGTGTCGTACGTAGTTTGACCCTTTCTTTGGAACCCCACTTCCAATGAGAAAGAAAAGCCTGTCTCCAGGTTTCCGCCTATCTCTATAACATAATACCAAAATTCATTTTATCGCTTCAGTGATTTACGCGTGAAAATATAACAAACATACATACTTACGTTCACATTTATAATATTACTGAGGATTATAAAGTATTTTGTAATACTAGTTGAGTACGTGGGTACACTTGTATATAAAATTCTGTTACCTTTTTAAAAATACCTTCGCTCTTATTTGTGGTAGCGTGATGTCAAATAGCCTAAAGCCTTTTTTTATGTAAAAGCGGGCAAACGAGCGTGTCACTTGATTGTAAGTGATCACCGCCGCCCATGGACACCCACAACGCCAGGAGAATTTTGGCAGGTGTATTTTCGAGGGACTGGCCACCAAATGTAACTGCCGGAACACACCTATTGGTGTTTGGCGGCAGATTTTCAACTTGAGGGAGTCGCTAGGCGTACGGTCATCAGAAAAAGTCCTACCACCATGCAAACAGCCTGAATTACACACATTTTTCTTGCGAATGGCAGTTCTTAAGGTTCACTGGTTCAAACTAAATAACTTTACCGTTATATAGTATTTGAAGCGGTGATAGCTCAGTGGTACTTCGCGTCAAGGGACGTGAGCTCGAATCCAAGCACCTACAATGAGCATGAGCAAACATCGTGAGGAAGCCGTAGCATTGTCGTAGGGCTTTTTCTAATGCCCGCTTGGCTAACAACCAACCTCAAGTTGTAAACCTGCCGCGAAATACCAATAGGTGTGTTCCGGCAGCTGCACTTGAGAGCCAGTTCCTCCACAGGTTTAGCGTGTCTACCAACTCGGGCCGTATCGTCACTTAAGATCAGGTGAGGTTATGGCAATAATGCTAAAAACCTTAAGTATAATATATATATGAGGAACAATTATTTGTTGTACATTGTCCTCCTTTGGACTCAAAACCTTATTGACGTTGGACGTAAAACGTCAACGGGGCGGGTTTTGTGAGGTAACTTCTTAAACTACCATGCAAACCGTTGGGTCAAACCATTTTCTTCCTGGTTTTGTATAATTTAGAAAATGACTCTACTATATATTTCTATTCTTTCCTGTATAAAGTTACGTCGTATATAATATTTATACTTTCATTATTTACAACCTAAACGGTCTTATAAAATAGGTGAATTTCACCACGAGTTTGTTCTTTCGAATGCAATATGGCGTTTATTTATATATTTATGACGTGTATTGTATTAAAAAAGATATTTTATGAGAATCTTTATTCACAATACAGTAAGCCTACACAAATTGATACTAAAAATTTATTCGAAATAATATTACGAGTGAACAAATAATAACTTAAATATGTAATAATTTTTCTTGAAGTTTCAGTTTTTTGGATTACTGAAAGAGCTGAGAAAAATGATATTATAAAATATGTTACGAAGGTCGAATTATTTCATGAATAAACGTTATTTTATTGTTTATTTATTCATACTAAACGCTATTATTGTTTTGAAGCGATGATAGCTCAGTGGAAGTGTGTACGACTTCGCGTCAAGGGACGTGAGTTCGAATCGAACCACCCACAATGAGCTTGCTTTCGGTGAAGGAACACATCGTATGGAAACCATAGTATGGTGGTAGGGCTTTATTCACCCTCAAATTGAAAATCTGCCGGCAAATACCTATAGGTGAAAAAAATAAAAAATAAAATTACTATATACTTACAAATTTATTACTTATGTCATAAAATAATATCTAGAAGGCAATAAAACTGCACGTTAAGTTTCATTGACAAAATAAACGAAAATATGCAAAAAAAAAAAAAAAAAACGAATTATATTAAATTGTGAAAGAGAGAATATGCCCGTAAAACTCGAGTACTAAATCTCTGACGCTAAGTCGAGGGAAACGTGCCTGAAAAATAAAAACTTGGGAAACAAGCGAACTTTCTTATTCATTGCCGTATTCTCACCTGGACGGGAAGTTTTCTTAGGATATTAAAAATCATTGTGAGGCCAACTTGGACTGTTAGTAGACGGCACTTTATTATAATGTTTTTTTTTCAATAGTTCCTTAGCAAAGCATAGTTTATATGCTAAACGTATTATAATCCAGGAATGAACCTCCACTGGTTTAGCGTGTCTACCAACTTGGGCCGTATCGACACTTAAGATCAGCTGAGATTATGGCCAACTTAAGTATAAAAGAAAAATGAAGTTACTACATTGCTGAGAGCCAGTCCCTCCTATAAAGGCCGGGAATGCTCCAGCGATTCCTCTGGTGTTACGGGTGTCGATTGGCGGCGGTGATCGCTAACCACCAGGTGACCCACTGGAACGTTTTTTTTTTTTTTTTTTTTTTTTTTATGTACTTAAGGTATAGCCTTATGGCCATAATCTCACCTGATCTTAAGTGACGATACGGCCCAAGTTGGTAGACACGCTAAACCTGTGGAGGAACTGGCTCTCAAGTGCTGCTGCCGGAACACACCTATTGGTATTTGGCGGCAGGTTCACAACTAGAGGGTGGTAGCTACCCAGGCGGGCATTAGAAAAAGCCCTACCACCATGCTATGGTTTCCTCACGATGTTTTCCTTCACCGAAAGCTCAAGTTCATTGTAGGTGGTTGGGTTCGAACCCACGTCCCTTGACGCGAAGTCGTGCACACTACCACTGAGCTATCATCGCTTCAACCATGACCAGCATTATATCTAAAAAAAAATATCCAAACTACGGACAGCTGAGGAGTTTACCATTATGCCTAAAGTAAGCGCGTTCAGTCAAGTATAGGTAACTAGCAACCTACTCGAGTTGGCTTATACATGTAGACTGATTCCGGAACGCGCTGTTCCGAAACGCACCGTTATTACAAATGATGTGTATAATTATGGTAGTCGATAACTTGTTTGCATAGAAAGGTTTAAATTACCACTACAATACATTACTAATTAGTATGTAAAATAACCAGCTATGCGCGATCTCGTTTGCGTGGAACTATACTTTTTTTTTATATCTAAGGTTTAGCGTTATGGCCATAATCTCAGCTGATCTTAAGTGACGATACGGCTCAAGTTGATAGACACGTTTAATCTGTGGAGGGACGCCACAAGTGCAACAGCCGGAACATACCTATTGGTATTTGTCGGTATATTTTCAACTTGAGGGTGGTAGCTACGATGAGATACGAACTTCTTAGCAAACTACGGATTCACCGTAACAGTGCCGGGTACATCGTAAAACCTTATCGTTGTGGCAGAGAGAAAATAACAGAGATAGTGTCCGAGACTTGCAACTTCGGATATAGGTTTAAGGAGGCCTCTTTTCGACAATTGTCAACACTCACCTTCACCGGTCGTGTTTTTCTCTGCCCAGTATAAATCATTCCCGATAATAATATACAGCATAATCATCAAAACAGTGTCAATCATAAAGAAATATAAATCTTACGTGCCTGCCATTATGTTCCATCTACGTACATAAACTACCCTCCTAACTATGTCGATGTGGCCGAAGACGCATTAGGCCGCTTCATTTGTCAAGCGGTGAGTGTCCCGGCGAAGGACATTGTGGCCTTCAACCTCAAGGTGGCCATAAAACACGGTGACCAAAGGGTCACACAAGCTATAATTGCCCAAACCCCAACCACAAGGCAATTATAGAAATAAGAGAAAAAAATATAATAATAATAATAAAAAACTACCCTCCTTTCACTATTTTGCCATAAAACACCCAACCTATAACTACATCCTTATATATGTATATAATTTTTGCATTTTATAAGTATAGCAGTTATGCAAGAACTCTTCAGGCGATCCAATTTTACGCTACAAGAATGGGAAAAAAACGTAAAACGGTTTTTATTTTCAAATAGTTCCATATATTTAAGAACAGACACTAAATAATTCAATACAATGACAGTAGTAACGCGTAGGGACGTCGCTTCAATTGTAAATGAGTTTGAATCTCTACAATGGGCTTGAGATTTCGCTGAAGAAAAAACATCGTGATGAAACCATAGCGTGATGGTAGTGCCTTTTATAATCGTCACATCTGGAAGGCGACAGGCAGCCGAGGGGTTTTAGTTTTTTTTTTATAGTTAAGGTTTAGGCGTTATGGCCATTATCTCACCTGATCTTAAGTGACGATAAGGCTCATAATGGTAGACACGCTAAACCTGTGGAGGAACTGGCTCTCAAATGCAGCTGCCGGAACACACCTATTGGTATTTGGCGGTAGGTTTACAACTTGAGGGTGGTAGCTACCCAGGCAGGCATTAGAAAAAGCCCTATCACCATGCTATGGTTTCCTCACGATGTTTTCATATACCGAAAGCTCGAGCTCATTGTAAGTGCTTGGATTCGAACTCACGTCCCTTGACGCGAAGTCGTACATACTACCACTGAGCTATCATCGCTAGTACCTATTCCCGGCGGTTAGCGCCGGATGAGTCCCACATACCTCCCTTAGTCCCTTTTCATGCACTTTTCTAATGCCCACTTGGCGACCTACCATCATTAAGATGAAAATCTGCTGTCAAACACCCATAGGTGTGTTCCGGCAGTTGCACTTGAGAGCGACTCTCTCCAGTAGGCTTAGGTCGAATATAGAAAGGTACGTTACATAATAATCATTCTAATCCCTCGATAGTAGGCATTATATTCGAGGTCACTAATGCGATGTGATTGTTTAAAAAAAAAAAAATGGAAACCGTCTGGGAAATTCTAGACCCGTGTAATCTAGGCCGGGTAGACTATAGACCGGGATTAATACTTTCATTCTGTTTGACCTACAGACGACTTCTCAGTGGCTCAATTGGCTCAGTTGGCTCAGTTGTCTTTACGAAGTATTTCTCCTTTCACTTCGTCTAATCGATTGTGATCTTTCACTTACTTTAATATATTTTTTTATATATATTTCATTAATATATCGTCTCGACTTCGTAAGGGTTATGGAGTATACCTGCCTACTCATTAAACTATTTAACTTACACGTTTAAAACTATTTTCCATTTTTTTTTTAATCATTTGATTCGTAAGATATAGACATACAGTATTACTGCAGTTAAATAAATATTGTTTAGAGCGATAATTTAGTACCCTGATTATGTATTTCGCAAAATCAAAGCGATAACAAAAATCGCAAATAATCGGCGATAAAGGTACAGAATACGACTTTATATTTTGATAACTAAATTGGTGATGGTGGTAAGGCTTTTTCTAATGCCCGCCTTGCTAGCAACCACTATAGGGGTGTTCCGGAAGTTACAATGGAGAGCCAGTCCCTCCATAAGGCTTAGCGTATTCACCATCTTGGGCCACAGTGTCACTCATCACCAGGTGAAATTGTAGTCATAATGGTAAACCTTAACTATAAAAAAAGGTTGCAATTTTGAAGCAAACATTCAGTTACCTTTTTTGCGAAATATATAATACTGGTGACCCGCGACTATGTTCACATATTCCCGTCAGTCACGAGTTATCGAGATCTCTTCGAGATATACAGCGAGCGTATACATTATGAAAGGAAGATACATTTCGAGGGAATAAGTCTAGTATATTCGGGCCTATCTCAGCAACAGTATCAATGAATAATTTAATGCCTATTTTACACACGCAGGGGATAAAATGTTAAAAACGACGAAACAAGTGTTTATTTATTTATATTACTGAGTTTTTAGGCAAGTCAAAAGACAGATTTTTGTTTTTCGTACGTACAAACTTTTTAGAGACCCATTTTTCATGAATAAGTCTGTCCATTAGTGGAAAACGTATGAGAACTTGTTCGGTAGTTTTTATAAGTATCGTGTATATATAAGTTGAATAAAGCCGTGTCCAAAATAGAACCCCGAGGAATGCCATTATTTAATTTTCTGAATTCACCTACCACAGTAAGTGAATTCACTTACTGTGGAATCCAGATGTACGCTAAATAATCTTTGTGAGTGCAAGTTGCAACTAAGATGAACAATTTCTTTACTCGGCAACTCGGATAGCAGCTTATACAATAAGCCCTCTCGCCAAACTGTGTCATATGCGACAACAAGATCAACGAAAACGGCTTCCAAATTTAGTTCGAATTATTAAATTAAATTTCGAAGCGATGATAGCTCAGTGGTAGTGTGCACGACTTCGCGTCAAGGGACGTGGGTTCGAACCCAAGCACCTACAATGAGCTTGAGCTTTCGGTGAAGGAAAACATCGTGAGGAAACCATAGCATGGTGGTAGGGCTTTTTCTAATGCCCGCCTGGCTAGCTACCACCCTCTAGTTGTGAACCTGCCGCCAAATACCAATGGGTGTGTTCCGGCAGCAGCACTTGAGAGCCAGTTCCTCCACAGGTTTAGCGTGTCTACCAACTTGGGCCGTATCGTCACTTAAGATCAGGTGAGATTACGGCCATAACTGTAAACCTTAAGTATAAAAAAAAAAAAAAGTTCCTGTTGAAAATCTGTCTGTATATGAGTGGTCAGAGCCAGCACTTGCTTCGTACAGCTTCTACCACATCTGAATCCAACATGCTCTATTGATACAACCTCGTCAATAAGCGTTGCAATGCTTGGGAGTAGCATTCGTTCTAGTAAATTGTAACAGCCTGCTAATAGAGCTTTTAAGCGGAAATCAGAAGGTGGTCTAGTTAACCTGGCTTTAAAAAGGGCAATAACATTTCTCTGCTTGAATGGGAGGGAAAGGGAGGGTCTGGCTCTCAAGTGCAGCTACCGGAACTCACCTATACGTATTTGGCGGCAGATTTCTAACTTGAGGGTGGTAGCTAGCTAGAGCTAAAAATCCCTACCATCATGCTATGGTTTCATCATAATGTTTTCTTCACCAAAATAGGCAGTACAATGTTAGGTAGAATAGTAGGTACCTAGGTGAGATAAAGAAGAAGCGAAATCAATCGTTGGAAAATTACTTGGATAAGAGCTCTGTTATTTAGAACACGGCCCGTGAGTCCGTAGATTAAACTAATCAACTAACAAAAAGGGAAACAAATTGTCGGTTAGTATATATTGTTTTAATTCTGAGACGTTCTGTTACAGTTTAGCCGTTGTCTCTTACGTACTTCTGTAATTTTAATCCAGACAGCTGTTCTAATTTGTAAGTAAATCGTTATTGTTCTCGATGGAAGTGTTGTTACGTCGGCGGTTCCATTAGTTTGAGTAACTCTTTATAATTTGGTTTGCGAGACGCATCTGGAACGTTCTAAATTCGTAACAGGATACCGGGTATTGCGTAGATTATGCTGTAGACAGTCTGGTTCATCTGCGATAAAAGTTTTTTTTTTTTTAATGAGTGAGTAAAGTTAAATTCATGATATAAATAATATTCTTGATAGATTTAGGTGTTAGCTTTTGTCCGTTGGATAAATAATAGCTATAATTGAATTCAAAATGGTTTATACTGCACACTGATCAAGAAAACCGCTCGACAGATTTCAATGAAATGCACCACTTTGTGCAAATTGGGAGGTAGAGAAGTCCTCTTTTATTATTATTGTTATATACAAGGTTTAGCGCTATGGTCACAATCTCAACTGATGTTAAGTGGCTCAAGATGGCGATCACGCTAAGCTCATCGGGGTGTCTGGTTCTCAAGTGCAACTGCCGGAACATGCCTATAGGTATTTGACGGCAGATTTTCAACTTGAAGATGAAAGCTCGCCAAGCGGGTATTAGAATAAGCCTTACCACCATACACATGGACTTAATATAATAATTACATGACTGTAGAGATGATAAAATACGCCGAAATGTGATTGGAAACATAATTCAAGACCACGTAAACAAGATCAAGGCAGTAGCTAAAGCTAACGAAAATAATATAAATGTTAACGACAATTGTAAGCCTCAAGGCCACTTGGTTATAATAAATACGAGTATGATAATAATACGTAAGCTAAGGGAGTCCTAATTGACGTAACAATCACAGATAATCTTACATGTTTCCTAATTAGTATTTTTCCTATAATAAAGTAACAAAGCCTACTTCTCTACCACTTTTTCTAGCTAAATAGAATGTCTAAACCGCGATTTACTTTGTAATAATTGTCAAGGGACGCGAGTTCGAATCCAAGCATCTACAATGAGCTTGAGCTTTCGGTGAAGAAAAACATCGTGAGGAAACCATAGCATGGTGGTAGGGCTTTTCCGATGACCGTTTTGCGAGCTTTCATCTTCAAGCTCTTCATCTGCCATCTTCGTGATAGGCTTGGCGTATCCATTGTCTTGAAACACGGCATCACTTAACATCAGATGAGCAATTGGCATATACATATATACGGTGGCGTAGAGTAGCACGTCGATATAACGTTTGCTGTGACGAATTACGGGTCAATTCGACTGCTAAATATATATATATTTCTCTTGCAAGTAACCTTTTTTTTTATTTCGATCTGACATACGCTGTTAGCCGTAAGGGCTTTTACAGCTTCACCGAACATTTTGGGGCGAATGCTAAGGGCACTCAGCCCCGTGGCAGCGGGCGCAAGGGTGCCAGAACGGCCGAACCTCGACTTGGATTACTGCTGGAAAACTAACAAAGATTCCCGATCCTAACTAACCAACAGGTCCTACAATAACATAGGGCATGCCACGCGAGGGCCGCAGGGGTAGTCCCTTACAGAACCGTGTACTTAATGTGTGGGTGTGCAAGGATGATATGCGGTGTGATGATGTACTCTCAGTGATGTAGAGTGTCACTGTATCGCGCGAGCAGAGTCGCTTGAGGGCTCCTATCCGGAGGATCGATCCTGCAAGTAACCTAGTTCCTGGGGTTGCGTGTAGATCGAATTCAACCAACTCTATTTACGTGCAGAATATGTTTTATCTCAATTGCGCTTCCAGTACCTAAATCTATTTCGATGTTAATTGCGTACGCCCGACACCATCGATATCGAGTGATCGGCAATCGGTCAACGGGGCTGAACCGGTCGGAGCACTGAACGGACCGATGAAAAATCCCGGCTAAACCGCCGGAAACGCGATCCGGCCGATACACACGAGCGTCACGGCCGGCACTCAATCTTGTTTTTGATATACGACCTCTATTTATTTAGGCAGAGACGGTACCGCATATTGAATACGCCCTTTATTGCATATATTAATCTGTCATGTAATAACATGGTAAAATGAAAGAGATTAATATGTATGGAGCATGCTGTACGGACGTGAATCAGTAATTAATTAATATGAAAGGTCTAAATTAATTAATATCTATTGAAAACTGTAAGTCAAGATTGTTAGGAAAAATTTTATTTATCTTATTTAGGGTTTACCATGTCTTAAACATGTATACAAGTAGAAAATATGCGAATCTAATACTGAGCTGTTAAAGCTGTTCCTTGTCTCTGCCAGTACATAGATTAGTCACCATAGTATCTTTATAATGGGTTTTTTATGGAATTTGTCACCTAATCAGTCTATTTTTAACGTTAACGAATACTTGTAAGTATACTCTCCCAGCTCTGGGAAACAGCGAAGGTTATGTGGTACTCGTCCAGTCAATGAGTTGATGAAGCGATGATAGCTCAGTGGTAGTGTGTACGAATTCGCGTCAAGGAACGGGAGCTCGAATCCAACCACCTACAATGAGCTTGAGCTTTCGGTGAAGGTAAACAACGTGAGGAAACAATGTCATGATGGTAGGGCTTTTTCTGATGCCCGCCTGGCTAGCTACCATCCTCAAGTTAAAAACCAGTTCCGGTAGCTGCACTTGAGAGCCAGTTGTTTCACAGGCTTAGCGTGTCCACCAACTTGGGCCGTATCGTCACTTAAAATCTGGTGTGATTATGGCCATAACGTTAAACATTAATTATTAAAAAAAGTTCAAACTTGTAATCACCGTCTCACCACATGATAACAAAAATGGAGAGGTAAAATAAGAATGCATATCAAATTAAAATCCTTATTCAATTTAAGCCCTAAGAAGGCGCTAATGAACGTCAAAACTACCATTGGCTGCGAAAGTAATGCAGCCATCGAAAAGAATCGGCAACAAACTCAATCTGCATGTTTTTAGTTATTTTAAGTTGTACATTTATAATAGGTATTAGCAGATGCACAGTGATAGGTGTTGCCCAAAAAAATTTTTTTTTATACTTTATGTTTGGCGTTATGGCCATGATCTGACCTGATCTTAAGTGATGATACGGCCCAAGTTGTGTAAACCTGTGGAGTAACTGGCTCTCAAGTGCAGCTGCAGGAACACACCTATTGGTATTTAGCGGCAAGTTTTACAACTTGAGGGTGGTAGCTAACCAGGCGGGCATTAGAAAAAGCCCTACCAATAACATCATGGTCTCTCGCATATTGATTCACCCGATGAGAACCTTTCGTAACAGTTATTACTTAAAAACTTAGAGTACTTAGGGTGGACTGGTATTATCACAGTGCCCTGATTCAACTCAATATCTCCGCAACAAAACTGATTAACTTGAGTAAGGCATTCGCCGGTGGCTATAAATGCCTTCCTTTCGCAGTTATTTAAATTTTCCCCGCCATCATAATGAAACATCCGACATTTTTGATAAATGACAAAATTACGCTCTAACGGTTTCACAAAAACTTTTACGGACTCGAGATTATATTGTCTTCATTATAAATAATTTGTTTTGATATTAACTTTTGGATGTATAACTTTTATGGGACGGAATAAATTTTGTTTTCGTCCTTCGATGCTCTATATTGATTTATCTGATCAATACAGTTCCATTGTATGTGATAGTTAAAACTAAATTGCTTCTATTACTTGCCTTTAACTTTGTAGTACTTCTGTAAGCAATGTTTATAACCAATATGATTTTTTACGATCACGCGATATAAGAAAACGCAATGTCAGAAGGGTTTAGGCAAGTTTTAAGAGAGTATTTTTAAATCGAACAACTTTTGGAACTCGTCCTTAATCTTAGATAATGGTATTTTGTTGATAATGATATTCTTCTATTAAATTGTAATTGCGTTTTCATTGGGATGGATTTTAATAATACATACATACATAATATTACGCCTCTCTCCCATAAGGGTAGGCAGAGACCACATCCTTCGACTTTCTACGATCCTGACATACATCTTTCGCTTCTTCTACTTTCATAAGCACCTTCATACATGCTCTTCAGTTACTTTTGACCTGGCCTTTCTCCTGAACGTCCTCGATCTGATCGAGATATGTTCGCCTAGCTTGACCCTTACCAGCGTGCCCATTCATACTCGCCTTGTAAACTTGTTTTGTCAATCTTCTTTTATCCATCCTCTCTACATGTCCAGACCAATTAAGCATTCCTTTCTCTATCTTTGTCACTACATCCTCTACCACACAACAGCGTTCCCTTATCACACTATTCCTTACTTTATCTATCATTATACTTAATAATAATATCTTGTATCTTTTATAATAAACTGGTGTTCATTCGATAGACGAAATTGGCTTATAGAAGAGCGTAACCGAATTTTGATAAATTGTTTGGTAAAATTGTTATTTATTCTAGCCCTTTATAGGCATAGACACTATTCAAAGTGATGATACTTGAAAAACTTTTGAAAGCGACTGTTTAATCAATGTTTTGTAAGTTTTAGAAGCGACGATAGCTCAGTGCTAGTGTGTACAATTTTGCGTCAAGGGACGTGAGTTCGAATCCAATCACCTACAATGAGCTTGAGCTTTCAGTGAAGGAAAACATCGTTACAAAACCATAGCATGGTGGTAGGGCTTTTATTAATGCCCGCCTGGCTATCCACCACCCTCAAGTTAAAAATCTACCGCCAAATACCAATAGGTGTGTTCCGGCAGATGCACCTGAGAGCCAGTTCCTCCACAGGTTTAGCATGTCTACCAACCTGGGCCGTATCGTCACTAAAGATCAGGTGAGATTATGGCCATTACGCTAAACCTTAACTATTAAAAAAAATATTAGGTTCAATGGTAGTCTGGAATAAGTTGGAAGGCAGTACGCAATGTATGGCAAAAGATGTGAATGTAGTTCCACTGTGAGGCTTTGTACTAACTATTTCTAGATGTTCCTACGAACCCGGAAGCAAAGTTTCACGGTCTGCGGCAAGTAAGGGAGAATTTAGTATTACCATGGGGGTTTTTATGACGTATTCCTGTTTATCAGCACATGGGGTGTTCCTAATATTGAGCTTGTAATTTGTCCAGGCACACGCAGGTGGAAGGTCCGTAAATAGCATGTACCCATATTACTGCGATGCACATTGCATGTGATAACTTGACAAAAAAAAACAAATTCCTTGATAGTTCGACTGCGTGGTAGTTTCAATAGTAATCTAAAGCTATTTAAGGTACAACGGACCTATATATTTCTCTCGTCACTGATCGGATTAAATAAAAAGTGTGCGTATCGTGGAACTTACTGGAAGTTGTAGATATTATTTTTGAAAATTTTACTTTAAATCCTTACTAGCTTAGACTAAGTTTGCTGATTTTTTTTTTTTTATTTTAGTCATGGCCATAATCTCACCGGATGTTAAGTGACGAAGAGAACTAAGATAGAGGACACATGGTCTAGTGAAGGGGCTGGTTCTCAAGGGCTACCGTCGGAACACATAGGGACCTGAGGACCTGAGGACATAGAGACCTGAGGGAGGTAGCTAGCCAAATGGGCATTAGAAAAAGCTTTGTCACGGTGCTATGGTTTCATCACGATGTTTTCCTTCACCTAGAGCTCAGACATTACAGGTATTTAAACTCACGCCCGATGACGCAGCGTACGTGGACACTAACAACTAAGCCAGCCTCGCTTTTCTAGTCAGACGCTGAATCTTACACATCTCGTCCAGCCACTCAGGCTGGAGGCAACACATATAAACGTTATAATGAATTAAAAACATGTTCCCTTTTTGTAATGAATAAAAAGTTTGAACAACATCCGTGTGGTGAAAAAACGTTATTAGCAGAAGAAAAATTTAATTTCCACAGGTTGTAAACAATACAGGTCGGCATAATAAATTCAAACGTTAAAAGCTGAAATAACGTTGACCTAAACTGGAACGCGAGAGACCAGTTACTGTCTGGACTATCTACCACTGTAACTCGAATTCAAAATCTTGTAATAGTAAATACTGACTTATAGAAACTAAACAAATAGAAAGAGACAACAAACAATTCAGCATTTATTTCTTCCAAATGGTTTCCTTCTATTAATTAATAATTATTGGTCATTTCAGTGTTACGAACGATAACTATACGAACACGCTCCATCGCCTTATTGCACGTCTCACAAGCGAAGGGTTGATGTGTGTACTTCTGTCACTTCACGCAAAACAACTGATTTTTGCAACTTAAAATGTCTCTATGTATCATATATTGCACTTGTAAAATAATATATACACACGCATATCAAGAAAAAACACTATTTTTAACACTCGAGATATTTTTGACGCCATTTTTGTTATTTAAACTAGTTAAAAGACTGTTTAAAAAAGTTCTGTCTTGTACGTTCGTGTGTCCGTATGTGTGGATCCTGTATTTCATCACGATAACGACCGAAATACTTTACTAATCGAGTTTTTTTTTTATCTTATGCTTCAGTATAATTTGGAATAGAACCCTATTACTTTTCACGGTCTGATTCGATGTGGTATAATTGATCTAAAATAAACAAAAAAAAATAGATTATGAGGCGTGCACTTTTGGATTCTCCAAACTTTTTTTCACTTTCCATCAGATGTGACTGAAGTGAAGTCTTTTATAGTTAATTTAAATAAAACATGAAATTAATATCGATATAACTCATTTATTTGAGTATTTTAATGTTTTACTCGTAATACGCCCTCGTGATTTGACTCTGATTTTGATTGATTGATGATTGATCTCCATTTGAATCTGTCAATATTTAATGTTGATATATATCCTCGATTACAATAATAAAATAGAACAACTTTTGTCGGATGAAAGTACATACAAGAAGGTTAAAACAGACCCAACCAACAAAGTTTTAAAGGCTACTAGCTCTTTAATAAGCAGTTACTCCGACACATTAAATCTTGACGTAAACTTACTCGTCCCATCGTGTGCAAAACCTCCTAAACTGTATGGGTTACCGAAAATACACAAGCCAAATGCTCCACTACGTCCCATCGTGAGTCAGATCGACACACCAACCTACAGATTGGCTCAGCACGTAGCAAAAGTGTTATCACCACTAAGAGGCAACACTAGAGCATCTGTGAAGGATTCATACCAATTTGTCAGTGATATTAAACACCTACAATTAGCTGACAATGAAACCATGGTTAGTTTTGATGTCCAGTCTCTATTCACAAGCTTACCAGTACAAGACTGCATTGAAATTGTGTCTAAGAGGTTAGCAGATAATAACATGCCCATAGAGTATGCAGCATTACTCAAACATTGCCTCACATCTGGCTACAAAAAAGAAGGCTGAAAAGCTTTCGAAACGTCGGGATCAAAATTTAAAAATTTAATAAATAACCGCGATAAAATCCGTTTAAATTAGTTTTATTTTAATATATCCTCGACATAGTATCTAGAATATATATATTTTATTTATATCAAACTACCCCCAAACCCTCACATAGTGTTCGTCAAAACACTTGATTCACTTTTCCAACCGAAAAATGAAAACCAATCATTTAACGCATTGTTATTTTATTTAGGGACTTAATAGGGACAACACAATGGCATCATACTATGACCATATCATTTTTACGAAAATTACTCAGAATTGATAGTAAAATTTAGTGCCGCTCGAAAGAATAAAGCTAAATAACTGAAATACACTTGAAATTCAGTATGAATATTCCTTTCACAAGATAAACACCCACTAAGAACGGAGATAAGCGTCATAGTTGCAGGCACTGTCTAGTAATTACAAAAGATCTTGTACCCCCATTTACTTCGAATTCTCGGGGAGTTCAAAGGAAGGAAACTTGTTCATACTAACATTCGTGTATTTCAAATATTCTACTCGACCCACATCTTTGCATAAGGTATTCGAATCGAATGTATGAGATATCAGATCGATGCTTCTGGTGCGGTCCACGTCGGTTCATATAATTCCTTGTTATCTGACAATGTCTTCAAAATTACTAGAGAATTATGTAGAATTAATTTAAAACATTGTTGAATATATTTATTCATGTATATCACCTTTTTTTATTGTTCAGTTTTTTAGCGTTATGGCCATAATCACACCTGAACTTAAGTGATGATACGGCCCAAGTTGGTAGACACGCTAAACCTGTGGAGGAACTGGCTCCCAAGTGAAGCTGCCGGAACACACCTATTGGTAGCTTAACGTAACCATCATCATGGGCAACATTTTTTTTTTTTCGTAGGAAAATCTTACATACCCACCTTCCACCAGGCAGCAAAAGTATGGGTTCTGTCAGATTCTTACTGACTAAAAACCTACGGCCTCTGTACCTTCCGCCGGGATTGATGGAGCGCTTTCACATTCATCATCTAATCCCGGTAAGGTCCAAACCTAATCATGAGACACATCGTAATAAATAAATAAAAATAAAAAAATCTACCGTGGGTAAGTGCTTTCTGTAGTTATTTTGCGGTTAACTAAAGTTTCCCATCATCAGTGTTAAGTACAAAAACATTTAAGGTCTAGATTTACTTTTTTGTGGTCATCTTTAATTCGGTTTCATAGTAGGGCGGGCGGTGTAAGGATATTTAGATAACGGACCAGCAAGAACGTAATTAGAATGTCATTAACAAAAACGAGCTTGCAAAGAAGGTATTTCACGCCGGAACGATGACACAAAATAGATAGAAACAGAAGGTACACTTAAGAAAATTTTAAATAACAATAATAGTAATAACATTTTTTTAGGCTTAGCGTTTTGACCATAGTCTCACCTGATCTTAAGTGACGATACTGCCCAAGTTGGTAGACACGCTAAACCTGTGGAGGAAGTGGTTCTCTATTGGTATTTGGCTGCAGATTTTCAACTTAAGAGTGGTAACTAGCCAAGCGGGCATTAGGAAAAGCCCTACTACCATGCTATGGTTTCCTCACCGAAACCTAAAGCTCAATGTAGATCATTGGGTTCGAACTCACGTCCCTTGACGCAAAGTCGTAAACACTACGACTAAGCTATCATCGCTTCATATTATGTAGTCTAATCTTAGTATACGAATTCTTAATCAAGTGTTGGTATTATTCGGAACTTAATTGTATTATTTAATTATCTACATAATATACAACTGGGCGTACGTAATAAAGCCCAATGGTTAAGAAAAGTGCTATCCAATCAGCTATTCAGTATACCCATTATGCTTTTAGGACTACCCCTGATCCGCTTCAGCATCGAAATATATCCCTAACGCATGCTGGAGTAAAAGTCATCGACTCTGGCTTCAGCGGACATACCTGACGCACCACAGTAATGAGGCAACCCCAAAGACATCCTAAGCCTATTATTATACTGTATATGGAGAATGTTGAAGGCCTTCTGCGTCTATCTAACCCACAACCTGCCCGTTTAAAACGTATCACGTTTAATTTTGAATTTCCAAATAGTATCATCACAATAATAGTGTAATCAAAATTATATTTTTTCAATAAGTTCTCTAATGTATAAACAATGCATTAAGGTTTAATGATCAAGCTGTTCTCTGTTCGGGCGCTACATGCTCGGGCCTGATCCTAGCCCTGATTAAACTTTTGGAAGTGAAACTTCTTACGGGTAGGCTTTGAATTTCTCCGCAGCCTTATTGTGTGAAGCTCATTCGAGTAAAGTTGGCCTGAGGCGACTAAGAGATAAAGAGAGATATAGTCAAATTTCACTTGTGTCGTGTGAACTTAAGCACACACCGTTTTTTTGTAATAAAATGAGACATAACATGGTGTAATAATTGACGTGCAAACATGAACTTTATTTTTCGTAATGACATACGCTGTTAGCCTTAAGGGCTTTGACAGCTTCGCCGAACTTATTGGGACGGGTGCTGAGGGCCCTCAGAGCCGCAAGAGCGGCTTGGGCTGCTGCCTGAAAATGAACACCGATTCTCGAGTCTTACTAACAGGTCCTAACTTACTAAATTAGTGATCCCAACGACCTTATCGGGCAAGCTGCGGGGGTAGTCCCTTACAGAACTGTATACTTAACGTGTGGGTGTGCACGAATGGTGTGCGGTGTGATCATGCACTCTCAGTGATGTAATTGTTACTGTATCGCTCGAGGGCAACATTTACTACCGGAAGTCGTAAAGCATATTATGTTATGGAAATGACAGCAGCACTATTTAACTTATTCAGTTGTTAATTTCTTTGTCGGAATGTCTGACTGGGCCTTCTAGATTCGTCTATTTTGTGATCAGAGGCACTTCTATTTTTCTGACTCGTCCATCGACTTAATTTGAAAGAAACAGTATTTATTTATGTAAGTCGAACTTAGTTATCATAATCATATTCCATCATTGCAGATCTTACTTATTGTTAACAAAATTTTTAATGAATAGTAGCTTTATAGAAGAAGGCTCACTTGTAGGATCTAAATATAAGAACCATCTTAATTCTTTGATAATTATGAAAATATATAAACAAGTATTCGTTAGTGATCCGAAATACTTTCTTTTCTGTAGGAACTTAAAAGACAAAGTCACTGAAACGTATACGAGAGAGTTCACAGTCAAAAACGGAATATTTGTCATAAAACATTTATCGATAACATTCTCTATTATCCGCACGATAACAAGCGTACAAGTTGTCAACGAAATAGGGTCTGTTTGGAAATTTATCAAATCGAAAGCGGTCCGACTATTATCATAATATTTAGTGAAGCAGCACGTTAGATTTTTGTTGGACATTTGGTTTTTTTGGTACAATATGTTGTGTTTTTTTTAGAATAATTCTGACCGACTCAAATTTTTAAATGAAATGAGTTATTAATGTAAATTGATGTCTCAGTGGTAGCGAGTAAGAATGCTACACCAACGGACGGGAATTCGAATCCCTGAAATAAGAGTGATTGTTCGAAGAAAGGAAACATCGTGGTTAAACAATGGCTATAGGGCTTTTTTAATGGTTGCATGGTTTGCTACCTCAGTCAAGATGAAATCTCCCATCGAATTACTTTCTGTATTTAGATAGTTACAGTTTACAGGAAGGTTCTCCACTAGATATAGCGTAACCACAATTTTAGGCCACATCGTCACTTGACATCTAGTGAGATTGTAGTCAGAAACGCTATTTCTATAAAGTAAAAAAAGTTGTGGCAGTTATAGTACTGGTTCAAAAGGACCGAAATAAACATACATACACTTGACCGTCTTTCGTTAGGAAAATTGTTTTGTTTTAATATCCATGTTTAAAATGCAACTGCCCGAAAACACGTAACGGTATTTGGCTGCAGATTTTCTAATTGAGGGTGGTAGCTAGCTAGGCGGGCATTAGAAAAAGCGCTACCACCATGCTATGGTTTCGTCATGCTGTTTTTTTCCTTCACCGAAAGCTCAAGCTCATAGTAGGTGGTTGGATTCGAACTCACGTCCCATGACGTATCATCGCTTTTGAATGTGTTTTACTTTGATGCACGAAACGTAGTGTCTTGGGCGATAATGGGACGGATGAGAGACAATTCCATGTAGCGGAAATAACAATGTTGGGATGGGTGTGCAGGGCAAAGAGGGACACTATTCGTAAAGAGTATGTAAGACAAAGTTGCAATAATCAATCCCAGTTGAATTAGTTTCTTCGATTGCTGTATCATTTCTTTCTTGGTTTTCTACTTTCTGTTTTTTATGTTCTTGCTTTTTTTCAGCTATTTCCTCTGTTTTTTTCTCTTTGCTGTATTATTTGTTCATTTTATTCCACTTTTTCTAGACTCCCATATTGTTGTATACTCTGATCATCGACTAGACCTGTTATGTTCTCTTATTTCATTGTTTTCAGTTTCTTTTTGACTATAATCCGGTGTTCTATTTTGGTTCACTTTTTTATAAGCTTTTTCTAAATCAAAGCTACTCTTAACAACTTTTCCAAAACAAATTGATTTATTAAAGGAACTCATTATTTACGTTAATACACTGTTTGTTTTCAAAATATTATTTGTTCACGAGCTCATTTTCGCCAACGAAGCTCGTTTTTACCTAATTTTCGCCGTCGATACATAAACAATCCGACGAAACGAGCACCGGCCAAGCCTCCCATTCTGCCTTAGTTACGTCTACGATACCTAAGATTCATGAGTATCAACAAGTCTTTTAACAAAAGAAGTAAATCAATTTTATTACAGTGCGTTAAAGACCTAATCAACCTCATTTTTTAAAATTAAATAACTGAATCAAATATCAAGTGTAAAGCAAATACGTATATTTGTCCTAGTCATACACAAAGAATTTTAGAAGTCATTACCGCACAGAGTGAGACAAAACGATGTTGGTCGCCACACAGCACAAAACTCCTTCAAAAGATCTTTTAGATCTCGTAACGCAGTGAACGTGTGAAAAACCATTCTGTATAGATGACTCATTATAGTAAAATTTTGATCATTGTCAGAATTATTTGCAACAGGCGATATATAAACAGCGTACATTGCTAAACAACATTCTCTGAGGCAATCTATAAAAGGTCGTAGCCACCATACCGCTCGTAAGTTTGTCAACGAATGGATATACTGTTGCAGACACAACTGTAAACCTATAGATAGATTTACTATTGCATATACTTTCGAAATATCTCTACAATAACCACATTCTATTTTTAATATTCATGACCAATATCAGCCCTACTTTTACAGAATTTATATAAACGTAGTCTTGTCATTCTTAATTTTAAATTCCAAGCTTTGATTGAACATTCAAACCGATTTAGCTATACCGAAAGTCCTACTGGATCTTTCATCTTCCTTTATAAATACTTATTTTCCTTAACTTGAATGCTTCTAGTAGAATTTGTCTTATTTTCGTTTCATATTTGAAGATAATAAATCGAGTTTTGAAAAACGAATATTTCTATGTGATCATTATTTCTAGAGTTATTGAATATCAAAGATACAAACTTTTTGCTTTGATTGAGGATAACTCCGCGACAAATTATCGTACACACTTTTTGATTATGTCACGTTAAAGGGAATTACATGTCGTAAAAGAACTTTCTAGTGGAAAAAAAAATCCGTGGACTTTTTTCAGACGGGCAAAAATTTGGACAAACGTACGTTTATTTAGTACTTCAGATCTAGTAGAGAAACGTGATTAAAATTATGGCTAGATTTTAAAGCCAGACACTTAGAGCTACAATTCACTTTTTTTTTTGTTTGGTTCTACGATCATTAACCTCGGAGTTATAGCTTACTGAAATTACCCGAAATTTTCTTTTTTTTTATATCCCTTAGTTTTTGGGACTAATGTGTTAAACAAAAATACAATACGAGATGTCCAAACTTCACTTTATAATTTGGCTACAGTATAACCTATTCGTAATGATTCGACAAAATTCGATTAGTGAATTATTCATATACATGATTGTACTATTGGAGGAACGAACCATGTGATTATATGGAAATATGGAAAGCGCGCTTCCTCATTAATAATATGTCATTGAATTTGGATATGAAATACCAAAAACAATGACATTTACTTTCTTTCGTTATAACGATTTCTTAGGTTTACCTGAATATTATTCATTGAAATATAACTAATTTAAACGGATTTTATCGCGGTTATTTATTGAATTTTGAAATTTTGTAAACTGAAGGTAGACAGAGTAACACAAACTTTTCTGGACAACCTCCACCTCAGTCCGCCCCGTGACCGCGAAGGCTGAAAAGCTTTCGAAACGTCGGGATCAAAATTTAATAAATAACCGCGATAAAATCCGTTTAAATTAGTTTTATTTCATTTCGTTCGTTATGTTTTCAATGTCAATGAATACGACATAGCAGTTTTGTTCCAGTCTCATAACATTTTAAAGGTTTCTTTACTGGGCCAATGCGGTACCAATATTGCAAAAGGGTATAATAGATTCTATTAAAGGTCTATGATCAGTTGTGATGACTACAATTCGCCCAACGTTTAAAACTCAAAAATAATCATAACTTTAAATAAAAAATTATGGTATTGGTAGGAAACCTTCCATTTTTTTCTTCATTTATATCATTAAGTTTTAAACAAAAAACCAAATCAGCTGACAAACAGAAGAGATATTGGCCTTGAACTATTTGGGTTTGCTGTTTCATAATATGCTACTGCTATGGCATCTTGCTATGTTTTAGAGCTTACTAAACAAAGTACGGTACTAAAATTTGAAGTTGCAGCAACAGTTATAGCGTGTACGGATATTGAACTTGGAGTAAAACAAGACTACGTGATGATACTATGGCAAAGTGATAGTGTATTTTCTAATATCGGCCTAAAAACTAACCTCTAACCTTTAAATTGAAAACTTTACCAATGATTAATTTATTCCAACAGCTGAACTTGAGAGCTAAACGGTAAACAAAAACAAATTAGAAAATATTAGCAATTACATTCCTATTACGTTATATCGATACATTTGTAGTAAAAAAATAAAAAAATAGAGCTTGTTCGAGCTGTCCACAACCAATAAAACTTGCGGATTGCGGACAACTCGATTTTGTGTCTGGGATATGCAGCCCTATTACTTGCCTTTCTTGCTGGTGTGTGGCCTCGACGCTCGGTACTCCAAACCGCCACAAGAATTTGTAAAGTGGTGTATGTATACTGAATTGTGTGTACTAGGTATGTGTTATGATCATCCGGGCGGTTAGAGCTGCCGGCACCAAATCACACCCCATTCAGCCAACACCTCCCACTTCTAAACAAGTTAGAGTACCAGTTCACAAATACCTAGATCTGATAAAAATTACTGCTGTTTCAATGACAATAATAATCACTTTTTCCAATCCTATTAATGACGTTTTTGACGTTACCAATTGACAGCTTTTTTTTTAATTTTTGACATAAAGGTATTTATATATAGAGCTAGGAATTGCGCTAAATATGCTGTCCGGTTTGGATCCTTGGATCACTACAGGGTTTACGCGAGGATTATTGTCCAACCCAGGGTTGTTTGATGCATGGCAAAAGTGCTGAAATTTGTCCAGTAAATTGAAGGGCAAGCATTACGGTTCTGTACAAATTAATATCCCACAAAGGCCTTGGTATTTAAAGTTAAAAAGTTAAGCAAAAATGTCACCTCTATCACTTGTCATCTTCGTCTTGGTCAGGCCAGTATACCAGTATATTTGGCTAAACTGAGGATTAGGGATGACTCTCCTTGTGAATGTGGCTTAGAAGAAAGATCCTCTGACTACATGTTTTTTAATTGCTTCAAGGACAGTTTTTCTCTTGATGATTTTTTACCTCCCTCTATACCCCGTCCTATTAATATTATGTGCCTCCTAACTCTTGTTACGGATAATCGCTTAGTTGTAGAATGCTTGTCAAGTTTTATAAGAACTATAAAAATTAAACTTTAAGATTTTAGTGTCATTCTGTGGTGTGTATTTGTAATCTAAAACTATATTTTATATGTTGTCTGCATGTATTGTTTGTCTCGCTTTTTTGTTAGTGAATAGCCTGGTTTGGATATAATTTAAAGAGAAAAACAAAAAATGTTTAGTACAATATCCATCGTTTATGTTTCTACCTACGTGACATTGACAAAATTGTGTGGGCACACATGTAGCCATTAAATGAAAAAGAAGAAGCCAGTAACTGAAATAATTTTATTCCGAAGGTTCACATCATACCACACAACTGCCTTCATAACGCATTTTAAAAGCTATGTCAATATTACACATAAACTCCACACATCGCCATAAAATTTATAAAACCAAGTGTCGTCTTTCGTCATCCATTAAAAGGTCTTAATTGCAAACGTTAATGGGACGGCGTAGTAATTAGAAGATCTTCTCTAGCAATTACAGAACTGAAGACCGCGACTGAACTGATTTATTAACCAACACATTGCTTAGATTACGTAGATACAGTTCACTGGTTTACTTACTAACGATCGATCATTTTAAATTAACTTAGACAGTCTCATGTCTTGCAAAACTTGTTAAAATTCGTTTGGATACAATAGAGTGAAGATCTTGGACGTGTCTAATTTCAGAACCTGCCAGTATGATCTGGTGAGGCAATAGAGATCTGTAGGAGATAGAGAAATACCAAGAAAATAACCAATGTTAGAGACCTTATTTAGGTTACTCGTATCTGGTTTGTTTCGTTAATCGTATTATATCCAGCTGCAAGTAATGATTAATGAATTACTAATTTCTCAGCAGTTGGTACTTAATCATACTATGTTTATCATCATGGAACTTGCCGTCACATATCCATGATGCAATAAAAGATAGAAATTTTCAGTTTATCTTATACTGATTTTTCAATCTGGCATAATGATTACTGCTAATTCCGATACTCTTCTTCTATTCACAATAATACAAGAAATAAAACATGCTTAAAAACAAAATATTAGACATTTTTTAACGCCATACAATGGACATAGAATAGTCAGTATACAGCTTTGAATCTGTATTTTTTTAATGTTGAGGTTTAGCGTTATGGCCATAATCTCACCTAATCTTAAGCAACGGTGCAGCCCAAGTCGGTAGACACGCTAAACCTGTAGAAAACACTAAAAGGATTGTAGAACGGCAGAGGATGGCATTGAAATTAATATTAATTACAGTAAAATTCAACGGCTAACGGCTTCATAATTTTCCTTGAAGGTGCCAAAGGAGAGAGAGGAAATACAGGTAACGGTTTATGAATTTTTTTTTTTTTTTTTTGGTGTTCTTAAAATGAATGTTACCGCGATACTGTAGCACTGAAATCCAGCGCATGGGTTATGTTATAACGAGAAGTGGAAATAAGTAAACTGCACTTTAGAAGATATCTGACTGAATATTCTGTTTCATTACTACTGTTCTACAACCATTGCTTACTGGTCTTAGTGGTATAAAAAGGTCATTCTTTTTCCTACCCATTATAGAATGTAATTTTACCATGGTTCAACAGGTGAGAGAAATTATAAACTGTAGTGTACACGGAACTAACATTTTACACGATAGAAGATAATGAAGATCTGAAATTCGGACATAATAATTATAGTAAAATTAAAAAAAATAATTTTGTAAAAGTGGGGAAAAAAAAAATTCGCATATTGTTTTATTGATCAGATTAAAGCTCGTAAAGAAAGCTCGCTACCTTATTCGCCTTCAGCCGACCACAACCAAACGAGCGTCACACAAAAAGGTTAGAGATCACAAAATTCCAAAGCCTTTTCGTAAGCAGTTTTACGTCAAAACTTGCGGTGACTGATAACGAATTTTAGTTCAATGTAAGTTGCCGCTGATCTGGATCGTATTGTACATGACACCAGGTGCAGAACAGTCACTATGCTGCGCGACATAAATATATGATTACTTCGCGTTCTCAATCCGCATTGTAGATGAGTACAAGTAGCTTTTGCAACTGATGATAGGAACCTTTATAGGATTACCCATAACTGCAGGTTCTTTTCGCGTCTTCCAGCAACAGCCCAAGCCAAGTATCGTTCACTTCATGGCTGTCTTATGCGTGTTGTCCCTCCGGGCTGGGTACCTCCAGTACACGCCCCCCAAGTTCAAGACAAAAACCTACTTTATAAGTTACTTCAAATATACCTGTGGAAATATTAGACGTGCAAGATTCATATCGGATGTAAATTAATCTTGATACAAGTCAGTTTGTTTAAAAGGTAATAACGTCTTAATTGCCAGCACTTTTAATGATAGAACGTCGCTGTTAAAGCGTCCCCTCGAGTTACACCGGCGGGGTGGCGCGATGTGATTCATTACGTCGCTTAGGTGGTTGATACACTTGGTTGATTTTCGCCTAATCAATCATTTTAAATTGACTCGCGAGATTAAAGGAGGTCTGTGTGTCGTCGCGTCACGGGCCGTCGAGACGGCGAAGGTTTCCCGATAAAAATAATGGGGTTAGTAGAGTGTTTTTTCCACGACTTGTTTGGGTATTATTTTTGTAACGTTTTTTTTTAAGAAGCTTCTTAGACGGCTGTATGATTATTGAACGGAAAATACGAGTGAATTTTTAGAACGTGTCACGATTAAACACGTTTATTGAGACGTGATTTTTTGTTGATATAGGCTTCGTTATGGCCATAATCTCACCTGATCTTGAGTGACGATACGGCCCAAATTGATAGACAGGCTAAACCTGTGGAGGAACTGACTCTCAAGTGCAACTGCAGGAACAGACCTAAAGGTATTTAAGGGCAGGTTTTCAACTTGAGGGTGGTAGTTAGTCAGGCAAGCATTAGCAAAAACCCTACCATCATGTTTTTTTTATGGTTAAGGTTTAGCGTTATGGCCATAATCTTACCTGATCTTGAGTGACGATACGGCCCAAATTTTTAGACCTCTGGGGAGACTGGGTCTCGAGTGCAACTGCAGGAATAGTAACTATAGGTGTTTGAGGGCAGATTTTCATCTTGAGGGTGGTAGCTAGCCAAGCGAGCATTAGTAAAAGTTCTACCACCGTGTTATGGTTTCTTCACGATGTTTCCCTTCATCGAAAGCTCAATGAGTTTGGGTGGATTGGCAACTCACGCCGCGTCCGTACACATTACCAACTGAGCTATCATCGCTTCAATAGATACATTGTATTCCTTTGAGATGGTCGTGTTCTTTATGTGTAAAATTTTTTATTTACACTTTCGCTTTTATCTAAGGCACTATGGACCAAGCGCAATGTCCGTGAAGTGAAATTAGAAGAATGTGACACGAATAATTATACTTCGTTACATGAGCGAGAAGTAAGATATAATTTAGTATGAGAAAGAGAGGTACGTTGTGTATCTAATACACGTTTCAGGCTACACCTACCATTGTTTTTTATCGTGGAGATTTTTTTAAGCATAGATGGCCATAACGCTAATCCGTAACTTAAAAAGAAAAATGAAATGTCAATGTTCTCTACCTCTGTAAACTCCATAATCATTAGTAATTAAATTATCTACATAATTATATAATTTAAACTTAAGTGTTTGTTTGTAATGCAAGTACAAACGGTACTTATGACAAATAAACAAATTTTTCAATTTACTGTCTATCGCTTGTTTGTTCTGGCTAATCTCCAAAAAGGTTGAGCCAGTTTTCACAAGACTTTCAATGGTAGGTAGATGATGTTATCTGGCATAACTTAGATTTCCTTTATTTAAACTAACGCGAACGCGAATAAGGGTACAATTTATTATCGAAGTAGAGGCTACAAAAACGAATCTTGTCCAACAAAACTGTACGTATAAATTCATAATGGATATATATTTTTTTGCTTATAAAAGAAAAGGCAACCAGAAGTTAAAATATTGTTTTAAAATAAGTGTACAAGGGTCTATGATAAAAATGTTACACTTAACTTAATAATAACATCTTCGGAAAGTTGAAAAATAGGTACTGAAATTATTGGGAAATTCGAATACGAAACGTCGAAGTCGATAAAAAATATAAGGTTGGCACAACTAATGCTTTGTACAGTCCTATACGACTATAATATATACCTTCTATCACCTATCGATACGTAATATACTATAATATAAAATACGTAAATAATTCAATATAACTGTTAATAATGCAATGTGTCTAAATGTCTTTTTTTAGTTTAATTATGCCGCTCTGTTATTGTATAGTAATATACTTGATTAGTACCCTAATTATTATCTATTTATTTATATATACCTCTGCATGCAATGTTTATCGTATATTTGTAAGAGATGCCTAATTTATTTAACTAAAATTTATCTTTATTGTGAATATTGTTATTCAGAATTTTTACTGCAATCGATGTAACAAGTTTTTAACGCACCGCAACTGGGTTCTAGCTGAAAATCAGCGCTGAGTGTTTCGGACACCTCAGCATATGCTGAGCTGGACTCCCTGTGCCAATAATTAGATATACAATTTTATTATTTATGTGTGTATTCTCTTTTCTATTTTATTTATTTTAATGTTTTTATTTATAGTGTCATTTATTGCTTGTATATCTTTTTTTATTATTAAACGAATTCTTTCTTTCTTTGTTTGTTTATTTGTTTCTTTCTTTCTTCCTTTCTTTCTTTATTTCTTTCTTTCTTTCTTTTTTTATTTCTTTCTTTTTTTCTTTATTTCTTTCTTTATTTCTTTCTTTCTTTCTTTCTTTCTTTCTTCCTTTTTATAATTAAGGATTCCGGAGGATGTTAAAGCTCTAACCCGAACAGGAATGATGACGCGTAGTTAATTTATTCGCAGTCGAAGTAGGAGCGAGAGGTATAACAGCAAAGTCTATCTATAATCTAATAAAAGATCTTGGCCTGTCTACGTCCATAGTAAGTTCTTTACTAGAACGTGTCTCTTAAGCTGCGCTAGCAGGCTCCTACCAAATTTGGCTGGGCAGGAAGAGAAGTATGATTGGAGTGACTGCTGACACACATCGGAAAGGGACCCCTTAAACCTACATCCGCGTCACAAGTCGCGGGAAATAACTCAATTAATCAAATTAACAACACCTGTAAGAGTCATTTCACTAGTTTAATATCAATGCAACAGCTATTATAAAAACATTCATAATAATAACTTTGCAAATAAATATGCTTTGATTCATTTACGTTTAATCATTAATAATAATTAATTTTAATTTGTCGCGTATTTGTGTGTACTACGACTTTGCGTCAAGGGACGTCAGTGAGTTCGAAGCCAATCACCTACAATGAGCTTGAGCTTTAACATAGTAAGAAAACCATAGCATGGTGGTAGGGCTTTTTCTAAAGCCTGATTGGCTAGCAACCATCTTCAAGTTAAAAATCTGCCGCCAAATACCAATAGGTGTTTTCCGGCAGATGCGCTTGAGAGCCAGTTCCTCCACAGGTTTATCGTGTCTATCAACTTGGGCCGTATCGTTACTTAAGTTCAGGTGAGATTATGGCCATAACGTTAAATCTTAATTATGTATAAAAAAATAATTAAAGCATTTCCATATAAATTAGTAGTAGACGTGGTATTTAACATGTTACATTATTTACATTCTGTTTCCAAATGTAATCTGACGTGAAAATGAATCAAGTCGATAATATTCACATTTCACTAGGTACGATAATGGGAAAAACATTCGCAGGTAGCTAGAGTCTTTTATAACACATAAAGATATTTATCCGTTATAAATCTCGACGGTTGAATTTTTGATATCGCAGAGAACTTTTCGAATAGATGGCCGCAGATGTCCTGATTTGGATAATCGAATCTCCCGTTGCGATTGTGAGCGCTTTGATTGATGACATCGATTTGCGAAGTAAAACTCTCGATAGACATTTGAGGTCAATTCAAATGTTAAGGGGGGAAAAATCTAAATCGTATTATAGTCATTTTAGTCGCGATTCCGCTCGTTTCGACCGCAAACAGTTTTGGACGAAATATTCCAAGAAATCTTGTACCGTACATTTTTGCTATTTTATTGAAAACTTGTTTTAGGTGATGTAAGCAAATATACAATAAAATCTCGCTACATAATATATGTATACGTTTGAAAAAGAAACTGAAGGAAGCAGAACTAATGATAGCTTCTGTGGACGTCCCGTTTATAGACGCAAGTTCGAATATCTACAATGATCCTGAACTTTTGGCTATGGAAACTTTATGATAATACTATAGCAGATTGGTAGAACTTGTTCTAATGTTCACCTGGCTAGCTACCATCCTTAAATTAAACATTTTGTGGAATAAACTCACAGATGTGATCCACCAGTTGCACTTGGTAACTTGCCTTTTCTCTAGCATGTTCAACATTTTAGGTCACATATAAAATTATATAAGAGTAGCTAGTCAGCTATAATAACGAACTGTTTGCATTCTGTACGGTTATACGTACTCGATAGTTCTACCGAATCCGGCTCGAAGGACCACAATTTATGTTAAGTTACAGTTCTTCCAGTTGATGGTGTTAATTTATTCACGACACAGATCACAATATCAAAAAATTTGCTTGGAGCACTCGCGCGGCCGTTTTTGTTCGGAGATAGTTTTCGAACAGAAGGTGATATATTGAAGGTGGCACGAGTGTCGCTTAAATCGTACCTATTTTTTTCGACGCGATCATTAAGTGAGGGAAGTTTAATATTAGGGAAAGGATTGAAAGGATTAAGCTTGTCCAGTAAGTATAACGCTAAGCCTGGAAACAAAAACATATATTGCAAATTTTCTTGAATAAAAACTTTTACTGTGTACTCTTAAGACTTAGCCTAGAATCAACACACATTGCAAGTTTCTCTTGATTTGTGGTTACATAAAATATTAATCAAAAATATATTTCATTAATATATTACTGCAAAAAAAAAACATTTTTTTTGCATACCTTCTTAGAATAAATTTGGGTTTGTACGAATTTTAAATTTCATTTTTTATAGAATAACACCCAATCGGTGCAACAGAATTACTGTATCTGACTTGATTGCATAATATACCCCTGGCGTTATCATGCTTAGGCATGTCGCTTTCCGGTATCGGTTGGTGTAAATCCAGTAATCAAGCAGAGTGCTAGGGATTAGTTCGTGACTGGCTAGCAATCAGCATTCTGTAATAAGCCTAGTGATTCTCTTTTGGCTTGCTACGTTACGATATTACCTGATATACATATAAAGAGATGCCGATAGGCCTATATTTGAAGCGATTATATGTGATATCATGGGACGTGAGTTCGAATTCACTCCATCTACAATGAGTTTGAGCTTTTGGTGAAGGAAAACATCGTGAGGAAACCATAGCATGGTGTTAGGGCTTTTTCTCATGCCTGCCTAGCTAGCTACCACCCTCAAGTTGAAAATTGTGTTCTGGTAGTTGCACTTGACAACCAGTTTCTCCACAGATTTAGCGTGTCCACTAACTTGGGCCGTATCGTCATTTAATATCTGGTCAGATTACGGCCATAACGCTAAACCTCAACTATAAAAAAAACGACAATCATCGATACGTCACTGATCTCTGGAGGATACTGTTTGAGTCTTATATTGTGGTTATGATTACGGAAAGTGTTATCACCTTGCCCTGTTATAATTAAAAAAACATAGTACGCATAAGAAAATGTATAGAAATTAACTGCAAATTTATCCTTAGATTAGTATTCACCATATTGAAATACTTAACAACCGCATTTTACAGTTCTCTGCAACCTAAAAAGGGCTTTGAATTTGTAAACGAATCCTAAATAAAAGTACTCTAATATATGCTTAAAAAATGACTAGTCGCAACAATTTTAAATGTACAACTGCTAGCAGTCTGCATATGAGAAGTATGTCAACATTTGGTTCCTCAAATCCACCTAGTGAAGTTTACGGAGCGGTCTTCGTTATAAAAATTTAATTAACAAAGATTTAATTACTACTGCTGCTAATTAATGTTACTACTAGTGAATCGTCTGAACAGAGTGAGATATCGAGCACAATTAAGATAATTATACTGCTATGTTTAAAATGAAAACTATATTTTTATCGTTGCCACGAAAGATATGTCATTACGCTGCGATTCCGCCGGAAGTCGTTGTTATCAATCGTCCTAGAGATTGCATAACTACGTACTACGCTATTGAACAACAATTTATCATGTCTTGCGGATTTCAAATTTCTTGCACAGCTCACTAAAAATTAACTTAACATTGAGTGGGTATTAACGAGAAAAATGCAAGCAACGCCACAAGTATTAGACAGTAGTATTTGTAGCGGTCAATTTAAACAGCATACCTATAATTATCATTATTGTTCCAGATGAAAAGAAAGCAGAAATGGAGAAACGCATCGAAGCAACGTCATCAGAAAAAGAAATAAATAACAAAGAAAGCCAATCCAATGCCTAATGTATATCTAGTGGACACGAGCATGAACGCCACTCGAGTTCCATACGTTCATAATATCACGGATTCCAATTATTTCTATCCGTCGAAAAGGCCACCCGATGAAGCAGTCTACGAAACAGACGCTACGGCCCCGATAGGGAACACGAGACAAGTTTTCAACCAAGTCGAACATAGCAACAACACAAATGACACGAGCGGTGAATTCATGAAACTAGTCGAGGATTTCAGTGATTACTTCTATGGTAACGCGAGTCATGACATTTTTAACGAGCACAATGGCACAATAAATGTTCTGAATGACATATACGAATACACGAACTGTAGTTTTAACGGTACGTTCAACGTTTCCTGTTTTAGTAAGTCAAACAGCGGTCCAGAATATAATATGTGGGCGTTATTGTTGTTGATATTCCCATTTTTCACTCTGTTCGGTAATGTGCTGGTGATTATGAGTGTCGTTAGGGAGAGGACATTGCAGACTGTGACGAATTACTTTATCGTGAGTTTGGCGGTAGCGGATTTGCTGGTCGCTGTCGTCGTGATGCCGTTTGGTGTGTATTATTTGGTAAGTTTTTGATTCTTGCATCACTTTTGATTTATATAACTAATATAATTTATATTTAAATAACGTTTTAGGATAAAATACATTTATATATGTAAATAGCAATGGCGTCTACTGCTAGACTTGGTATTATAATTCAATATACTAAAATATTGCTACTACGTAATATTTTTTTTATTCTTAAGGTTAAGCGTTATTGTCATAATCTCACCCGATCTTAAGTGACGATACGGCCCAAGTTGGTAGACACGCTAAACCTGTTGAGGAACTGGCTCTCAAGTGCAACTGCTGGAACACACCTATTGGTATTTGACGGCAGATTTTCAACTCGAGGATGGTTGCTAGCCAGACAGGCCTTAGAAAAAACCCTACCACTTTGCTATGGTTTCTTCACGATGTTTTCTTTCACCGAAAGCTCAAGCTCACTGTGGGTGGATTCGACCACACGTCCGTTCACGTGAAGTCGTATATACTACCACTGAGCTATCATCGCTTCATAATTTACAGTCGTTACAAAGGCATCTCGATATTATGAAGTTATATCATGTTAAGCATAATTGAAAGTAACGATAGGACTGTAAGCCACGAGTTGTTAGTAATCTATCAAAAACACAAACTAAAATACTGCTACTGTAAAGGGTTTATGACTATGTACTTGGAATGGCAACCAAGTTATTTACCCTGCTTAAGTAAACATTATAGCCGGTGTTACACTCGATGTACAGTGGCCGGGTTTGGGGTCGGTTGTAATTGTCTTAACCTATTATTTAGTCTCTATTATATGCTTAAAGGTGTTATAAGTAGAAGTAAAGTATGAGAGAAGATACATCTGAAACATTTTGAGTTTAGTATATTCTTTGAAACCTTTTAAAGACCACTCAAATCCGATTTGGGCATACTGATCTTATAACTACTGTTGCTTCTTTCAAATATAACACAATAAATTAAGTAAAAACTGCAAATTTCGCTAATAACTGAATATTAGAGTGATTGTGAACAGTATATACCCGAGATAAAAATAAACCTTCATTACACGTATTAGGGGATTAACTACAAATCTTTAGAAGACATGCACGCCGATTAGGTTCCATTAGGTCCAATTGCTTCAGGTTCAGCTCAATATATTTTTACACCCGGTGGAGACGTTTAAATCTAATTAAGTAATTCTTTGATATTCTAATGTTGAAGTAGAGATGAATTGAAATGTTTATTCATTTACATTTCAGTATCATTGTTACCTATACGTATTATATGTAAATAGGAAAAATAATATGAGCCCTTTTTACATCCCAACTTATCTATACTGTTACGTGTGGTTGATTATATTAAACTGATAGGAACAGAATTTCAATAACTCTACTAGTTGCGCCCAAATCTCTGCATGAATCTCTTTTTTGTTTAATTACAATCCGTTTGTACACGACATTATTTAATATTACGAACGTATTGTTTGCAGGACTTATTTGTTGAAAAATGTTACCTTAATGGATGCTGTAAAAGAATATTATATTAAGCTAACTGTACCGTTGACTTTCTTCATATTCTTTTAGGAAAAAAAGGCTTTTGCCATATACTATTATAAATTCCGCCAGACAGTCGAAGTAGCGTAGAAACTGTCCCTAGACCTGAGCAATAAGTAGGGGAATACATGATCGCTGGGGAGTCGTAAAGACTTAAGTATAGATTTGCAAAACCTACTGCCATTACAAAGGTTACGCCGCTGCCCAAAAAACCCTTTTCTGAGACGCTTATTTTAAACCATCCAATAACATATTAAGATAAACATTTTCTAGATTCTTAGTTATACAATACCAAGTCAGATGCAGATAGGCAAACAGAAAAGAGAAAGTATTTTAGAGCTCTATATCGATATCAAACTATACTACTATAATGACTTCTTATGTTTACGCGAATATTATTCATGGAAATAAAACTAATTTAAATGGATTTTATCGCGGTTATTTATTAATTTTGATCCCGACGTTTCGAAAGCTTTTCAGCCTTCGTGGTCACGGGGTGGATTGAGGTGTAGGTTGTCCAGAAAAGTTCATGTTACTGTGTCTACCTTCAATTTAATTTTAATTTAAAACTGTAACTAATAAAAATGAAATCGAAGGTAGACACAGTAGCATGAACTTTTCCGGACAACCTACACATCAGTCTGCCCTGTGACCACGAAGGCTGAAACGTCGGGATCAAAATTAATAAATAACCGCGATAAAATCCGTTTAAATTAGTTTTATTTCGATACTACTATAATGTTTTGAAAAAGTATAAGGGACAGGGAATCAGTACAGTTTAATATTCATCGATATCAAGAAAAAAAAAAATTTAATCTCATTCTCATCTCTTGCGTAATTATCGAATCGTTGCCCAAGAAACTTTACTTCGAAAGTGCAAATTTGCAAAACCTTGTAGGTGACATACGATTACATCTGCAAGCGAATTAACCGGAGCCCTACAACGAAATAGCAAATTGCAAAGTCAACCTCGTAACGTCGGTTAACGACAAAGTAACATCCTTTGTAACCGTTGAGTAAACACGTCCAATCCAATTCAGTGTTTGCAGCGGTGTTAGTGTTTACCCGACTGTTAGCGCTGAAGGTCGCCGCGGAACCTGCACTTGTAAGTGTTTCGGGCTGTTTCGAACTTACCACTTTGTTTGGAGTAGCGAATCCGATTACAATAGCGGCGGAGTTGAACACGCGTTGGCACTTTTACTTACGCCGTTTTGAGGGAAGGAGAGAGTATGCAACGGCGTTATTTTTTTAACTATATATAGCGTTAGACTAAAACTGCCTAGGTGGTTAATTTTACGCGGTCGATATAGAAGCGAGAGATATACCAGAAGACTTAGTAAGTATACGCAAATATTTTCGGATATATCATCATCACCACCTAAGATTGAAGCAAAAACTCTATATTAAGACTGGAAGAATAACCAATTTATATACATTGGCTATCATTCGATCGCAAGCTCGTCTGATGCTATTGTATGATGAGCCCGGAAATAGGATATTAAGTAAGTACATCGATAACAAGTAATATATGCGCATACTAGGTCACTCTTATAGTTATTAAACAATAAATTGCCTTACCAGATGAGTTCTAATAAAAACAGAACAATTACGTACGAATGTCTTTATCAGATTTACTGATGAAGAATATGAGGATCGCAACAATATACTTTATACTTGTTTTATAACGTTTGTTATTGAACACACTTGTCCAGTATTAACTATGTGAGTATACGCAAATAGGTGTTTAAACACCCTCACAGTACAGTGGATTGATACAAATATTTATACCACTAATATTACACCAAAACAAATCAATGACTTTAATGAAAATCAATAAGACTTTAAAAAAAGATGAAGATCGAGTTTCTTGCCGGTTCAACTCGATGACTGCGTTACTTTCCGAACCGGTGGTAGTTTTGACGTTCATAAGCGCCTTCTTGGGGCCTAAATTGAATAAAGATTTTTTATTTGAATGGAAAATCTGAAGCAGGTAGTGACTTTGTTTTATACAATTTATGTTTATTTTTAATTGTTATAAACAAAAAAGACAACGATTCACGTAAACAAAATAGGATATTTCTAAGGCCTATAAACATTGTCCTCACAAACATTATCATTGCCCAAACAAAACCTTTACATGGAAAAGGCTATACGTAAATTGGCCGACAATGTAATGGCTGCGATAGCGTTCAGAGGTGGCGTATTGATAAATGTACCGGAAGTCGACTGTAAAACATTTTATGTGAACAAATGTTTTTGTTATACACCGTCTTTATTACACCGATTTTTTATGATTTATCTAACTTTTTTTTCGCCCAAGTTATACAGACTACTGCTCCAGACTTTGTTTATGAAATTGCGGGGCAAAATGACTCCGTACCCGATTAAACGCACTATGATCCTGCACAATTCTGATGTAATCGCATTCATGACGGTTGGCAAGCCTCTCATCAATTGGATAGACGAAATAGGCCTTACTGACATGTTCAGAAAGGTTACGACCTCGTGTCATACAGATCCCTAAGTGTCTGCCTAATTACGAGTAGTACTCCACAGATGAGAAGCGCCATTATATTTACATCAATAATATAATGGCACAAAATTTTCCCTACTACCAGATGCCGGGGACTGCTTTCACACTAATTCAAATCTTTGACTGGAGAAGACATCAGAACTTCTGCAGCCCTTTGTGCCTACCTAATCGATCTGATACAGCAGATCCACAAAAAACTGCAGACAAACCGTTACAACACTAAGGTTTTTAATTTTTAAGATTTACCGTTATGGCCATAATCTCACCTGATCTTAATTGACAAAATAGCCCAAGTTGGTAGACACGCTAAACCTATACACGAACTAGTTGTGAATTGCAATTTTCATCTTGAGGGTAGTTATTAGCCAGGCAGGCATTAGGAGATGCTATGGTTTTCTCACGATGTTTTCCTTCACCGTAAACGCAAGCTCATTACAGGCGGATCTAAGCTCACGTCCCTTGAGCTACAATCGCTTCAAAACTCTTGCTGCATAAGTGCTACAGTGCCGCGCAGCATTAACTCCTTACCGCTGGCCGTATAAGCCATGCCTTCGTCGACTGGTTTTCCGGTACGAATTAGGTGCTCCGTGCTGGATCATCGTGTCTTAACACCACGCAATTTAATAATGTAAGCTAAAATAGCATGAGTTCTAAGGTGACGGCCGCCCAAGTCCCTCACCGTGATTCCTGTCTAAGGAGGACTCAGGTTATTTTCACACCTCCGTCAGCGAGCTCTTTAGGCGGATAAGATAATTGTGCTGGTGCAACCATCACCGCCTACATTAATAGGGGACACTGAGGCAACGTAAAGTAGTGTTCACCCAGTGATCAAGTTTATCTTCCGATATGATATATCAACTAAAAACTTCGCTGATTCATACTTATGTCGTACCGCGGAGCTGTGGAACCGTCTTCCGGTCAGCGTGTTCCCACCCTCCTATGACATAGGGTCCTTCAAAAGAGACGTGGAAAGGTATCTAAGCAGGCCAGTATGACAGCGGTGACTGATTGTGAATTTTGGATCATTGTCAGTCACCGCTGTTCTGGATTATACTGTACTTAACACCAGGTGCAGTACAGTCACTATGCTGTGCAACATAAAAAAAAATGAGGTGACTTTGAGAACCAAGACGGTAAAACGATAACCGTAATGGAGGCACTGGTTCTCAAATGAGATTGCCGTTTCACACACATAAATTTGTCAGGTTTTCATCTGTAAGGTAGTATTTAACGTACGCTGTTAACCTTAAGGGCTTTGACAGCGTCACAGAACGTTAAAAAGTGTTTGGGCTCGTCCGGGCTTTGAACCCGGGACCTCTCGAACCCTATGCAAAAATCATACCCCTAGACCGACGAGCCGATAATCCGGTATACAATACCCCCAAATACTACAATACGGATACATCAAGATGTATACCTTGCCCGAAGATTCAAAAGAATTCAACATTGTCACTAAGTCATCATTCTTTCGAATCATTGTGAGGGGTTTTCTATCATCTGCTACAGATTCAGCGTTTTCATCACGCACAATAACTGAAATACGACACGAATACAATAAAACTCGGATATTTTTTAACAGCAATATTATATCCGCACGGTCTATTTTACGCGTTTGGGAACGTATAAAAGTTTTAGTGGCCCCACATGATTTCAGTTTGCTATAAAAATATTTGTAATAAAAGTTATAGCCGCGCCCGCGACTTCGTTCCCGCGAATTTGGATCACGTTTTGTATACTTGTATACTAGGGTGATTATTAAGATACTTCGGTGATTAAGTATTACAGAACATACAGAAAATCATAAGTTATATAAGTAAATAAACCAAAACATAAAGATATATAATATCCGATTTATTTTTACAATATTTTAAGACTAACATTTCACTTATATATATTTTATTTTGTATGTAATAGCAGATAAACGAGCAAGCGTGTCACCTAATGACAAGTGAAGTTGGAAGCGATGATAGCTCAGTGGTAGTGTGTACGACTTCGCGTCAAGGGACGTGAGTTCGAATCCAAGCAGCTACAATAAGCTTGAGCTTTCGGTGAAGGAAAACATTTCGGTGAGGAAACCATAGTATGGTAGTAGGGCTTTTTCAAATGCCCGCCTGGCTAGCTAACGCCCTCAAGTTGTAAACCTGCCGCCAAATTCCGATAGGTGTGTTCCGGCAGCTGCACTTGAGAACCAGTTCCTGCACTGGTTTAACGTGTCTACCAATTTGGGCCGTATCGTCATTTAAGATCAGGTGAGATTATGGCCATAACGCTAAACCTTAAATATAAAAAAAGTGATCACCGCCGCCCATAGACACCTACAACACCAGAGAAATCGCAAATGCGTTGCCGACCTTTATAGTAGAGACTAGCTCTCATTGCCACTGCCAGAACACACCTATTGGTATTTGGCGGCAGATTCACAACTTGAGAGTGGTAGGTACCCAGAAGGTCATTAGAAAGAGTCCTTACACCATGCTATGGTTTCCTCACGATGTTATTCCTTCATCGAAAGCTCGAGCTCATTGTAGGTGGTTGGATTCGAACTCACGTCCTATAACGTGACGTTTCTACACACTACCACTGAGCTATCATCGCTTCAATCTATCGCATAGCTTTTAATGACCGCCGCGGACGAGACGCCACTTTACTGAGCAGCTTCATAAACAAACTATTGAAAATTGCATCACATCCGATTATAAAATTCTTAACCGATAACTTGGATTTCACAATTTTCTGCACGCCTCATAAGCGAAGCGTCGAGGTGGGTACTACTGTCGTTTCACGCAAACCAGCCGACTTTTTAAACTTAAAATGTCTCTATTTATCATACATTGCACTTGTAAAATAATATATAAACACACATATCAAGAAAAAACACTATTTTTAACACTCATAATATTTTTGATGCCATTTTTTTATATAAACTAGTTAAAAAAGTTCTGTCTTAGAAGTCCGTGTGTCCGTGTGTGCGGATTCTGTATGTTATCACGATAACGACCGGAATACTTTACTGATCGAGTCTTTTTTATTTCTTACGCTCCAGTACAATTAGGAATAGAACCCTATTACTTTTCACGGTCTGTATCGATGTGGATTAATTGTTATTAAATAACAAAAAAAAACAATAAGTAAGCCTTTATATTCCAAAACACTACTCAGCAGTAATGCACCCGCATAGGATAATTCTTAGGAGTCGAATCGCCCACGCTTGTCCGGTGCAATTAATATTTTTATTTAGACTAAGAAACTAACATAGATTTTAAGTCATTCTGTATTTAACCACCATTGGAGAAATATTAAAGTTCATTCGACATCAGTTCAATCAATTTAAATTCGGCATAAAAACCAACCGAATAAAAATGATTTTGATACAGACGTCTCCATGCGTACCGCACCAATACGACAAAATGTGAACAATGACTTATTCTACATGGAACCATCCCCTAACTATATGTACAACCAGGATGAAATTGACTATGATATTAACCCTCCTGAGACACGATACTATGATGAAATTAATCAATCCCCGGCCGACTATACTTATAATATTGAAAATGACAGCGAAGATAATTCAGGGAGTAGCCTCGAAAGATGTGGTGATATCATTAATCTTAATTATTGTAATGGCATACCTAAATTAACGTATATTGAAACACCGGAAATAAATAAAATTTCTCATAGACACTGGCAGTAGAGGTTCATTTATCAGTCCTTTGAAAGCAAACGAGTTTTTCTCTGAATATAAATACTACGAACCATTTACAGTAGTTAGCACACACGCGCAGAGTATTCACAACGAAGTAATATTTACACCATTATTGAAGACGTTTAAAAGTACACTTCATCATAAATTTTATGTATATGACGTTGATAGTCGCTATGATTGGCTAATAGGATCAGATTTACTTAAAAAGCTAGCCGCGAGTATCGACATGAACCATCAAATTTTACGATCGCCTAATACTAAAATTCCTATCATTTATAATTTACCGTATGAAATTAATATAAAACTAGGATCTGAAACGCGTATAAATATTCCTACAAAATGCAGACGCTCTCTCAAGGATTAGGATTAATGCAATAACAGGCAAAGACGACGTTTCTATGCAGGTGAATCTAGATGAAAATGAACAAAAACTACAGCGTCATTGTAGTGATGTAGTTTTGCAAAATTGTACAATTAGGTAAATCTGAGTCACCCATAACAATATCATCGGATTCAGAAACCTTGAGCATTCCATCTTCACAAGGTAGACGATCTCCATAATCGATACCTTCGCCTAGTATCAGTACAATCACAGCATCTGAAGGAAAAAATATTGATAATACAGTGCATTCAGCAAAAGATATAGATACAGCAGGATTCTTAATTTTCCAAGAATCGATCGATACAAAACCGAACCAAATACTTGTATACTCCTGGAATAGAAATCAGTGTACAGTTAAAAATTTATCTAGAGCTAAACAGAACATACTGGAAGTTCACTTACCTTTCAATAATTTAGATCTCATTAAAAATTTCTTGAAAGAATACATTCGACCTAAATATAAATATTTCTTTTATTTCGAAGATGTCTTACTACGCAATCAATTTTCTAAAGTTACTACGGAATTATTCAAAAATGATAGTGTCAAATTTTTCAAATGTACACAAAGGATAGAAGATGTAGAAGATGAAAATGAGCAAAGTGAAATAGTTCTTAAGTATCATTTAGGTAAAAATTGTCATAGAGGAATAATAGAAACACTAGTACATTTGAGACGAAAATTTTATTGGATTAACATGGATCAAACAGTAGCTAGCATTATAAATTCTTGCGAAGTTTGTAAGAAAATGAAGTACGATCGTAAACCTTTTAAACCTGAAATTCAATTGACTCTTTCCCAATCGAAACCGTTTGAAGAGATATTTATTGATTCGTTTTAAATAGAAAGGAAATATTATCTTACATTAATAGACGCATTTAGTAAATTAGCACAAGCCATAGAAATTAATAACCGTTCTACGCCAGAGGTAATTAGAACCCTGATAAAGTACTTCTCGTTTTATGGAAACCCATCCAAAATTAGTTCAGATCCAGGTAATGAATTTAATAATGTACTTTTAAAAGAAATGCTAGCATTGTACAAAATCAATTTACATATCGGGAACCCATATAACCCCAATTCTATGGAACTTATAGAAAAGTTTCATTCCAATATCACTGAAATTTACCGTATTGCAAAGTATGAACGTAAGATCACTGATGCCGCATCCGTTATGACATACGCCGTCATAGCATATAACCATACAATTCATTCTACAACAGATCTCACGCCTTTTGAAGTAGTGTTTGGTAACACTGAGGCAAACAGTACATTCACCGTAGACCTCAATAAACAATTTACGCGACAGTTAGTAAAAGAACACGCTAAGAGAACTAAGCATTTGTATGAGTATCTTACTAATAAAATAATAGATAAAAGTCTACTACGTTAGCTAAACGCGGAGGTGACTCGCAGCTAGATTTAGATGTAGGTGACACTATGTTCATAAAAGGTGTTAATACTAGGCGCGCAAAAGGTAAACCACGATATCAAAAGGGTCAGATTACCGGCGCTGTAAAAAGAAACGTAGTTCCCGTCGAAACTAATCAACGAATTACCAAAGTTCCTATTAAAGATATAAAACGTCCTTCACAGATTATTCCTACAGGTGATCCAAGCAATGGGAACCCAGGCCCTTCATCAGCTCCGTATTGACAAAAACCCGGGATTACTACCGGTTGACAAAGGTCAAGCATTTATATCCTATGATAACTGGATAGTTATAAAAATATTAGATTTAAACTGAATTTTCGAAGAATTAGAATCCAGTTTAAATAAGTATATATCGCTTAAAAAACATATTCAAGATAATTTTGATATAAAGATGTTCGAGTCCGATTTTATTAGCGTTCAAGATCAAACTGATTATGCTATGAATATTACAATTGATAAGTTTAAGCAATTAATTCCTTCAACTCGAATCAAAAGAGGTATCCTCAATCCTCTAGGATCTATACTAAAAAGTATAACAGGTAATTTAGATAACAATGATGCTCTCAGATACGAATCATTAATTGAAAAGTTATATAATGATAATAATTTACTTAAGAATAAAATGACTCTGGTTGCCGAAATGGTTGGTCCTTTCACAAATATCGTAAATTCTTCTAAAAGTATTTTTTTGCAAATTGAACATAGCATTCGAAATATTTATCAAGCCTTAAACGCTACTAATTTTCGCGAGACTACTATCAAACTTGTACACCTCTACAATATTTTCCTTGACAATTTTCACAACTTATATATTCATTTAGAGAAAATTGAAACAGCTGTTGCCTTTAGCAAAATAAACGTACTTCATCAGTCAATTATAGATACAGAAGAATTTATAATACTGTTTAAGGAAATAGACTTAATAAATAAATTAGTATTCCCTGTAACTTATGAAAATATTGTAAAATTGGAGAGATGTACAGAGATAAAAGCCTATATAAAACAAAATCAGATTAAATTCATCATACGCATTCCACTTATTACAAATGAAATTTTTAATTATTTTAAGTTAATTCCTTTACCCATGATACGTAATGGCCAGACGACTATTATCCTACCTAAAAATCCATACCTACTCGTGAAAGGGTTGAAAGCGACGCCGCTCTCACAGCTATGCCATGAAGTCGACGAACATCGATTCCTGTGCTACGAGAACGACGTACAAACCTTCACCGAGGACAACTGCATCACTGAAATCATGCAGTTTCACATAAACATCTCTAATTGTCACCCGGAAACCTATCGGTAACCCTAGAAAACGTAAAAGTTTACTCTGTACAGCAAAACCGCTGGATCATTTATTCAAACATGGAAACAGCAATTACTAAATTCTGTGACAATGTAGTAACCCAAGAAATTCTACAAGGCACCTACATATTTACAATGGATCACGACTGTATGGTGAAAATTAAAGGGTACGAACTGAAACGACATATGAATCAAGGTAAAGATGTAACTCACCTGAAACAGCCAATAATCAACTTACCAAAAATAATGACGAATTCTACAAATACTCCGCTGAAGCCTATCGATCTAAATGGAGTCAACATAGCCGATGTTCAGTTCCGGAATTTATTACTTCAGAAGAGTAAGGGTGAAACTAGTGACAGTGAATTTAGTGATAGTGTTAAAATTGAGCTCGCCCATAAGAGCTTAGTTAGCTTAGTGAACATTATAGTATTCATTATAATATTACTCTTTCTAATTATAACTTTGAAATCTAAACTTATGGGAATTTGTAAAATCTGGAAAAATCGAGATAATCCGTAGGATAATCTCGATCTTGCTGAGGGAGGAGTTATATCCCTTCAGTCCAACCCTGCCTTTATATTCCAAAACACTACTCAGCAGTAAATCACCAGCATAGGATAATTCTTAGTAGTCAAATCGCCCACGCTTGTCCGGTGCAAATAATATTTTTATTTAGACTAAGAAACTAACATAGATTTTAAGTCATTCTGTATTTAATAACGATTGGAGAAACATTAAAGTTCTAAAATCAACTTTGAGTTTTTAAAAAGACACCTAAGATCCGTCGCAATTTAAGAGGCGTGCACTTTTGTATTTACCAAACTTTTTTGTTTAATACACGTGTAAAAATGTACGAGATTTTAACACTACGTAGATTTAGCCTTATGACCACAATCTCACTTGATGCTTATTTATGGTATAACTTAACATTGTACCCCCGGTAAGCTAGTGGAGGAACTGGCTTGCAAGAGCAAATAACGGAAAACACCTATAGGTATACGGTGACGGATTTTTAACTCGAGGATCGAGGCACACGTTACTTAACCAGCTGGTGCATATCTAACTTAAAAATTTGTGGTATCGGTAAGACTACAATATAATTTCTGGATTTAACTGTACTCAATATCTGACATGGTTCTATTAAAAAATGTAACAACTTTGAATCTAGTACGAGTTATTAATTGGAATAACAAACAAGTCTAACACTGTACAAATTGAACTTCGCCAACGGAACCGCACGTTGTGATAAATGTTTACTTAATGAGCTGCCAATTAGCAATTTCCTCGGATGTGATTCCTCACACGGGAATATCAACTTAATACACAATATAATAAGGTTAAAAACCTTTTTTTTAGTTTTATATATTGCAGTTTTAACAAAAAAAATATAGTTACGGTTTAGCGTTATGGCCGTAATCTCACCTGATCTTAAGTGATGATACGGCCCAAGTTGGTAGACACGATAAACCAGGAGAGCGACTGGCTCTCAAGCGCAACTGCCAGAACACACCTATTGGTATTTGGCGGCAGATTTTCAACTCGCGGGTGGTTGCTAGCCAGACGGGCATTATAAATATCCCTACCACCTTGCTATGGTTTCTTCACGATGTTTTCCTTCACCGAAAACTCAAGCTTATTGTTGGTGGATTCACGTCCGTTCACGTGAAGTCGCTTAAGTTGAAAATTTAGCACCAGATACTTACGTGTGTGATGGAAGTTGAGTCTGACTACCTAAATTAGACTGTGCGTGGCTAACATATTGGACCATAACTCTTAAAAACAAAGATCTCTGTGGGACAAGCCATGTGTATGCTCTAGTTTTTTTTTTTTGGGTCCGCACCTTTTTTTAGGTAGGCATGATTTAGTTGGCGGTAAAAATAGCTTTACAATAGTTGCTAGGCATGACAGTAAAAACTAAAAAGTGACTTTTTTCATTTTAATGTCTTATTGAACGCGTAAACTTCTCAGTAATTTGTTATGCACGGTGTTTTCTTGATATGCCACAGACTATGAAGAATCTGTATTACCGGTTTTTCATATATGTCCTTGTCACTTTACTACACTGCTAGGCTTATTACCGGTGGATTCCGAAAAATTCATTCCATTATAGAGAACGTTTTACCAAATCTATGACGATCGCGATCTACTGTTTTACCGCTGGTGAATAAATAAAGTGTTAAAAAAAGTTTTTGGGCTCGTCCGGGATTTGAACCCGGGACCTCTCGCACCCTAAGCGAAAATCATACCCCTAGACCAACGAGCCGATGATGGTAGAGTACAAACGGAACTCCACAATCTCGATACTATACTTTCACTTTGTACGTAACGTGCTCCAAAGGTTGCGTAAGCGGTAGATATACACGTACGCGTTATTCTAATTTTAAGATTGGCTAATAACTTACACACGACGCTAACGTTTTCGAGAATATCATTAAAACCTTTCCCGTGAAAACATACATGTGTATATTCTGTATGTACATACTACCTGTGCTCGCGACTTGGTCCGCGTGGATAAAAATTTTATTTGGCGTAATTTTTTAACTTATCTTAAGTAACTTGTGACATTAGATATCTGCCAGCGAATATGCCGTCAAAATCGGTCCAGCCGTTTTACAGATTAGCCGAAACAAACAGACAGACAACTTAATTTTTTTTAAATATATATGTATATATAAGTACCGTATATACTTCCATATGCATTTAAAAGTATACACATTAATACATAATAGTAACTACAATCTTGTTAGATTTCAACAAAATCTAAAAATTTTCAAGTGACGCCCATAGAAAGTGACAGACAGACGAACAAAAAATTAAAATTAAATATATTTTAATTGATTTATATTGATAACAAGTCAACCGAAATTCGGACAAACACAGGTTTCGTGTGCCGATGGTGAAATACATAACAAAGATGCATCCGTTACAAATGCGTAAAGTTAGTAACACAGCGAGTCTACTATCTCATAAGGCAAGCCAGTAGACTAACTTGTATAAACGTACTTCGCGTGATAAGAAAGCAATGCATATTATTAACAAACAATACATTAACTCACACTTATTTCATAATCCGCGCTGTAAATCCGGACTGTGAAAGGTCCAGCAGTGAAATATTGTAATTTGTTATTTGCATACATTCACTACTAATACTCAGCTTTCAAAAGCAATACCTTTCGAAAGAAAAATTAACTTAAATGTATAGTACAGAGTCACAAGAGACATCACCGCAAACACACATAGCATATCTCTATAGTTATTTAAATTAAGTAAGCCAAAGAAAGAAAAAATTAGCAATTGGTATGTACTTAAAAATATACAAACTTTCATTTTACTATAGGATAAGGCTGTAAACTTTAAATTCTTCACACTAACAAACTAGCCATATCTCCTATCTTAATATCGCCTGATCTTAAGTGACGATACGGCCAAAGTAGGTAGACACGATAAATCTGCGGAGGAACTGGCTCTCAAATGCAACTGCCGGAACACACCTATTTGGTATCGGCGGTAGATTTTCAACTTGAGGGTGGTAGCTAACGAGGCGGGCATTAGAAAAAGCATTATTATTTAATATAATAGTAGAAAAGGGGGTATGAATAGAAATTCTAACGAGAAACTTTTACCATATTTAATACAGTGTTGGTTTTTTTTGTTTTGTTTTGAAAGCAATATTTCTAAGGTCCCGCCCGCTGTCGGGTTAGCCGCATCTCTTTTACATTACTAAAAGCGAGATCAAACGATCTCTAGGTCACTGTACCAAAATAAGCATCTTTCATTCTAAAAGGATCAAAGGTTCAGTTTCCGACCCTCTTTGGTTTTGTTAAACCGTGATTTTCTTTTAAAACTAAAACCCCTTTATATACACTTTTGTTCTAATATATGATGATACAATGTCGGCCGGTTAAAGAGCTTTCATACGTTCGAGCTGATAAAATTTAACATTTATAAATCTACGTGAATGTTTTGAATTATTTTTGTATTATGGGTAGTGTAATGGTCACAATATCACCTGATGTTAAGTAACGATATGGCCCAAAGGGGTGGTCTGGCTGTAAAGTGCAACTTCCGGAATACACCGCTAGGTATTGTGGCAAATTTTCAACTTGGGGTGGTAGCTACCCAGACGGAAATCGAAAAAGCCCTACCACCATGGTATGATTGGTACGGTCACGATGTTTTCTCCGTCGGAATCTCGATGCAGGGATTCGAATTCACGTCCATTTACGCGCCATCCGTACACACGAGCAGCTGAGCTATAATTGCTTTAAAAAAATATATAAAGATTATATATAAACTCTAACATAGTAAGTAACGTACTATACTTATATATATTTTATCATACACATATCTTAAAGGATTTTCTATGGCAACGTTATATCTATTTGTTTATACTTAAGGTTTAGCGTTATGGCCATAATCTCACCTGATCTTAAGTGACGATACGGCCCAAGTTGGTAGACACGCTAAACCTGTGGAGCAACTGGCTCTCAAGTGCAGCTGCCGGAACACACCTATTAGTATTTAACGGCAGGTTTTACAACTTGAGGGTGGTAGCTACCCAGGCGGGTATTTGAAAAAGCTCTACCACTATGCTATGGTTTCCTCACGATGTTTACCTTCACCGAAAGCTCAAGCTCATTGTAGGTGCTCGGAATCGAACTCACGTCCCTTGACGCCAAGTCGTACACACTACCACTGAGCTATCATCGCTTCAAAACCTACCGAAACTCTTCCTTTAATAATAATTAATGATTTTGTGTGTATATAAGAAACGTACTGTCATAAAGAGTCCTATCTAAACGTATTAAGCGCCATCTATTATCAATATATTTAACTAATATGTAATCTGTAAGGAAAATCAATCAAGTTGGTACTATATGGTATTTGACGACAATGATGTGCGAAATGTTTGCATGGGATGTCTAGTTTTATTTATAGTTTCAGCATTCTAGCTGGTATCAGTTTATCATAGTCATTGTTAACTAGATTTTACTCACAGCTTCGCTCGCGATAATCTTGATTTTATCGAGTCATTGATTTAGATAGGACAAACAAACAAACTCACTTTCGCATAAATAATATTAAGGAGGATATGAAAGACAAGGGAGCACTAAGCTTCACAAACTTGTATAGTCATAAATACTGAAGCGTATATTACTTTACACTTCTGCATTGATATTATTGGCCGCTGACGTAGTTGGTTGATATTTGATCCAACGTTGGCGGATGGTTGATACCAATGTGGGAATGTAGCACTTTGATTACACGTGTTTCACTCCATTTCCGAACATAGTCAGATCGATGTTGGCAATCAAATATCTGAAAGACGTCAGATCATCGACAAAACCATAGACTGTGTCAATTGCGTGGACGCGTTCACGTCATGACATTTTGGCGTGATCTCCACGGCCATATCATTTCTATATAAATCCTTACTAAAATTATAAATCCGCAAATGAGTTTGTTACGCTTTCACGTCTAAACGGCTGAATCGATTATGATGAATTTTGGTATAAAGATAGATGGAAATCTGGAGACTGCGATAGGCTACTTTTCCCGTGAAAAACTTATTAAAAGTGGGGTAAAAATGGTATAGACTTTATACTGCGCCATCCGATTCGTTTGATAAAATAAATATTCACGCGAGCGAAGCCGCACGTAAAACGTAGTCAGATATATAAAATAATGAATATCGTAATTAACAGCTTACATAAGCGCTGGAAATAACCGGAAATTAATAATCAACCCCTACCGAAGTGGTAGGTGCCCCTGTTACGGGAGACATGAGACGGTTAACCTATTTCGCAGAGTAATAACTGCGAAAGTCCCTCGAAATTCTCATTAGGCTCATTATTTTTCATCGTTCGAGCTTAAACATTTAATTAGATCGTAAAAAATTTACAGGCGGAATTAATGTTTTACAGCTAGAAACCATTCGCTGCGCCCGCGGTTTCATTCGCGTGGCCTTGAATATTATTAAAAGCTGTCCCGGACGACGTTGTTCCTGGCCTGTAATGAATAATTCGACTACAATGTCAACTAACTCCATACTTTTTTTAAATAGTTTATACATCTAACGTTACGGCTACAATCTCACTTGATGTTAAATGATGATTTAGCCCAAATTGGTGGAGACGCTAAACCCAGCACAGGGACTGTCTCTCAATTGCAACGGCCGACATACATCTATAGATATTTGGTTACAAGTTTTTAACTTGAGGGTAGTAAATTTCCAGGTTTGCAGTAGAAAAAGCCATAAATAATGTATAAGTTTCATTACGATGTTTTTCAAAATTCAGACTAATTTCATGGATTTACACTTACGTTCATTGACGCGGCGTTCGAGGAACAGTTTTATTTTTTGTAATAACACATCTATATACATACACATTTCATTACTTAAAGATTTATATATATTCATCTGCCTAGGTGCTCGGTCCGCAAACCATAAACGCTCATTACTAGGAAACATCGTAATTATAATGATGTGATAGTACTTTACAAAGTTCTGAAGTATGTACTTAAATTTTATGTAATAAAATTATAGTTTACATAAGCGAAGGTGCAGGCACAGCTTATAATATCAAGTAGTTTTAATAATCAGATAAGATTTGATTGTAACGTAATATAAAAAAATTGACCTGAGATGTATCAATGAAATTGACAGCTTCAATGAAATTTACAAGAAAAAACACCACTTTGTTTATTTAGAACATTAACGAGCTATGACGTAAAAAGTTTAAATATTAGTAATACAAATTACGATCGAACCACAGATTTTAGCGAAAAGCTCTGTTAATAATTTAGCGAACTCGCTTAAATAATAAAAAGTTTTACACGCTTTAATTAACAAATTAAGTGAAGTATGTTTTCTCTGTTGTCGAGCAACGGTAAAAGGTTTTGATTATTCTGAAAAGAAATTTTCTTCTTCTACTTTGTAAATTTGATGTGTTTACTATAAATTAGGGTTACCACATCGGAAAATAAGTTTTCTTGGAAAAATCTCTGCCTTAGCAATAAATTTCCTGTTATTTCAGCAGCAATAGTGCCTTATTTTAAAAGCTCGCAGGTAAACATGAATATGCGTGCGAGAAGCGTAGTGCTAAGTTCAGATGAATAATTGATTGATTGCCAATTATTAGATTTCATCTTTTTTTTATTGTTTTCTTTATTGTCAGAACAAGGTTCTTAGAAAAAAGAAAAAACACCGACAAGATTTTTGAAAATTGGTTAAACCATTTTTGAGTTTTAGCGAAAATAAGGAACAACAATTAAGTAAATACGAAGTTTAATTAGTTGCTAATAGTGTTTGTTTTTTCGTGGGAGCCTGAGTTTTAGAAAAATAGGTGATAGATCTTTGTATAATACCCGCCTGGTTAGCTACCACCCTGAAACTGAAAATCTGCCGTCAAATTACTATAGGTGTGTTCCGGCAGTTGCACTTAAGTGCTAGTCCCTCCACTAGGCTAAACGTGTCTACCATTTTCGGCCACATCGTCACTTAACATCAGAGCAGATTGTGGCCATGATGGTAACTAAACGTATAAAGGATTAAAACTAAATCACAGAAACTGCTTAATAGACTTAGTACAAATCAACTTAAAGTGAGAAAATCCAAAAGTGCACGCCTCATAATCTTATTTATTCGTGTTTGCTTATTCAATAACAATTAAACCACATCAAATCAGACCGTGAAAGTAATAGGGTTGCTAATTATACTGAAGCGTATGAAAAAAAGTCTCGATTAGTAAAGTATTTCGATCGTTATCGTGATATACAGGATCCGCACATACAGACACACGGACGTCCAAGACAGAACTTTTTTAAACTGTTTTTTAACTAGTTTATATAACAAAAATGGCATCAAAAATATCATGAGTGTTAAAAATAGTGATTTTTCTTGATGTGTGTGTATATATTATTTTACAAGTGCAATATATGATAAATAGAGACATTTTAAGTTTGAAAAGTCAGTTGCTTTGCGTGAAGTGACAGTAGTACCCACCTAAACGCTTCGCTTATGAGGCGTGCAATAGGCCTGCAAGAAAACTGTTCCAAGGAAAGTAAACAGACAGAAACGTTCGACAATCGTGCCCGTTTACGCATTTCCTTTTTATACTAATACTTGTACTGTAAATGTGAAAGTTAAATGTTTCTCCAAACGATTCCGGCTTGCTTACCGATGGACATGTTCATCAGAGGTCCAAGTGCACAACCTGCAGCGTTTTTGTTTGTTTTTAATTTTATTTATTCCTACAAAATCATTATAATACATCTAGGGTTCTATTATAAGTAATATATTTTAGTACGTTCAGAAAGATACGGTTCTATGTATAAAAATTGTAGTCAATGAAGTGGTTGACAAATTTTAGATACACATGATATTAAGCGTAAAGTATTCTATGCCCAGAGAAGATCAATTTTTGCTAACCAAGAAAAATATATACAAAACTTTATTCTTTTCAAGCGAAGTGTTTGATTACAATCTTATGTGATATTAAGTGTTGATGTGTTCTAGATAGTAACAGAATCAACTCATTTGTATGTATGAGGCTCATCGGGAGCGTATTACCCAAAATACATACAAAATCGCCACTGTAACTCTAAATATGGCCCCTACTAGGAACTACTCTCAAATTGCTTTCAATAACAAGTTTAACCTTGAGGAAGGAACTGGTTGTCAAATGCAATTGTCGAAATTTGACATGTGCATTCTATTACCAAAATCAAAATAAAGGAGAAGGCATTTTCAGATATACCAATTTGCGCAAAAGATTCTTAAGGTCTCGTTAAAATAACTTCTTAAAATAAAAAAGTTGAACCATATTCGTTGAATATATATTTTTATCAATCAGAAGCAGAAATTCTTAATAAAAAGAAACCACTTTTCTACGGTCTAACGCTAACGCAACACAACTGATGTGCACGCGACGAACGCTCGGAACTAAGTGAATGCATCGGCGGTCTAGCTGCCCTTTTATAGGCAGTGGCTATAAGCAGTGATGAGGGTAGTTGTGTCGTCGTGGAGGACAATTGCTAACACGGCCTCTCCTGACCAAGTGTCGCCCTCGACACAAGCTCCGTGGCTGAAGTTTAGATTGTGAACGCCAAGGCTAGATAAGCCTGTAGTTCCGATAACAAAAGCTTTTACATACCCTTAAAGAAGGCTGCACATAACTCAGGGCACCACTCGCCACGCCAAGGCACCATATACTGCGCCGCTGCTTGTGTAGTTTTTCATAACTGCCGCTATGCAGTTTCAAGCTCATATTCTTCATTTGGTAGAACCTTCACAACTCTGCCGAACGTTCTCAGGAACCGGTGAATTTACAAAGGCCTCGACCTTATGTGGGCTCGGCTTCACCTGACCCTGACTCAAAACCCGCCCGGAACACGTCTGGGGTTCCGGTGTGTACTGTCTGGACACGTTCAGTTGAGACGTCACCCCGACCTCAGTGGTATCACGCACGTTACTAAGATCACAACGCACTATTTTCTACTACCACAGGAACGACGCCATAACCGACAATTCCGCGTGAAAACACTCGATCGGCTAGGCTACGTGACCGATACCGCGACCTATTATTACTAGAACGACGTTGCGATCTACGACTTGATCCGCCAGTCATATTTACTAAAACTACTTTGATCTGTGGGCTAGAAGTTACTTATCCCACGTCTGATTTTATCAATCAGAAGCAGAAATTCTTAATAAAAAGAAACCACTTTTCTACGGTCTAACGCTAACGCAACACAACTGATGTGCACGCGACAAACGCTCGGAACTAAGTGAATGCATCGGCGGTCTAGCTGCCCTTTTATAGGCAGTGGCTATAAGCAGTGATGAGGGTAGTTGTGTCGTCGTGGGGGACAATTGCTAACAATATTAATTCATATTTTAGTCGTATCGTGCTGATTTTTACCTCATTTATTTCGTCACTTGTGAAGGTTTAGCGTTATCAATATAACAATTGGAGATAAATATTTTTTTCATACATTTACAAGAACTTTCTCGATTTTCAGTAATGTCGATGATCGTAATTCGACTATCGAACGAACAGTAGCTTAGTCATTTGCGCTGCTGTAATATTAAAATGCTCAGAAGATGCTCGGATGCGAACGCTTTTGTCAAAATATATTTTAATTTATATAACGCTTTAAATTTATATCCTGTACATATAACGCTTTAAGTTTATAACTTGCGCCACACCGCAGCCAGTATCCCGTTGGCGCTACAAATGGAAATTACCTCTATTTACGTTCTCAGCGAGTATCGCTACTTTCCTTAACTTCGCTCGATTTATGCCCAATCAGATTATAGGTTCGCCAACTATCTCTTACCGAACCGAACTAATTTATTTCAACCCACGTTTACACGTAAATAATTCGTTACGTAGAATCAGCACCGGCTATTTTTGCTCTTGACGTATCATTTGTTAAGCTTACGATCTACGATCTAGCTTGCGAAGTAATCTTGTCGCGTCTGCCGATTTATCTTGTTATAGGTTGTCGGTTGCTTCGGTTATTTTCTATTATTTGTTATTACTTCAATAGTAGGCTATAATTGTTGACGGGATACAAAGGGAATTGAAGAATAATTGTGCTCGTTAGTTCTACAATCTTAGTCAGCGAATGGTTTGAAGCCATGATAGCTCAGTGGTAGTGTGTACGACTTCACGTCAAGGGCCGTGAGCTCGAATCCAAGCACCTACAATGAGCTTGAGATTATGCATTATTAGCATGGTGGTAGAGCTTTTTCTAATGCCCGCCTGAGTAGCTACCACCCTCAAGTTGTAAACCTGCCGCCAAATGCCAATAGGTGTGTTCCGGCAGCTGCACATGAGAGCCAGACCCTCCACAGGTTTAGCGTGTCTACCAACTTGGGCCATATCGTCACAGATTATGGCCATAACGCTAAATCTTAAGTATTAAAAAAAAAATGGTTTTAAATTTTCTTTTTGTGTTTTATTGATTTGTGTTTAGTCACAATCTTGCCTGGTGTTAAAGTGATGATATGAATCAATATGAAAGACAATGGAATACACCTATAGGTAGTTGGAAACAGATTTTCACCTTGAGGTTGGTAACGCTATGCTTTCATTTCGGTATTTTTGCTTCACCGAAAGTTTAATTTTACTGCAGGAATTCGAACTCACGTCCGGTGATATCAAATCGTACATTCTACAACTGAACTGCTTTTGAAATAAATGTAGGGATTAATGAAACAATGCACAATGAATCGAATCACCCTTACAGATACTAGAGTTTATGAAATCATGAAATACATAAATAAAGGCATTTTATTCTATTGGACTACAGCCAAACCGGTGCATAAGAGGTTTCACCACAATTATTATGATCCAGGATAGACTTGATCTGGATTATATGCAAAAGCGGCTTCCGGTCTTCTAGCGAGTAAGGGCGAATGTAGGTTTACCAGATTTCTAATTAGATTGATCTACTTATATTGCAATAAAAAGCTTGAAATGTGCACCATTCCATACTTTTAGGATTTAGCTTTTGGCTGGCTCTTTTATTATTTTTAGGTTCTGCGTTATGGCCATAATCTCACCTGAACTTGAGTGACGATGTAGCTGGTGGTGGTGGGTACACTAGACCTAGTATAGACCCTTACCCTCGAGTGCAACTCCCAAAACACTACCCTACACGAACATAGTGGCAGATTTTCAAATTCAGACCGGTAGGTAGTCAGATAGGCATTAGAAAAAGCCCTGCAGCCATGCTAAGCGTTCATCACAATGTTTTCCTTTACCTAGATTCTCAGGCTTATGGCAGAGATTGGAACTCACGCCCATTGATCTGGCGTGCGTACATGTAATAACTGAGCTATCATCGCTTGTTAAACAGAACGTTGTATACTATTGGTGGAATATCTTATTTTTACTATAGGAAAGCTCAGTGACAGCACTGGATCTGACGGTAAGCTCAGTACAATCCAAAAAACGAAACGATTTACATAATAACTTAAAATACTAAGACTGAAGAAATCAGCTGGACAGAACAATCTTTAAAATTCAATTTAAATATCTTTATATCGATAATAAACTATCGCGATAGTGGCGTGTAGAAACTATCTAAAATGAGCTCGAGTTTCGGTGAAGAAAATATCCTGAGGAAACCATAGCATGGTGGTAGAGCTTTTTCTAATCCCGCCCTCAAGTTGAAAATCTGCCGCTAAATACTAACAAGTGTGTTCTGGCAGTGACACTTGTGAGCCAGTCCCTCCTATAAAGGCCGGCAATGCACCAGCGATTCCTCTGGTGTTATGGGTGTCTATTGGCAGCAGTTATTACTTACCATTAGGTGTCATAGTTGCTCGTTTGCCCCCTATTCCATAATAATAAATAAATAAATAACACTAGATGTGAAGTTTATTCTTAGACGTCTACATACCTTTAATTTAAATTGTTTTTTTTTTAAATGTGTTTTTTCTTGTAATTGTTTTTTCTTTAACCTCTACGTAATCTACAATGAATACATTTTCTTTCTTTCTTCAAACCTAGTTATTTCATTAAGTGTCTTGAAAAACTATCTTTCGACTGTAAGCTCTCTATGACTTAATTTTATTAGTGTTTCGTTATTACGTACTTGAAAAAGCTTGGAAAGCTTTTGTAGTTCTCACAAAATACTTATTAAATGTCACCGCGACATATTTCTTTTATATCTTTAATCACCGCTAAAACGTTGATTGAAGCGATGATAGCTCAGTGATAGTGTGCAAGAAAGCCGCGTCATGGGACGTGAGTTCGAATCCAACCACCTACATTGAGCTAGAGTTTCGGTGAAGGAAAACATCGCGATGAAACCATAGCACGGTGGTAGGGCTTTTTCTAATGCCCGGCTGGCTAGCTACCACCCTCGAGTTGAAAATCTACCGCCAAATACCATTAGGTGTGTTCCGGCAGTGGCACTTGAGACCCAGTCTCTACTGTAAAGGCCAGTAAATCACTTGCGATTCCTCCGGTGTTATAGGTGTCCATGGGCGTATGTTATCACTTACCATCAGGTGACACACTTGCTCAATTGCCCCCTATTCCATCAAACAAATAACGCTCAAAATGTTTATTTCCTGTCTCTATAAAACTCCTCAACTCTTGCCCTTAACAAAGTTTGATACATAGTAGTCAATAACAAAACAATACCGAAGTAGTTCATATTCATTATTTTTATACCAAACAGACATTCCTCAAGGAATATTCATAACTTCGTCTTGCTCGTCTTTATCAATTAATTTACATACGTAACGTCAAATCCCCCCGGATCTTCGTTCGTAATACGTTTTCCCTTAAATAATTATGTTCTACGCAATACATTAATTCATTTGAGAATGCGTGGGCTCGCTTTTGTACTCGTATTTATAAATCATTGTGATGTGACTGATGAAGCTGTGGTTTTGTTATATATCGTTGCTGATACGATTCGTGAACCAGAATATAATTATTAAGAATAGTCGATACTCGCTAAAGAGGCACGAACTTGTAAGCGAATCATAGATTGCGCGGATACCGGCTCTGTCGTGTAGCAAAGAGGGAAACTCCGAGTGTTTCCTTGCCTCCAATACTCGTGTTTATATTTCTTTGTCTCTGCATATTGGTTATGTTCCGCTTAGAGTTCACGACTCCTGCACTCACGACCGCAATTTACCCGTTCCTCTTGCTTGCGAATTTAATTTCTTTAAATGATTTCGGAGTCAGCACTCTTGAAAAGAAGTCAGTTGCTATGAATGAATTGACAGTTCCTGAAAAATACGACAATGCGAATTCTCATGCTCTTTGATGGTGGTAGCAGTATCTTAATTAGTCTACGATGTAAACAGAAAGGTACTAAAAGTTCGAATCCTTTATCAATCGGTGTGTGTCGTGTAATTATGTGGAATTTAGTTTTGGTGTTTCATTACATATTTCTTAAGATTTTGATATCTGTTTCGTGTATATGAAGATGTTTTTGAAAATCTATGAATGAAGTTTTTGTACAAGACATTTTTTTAGCAAAATACAATACCAGGTTCAATGGTTTTGAAGTGGCCCCTGGTATATGTACGAATTTCAAGGTCCAAGGGCGATAAAATTAAAATTGGCCCACCCTTGAGGTATCCTATTACTAACAAAAGAGAATCAACTGCGTCAGTTCATATATAAAGAAGTTATGGGTAAAAATCTATAAGTATATATATATATATATATGTAAAGGATATGATATCTACGCTATTGTTATTATAGAATCTGTGGAACTATTAGCTGTCAGTGTGACGTGTGACACTGACGATAAATTTAGAAGGAAAAAGAGAGGTTAAGTGCTTTTTACAAAAACGTGGAAAATATTCTCCTGATTTATTTTAAATAGAATTATACTATCATTTAAACTAGAATTAAAGGCTTTAAATGTTGTTTTTGTTATTTCAGGTAAGTTATCCTGTTAAAAATGTGTTAATTGTAGTAAAACTTGTGTATAAGTGTGATGTGAATAAAAGAAAATTGTTATTTCAGAAAACGCAATTACGTCTTTATTTCACCTAAGCATTTACTATTATATATATACCAGCGAATTGAGAACAATATTTTTTTAAGTATATATTGATTAATCAATCTATTGAGAAATAAGACCGAGAATGTATATAGTAGTCCCACCATATTTATATTCATAGAACAATCAACTAATGTTACTCAAGACGAAAAGTTCTTTTTTAGGTACAGTATGTATTTTGAAGCTTAGAAGAACGATAGAGTAGTGTTGCTTTTTCATATTATTACCATACGAAGTAAAACAGGTAACGTTTTACTCTGATGCATGCGGGGGATGAAATAAAAATAGGCATACTATGTTTCTTTGTTATGTTAAACTCGGACACAAATGAAATGTGACTCTATTGACATTTAAATAGAGAACAATTTGCTGCTATGTTTTGATAAACTCAGAATAGAAATTCAAATTAATCACAAATTTCTAATTCCGAGTGATACGCAAATGGAGTGTGACTCTATTCACGTTCAAATAAAACGGATAATGAAGAGAACTTAAAAAATCTTACTCGATCGAACTGCATAATATCGATAGCATATGTTTATCTTATGTGAATAAAAATTTCATACTAAGCCGGAGCAAATTGCTAGTTTAATGTAAATATTTAACATGTTCTACTAAAATCATATCAAATCAAAAATCTTTATTCAATTTATGCCCTAAGAAGGCGTTGGTATACGCCAAAACTCCTACCGGTTCGGAAGGCAACGCAGTCATCGGGAAGAACCGGTAAAAAACTCGATCTGCATCTTTTTTAGGTCTTATTCTTACCTTTTTTATGTAATAGTTTAATGTGTTTCAGTAGTTATTAGCGGATGTACAGAGAGGGGTATCGATTCCAGGCATCACCATCGCTTACATATTGATCCACCCTAGACTGATAAATTACATAAAAACCCGTTTGACATGGTTTCTGAACCTACTGCCCGGCAATTCAGTAACGTGTAGTACTCGTCTTCCATATAATTACAACTAGCAAAATAGACATTTATTTAAAACATAAGTACATTTTAATTGAGTGGTTGAATTTGAATCCTTGTACAACTTACACAACTGCCCTAGCTCTTTATAATTTCTAGTAGAACGAATTGCGTTTCCAAATTGTCTCGGGGTATTTAAGGCACTCAAAACTTGTCTTTCTATTTTGAATCAAATAGGTGACATAAATATATGAATGTAGAGCAAAATAATGCTGAAAAGACAATATCATATCCGTATTGAAAACACTGCATTCGATTTGAACTTAAGAAGGTACTTGTAAATGTGAAAACATTACTGTTAATTCCGCCGTCGAAAAGTTTTGATCAACTTATTTATCCTTGTTATATTATATTTATTTAAAGAAATAAAACAAATGGATATTTGTTTATTTCGTCCATGCACTGTGACAAAGTTCTTAGAAGACATAAGTAACAATAATTTTGGATCATATCAACTATCGAGGAAAACATTGACTGGAACTTTGAAAAGGTCTTTAATTTACTTAGGAATCTTAATAGTATCACCTAAACAACTTTTATGAACCTCGCTGAGGCTAGAATATGGGATGCGAAAAATGGAATTATCTCAAATTGATCCAGTATGAGTAAAATTACAAAGTCAACTAATCGTTATATTGCAGATTCAAATTAGCATACATTGAAAATTTTAACTTGAACTTCAACTTTAACCGATTATTGGAAGGTTTTTTTTTATGATATCGTAACGTTGTCGGTATCGCATATTTCACATACAGTGCGAAATTACCTTGCAAAATTAAAGGGCGTCGTAATATTTTATTAAAAGTATCAGTGTTGTATCAATGGCATTTTTCTTGCATTTTTATTCTTACATAATACCAATACCAATCCAGCGGCCGACTTGCGTTGTTTATTGTCACACGTTGATTCCACATTTGGTTTTGGTCATGACCGTTAACCTTATAATTCTTGATCTGTTACTGCATATGGTTATTGCCCGGCTGGTTAGCGACCACTCTCATGTTTAGACTGTTGGAAAATAAAGGTTCAGTATCAGTTTTCAAGATCTGCATAGTGAACGAGAATCAGCTCTTTCTGTTAAGGTCAGCAACATGGCTGTAGTACGCTGAATGTTGCCGCTGTCCAAAGACGACGATAACCATGTACCATCAGATGGGCCGCCTGCCGTTTATGGTCTATTATCATAAAATAGACCTTGCCTAACGAATAAAATGATTAGGTTAGTATGAATTTTGCAGTACCGCAAATATTTGCAGTATTTGATCGAACACCTTTACATCCCATTTAATTTTTTTTTTCTTAAGGTTGTAGCGTTATGGCCATAATCTCACCTGATCTTAAGTGACGATACGGCCCAAGTTAGTAGACACGCTAAACCTGTGGAGGAACTGGCTCTCAAATGCAGCTCTCTGTGGAACCAGCTGTCGCCGGCGGTCTTTCCGAACCGTTACGACTTGGGAACCTTCAAGATGAGAGCGTATTCTTTCCTTAAAGGCCGGCAACGCACTTGCAAGCCCTTCGGTTTTGTAGGTGTTCGTGGGTGGCAGTGATCACTTTCCATCAGGTGAGCCTACTGCACGTTTTCCCGTACTGAGATACTTATATATGCGCGGGTCGACAAGATTATAATATTTTCACTTTAAATTGTGGCGATACTCAACCAAATTTTATTTAAACATTGATTCATAATTATCAGTTGTTAATAATATCATCTGATTTAAAACACTTAACCAGTTGGAGTGATTTCATTAGGAACTTGCTATAATTGATTTAAAAAGCTACGAAAATAAAAGAGTACCCCTTATTTGGAACTTTGAGGATGTACACAGGATAATTCAAAAAAGTCTTGAATCGATGATAGGTGAGTTGGTAGTGTGTACCTACGGACATCACATCAATGGACGTGACTTCGAATACCAGCCATGAATTTGAATTTTCGTTGAAGGAAAACGTCGCGATGCAACAACAATAGTAGATTTTTCTAAAGTTTTTCTAAAGTTCGCCTGGTTACCTACCACCGTCGTGTTGAAAATACATCTTAGGCCACATTGTCATTTAACGTCAAGTGATACTGTGGCCGCAATGCTGAGCCAGTATAAAAAATTAACTTCATATGAAACAGATGCGTTCAGGAATACATATATGACAAACAAAAGATGCTTTTGAATTATTTATATACATGACGCTCGCTGCAATATCGGATGACACAATAAAAACTTTCTTACAAAGTTTATCCCTTTTTTTGCGCCACTTCCGATAAGTTTTTCGCGAGAAAAAGTAACCTATCACCGTCTTCAGGTTTCCATCTATCTCTATACCAAAATTAGTCGTAATCGATTCAGCGGTTTAGGCGTGAAAGTGTAACAAATAGAGCCATTTTCGCATTTATAGTATAAGTAAGTATATATAATATTAGTAAGGTAGGAAAGATCATTAACCAGAATCCAGAAGATGAATGATATATACAGATAATTTCTAGTTGTATCACCTGATAGGAAGTAATCACCGCCGCCCATGACACACAAGACACCAGGCGACTTACCTTGAAGTACGTCGCCGGCCTTTATCGAAGGGGCTGGCTCTCAAGTGCAACTGCCGGAAAACATCTATAGGTTTTGATGGCAGATTTTCAACATGAGGTTGGCACCTAGCTAGGCGGGAATTAGAAGAAGCCCTATCACCATGCTATGGTTTCCTCACGATGATTGCCTTCAACGAAAGCTCTAGCTCGTTGTCTGTTGTTGGATTAGAACTCACGTCCCATGACGCAACTTCAACGTGAGAACAGAAAACAATTTATAAAAGAACACTTAAACAATAAAGAACCGGAGATTCCGGAACGTTCCATAAACGTTCCGATGCCAATAACTAGTGCAAAACAAAACATATTTTTATTTCACGCCCAAACCGAGCGTAGGTGCTGGACCGGCCATTATCCATATGATAACAAATGTCCGGGACTCTGCCCATTGCGGACGTGTCCCCGGGTAAGGGTTCATTCTCATCGGTCGTTACAGCCCGCGTTCGGAGTGCGGGAGATTTCTGTTCTCGCATGCCATAGCGACCGCATGCGATAACCATTTTCATTAGTCGATAGAACCCGCGTGCGGTTTGATAGATACTCTTGGCTGTGCATTTCCTTTAAAAGAATAAACCGAGTAGCCGCACCATGATTGCTTTGCACCAATATACGAATTTCATTTTATGTTAGGCTGTGTTCGGGAAATGCCCGCATACGGTATAACAACTGAGTTAACGACCAGTGAAAATGACCCCTAAAGCCTGCGGATCGTGAAATAAATCAATTTTCATACAACAGTCACGCCGTATCAGCGGAAAAAGGTTTTTCCTGATAATACTGAATCGTTGAATATTCAGTGAAAAATGTTTTTTTTTGCGCAACGTGCACTTTTCAAGGCCTCGTATCTCACATGAAAAAATGAAAGGTTTATACAATAATTTTCTTATATACCTAAGGTAAGGTAAAGGTTTGAAATTAATTTAATCTGCTTAATTAAATTCCATAATTATATATTGCTACAGAATTTTGGACTTTCCAGATTAACTTGATATTTATATTAAAATTATAAAAAGGAAAAGTTTGTTTGAACATTCTGATCGTAAGATCTTTTGAAACGATGACAGCTCAGTGGTAGTATACGACTTCGCGTTAAGGACGTGAGTTCGAATCCAACCACCTAAATTGACTTTAGCGTTCGGTGAAGGAAAACTTCATGAGGAAACCATAGCAGGGTGGTAGAGCTTTTCTAATGCCATCCTGGCTAGCTACCACCCTCAAGTTGAAAATGTGCCACCAAATACAAATAGGTGTGTCCCGACAGCTGCACTTAGGTTAGGTTTAGCGTGTCTACCAACTGGGGCCGTATCGTCACTTAAGATCAGGTGAGATTATGTACAATAATATATCCTTGAGTGACATTTAGTCTTTGTTTCATTAAAAACAGTTAACTCTATCAAAAGTTATTGTAATTTAAATGACGGTATGAGATTAAATAACTTTAAATCCACGCGAACGACGTCGCAGGAAAAGCTAAATGAAAATATATTACACTGGCTGTATATTTAGGTTTTCATTCAGTTCGAAACCGACGACGTTCGACGCGTGTTTATATATCAGAAAATATGTTCCACAAGATATTTCGAATTCCCCTATTGCGTCTGTAAACATAATTATGCAGTTCTGTGAAGGTTCGATACGTAGTTTCTTCAAACACGGTTAATTCATGTAAAATAGTGCTTATTTGTTTTCCGTTCGAGCGCTCCGCCCACGAGATGTTACCACTTTGACATTTGAAATGTTAATATCCTGTCTGCCGCACGGTGAAAGCTCAGAAGAGTTGGTTGACCCTATTTTACCATATTGTGGTATAGCTTTTTTCTAATGTTCGCCTGGTTAGCTGCCAGCTATAGTTTGAAACTCTACCGTCTTCTTAGTAGGTGTGTTCTGACAGTTGCATTTAAGAGCTAGTTCCTGAATAAGGTTTAGCGTGTATACCTTTATGGGATTTGTCCCATCGTCACTTAGCTCAGTTGAAATTGTGACCATAACGCTAATATATATAAATTATAAAACATAAAACTCTACGGTCTATGGAATCGATAGACACCCCCAACGGCGCGGGGATCGCAGGTTCATTGCCGACCTTTATAGGAGGGACTGACTTTCAATCTTCTAGCATACGTATTTCGTGCTACTAATAATATAGGGTTTTTCAAAGAACAGATATCTGAGCCCGCTGGTTTTATTTTAACGACTGTGGAAAGGAAATTTATTTTAGTGATAGTAAGAGACCTTTGTAGTTTATACTGTGTATCTATATGACAGTGATTTTACCGAGCGGATATAAAAATACTATATGTTTCTTGTGACTTCGTAAAGGTAGGAATGATAAGTACTTTGTTAGGGATTGCATATCCGTATAGATTGTAGCGTCACCGAAAAAATACTGGCTTAGTTTTAGTATAGTAATATGGTGGGGTGATCGCAGAGCTTGGATTTTCATAGTTTTATTGTCAGCTATTGAACAAATTGATTATAAGTTTATTCTTTTATCTAATAACGGGTAAACGAGCAAGCGTGTCACCTGGTGGTAAGTGATCACCGCCACCTATGAACATCCACCACAACACCACGTTGCTAACCTTTATAGGAGGGATTGGCTCGCAAATGCCACCGTCGAAACATACCTAATGGTATTTGGCGGCAGATTTATAATTTAAAGGTGGTAGCTAGCCAGGCCGGCATTGGAACGCGCCCTGCCACCATGCTACGGTTTCCTCACGATGTTTTCCTTCACCGAAAGTTCAAGCTCATTGTAGGTGGTTGGATTCGAACTCACGTCCCATGACGCGGTGTTCTTACACACTACCACTGAGCTATCATAGCTTCAACTACTATAGAGTTTCAAGGTTTATCCTCTATCCTTGCTTTGTGTATCGAGATGAAACGTATCCAATATGTTTATCCACAGCTTTTATTATCAAAGTATGAAGTTATAGCAAGATTAAAGCTCACTACAGTCGGAGAAATAATATAATATATTAATGTATGTAGTAAGCTATAGTTTACAGTACAGCAAGTTGCCACAGACGGTAGCTATGCTATACTATATATTTTTTCACTCATTAGTCATTATGTAAAAATATATGTTATGGCTGTCTCTGTGGTCACCCCGAAATTACTATAGAAAGTATACCGTAATATACCTTGGTATATCTATTTATTGAACCGATGATAGCTCAGTGGTAACGTGTAGATACGTCACGTCATCAAACGTGAGTTCGAATCCAACGACCTACAATGAGTTTGAGCTTTCGGTGAAGGGAAAAACCGGAAGTAAACCATAGCAAGGTGGTAGGGCTTTTTCTAATATCGGCCCCGCTAGCTACCACCCTCAAGTTGTAAATCTGCCGTCATTTAACACTAGGCGAGTTCGGGCAGAGTCCAGAGGCCTCTGGTGTTGTTGGTGTCCATATGCAGCGGTGATCATTTACCATCAGGTGACACGCTTGCTCTTTGCCTCCAATTCCATAAAAAAATAGATAATAAAAAATATTAACATAAATTGAGCTCCCTCTACTGTGGACTTAATACAATAGTTTCAGAGTGCTCTGTGTACAGACACTTAATCAAAATAAAATGTTTTTCTATCTATACCGATTATAAAGTAATCAACAGCTACGATTAACAAAAATATATATTTGGCTCAAAATATAATTGTATATGAATAGATTATCATCAAATACGACACATATCACAATAATAATACACACAAACTAAAGTTATGAAAATAAAAAAATAGGTTTGGGCTCGTCCGGGATTTGAACCCGGGACCTCTCGCACCCTAAGCGAAAATCATACCCCTAGACCAACGAGCCGATGATGATACTGTAAAAACTTAACTTCACAATATTGATACTTTACTTTCTCTTTGTAAGTTATATGTTAAAATGATTATATAAGAATTAGCTCACTAGAGAGCTTCGTGGATGTGATTCTAATTTTAACATCAGTTAAAAGCGATGATAGCTCAGTGATAGTGTGTACGACCTCTCACGTCAAAGGACGTGAGTTCGAATCCAACCACCTACAATGAGCTTGAGTTTTCGGTGAAGAGAAAATCATGATGAAACCATAGCATGGTGGTAGGGCTTTTTCTAATGCCCACCTGGGTAGCAACCACCCTCAAGTTCAAAATCTGCCGGCGAATACCAATAGGTGTGTTCCGGCAGTTACACTTGAGAGCCAGCCCCTCTACTAAGCTCAACGTGGGTCACATCGTCACTTAACGTCATGCGAGATTGTGGAAATAACGCTAACACTATCTGTAAAAATATATCAAGATTGGAGGTATATAAAGCTTGACCCAATGAGGGTGTTGTGTTTTAGTGAGAAACACGACATTAACGCGCTTATGTTAGGAACTACCAAATGGATTTCAAAAAAATATTTTTCAAGAAAACATAGGCGAAGTTAACTGATTGTCGGCGTGGCGATAAAGGCCGTGGCGACGCATCGCCACGCTATATGACGGAACATATGTAGTATACGTAGTCTATACGTAGTCTATACGTAGTCTATAGTAGTGTGTGAGAGTGTAAATGCCCAGCTGATGCGGTACCTTGAGGAGCACCAGTTGATCAGTGATCGTCAGTACGGTTTCCGTCATGGTCGATCAGCTGGTGATCTTCTTGTTTACCTCACACATCGCTGGGCAGAAGCTTTGGAGGGCAAGGGTGAGGCTATGGGTGTTGGCCTTGACATCGCGAAGGCGTTCGATCGGGTATGGCATAGAGCCCTTCTATCGAAGCTACCATCTTACGGAATCCCTGAGGAACTTTGCAAGTGGATCGCTAGTTACCTGGAGGGCCGGAGCATTAAAGTCGTCGTTGACGGCTGTAGCTCCGAGACTCTATTAGTCAATGCTGGCGTTCCACAGGGCTCGGTGTTGTCGCCGACACTCTTCATCTTGCATATCAATGACATGCTGTCTATTGACAGCATGCATTGCTATGCAGATGACAGCACGAGTGATGCGCGATACATCGGCCACCAGAATGTTCCTCGGTGCACCGTAGAGGAAAGACGGTCTCAACTTGTGTCTGAAATCGAGAGCTCTCTGGGGCGGGCCTCCAAATGGGGTGAAACGAACTTAGTTCAATTCAACCCCATGAAGACACAAGTTTGCGCGTTCACTGCGAAGAAGGACCCATTTGTCATAGCGCCTCAGTTCCAAGGAGTACCTCTTCAGGTTTCCGGGAGTATTGGGATTCTCGGCGTCGAAATCTCGAGCACAGTTCAGTTCAGGAGTCATTTGGAGGACAAAGCCAAATTGGCTAGTAAAAAGCTGGGTATCCTGAATAGAGCGGAGCGGTACTTCACGCCGGGCCAAAGATTGATGCTCTATAAAGCTCAAGTACGGCCCCACGTGGAGTACTGCTCCCACCTCTGGGCAGGAGCCCCAAAATACCTGCTTAACCCACTTGACTCCTTGCAAAGACGAGCTGTCCGAATCGTCGATGATCCTGATCTCACGGATAGCCTCGAACCGTTAGGACTGCGGAGAGACTTTGGTTCTCTCTGCGTGTTTTATCGGCTGTTCCATGGGGAGTGCTCTGAGGAACTGTTTAAGATGGTGCCAACGTCACCATTCTACCATCGCACCACCCGACACCGCAGTAGAGTTCATCCATACCACCTGGAAACAATACGGTCTAGTACCGTACGTTTCCAGCGTTCGTTTATTCCACGCACATGTAAGCTCTGGAATGAACTCCCTGCCTAGGTGTTTCCCGAGCGCTATGACATGTCCTTCTTCAAACGAGGCTTAAAAAGAGTATCCCTTCAGCGGTAGGCAGCGGCTTGGCTGTGCCCCTGGCATTGCGGAAGTCCATGAGCGGCGGTGACCGCTTACCATCAGGCGGACCGCTTGCTCGTCTGCCTATCGAGGCAATAAAAAAAAAAAAAAAAAAAAGACGTGGCGACAAAATAAATTCATAAATTTAAAATTGTTGTATTTTGTATTGAATATAAATGTATATTTATTGATTACACAGTTATTATTTTATCGAACAAAATTGTAATGCTTTATCTTTTTATTATGCCGTATATAATTCCTGCCGTAATCTGTTATTTAATGGGTATAGCTTATACAAAACAATTACGATGTTTCATATCTTCCAGGCGTCCCGTGACGGCTCACATTTTATATTTATCGATTAAGGCTTTAGGCTCATTAATATCACGCTACCACGGATATGAGCAAAGCTGTATTGAAAAACGTAACAGGAAAAGGAAAAATTGTTAAAGAAAATCTTGAAAACACGCGACGGAAGTCATATGTACAGCTAGTAATATGATATAGTGGAAAAGTGTGTTGGTTTGAACGCGGTAATTGTAGGGACTTTCTGTCGGAAATATTCTGTTCGTACTTGATAGAGGTATCACTGAGAACGGCTTTAGGCTATTTAACATCACGCTACTGCCAATGGGAGTAAGGCTGTATTGAAAAACTTTACAAAAACAAGCGAAAATGAACTAGCGCCTACCCGCGTCTATGGTCGCGTGAATTTTGATTTTGTCAAAAAAAAAATCGACGCTATAGAAAGTTTCATACAAATTTTTTGCCTCTCTTTGCATCACCTCCAATAGGTTTTTCCCCAGTAAAAGTATCACCGTCTCCAAGGCTCCAGTTATCTCTATATCACAATTCATCGTAACCTCTTCAGCGGTTTAGGCGTGAACGCGTGAGACACAAACAAACGAACTCACTTTCGGATTTTTAATAACATAGTACGGTATATAGTAAGCATTAAACATTAGAATATTAATGTAGGTAACGTGAGAAGTGCATTGTACACAATATGCGAATTTCACTAGGCAATATACTACCAAGGAATCACATGATATGTGTGTATATATTTATGTATGAATCAATACATGGCAAAAATAAAATCTCAACCCAAGCTCCGGTGTTGTAGTTAAGAGTTTTTGAGTTTTGATGTGCATTACCATTGTGAAATATAAAAAAGAGAGTTTGGGCTCGTCCGGGATTTGAACCCGGGACCTCTCGCACCCTAAGCGAAAATCATACCCCTAGACCAACGAGCCGGTTGTGATCGATGCCTAAATTTAAAATCCGGTTTTATCTTTCACTTTTACGTATGACTTTATTGGAACGTGTTCAGTTGCTTCGACAATCGCACTTTGTGTTAAGTGACATTTAATGAATACTAACTCGGAAAATGACTGTACTTATCTAATAATAAGTGTATTCCAATCTAAATTCACTTCTGAATGATCGAAATATCATCTCGTGTTAAGTGACGATTTAGCCCAAGATAGTGGACAAGTCTAGTGGAGGGACCAACTCTCAGTTGCAGCTGCTGAAAGACACTTGTATGTATTTGGCAGCAGATTTTCAACTTGTAGGCAGAAACTACTTAAAAGGGCTTTAGAAAAAGGTTTCGTCACAATATTTTCCTTCACCGAAACGTAAGGTTCAAGAGATTTGAACTCACGTTGATTGATGCGACGTCCGTTCACGCTGCCACTAAGCCATGATTGCTTCAATATACTGTCCAGTCAAAATTAGGTCAACGGTTTCGAAGATTATCGACCAGGAACATTCTTTTGGTTTTCCGGATTTGGACGGATTTTCAGAATTTTCCGGTCAAAATTTTTTTAGCTGTTATAATACTGCATGCACTTTCGTATGCATTTGGTAAAAATATGTTATTTGACGTTACAAAAAGACGCTCCATTTTCAGGAATTTGTATAAATTTCTACACTTTTTTCTAATCCTTAAGATATATATAATAAGTAGAAAACTGTATTAAAAAAACAAGCAGAAATACTTGCTAATATTATAAATGCGAAGGTGAGTTTGTTTTTTATACTTTCGCGCTTAAACTGCTGAATCGATTATGATGATTTTTGGTATATAGATAGATGGGAACCTGAAGACGATATAAGCTACTTATACACAATTAATTGCAGGTATGCAACTAGTTTCCCTGACAGCCTTATATATATATATATATATATCCATCAAATTTTTTTGTAATTTTGTCTTGCACAATTATTACATTATTTCCATGTATCACTTATACTGGTAAGTACTATATGCTATTCCTATTATATATATATATATATATATATATATATTTAAGAATTACTACTGATGTCCGTGACGTCACCTTCAGAGGGTCCAGTCAGAATATCAGCGCTGCAATATATCAGTGTAGTTGTTATGCTGAGACTGATACCAATTTATCCACACATTAGGTTTTTTTCTGTGATCTTGCTGTTATGATCTGATGAGTTTTTTTATTTTATTTTATTTTAATTATCATTTGATTTGTGGTGGATAAATAAAACTTTGTTTTTTTCTTTCTATCCCGTGCGTGGGTCGAACTCGCAACACGCGTCAGCGAGTTGACCGATTTAACCGCTAGGTAAGCTTTTTATTCGCGTAATAAAAAGCAAATTATAGGTTTTAGTATCAGAAAATAAATCCGGAATGATGTAACATAGTGTATATAGAAAAAAAATCTATACATATGATAGGTACATAAATATAACGTGTCTGTATTTTTTAGATTTATCTAAATGAGCTATTGCAAATAACTAAGAATAAGTAATGAAATAGATTTGAATCTTCTATTTCTATTCTATCTCAGTGGTAGTGTGTACGACTTCGTGTCAAGAGACGTGAGTTCGAATACAAGCACCTACAATGAGCTTGAGCTTCCGGTGAAGGAAAATATCGTGAGGAAACCATAGCATGGTGGTAGGGCTTTTTCTAATGCCCGCCTGGCTAGCTACCACCCTTAAGTTGTAACAGCCGCCAAATATCAATAGGTGTGTTCCGGTAGTTGCACTTGGGAGCCAGTTCCTCCACAGGTTTAGCGTGTCTACCAACTTGGGCCGTATCGTCACTTATGATCAGGTGAGATTATGGCCATAACGCTAAAACTTAAGTATAAAAAAAATACAAAAATTTGTCTGCTTGTTTGCGCGCGTATCAATCACTGCTTAAGTATAACCTTTATGATAGTAGGTCATCACGGAAATCATAAAACGTATCGTCGGGTAACATTTAGTCCTTCTTTCATTAAAATCGGTAAACTGTGTCAAGAGTCATTATAATTTAAATGACGGAGCGAGAATAAATTATTTTAGTTCAACGCGAACGAAGTTACATGACCAAATAGTATGTAAACAGAGTTCCAGATTACGTCCAAGGCCGTTAACTAAACCTACGGCCCCTTTGTGGTTGGCCCATCTAGTCAACCTTTATTTTAAATAATCTACGAACACTAAAACGTTGACTATCGCTGGTCTAAGGTGTGGAATATTATAAAACGCCTTGTCTCAAACCAATGTTATATTGTTGTGTGGGAACAACTAAAGCACACATTCCATCGAACTTCACCAACGTTCAGTAAATACAACAACATACGGTAGTAACTTCGCCCGTTAGGTAAACCTTACGGTATTGAATTATTTGAAACGCAAAGCCGCTAGCTACATCGCGTCGCATTTCTTCCGTTTCACAATACGTACACACGTTAAAAGCATTGAAACTCACTCTCATATACATAAATACACACATGACACATAAAAATATACGGATAACTTTTTAACACGCTCACCAGTAACTGGTTTTATTGTGACGTATTGAAATTCGTGACGCATGTAATATGCCTTTATATTTCTCCCTCTTCTGTTTAGTGATAGCTTCGCAGTGAACATATTCAAAGCCATTTATTCATTACTAACGTATACTTACGTTCTTAGAGACGAACTTTTAGCTATCCGTGGATTCACCGTGTGGCAGAGAGGGAAACTCCTGAGACTTGTGCACGGTTATGGGTTTTAAGGGATCCCTTTCTGGCAAGAGTCAACACTCACCTTCACTACTCGTGTTTCTCTCCCTGCCGAGGCTAATTTTTCGCGTCGAAGGACGTGAGTTCGAATCCAACCACCTACAACGAGCTTGAGCTTTCGGTGACGGAAAATATCGTGAGGAAACCATAACACGGTGGTAGGGCTTTTCAAGTTGAAAATCTGCTGCTAAATACAATATATGTGTGTTCCGGCAGTTGCACTTGAGAGCCCGTCCTTCCACCGGTATAGCGTGTCTACGTTAGGGGCCGTATCGTCACTTAAGATCAGGTGAGGTTATCGTCAAAACGCTAAACTTTAAGTATAAAAAGCCAACTAGCGCAGCTTAAGAGACACCTAATAAAGAACTAATTACAGTCCTAGATAGGTAGGGTATTTTTTTTTTATATTTAGGGCTTAGCATTATGGCCATAATCTCACCTGATCTTAAGTGACGATACGGCCTAAGTTGGTAGACACGATAAACCTGTAGAAGAACTGGCTCTCAATTGCAATTGCCGGAACACACCTATTCGTATTTGGCGACAGGTTTACAACTTAAGGGTGCTAGCCAGCCAGGCGAGCATTCGAAAAAGCCCTACCGCCATGCTATGTTTTCCTCACGATGTTTTCCTTCATCGAAACCTCAAGCTCATTATAGGTGGTTAGATTCGAACTCACGTCCCTTGACGCGAAGTCGTACACACTACCACTGAGCTATACCCGTTTTTGTAATTTCTTCTAATAGCCTAAAGCCTGCGTAATGATCCCTCTACTGTCTGTCAAATACAATAATATAGTTTTTTAATCCCATAGGTATTTCCTATAATAATATCGTTCATAGAAACAAACGTTTTCGATTTACAATATCAACAATTTAATATAGATACGTTCATGAAGCCCGGGTCGCACCGTGGTCCGCGATAAAGATATAAATCATATAACTAAGCCGTATCTCTATTATAACGCTATTAACGCGTTATTTATTGCACGCACCGCGTTATTTTATCTTAAGCGATAACGTTTTATTGGCGGTGTTAAACATTAACTTCGGTTATTTCTCGTCAAACAACAGCGATTAAAAATGTTCTAATCAATACTTTATTGCCCCTTTTTTGTGCGTTATGGCCACAATCTCATCTGGTGCTAAATGACGATGCGGCTCAAGATCGAGGAGATACTAAGCCAAGTGTAGAGACTGACTCAAGTGCAACTACTGAACTGCACTTATAAGTATGTTTAGATTCCCAACTTGAGGGTCGTAGGTAGCCATTTTTTCGAGACACTAGAAGAAGTGTGAAATCAGTCTAAGTAACGGTGTGTCCCACGATTGAATACATACTAAGCCCAGTGTAGAGACTGACTCAAGTGCAACTACTGAACTGCACTTATAAGTATGTTTAGGTTTCCAACTTGAGGGTCATAGGTAGCCAGTTTTTCGAGACACTAGAAGAAGTGTGAAATCTGTCTAAATAACGGTGTGTCCCACGATCGAATACGTACTAAGCCCAGTGTAGAGACTTACTCAAGTGCAACTACTGAACTGCACTTATAAGTATGTTTAGGTTTCCAACTTGAGGGTTGTAGGTAGCCATTTTTTCGAGACACTAGAAGAAGTGTGAAATCTGTCTAAGTAACGGTGTGTCCCACGATCGAGAACTTGCTAAGCCCAGTGTAGAGACTGACTCAATTGCAACTACTGAACTGTAGTTATAAGTATGTTTAGATTTCCAACTTGAGGATCGTAGGTAGCTAGTTTTTCGAGACACTAGAAGAAGTGTGAAATCTGTCTAAGTAACGGTGTGTCCCACGATTGAATACATACTAAGCCCAGTGTAAAGACTGACTCAAGTGAAACTACTGAACTGCACTTATAAGTATGTTTAGATTTCCAACTTGAGGGTCATAGGTAGCCAGTTTTTCGAGACACTAGAAGAAGTGTGAAATCTTTCTAAGTAACGGTATGTCCCACGAACGAGTACATACTAAGCCAAGTGTAGAGACTGACTCAAGTGCAACAACTGAACTGCACTTATAAGTATGTTTAGATTTCCAACTTGAGGGTCATAGGTAGCCAGTTTTTCGAGACATTACAAACGTGTGAAATCTGTCTGAGTAACGATGTGGCCCACGATAAAGAACATGCTAATCCCAGTGTAGAGACTGGCTGAAATTCAGTTATCGCAACGCATTTTATTTAGTCACAGATCTGTGACTTAAAGGGTTTTGTTCCTCTTTGTTAGGTTGCCAACAGTCGAACAGTATTTCTTATACTTAATAACTTTACAAACTGATTGTAGACTAACACAGCATGCGTTAACTACACTTTTTTAACTATATTGATGAAGGTTGAACTTTAGCATCTGACTTTTGGTTTGATTTTAAACTAACTGACCCGGTGAACATCGTATCACATATAATAATCGATGTCCTTTATTCTTGCTAAAACTCAAAAACCTAGAAACCTAACCTATCTTTAACCTTCTAGGGTATGTTAGTAAACTTTAAAAACATAGATGAATGAAATTCTTTCAGCCGCTTGGAAGTTTTAGCGTGCCTAATGAACGACGAGTCATTCTGTTATATATAGATATCTCACAGTCTTTCACTTTTTATACTATGAGATTTAAAAAAAATCTAATCGGTTTTCTTTTTATTATTTTCTTTTATACAAAACTTGTCCTGAAAATAACAAAAGCAATAAAGAAAGAATTATACAATCTGGTGAAATCGTTCGGAATTTATGCGCGTACATACATTTCAATGATTCATTTATATATATGTAGATATATTTTGATATCTTCTGAACGTGTGAATCGATTGCGATGAAACAAAAAAAGTAAGTAATACTTCAAATTACGTACGTAATTTTTACGTTTAAAAGTTAGCTTAAAAAAATCAAAAACTCTTTATTTAATTTAGGCTCTAAGAAGGCGCTTATGAACGTCAAAAGTTACTACCGGTTCGGAAAGTAACGCAGTCATCGTGAAGAACCGGCGAGAAACTCGATCTGCATCTTTGTTTTTTTTTTAGTCTTATTCTTATGCTTATAATCAATAATGTAATGTGTTACAGTAGTTATTAGCGGATGCACAGAGAGTGGAGCGTCAATTCCAGACATCAAGATCGCTCACAAATAGATCCACCCTATAAAATAGCCTTTTGACATCAAAACCCGTTTGACATGGTTCTTGAACCTACTGTCCGGCAATTCAGTAATGTGCTTTGGGATCTACATACCTTGGGATAATCTACATTGGTTTTGTAGTTTTTACTTGATACGTGAACAGACAGACAGACACAAATTCCAAAAATGATGAAAATGTGTTCTGTTGGTTATTCATTAACAGCCTGCCTATATATTTTCTATGTACAAATACGACTTCTCTCCAAATTTATTATATGTTACCAGTTCTTGACCCGCTCTTCGCGAGTTTCAACGTCTTTGAACAAGAATTGATACCTAATGTTAAGTCTCGAATTTTTTTAAATATCGTATACGTATACATCACAGAAATAACCTAGTATGAATGCAAACTCAATACATATTTTAGTATTTATATAGGTAAGTAAAAAAAAGTGGTTTGGGCTCGTCCGGGATTTGAACCCGGGACCTCTCGCACCCTAAGCGAAAATCATACCCCTAGACCAACGAGCCGATTGAATGATCCATAGAAAACAAATAAGGCGTTATGAACAGAATGCATTCGATATTTGGTGAAAGGTATACGTGACCTAGATGCCGGAACAGAATTATTTCGCACGCGGCATATCAATATGACGAAACAACAACTCGTTATGTATTAGAAAGTGTTACGGTAAGTAGAACTCAACAAAGAGTTGAGTATTACACATGCTGACAAATCAAAAATATATTTGACAGTATTAAAATAAATATATATATAATAATTCTCAAAAGCTATTTGGTATTTAAGTATATAGATTTTAGTTTTGTCTTATAATTTTCGAAATCACTGAATGCATGCCGTTTAAGCTAACATCGTATATTTTTCTAAACATTACATTTAGTGCAATACTGTTGGAACTGTCCAGGAGTATTTTATGATGACTTAAACTGTTTTTTTCTATTTATTATTAATAAATAAATTAAATAAAAAAGGTGTTTTAATACAGTTAAGGTGACGGTTTGGCTTCAGAAGGTGGACACGCTGAGCGTAGTAGACCCTGACTGTCAAGTGAAACTTCCGGAACGCATCTACAAATTATTAGTGGCAGATTTTCATGGCCTTATTATGACAGTTTCCTTCGTCGGAGACACAGATTCACGTCCATCGACGTGTTTTCCATACGCATTACCAGCTAAGCCATGATCCATCCAAAAGTGCTGACAATAATTTTAGGCTAAACAGATTTTGCTCTTAGGCTTTCCTTTCTTCAAGAAAATATTCTTCACCAGTGAACGTATTTAAATTACTCAATGAATTAAAGAAAAAGATAGTGCTATCTCGCTGTGGATATGAATTTTATTGCCGTTGGAAAATCACTAATATAACTCCTCCGTTGTTTTATCTCGAGGTAGTAATATTGTATGCGGTCACCAACCGGCTCGTTGGTCTAGGGGTATGATTTTCGCTTAGGGTGCGAGAGGTCCCGGGTTCAAATCCCGGACGAGCCCGATCTCTTTTTATATTCCAAATCAATTATTCAGCCCCCCATTTCGAACAACTCACGTGGGACACACAATTTGGGTCAATGAAATAAATTCTCAAAATGGATTGCTTGTTTAATCGCTACAGTTAACTTTCAAACCAACTGTTGTTCACGATTTAACTGCCTTCGAAATCTGTATGATGTATAGTGTCCATAGTTTTAGTGTATTTAAATCTCGCACTTAATGAAAATACGCAATAATTATATCCAAATATCTCCAAAACTACAAAATGTTATGAACTAATGGATATTATGTACACACGCAGGTGACGGAAACAACGCGAAAGAAGTCGTAATCATCAATTACTATTAAATCTTTTTTTATGGAAAACTGGGCAAACGAGCAAGCGTGTCACCTGATGGTAAGTGATCACCGCCGCCCATGGACACCCACGACACCCGGGGAAACGCAAATCCGTTGCCGGCCTTTATTGGAGAGACTGGCACTCAAGTGCAACTGCCGGAACACACCTATTGGTATATGGTGGTAGATAAATGGTCTATTCGGAAAAAGGCATTTCCGGATAATACTAAATTGTTGAATATTAAGTGTAAAATGTTTTTTTTTTGCAACGTTGTCTTTTTAAGGTTTCGTATCTGATATGAAATAGTTAAATAATTATACAAACTTTTTGTTATATACCTAAGGTAAGATAAAGGTTGGAAATTAATTTAATTTGCTTAAGAAAGTCCATAATCCTATACTACTAAAGAATATTAGACTTTCCACTTTAACATGATATTAATATTAAAATAATGAAAAACGTAAAGTTTCTTTGAACGTACTGATCGTAAGAATTTTTGAATCGATGATGGCTCAGTGGTAGTGTGTACGATTTTAAGTAAAGCGATTTGAATTCGAATCCGCCTACAATGAACTTGAGCTTTTAGTGGAGAAAATCATCGTGATGAAAGCATAGTATGGTGGTAGGGCTCTACCGCCCGCATGGCTAGCAACCACCCGTAAGTTGAATGTTTACTTCTAGGGCATACAAGGTTAAGTAATCTATAACACACAAAGTTCACATTAATATACACTACAAAAAAATATAGATTTTAATAAGTTAATCTAGTTACATTGATTTTAGAAATTAAAATAAAATTAATTATTTACCAAATTTAATGACACAATAATTGTAACTAATTCAAACTAAAAATAAAGAGGCACGAACGATCGACGAAGTAAATTTTTTTTTTCGCTACTTGACGTACGCCGTTAGCCTTAGGGGCTTTGACAGCTTCACCGAACTTTCTGGGGCGAGTGCTGAGGGCACTCAGCTTCGAGGCAGCGAGCGCAAGGGTGCCAGGATAGCCGAACCTCGGCTTGGGCTGCTACCGGAAAGTGAAGAAAGGATTAGCGATCCTAACTTACCAGCAGGTCCTAACTTACTAATTTAGTGATCTTAGCACGACCTTATCGATAGTGTGGGTGTGCCTGGACGGTATGCGGTGTGATGATGTAGTTTCAGTGATGTAGAGTGTCACTGTATCGCGCGAGCAGAATCACTCGAGGGCTCCCATCCGGAGGAACAAACGTAGGCAGGAACGAACCTAGGAAAACAAAGCGGTATTTCATTACAAATTAACAAGCAACTGACATATTATTAAGATGATAATGAATTTTGAGACATCACTTTATATATTTTTTTCTTTATACTTAAAGTTTAGCGTTATGGCCATAATCTCACCTGATCTTAAAGTGACGATACGGCCCAAGTTGGTAGATACGCTAAACCTGTGGAGGAACTGGCTCTCAAGTGCAACTGCCGGAACACATCTATTGGTATTTGGCGGCAGGTTTACAACTTTAGGGTGGTAGCTACCCAGGCGGTCATTAGAAAAAGCCCTACCACCATGCTATGGTTTCCTCACGATGTTTTCCTTCACAGAAAGCTCAAGCTCATTGTAGGTGCTTGGATTTGAACCCACATCCCTTGACGCGAAGTCGTGCACACTACCACTGAGCTATCGTCGCTTCAGCAATCAGCAATAGTTTCTTTTTCACTGGATTCTTGTAACTGTATTTAATTAAAATGGGGACATTTGTGTAAACTTGAACATATTATTATATATTTGGGATATCATATCCTAACGTAAGCTCAAACGTCTGTGGAGGAAGGCCGCGGATATTGTTACAAATATAAATAAAATAATAAAAATTTAAGATTTTACATATGCTTCGATGCTAGCAGTCTGCCTTATAGAATGTGTTTTATATATTATCCTAAGAACCTTCTGATTCACTAGGAAATTGCTTAAACGTGCCAGTTTAAAACTTGGTATTTCATTCGTTAATACTATTTCTGCAGTACCTATAGGGATGATAAGCGCAAACCGTAGCAGTCTCGCAGGGCTTAGTCTTGCTAAAGTCTTGCAAGGTCCAGTCTTGGTCTTGGAAAATGCGCGGACAAGACCGAGACTGATATCGGGCAACACTAGCATTGATATTAGTTTATATTTAATCCAATCTAAAACATTTCGTAGATTTACGTTTCTTCATTTTAATTTAGATTTAAATTTCTTATTAAGTACTAATTAAAGATTTAACTGAATAATAATTAAAGGCGGCCAACTAGACGATGTCTTGATATATTTTAATTTTGTATTAAAATATGTTTAATACTAATTTGCTATTATATTAATTTAACTTAAAATAGAAATTTATTAAGTACTAATTTGAGACGCTCGAGTAGACGATATCGTGATCTATTTAATTTGTTAATTAATACGATTTGAAAACAAATTTTAATTTGCTGTTATATTAATAACCTATATTCGTGCGGAACAAACATTTATTTTTGGCCTGTTTTCATGACTTTTGTAATATTAATTTGCTCTAAAAACTTCGCTGTAAAAACCACAAACAGTAAACATTTAAGCGTTCCTTAAATGTACATTGTGAAAGTATTGTATTATACTCATTTTAATTGAGTCTAAAGGACCAAGACGAAAGACATCTTTATCTTTTTCAACGCCATTGTACGATGCGCACATTCTATACATAGTAAACTCAAATTAGTTCATCTAGGGTTAAATCGTCACTCAACATCCGATGACATTGTTGCCATGACGCTGAAACCTAAAAACAGAGAGCATAACAAATGTAGATAACGCTTTACGATAACGAAGACTAAGAAATTTAATATAATTGGTACAATAAACTGGATGTGTCTTCGGTAGTAGTTTTGACGTTCATAGCCGCCTTCTAAGGGCCTGAGTTGAATAAATATTTTTGATTTAATTTGTTTTGAAAATAATTTAGCTCCTTCTAAAATAAAATTTAGTTATACGTGAACAAGGTCTAAAAATAAACCAATTCATTATACAACAAATAAACTAATGTAGTCTGACACTACATTCCCACTTATAAACGTGAATGTAAGTTGGTTTGTTACGCTTTCACGCGAAAAGTACTTAACCGATCGTCATGAAACTTTGCACGCATATTCTTGGAGGTATCAGAAGTAACATAGGATACTTTTTATTAATATTAATATTAAAAAATATAATTATTACGATAGATAAAAAAAAGAACTCAAAATCTTTAACTAAAACTTTAACGTCATCTAGTATTCCAGAGTAATTGGTGATACGACGTTCACCGGGTCAGCTAGTAAACTATAAAGCTGAAAGAAATAAAACGGAACGAGAAGCCACATAACCATTGCGTACAGTTTTTGTTTTCATTGGCGATTCCAGTAAATAGTAGCTACATTTATTCCGATGACTCTTAATGTTAAGTAGCCACTTAGGTTGTAACATTTTAAGGACCCATACACTTGTATGTACACCACAATGAAGCGACCGTCGTGAATTACATTGAACGCGAATTTTCAGCGCAAGCTATATGACACAGTAAACTGTCGACAGAAGGGTCACTTCAAATACGTTACAATGATTTTGGAGTCGGTGAGCTGCACTTCCAGCAAATAGTTGCGCTCTGTCACTATCTATTATTATCTAATAATATATATCTTAAAGGGTAAATCATATTGAATGTTAATTTACTAATCATATCTATTGTACAAAATGTTCGTAAGTATTTATAGCAAAGTGATAGCGACTAATCATTGAAATACAAATGATAAATAATAAGATGTTTTTTATTGAATGGGAACGAGCTGGCGTATCATCTGATTGTAAGTGATCACCGCTGCTCATGGACACCCACAACACCAGGGGAATCGTAGGTACATTACCGTTTCATATCAGGTGAGGCTATTCCCGTAACGCTAAACCTGTTCAAAATACCGGAAGACCTTTTCAATGGACATCATTTGTTATTGTTGAAAACGAAATAAAACGGGGATTTATAATAAGCATTATGGTCATATTCTTATCTGAACTTAAGTGAATATACAGCCCAAGTTGTTAGACATGCAAAATGTGTGCAGGAACTGGGTCTCAAGTGCAACTGCCGGAACACATCTATTGGTATTTGGCGGCAGATTTTCAACTTGAGGGTGGTAGCTAGCCAGCTCAGTGGTAGTTTCTAGGAATGCCTTCGGTGAAGGAAAACCTCGTGAAAAATCCATAGCAAGGTAGTAGTACTTTTTCTAATGCCCGCCTGGCTAGCTACCACCATCAACAAAAAAAAATTGCCACGAAATATCTATAGGTGTGTTCCGGCAGTTGCACTTAAGAGCCAGTGTCTCCTATAAAGGCCGGCAACGCATCTGCGATTCCTCTAGTGTTGTGGGTGTCCATGGGCGGTGGTGATCACTTACCATCAGGTGACACGCTTGCTCGTTGTCCCCCTATTCCATAAGAAAGTAGTTTCAGTTTATTTCATGTAATTTAAAACGTTAATTCGTCGATTTCACCCTTCTGTATTGTCTATATGTTGTGACGTAAAAATATTTGGTCCACGCAACAGTAAATTATTTGTAATATAACCGAGACTCTGTTAGCACCTTATACATGTAGAATGTAAATTTTTTCGTATGAAAATTACTGTAACGATTTGTTACTATACCTCTCATATTTTAGTTGAGTATCGGAATCAGAATATTGCTAGGAAATGAACTTCCGCAGGCCATTTATAATAAGTGTCGCAAAGTTAGTTTCAAGTAATTATACATTGATGACTAATAGGTTGCCACTAATGCTGGCCTGAGGCAAGTTTGAAGACAAAGTGAGATCAGATTGTGACACCCTTTTGCTCGAGTCTAATATATGACAGATACGCATGCAACTATAGAATTCAGAGAGAAATCTACGTGGCTTAAAATATTTGCATACTATCTAGAAGTTTACAATTAACATATCTTGAAGCGATGATAGCTCAATGGTAGTGTGTACGACTTTGCGTCAAGGGACGTGAGTTCGAATCCAACCACCAACAATGAGCTTGAGCTTTCGGTGAAGGAAAACATCGTGAGGAAATCATAACATGGTGGTAGGTTTTCTGATGTCAACTTGGCTAGCTACCACTCTCAAGTTGAAAATCTGCCGTCAAATACCAATAGGTGTGTCCCGGCAGTTGCACTTGAGAGCCAGTTCCTCCACGAGTTTAGCGTGTCTACTAACTTGGGCCATATCATCAATTAAGATCAGGTGAGATTATGGTCTTAACGCTAAGCTTTAACTATAAATAAAATAAAATCTAAAAATAAAAATTATGTTGTATACATAACAATGTTACCGACGTACCGGAGTGACCGGATGGTCGTCGTGCAGATCTTAGGTGGAGATCTATGTCCAACAGTGGACGTCTTTCGGTTGAATGGATGGATGGATGGATGATACTTAACAAGTTATACTTCTTTATTATGAATACTAGATGCAGCTGCAACTTAGTACGCGTGACAAAAAATATTTTGCCTGTTTTTGCGACTTATTTCGATACGACTTTGCTCCTATTGGTGATAGTGTGATGTTTAATAGCCTGATGCCTTTGCCAAAACCTGTCCTATAAAGAAAAAAATATATTTTTTAAATCCAACGGTCAAATAACCGCGATCAAATGAAAAAAAAATATATTAATATTAATATAGATTAAAAGATAATTATGTAAATAATAAAGTCAAAAGTTCGAGTAATGAAATTAAATACTAAGGTTAAGTAAATGAACACTCACACAAATTGTATAAAAGAAATGTTTTTATTAATAAGCGTTTTTATCGAATACAACAAAACATGCTTCGTTTGTTATATTCAGTATCGTGTATTATCCATACATTAGAGAGCTAAGATCACACTTATTAAAAGTAAAACTTACTGTAATCTTAGCCTAATATATGTATATTTTCATGTGCTGGTTTTAATATTAAAATCTAAATTAAAGGTGCAATATCGTTCATAAACAATATTAACATAACATGGAGTTAGGAAACTGTATACTTTATAAAATATCAAATAACATTACTTCCGGTTACTACTCAAGGGATACTCTATAGTATACTCTATAATCTTTAGTAGCTCTTAGTTACCGCAATATTATCCCCATCCCCTTGGCCGTCTTGTCCGATAATGTCGTTACTAGAATCACTAAGTTACTAAGTTAGAACGTGTTGGTAGCTTAGGCTCGCGAATCTTTATTATTTCCAGTAGCAGCCTAAGCCGAGGTTCGGCTATCCTGGTAACCTTGCGCCCGCTGCCCCGGAGCTGAGTGCCCTCAGCCCTCGCCCCAAAGAGTTCGGTGAACCTGTCAAAGCCTTTAAGTTTGAAAAAAACAATTGAAGAGAAGTTGAATTCACTAAGAAGCGGGTTACTCCCTTAACCTATTTACCCTCACCTTCACCTGAAAACCAGAGTCATTGAATTTTATTGTAGCAGCTGGTGAAAAATAAGTTATTTCTAATGTCGTTTGAGTCAATAATTTCAAAAACTGTCCTTTATCATATAACTTGATGTACATAATGATATACACTTGTGAATTTACACATGCAACTCTATTCATCAACACTAAAATAAATGTTATTCTGTCTTTCATTTTCCTTGCTAATTATATAAGCGCAGAACCGAAGGTCGACACAGTTCTAAAGGAAGGTAAGAGCTTGTAGTCAATCTAGATTGATTCAATAGATTACTCCATTGTACGGCACACCGGCCGTCTACCTCAACCGGCAGATACAATACCATCTGGAAAGTGATTCATATAATTTTTTATGTTACTACTATATTATTCAATTTTTGCTTTTATAGATGAAGTTCAACCACTGAAATTTCCGTGGATATGAATTGATGACTGTTGACGCTAAAAACATTTGTATAAAGTTTTCTGGACACACAAGCGACAAACAAGAGGTTTTAGTTTTTTGTTTTTGTATTAGATGCAAGACAATATACTTGGCCGATGGCTTGATGAAGCGATGATAGCTCAGTGGTAGTGTGCACGACTTCGCGTCAAGGGACGTGGGTTCGAACCCAAGCACCTATAATGAGCTTGAGCTTTCGGTGAAGAAAAACATCGCGAGGAAACCATAGCATGGTAGTAGGGCTATTTCTAATGCCCGCCTGGGTAGCTACCACCCTCTAGTTGTGAACCTGCCGCCAAATACCAATAGGTGTGTTCCGGCAGCAGCACTTGAGAGCCAGTTCCTCCACAGGTTTAGCGTGTCGACCAACTTGGGCCGTATCGTCACTTAAGATCAGGTAAGATTATGGCCATAACGCTAAACCTTAAGTATAAAAAAAATCTAAAAACAAATAATTAACACCGAGAGATCAGTAAATTGGCGTGGACCAATATGGCAGTATGTTTTTTCTCTGTTGGGGTTTGAAATAAATTTGCGTAAACCATCTTCTTTATGTCAGGTGGAGTTCGCTCCTCAAAAACCTCAAGAGTATCCTCAAATTCCCCAAGACCCCAAGATGAATGAGAATGAACCTTATAATCAGAAACCAGGGACTATTTTAGCACCAATTCGAGTTCAGGTGTGGAAACCCACCTGGATTACTGCAGCCCTTCTAGCATAACTTTTAATCGATCCGTTACGATAGACTCTCACAAATCTATGATCACACAAATCATGTACTGTACTGTAGATCCTGTCTATGGAGGGTTGAAATCATTCCCAAGCCTCCGTAGCCAGTTCGTCAGGCGTGAAATAGTTCTCTGTGTTGATAATCCACAATACGGTAACCGTTTCCTTCTCAGATATCACCTGTTTGTAGAAAGAGATGACAGAGTTTTATTCGTTTTGTTCTCTGTCATCACCTTGATGATGGCTTTGAACGAGAGATCGGTCTCTACCACCAGCGTGAACTGCTAAAGTATATTGGAGTCGTCCAACGTGTAAACATAATAATGGTGTCTTGGTGCTATCACCAGCCTATACGACATAGATAACTCATGATATAAGCGTGTCTCGTGAGTATCTGCGTCAGCCGGAAAGCGAAGGTACAATACTCGATGCCTAAAAATGTTGTCAGATGAGATCTGACAGACTCGATGATCTCTACAACCATCGAATTAAACTCATCTAAACGGAATTTATCGCGGTTATTTATTAATTTTGATCCCGACGTTTCGAAAGCTTTTCAGCCTTCGTGATCACGGGGCGGACTGAGGTGTGGGTTGTCCAGAAAAGTTCATGTTATTGTGTCTACCTACAATTTAATTTTTTTTATTGATTGATTTCAGATCGGATAAATAACCGCGGATAAATAAAATCCGTTTAAATCAGTTTTATTTAGATGTATAATATTCGCGGAAATATAAGAAATCATTATTCTCTACAACCATGATGCCTGCCTACCGACATCAAAACAGTTTGACCAGTCGAAAGAAATTCACTGTGACAGGTTTGGACCAAGTTTCGAAGCAAATCGAATTGTACATTTTTTTATGTAACATCGGGTAAACGAGCAAACGTGTATCCTGATGGTAAGTGATCACCGTCGCCCATGGACACCCACAACACCGGGGAATCGCAGGTGCATTGCCGGCCTTTATTGGAGGAACTGGCTCTCAAGTGCTACTGCCGGAACACACCTATAGGAATTTGGAGGCAGATTTTCAACTTGAGGCTGTTAGCTAACCGGGTGGGCATCAGAAAAAGCCTTATCACCATGATTTTTAAACGATTACAACGATTCTTCTAAGTAGCATGCAATTTGAAAAAAAAAATATCGCTGCATTGCAAGCGTTTATTAGAGGAACTGAACTTTATTGAAGCGATGATAGCTCAGTGGTAGCGTTCACGATTTCGCGTCAAGGGACGTGAGTTCAAATCCAAGCACCTACAATGAGCTTGAGCTTTCGGTGAAGGAAAACATCGTGAGGAAACCATAGCATGGTGGTAGGGCTTTTTCAAATGCCCACCGGGCTAGCTACCACCCTCAAGTTAAAAACTGCCGCCAAATACCAACAGGTGTGTTCCGGCAGCTGCACTTGAGGGCCAGTTCTATGTCTATGATGTCTACCATCTTGGGCCTTATCGTCACTTAAGATTAGTTGAGATTATGGACATAATGCTAAACCTTAAGTATAAAAAAAAAACTGGCTCTCAAGTGAGACTGCTGGAACACACCTATTGGAATTTGGAGGCAGATTTTCAACTTAAGACTGTTAATCTAGCCGGGCGGGTATTAGAAAAAGCCCTATCGCCATGATATTTAAATTTAAACAATTCTTCTAACTAGCAGTTAATAAAAAAAAATAGGACAAGATTTTACAGCCGGCGTCTAATAGCGATCCTATTCTTATTGAATGTTTGTTGAAGGTTGGTTATTTCGAGACGGTTCTAAAGCCTCTATTGAATCATCAGCACAGTTACAGTGTCTGTTATAACTATAATAAAATAAAACTTCAACCAGCAAACTGAAATACGAGTAGCCAATTCCGAATGCGTGGCGTTTAACTTCTTTTATTTGTTTTCCATTTCTGATATCTTACGTATTTGATTTCCCATCGATATCGAAACGAGCTGTTTACACAGTAATTGATAAAATACAGAGTAGTTTCATTTCACCTCTAGTTTTCGATACTTTTATAAATAGTGAAGTGGTTTATTAATACAAATGTAGTGGTACTCAGTGGTACTCACGGAACACACCTATTGCTATTTGGCGGCAAGTTTACAACTTGAGGGTGGTAGCTAGCCAGGTGGGCATTAGAAAAAGCCCTACCACCATGCTACGGTTTCCTCACGATGTTTTCCTTCACCGAAAGCTCAAGCTCAGTGTAGGTGCTTGGGTTCGAACTCACATCCCTTGACGCGAAGTCGTACACACTACCTTTGAGCTATCATCGTTTCAAACCTAGTGGAACGGTGACCGTTATGATCAGATAAGGACTCAGACAGATGGTACTGTATCACGATGAGAAAGTTACAAGGGGTCAGTACTGTCTCAAACTCCTTTAATCGCTTTTTACAATACCCTCGTGAAGATATGGAGTGGTGTTATTCTACTCGGCCTGCACCAAACAGCACACATGTATATGTATATGTATGTACATAGGTACATATACTTACTTGGTAGACTTTATGGCTATAATCTCATCTGAGGCCAAATGACGATGTAGGCCAAGAGCGTGTACACGTTCAGCTTAGTGGAGTGACTGGGTCTGGAGTGCAACTGCTGGAACATACCTTGGAGGCAGATTTTCAACTTGAGGGTAAAACCCTGAAGGAATCCACAAGCCAGGATGAAGGTTCCCCCTTAATTATTCTTCCAACATACATGTAGTGTTGGTGATTTTATAAACAGACAAATTTGCAGGGTTTTTTGCATTTGACGTAATTGTATTGAAAATAAAATATCTCATTCAGTTCACCTATTTTCCTTTGTGTACTTAATTTCCTTTACAGTACTGAACTCAAATAAAAGCAGAGACATGTTTAAAGATATTAAATAAATGATGATATTCGAATTTGCCAAAATACATACGGTTATTTAACACAAGAAAAATTAATCTAAAAAGTGATCTGGGCTCGTCCGGGATTTGAACCCGGGACCTCTCGCACCCTAAGCGAAAATCATACCCCTAGACCAACGAGCCGTTGAATATTAAATGCAAAAGACAGTATGACATATTTATAAAAATATATATATAGATAACGATTATATATTACAATATCTTAGTAGATATACATTATTATATAATAAAGATTACGTTATAATTACTGTGAGAGGCAGTGATGGCTGATGTTAAGTGACGACGTGGCTCAAAATGGTGAACACGCTAAGGCTAGTAGAGGGACTGGCTCTCAAGTGCCACTGCCCGAAAACCCCATAGGTATTTGGCGGTAGATTTTAATCTTGAAGGTGATAGCTATAACCTAGTATTAAAAAACGCCCTACCACCATGCTATGATTTCCTCACAACGTTTTCCTTCACCGAAGATTCAAGCTCATTGTAGGTGGATTCGAACTCACGTCCCTTGCCGAGCATTCCTTCGACATTACCACTGAGCTACCATCGCTTCATATTAGCCTTAATCTTTGCAATTTAGTAGTCAAACTGAATAAATCTAACTGCTTATAATGTTTTATGAGGGTAATATCCAATTTTAAATTCACTCTTCGACTACTTAATACAATAGTTTCCATGAAAATTAATTCCTTTGAAATCCCCTGAAATACAGGACCCGTTCACTTGAAAAAATAGTAAAAGTCGCTTTTAGCTCGTTCAGACGATGTTGTACTTAAGCAAATTTTTCTTCTATTTTCCAGGTAAGCGAAGAGTAATATCGCGCATACATATTAATATTGCAGTGATCACAGGTTTGTAAAGTCCATGTTAGATTTCCCATAGGACCGGCATGGGCGACGCGATACGCGCGAATCTGAAGATGTATTTTGACGTAAAACGTATTGAATTTTCTATTATATTTTCTTCGCTTGCAGATGAAAAGTTTTATAGATTCCGGAAGATTGCAAACGTTACCCAAAAGACGTTACGAATAACCAGATGATTTTGAAATTAAGTATTGAGAGAAAAGTCGATACACGCATTTAACTTATTTATCCATAACGTGGGGTAAAATTAATTGCGTCTCGATTCTCGCAATATACCAGGCGAGGTACGAGAGGGATATGTGAGAGTTACCTGATGCGAATAACCAGAAACGTCCACCACTTGCATGGTGGTAGGGTCTCTTTTGATGAATACCTGGCTAGCTAGCACCCTTAAGTTGAAAATCTGTCACCAAACACTATAGGTGTGCTCTGGCAGTTGCACTTGAAATCCAATCCTTCTACTAGGCTTAGCGTGTCCACCATCTTAAGCCATATCTTCATTAGACATTTGATGAGATCGTCACTAAAACACCAATCATAAAAACTATATAAAAGCCAAATATATTAACAACCATGCATTTTCATTTTATTGATTGACAGAGGCTAGGGTCTGCCACCTTACTTAGCCTTTCTTATGTATATAACCTACAAGTTAGAGACTAATGTGCACCATTCACATTGTTAGAATTAGATATACTTTTTTGCTATGTATTGATATGTTGAGGCCGGTTCCATCGTGTGGCAGAGATTACGATGTTATTCCACTATTTGTGACTTACAGGTTGAAGAGGCCCAATTCCAATTTACGTCAACATTCACCTCCACTACTCTTGCTTCCTCTCCCTGGCAAGACATGTTTAGCAGAAGCCTGCTAGCGCAGTTTTAGAGATACGTTCTAATATATAACTTACTGCAGTCCAAGACACACCAATATCTTTTATTAGGTTTTTCTAGTATACCTCTAGCTCCTACTTGGACCGCGTATGAATTCACTACGTAGTCATTCATGCTTAGGATATTTGGAACTGATAGTAGAGCAAACAAAAGACGTAACACTGGAATTGAAAGCGATGGTAGCTCAGTGGCTGTGTGTACGACTACGCATCAAGGGACGTGAGTTTGAATCCAAGCACCTACAATGAGCTTGAGCTTTCGGTGACGGGAAACGTCGCGAGGAAACCATAGCATGGTGGTAGGGCTTTTTCTCATGCCCGACTGGGTAGATACTACTCTCAAGTTGTAAACCTGCCGCCAAATACCAATAGGTGTATTTCAGCCAATATTGAGCTCTTTCCTTCACAGGTTTAGCGTGTTTACCAACTTGGGCCGTATCGTCACTTAAGATCAGGTGAGATTATGGCCATAACGCTAAACCTTAAGTATGAAAACAAAAAAAAAACACTAATGTGAAACGCGTTTCTTGTGACTAACCATTGCATATCCAGTAATCAGATGAAGTTGTAGAAAATTAGGTGGAAATTTGAAAAGTGGGTGATCGTGACAACCATCTAGATGATAATGAGCCTAACACAGTAACTCTCTTTGTATTTAAGACTTTTTGAACTATTATATTTAGACATCGAAGAACTTGCAATCCGGGATGGAAGCGAAAATCACTGTTGCAAATATCTTACTATGTCGTCATAGAAAGTAAAAAACTTAGCTAGATAGCGAGGTGCAATGTGTACTAGAATGTATTTCGATTCTAATATTTTTATCAAACGTATTTATTCGGTTTTTCTATCCCGAGGCATATTTTTACGATAAGAATTTACAGTAAAATATTCTAAAATAGCTTGAAAATTTATTGAAATCATTGAACCTAAAAATGCTAAGAATTCTCAGGCGACCTATAAGAAACTATATTCTAAGTCACATTTTTCGTGAACAAAAATAAATCATAGTGAGAGAGAAACTGAAAAATATATGTTAAATTTTGATCGTTTTGGAGAATTTTTAAACGTTGGACGGATGATCTTACAACGCTATAAGCTAACAGCATAGATTTTTCGCGATAACTTAATATAGATCTACAAAGTACTATCTATACCCGTGACTTTGTTTGCTCTGTTATGTATATTTGAGGACGTATTTTTAAACTTTTCGAATATGGTATTCTTATATGGGATAGAAAGAGAATCAAAATTATATATTAAAATAACGTCTATATACATTACGGCAATGTTATTGAACTTTATTGGGTATATAAATAGTTTATATTAGTAACAGTTGTACTTAAAACAACTCAAAAGAAAGTTTGGAAAATCCAAAAGTGCGCACCTCATAAATCTCATTTTATTTATTTAGTTTATTTTATAACAATTAAACCGCATAGAATCAGATCATGCAAAGTAATAGGACTCTATTCCTAATTATACTGAAGCGTAAGAGAAAAGACTCGATTAATAAAGTATTTCGTTCATTATCGTTATAACATACAGGATCCGCACATACTGACACACGGACGGCCAAGACAGAACTTTTTTAAACAGTTTTTTAACTAGTTTAATTACGAAAAATAGTATCAAAAATATCATAAGTATTGAATAGTATATATTATTTTACAAGTACAATATATGACAAATAGACATTTTAAGTTAGAAAAATCAGTTGTTTTGCGTGAAGTGGCAGTAATACCCACCTCAACGTTTCGCTTATGAGGGTTACAATACAGCCATAAATTACGTGAAGCAGACAAAGTCACGGAGCCAGCCTGTTCTAAACACAATGAACACTGTTCAAACAATTATATACCGGGCAGCCTGTCTTATTAATATAGTGAATTTCATTACGGTTATAACAAAATACAGTCCAAGGTTATTTCACGTAACTATAATTTTAATTCTAAAGTAAATTGACTATTTCACTTGAAAATTAGTTTCTTTGTTATTATTTCTAAAATGTACAGCCTTCTGTGAGACCTAAAATAACATTTTTCCGAAAAGGTCGGATAGTATAAAAATATTTTCAGTGTTTCGATGTTCAAGGTGTAAATTCGACAATATTTCTACGCTAGAAAATATACATTTTTATTTTAATTCTAATTGTATGAATATGACGATTTGCTTGAAGCTTTCAGAATCATTGACACATAGTATCGCTGTCGCATCTATAAATTTAACTTTTTTTTTTTTTATACTTAAGGTTTACCGTTATGGCCGTAATCTCACCTGATCTTAAGTGACGATACGGCCCCAGTTGGTAGACACGCTAAACCTGTGGAGGAACTGGCTCTCAAGTGCAGCTGCCTGAACCCACCTATTGGTATTTGACGGTAGGTTCACAACTAGAGGGTGGTAGCTAGCCAGGCGTGCATTAGAAAAAGCCCTACCACCATGCTATGGTTTCCTCACGATGTTTTCCTTCACCGAAAGCTCAAGCTCATTGTAGGTGCTTGGGTTCGAACCCACGTCCCATGACGCGAAGTCGTGCACACTACCACTGAGCTATAGATAAATAATGTTTGTATTCACATGAATGTCAATAAGCTTAATACTTAGTATGGTTTCCTTTGGTTTGTTTGGTTTGTAGCACGTCTGTGACACGGTTTTGAAGTTTTTACACGTTATAGAAATGCTTAAAACGCCTAAGAAATGACTGTATAATTGAGTTAGGGGATGACACAGTTGTCTCGCTGCAAACGTCGTGCCTTAGTACTGCGGATTCGAGTCCTCCACAGGAAAATGATTTATTGATCAATTTGAATAATTTACTTGTAAGTACAGTAGGACCAATATGTGAGAGATCGTGATGTCTGGCATTGACACCCCTCTCTGTACATCCGCTAATAACTACTGTAACACATTAAATTATTGTATATAAGGATAAGAATTAGCATTTAAAAAGAAAGTAGGTCGAGAATCTTGCCGGTTCTTCTCGATGACTGCGTTACTTTCCGAACCGGTAGTAGTTTTGACGTTCATAAGCGCCCTTCTTAGGGCCTGAATTGAGTATAGATTTTTGATTTGATAAATAAATTTAAATCATCATTTGAACGCACTGCTCTTAGCAATTACGCATCACGTACAAAAAGAAGGTACACCAAAGGTATACAGAAAAGGTAAAGTTTCGCCTTGAACATTGTAAACTAAATATAGCTTCGAATCTATGAGAAAAGCTCGGAGCATCAATCACAACATTCGCTAATTAGTTCGCGCACCACATCGGTTTCAATTAAATTGAATAGCGCGTTAGAAACTGAATTCTGAAAGCCACAGTGTTGCGATAGTGGACGAATGATTGATCAATATTCTATACATGTAATCAAACTGTAACGGAGTACCAATGGTTTACGTTAAACATTTTAAAAACATACTCTACATTGTTCTCGAGAAACGGAACAGGAAGTGAATAGAAACACATATTTTCTTAACACAGTATAAATTGAAGTCGCTTCCGCTGTCTCTTCTCTTAGATCTTTTTAACTAATTTAATGCAGTTTTTCAAAAAACAACACAAACACAAGCGATTTTTGAAGCGATGATAGCTCTGTGGTAGTGTGTACGACTTTGCGTCAAGGGATGTGAGTTCTATTCCAACCACCGACAATGAGCTTGAGCTTGAGGAAACCATAGCATGGTTGTAGGACTTTTTCTGATGCCTGCCTGGCTAGCAACCACCCGCAAGTTGAAAATCTGCCGCAAAATACCAATAGGTGTGTTCCGGCAGCTGCACTTGAGAGCCAGTTCCGCCACAGGTTTAGCGTGTCTACCAACTTGGGCCGTATTGTCACTCAAGATCAGATGAGATTATGGCCTCTACGCTAAACATTGACAATAAAATATATATAAAGAAAATGCTTTGTTGTAAAGCCCTTGGAAAGTTTTCCATGAAATTTTACACGATGGTAACTAATATTACGGATTTATATGTGGGATATTTTTTTTTTGTAGCCAGGCCGAACCGTCGAGCATTATTTATTAAAAAGTAAGTCGCGTTTTAGACCCGTATTCAATTTCTATATTATAAAGGATAATTTTTATCCCCTAACGATATACAAAATGGTTCAATTGGGTGGTGGGTAAATGAATAAGTGGTCTAATTAGTAACTCCTGGAATGGATAGGACAGCGACTGATGGGCTAATTAGTATTTATATAAACTACCTTAATTATTACTTAACATAAAGGTCACTCGCTAACTACAACTGTGATGTGTTTCTGCGTCGGCAGTACACAATATACGGACATTACATGACATTGAATTTACATAACTTTAAATATGCATCCCATGTTTTTCGTTTTCAATAGTTTTTTCCGGTTTTTAGAGTTATGCAATATTCTGTTCGTTTGTCAGTTACATTTGAGCTACATTCAAGTACATAGTTGATCGCGAAACGAAAATCGATTATTATTTTTTATATCGATAAAACAAACACATTTTTTTTTTCACATTCTCACGCACTGCCATTAATTTCTAACCTATCGGCCGAATTTCAAGTAGTTATAGGATTCTTAGCTTAAAATCAATTACAGAAATCAACCCAGACGGACATAGAACAATGGGAGTATATAAAAACGATGACATTAATTTGAAGCGATGATAGCTCAGTGGTAGTGTGCACGACTTTCAGCCAAGGGACGTGAGTTCGAATTAAACCACCTACAATGAGCTTGAGCTTTCGGTGAAGGAAAACATCGTGAGGAAACCACAGCATGGTGGTAGGGCTTTTTTTAATGCCCATCTGGCTAGGAACCACCCTCAAGTTGTAAACCTGGCGTCACATACCAATAGGTGTGTTCCGGCAGCTGCACTTGAGAGCCAGTTCCTCCACAGGTTTAGCGTGTCTACCAACTTGGGCCGTATTGTCACTGAAGATCAGGTGAGATTATGGCCACAACGCTAAAACCTTAAGTATAAAAAAAACATGGTAAAATATAATAAAACAACCGGTGAACAAAAATAAATCGGTAGTTAGCTCACTACAGTTTCACGGTGACTCCTGTTGTATCGCGAACTAAATTGTTAGCTGATTCATATTTTTGTCGTAACGTGGAGTAGTGGAACCGTCTTCCGGTCAGCGTGTTCCCACCCTCCTATGACATAGGGTCCTTCAAAAGAGGCGTGAAATGGTATCTAAGCAGGCCAGCATGACAGCGCTGATTGTGAATTTTGGCTTATTGTCAGTCACCCCTGACTTGGATTGTTTTTTTTTTATACTTAAGGTTTAGCGTTATGGCCATAACCTCACCTGATCTTAAGTGACGATACGGCCCAAGTTGGTAGACACGCTAAACCTGTGGAGGAACTGGCTCTCAAGTGCTGCTGCCGGAACACACCTATTGGTATTTGGCGGCAGGTCCACAACTAGAGGGTGGTAGCTACCCAGGCGGGCATTAGAAAAAGCCCTACCACCATGCTATGGTTTCCTCACGATGTTTTCCTTCACCGAAAGCTCAAGCTCATTGTAGGTGCTTGGGTTCGAACCCACGTCCCTTGACAGGAGGTCGTGCACACTACCACTGAGCTATCATCGCTTTGTACTTAACACAGTGCAGTGCAGTCAGTATGTTGCACAACATAAAAAGAAAATACAGATTTCAGAAAGAACATTTCAGTAACATATTAGCGACAAAATAAACAAAGAATTATCTCAACCAATTCAAACGCATATTTCTGGCACTCGGCTGAGACAGTTAAATCAAATGCTGATTTGTCAAGAATGCATGATGTGAATATAATAGTGTTTATAAGTATAGCCCAACATTATTAAGAAAGTTTGAGGCAAAAAAGTGATGGGCTCGTCCGGGATTTGAACCCGGGACCTCTCGCACCCTAAGCGAAAATCATACCCCTAGACCAACGAGCCAGTTACAAATACTTGACAAATATCAAATGACTCAATAAATAATTTATTTTAATAATATAATGTATTTAAAAGTTATAAATAATTATCTAAATCCATTTAGATTACTGAGGTATCTATGTCATAAAAATAATTGGATAAACCTAATTCTACTGTAAGTTTAATATAAAGAATGTACTATATAGATTATAATCTACATAAATAAGTAACTACGTATGTACGTACATACATATAATCCCTGCCAATATTATAAATGTGAATGTAAGTTTGTTTGTTTCGCTTTGATCATGAAACTTTGTACACATATTCTTGGAGGTATTAAATGTAACATAGAATACTTTTTATTGAAATAAAAAGAAATTAAGAAAGATAAAAAAAAATTGTTTGTTTATTGAAAAAAAAGTACAAAATACTGGCAACACTGGTTAAATAATTTTAAGCTCTACGCGAACGAAGTCGCGGCAGGGCTTGTAAAACTACAATTGAGACAAATCGGTATATAAAGTATTTCTTAAACATGAGAACTGTATTGATTTATATGATTTACCTTTTAAATGATAACATAAGAGTACTTTACTATCTACCGATATAAGTCTTATAAAAATAAAACTATTTAAATTTGAATGTTTGTCTATCTGTCTCCTTGAAAGTCAGTTTTTGTACTTTACAGGTTTAACGTTTGAACTACAATCCCACCTGATATTAAGTGACGATGCGGCCTAAGATGGTGGTCACGCTAAGCCTGCTGCAGAGCCTGGCTCTCAAGTGCAATCGCTGGAACACACGTATAAATGTTTAGCGGCAGCATTTTACCTTGAGGTTGGTAGCTAACCCGGCAGGCATTAGAAAAAGTTCTACCACCGTGTAACTTTGAAAGTACTGAACGGATTTTAAAGACTTGAAATGGCTGTAAGTAATTCTATTTATTATTATATAAGACACTTATTTTTGCATTATATACCGTTTGATTATATATATACTCAAAATACGAAAAACTAAAAAGTACGAAGCAGAATTCATGTACATTCAAACAAATCGGGAACATATCTAGTATGGTAACATAAAGAAATAAAGTCGCCGAGATATAAAAAATACGCGAGTGACGTGGAACACTGTGTTGGTATGAACTTTCTTACGTAATATATGATTATTGATAAAAGTATTATATCACTGATTAACAAAACAAATAAATAAAGCCCAAAGATAAATAATAAATTGAAGAAATAGCAGTAAATTTTATAATTCATATTTTTTTTCTATTCGTGAAAATAAACACTTTATTATACATTGTTACATTAAGTAATTATAATGTAAATTTCGTAAACTATATCTGCGTAGCCGTTGAGAACTTACTGGCTGTCTTTGACCAATAAGCGCGCACCTGAGTCTGGTCACAGCCAATAGCGTACGCGCTGTGGATAAACGTCTACACTACAGAACACGCCAAAAAAAGGATCGTGACAGAAAAAACCTTACATTTTGATTTGTCTAGCTTGTATCGATACCGTGTAAAAAGGAACGTCGTGCCACTAAAATAGAAAAGTCAATCTCATCCTCTCTAACTTAATACAATTAAACAAGTTCTATAGTTGAATTTCTACGCCCACTTGCTTCAAAGCAATACGGAGATAGCTCCGCGAGTTACGTCAAGTCTCGACGTCAGCGGCTTAAACTTCACAACGTGTATATTGGTGTACATACACGTCACTAATAATTCCGCTGGGTTTACGCCTCACGAAATAATTATTAGTCGCTTGGATTGTTTCGGGACGAAATTATTTACTCTGGCAACACGTCTTACATGGTACAAGCTTGGTACACGTTTCGAACGAACGCATGGGAATATTTGGAATACTCGAGAGATATTGCCCGGTTTTAAGTTCTGTAGGTATGTGGATTGACTGTCACAGGGATTATTGCTATGAAAATTACACAAACTTGCGTAACCTTTGACATTTAGTTAGTGTGTTTGATAGTTATGATTTGTGTTGTAACATGTTTTATGTGCTTTCATGTTGAAACTCTAATGGACCGAATTCGTATAGTATTTCGATAAATTATAATTGGAATTTATTATCTATATATTAATATTATAAAGTGGAAAGGTTTGTATGTTTATTTGTAACGAATAAACTCAAGAACTACTGGACCGATTTCAAAAATTCTTTCCCCATTACAATGCTACAGCAGCGGCTCTGAGTAACAAAGTCTATGTAACATTTTCCCATGAAAATGATTAAATAAAATTAAAACAGTAAGTAAATACAGGATACAGGTTGTTTAGAACGCTGATTTTCACCATTACCTTCTGGGACATCCTGTATATATTACTTATTTAATTATTTTTGTATACCTCTAAGATGCAACTGCCGGAACACACCTATTGATATTTGTGGATGTGGTATCTAGCCAGGCTGACATTAGAAAAAGCCCTGCCACCATGCTACGGTTTCCTCGCGATGTTTACCTTCGACGATAGCTCAAGCTCATTATAGGTGGTTGGATTCGAACTCACGTTCCATGAGGCGGTGTTCCTACACGCTACCACTGAGCTATCAGCGCTTCAATTATTATTTTTATAATAAAACATTCTTCACCGTTGAAGCCGTTCTTCGAGGATATATTTTACAAGCTCGGTCTTGATCGTAAATTACAACTTTCCACCTTGTGTATAAACTAGAATTTAAATATGGCGGACCCATTAATTCAGACGCACGGATAAAATTGGTATTCCCTCTATAACCGTGGTTAAATACAAAGCCCCTCTGTGAGAAATTTATGTCAACGGTATTCATAATGCCTATTACTTGTTTTAATATTTATACTTCGATGGAATTTTGTAGTATACGTCCATTTATTATATACTAGCTTTTACCCGTGACTTCGATCGCATAGAAGCCAATAAATAAGTTTTTTTTTTTTTTCTAAAAAATCCGATTTGGATCAATCATCGTTTCACTAGCTGTGCCCGCGTCTTCATTCGCGTGGAGTTAAAAATTATTTAACCAGTTTTGCCCGTTTTGTACATTTCTTCAATAAACAAATTTTTTTTATCTTTTTTAAAAAATATTTTCTCTTCCTTTTCAATAACAAGTATCCTATGTTATTCTAATAAATATCTCCAAGAATATGTGTACAATATTTCATAACAAACAAACTTACATTCACATTTATAATATCAGTATAGTTTATATTAATATGTATTGTTTACTTATTACAGCCACCATCGGAAGGTCCAGTCGCGTTAATATTATCCTTTGTCAACCAATTCTGGTTGTCGATAGATAAAAAAAAAATTTTTTCAATTAAATCCTATCTAAATTATTTATTTCACGATATTGGACAATACAGGTAAATTATTCTATTAAATGCTAACAAAACGGATGACACAATAAAAAAATCTCAAACGAAGAGTTTCTAGAAGTAATCTATTCACTTTCTATAAGTTTTTCATAAGAAAAGGTAACCTATTATGGTTTCCAGGTTGCCATCTTATCACCAAAGTTTATCACAATCAATTCATATTCATCACAAGCGGAATAAACAAACAAACTCACTTTCGTATTTATAATATTTGTCAGGATAAAGCTAACCACACCAACAGATAGTTAATAATACAAACAAAGTAAAAACGATGCAATGGGTATTAAAGCAATTAGATATATGCTGTATGATTCGGTGGTAGCGAGTGGGGACGCCGCGCCAAGATGTAAGCTACACCTGAGAGCCAGTTCCTCCACAGGTTGAGCGTGTCTACCAACTTGGGCCGTATCGTCACTTAAGATCAGGTGAGATTATGGCCATAACGCTAAACCTTAAGTATATAACCTCACCGTTCAAAGTGCCACAACAAACTCTAAAATAATCACTATATGACCTTTAGGAGTGTTTAAGTTTCCAACTCGTATTAATTTTGGGTGAATGGGACGTTTCATGTCATAATAACGATTGATGTAATCCGAAGTAATATTGAAAATCATATTTTACCATACTAAGAAGCGATGATAGCTCAGTGGTAGTGTGCACGACTTTGCGTCAAGGGACGTGAGTTCGAATCCAAGCACCTACAATGAACTTGAGCTTTCGGTGAAGGAAAACATCGCGAGGAAACCATAGCATGGTTGTAGGGCTTTTTCTAATGCCCGCCTGGCTAGTAACCAACCTCAAGTTGTAAGATCAGGTGAGATTATGGCTATAGAGCAAAGCCTAAACAACATAAAACAAAATGGTAATGAATCTGAAACCAATTGTAGTATTTTTATTAGGTTCACTGTTAAGGCCATAATCTCACACATGTTAACTGATAATGTTGCTTAATACTCTGGACATATAAGCCCAACGGAGAAGTGGCTCTTAAGCGCAACCGCCGAAATATACCTACAGGTATATTGAGCAGATTTGAAACTTGAGGATGGAAGTTAACCAGACGGGCATTAGGAAAAGCCCTACAATTATACTATAGTTTCATCACGACGTTATCCTTTACCGAAAGCTCACGCTTATTGTAGGCTTCGATCGTCCATAGACGCGAGGTCTGTACCAGTACCAACTGAGCTATCCTCATTTTAATAGTAAATAGCGTGCGAAAATCTTTGCAAATATATATGCGTATGTCAAATACGATGTCAATCGAAACTTTCACAAGTATAATCTCTTCGTTACTTTATCCGTAAGCAGCCGTACAATGAATGGAGACGTAATTAAGAACTGTTGAGGATTTTCCAGCTTAAGTCCCAGCGGGAGAGATTATTTCACATTTTTCTATGAAAAATATAGAGTCCATGAAGCTGAGCCGCGTAGTTACCAAGAAACTTCATTAGGAGTAGCGGCCTGCCTGCGATTAACATGGCTATTATCGTAAACTGGCCATCTTTTACCTAGCTTTTATAGTTATGCGACAGTATCGAGTCTGCTAATATTAAAATAAGAATTATCTTTATACACATTACTTTCTACCATAATAATTTAAATGAAACAGTCAAATCAAAACCTTTTGTTTAATTTGGTCCCTGAAAAGGCGCTTATGATCGGCAAAACAACCATCGATTCGGAAATTAACTCAACCATCTAGAGGAACCTCCACAAAATTGGATATAAACAGAAAAAATAACAAATTTAGAGAACATTATCGAGTCTCTGCTAATTAATTCTTTACACTCATTACTTTCAGCCATAATAATTTAAATCAAACCATGAAATCAAAACCTTTTATTTTATTTACTCTCTGAAAAGACGCTTATGATCGTCAAAACAACCATCGGTTCGGAAATTAACCCAAGCAACTAGAAGAACCGCCACAAAACTGAATATAAACAGAAAAAATAACATATGCAGAGATACAGTATCGAGTCTCTGCTAATTAATTCTTTACACGCATTACTTTCAACCATAATAATTTAAATGAAACCATCAAATCATAACCATTTATTTAATTTGGTTCCTGAGAAGGCACTTATGATTGGCAAAACAACCATCGATTCGGAAATTAACCCAACCATCTAGAAGAACCTCCACAAAATTGGATATAAACAGAAAAAATAACAAATTTAGAGAACAGTATCAAGTCTCTGCTAATTAATTCTTTATACACATTACTTTCAACCATGATAATTTAAATGAAACCATCAAATCAAAACCTTTTGTTTAATTTACTCCCTGAAAAGACGCGTATGATCTTCAAAACAACCATCGGGTCGGAAATTAACCCAACCATCTAGAAGAACCGCCACAAAATTGGATATAAACAGAAAAAATAACAAATACAGAGATACAGTATCGAGTCTCTGCTAATTCATTCTTTATACACATTACTTTTAGCCATAATAATTTAAATCAAACCATCAAATCAAAACCTTTTGTTTTATTTACTTTCTGAAAAGACGCTTATGATCGTCAAAACAACCATCGGTTCGGAAATTAACCGAAGCATCTAGAAGAACCGCCACAAAACTGGATATAAACAGAAAAATAACATATACACAGATACATTATCGTGTCTTTGCTAATTCATTCTTTATACACATTTCTTTCAACCATGATAATTTAAATGAAACCATCAAATCATAACCATTTATTTAATTTGGTCCCTGAGAAGGCGCTTATGATCAGCAAAATAACCATCAGTTCGGAAATTAACCCAACCATCTAGAAGAACCGCCACAAAACTTGATATAAACAGAAAAAATATTGAAAATTATTTATTTTTAAGACACACACCCTATATTTTTAAACAATGCATTTACAATAGTTATAAGCTGATGAGCAGAAAGCGGTGATCATTCCAGACATCACAATCGTTCACATATTGATCCACCCGATGACAGCCTTCTGACATGAAATTAAATATTATCAAATATATATGTAAAGAATCTGTAATATAGTTGGTATTTGTCTGAGTTCATGGAATCAATATTCGTTTAATTTGATACCAGTGAATACCATGACTTGAATCATAGAATTATTTCCCTTGTTATTATTATAACCTTAGTATTTACAATAATGCCCAAAACAGGTGTTTAATATTGTTTGAAGTCTTATAACTTTAAACTGTGAAGCGATGATACCACAGTTGATAGTGTATACGGATGCCATGTCAAGAGACTTGGGTTCGAACCCACCTACAATGAGCTAGACCTTTTTTCTGAGAATTTAACTAAGCCAGGCCTGTAACTAGATTCAGTGCGTCGGGGAGCTAAGTGCGCTTAATGTCTAGTTAATCCGATTGAAACCCGATGCATCGTCACCGACACGAGCGTGACGGTTCACTTTAATTGCCTGTAATAGACAAGCACAAAAACATACTATTAATTAGGTGAAAGTATCGAAAAAATAATCAGCTACATCACATCACTAAACGTGCAATCTACCGTAACGATCGACTATCAAGAATCAAGTAAGACAACACACCCCCTTTCCGTCCGCGATCCTTACGAGAACCCTCTTTAGGCACGCGATGTAAAAGTCAGATAGTAAACTAAAGGACGGGTTAATAATATAGCCCCGACGCATTATTTCTTAAGATTCCACCGATCACGGAATCTTTACAAATAGTCGCATATATATGGCGTATTTCGTCGATGGCCGAGGTCGTCCACGCTTTCAATTATGACTTATGGCCTAGCACTTTTTTGATCCTCAATTTCAAAATTATTTAGACGGTCTCGGGTTAACATCAAGAGTAGACTGCCGAATGTACTAGTTACGTTTTTTTATTATCATAAGACCCAATATTTCTATAGCAACGAGATTATGGCACTAGGTACAAGATGTCAGAAAGCTGGTGCTAGGTGGTAGGGCTTTTCCTGATGCCCGTCTGCCTAGCTACCACACTCAAGTTGAAAATCTGCCGCCAAATACTAATAGGTGTGTTCCGGCAGTTGCATTTGAGAGCCAGTTCCGCCATAGGTTTTGCGTTTTTACAGTCCACCAACTTCAGCCGTATCGTCGCTTAAGATCAGGTGAGATTACGGCCATAACGCTAAGCTTTAACTATATAAAAAAAATATCGAACGAAATTTCCCATTTATAATGTAATTAAATGCAAATAAAGTTTGGATAAAATGTCTTGAGTCTTCATTTAAAATGTGAAGAAACTTTTTGCCCAACCTAATATATACAAATATTATATAATACGTTATATTATGGGCCTAAGATTTTGGGGAAAGAAAAAAATGTAATGAAACTATAGCATTGTGGTCGATGATTCTATAATACATGGCCTAGTTGACTGTTATAATTAGAATTTAAAGTTTTTTTTTTATGATAACGACAAACAAACAAAACTATCCGCAAACAGGCCGATGGCTCATCTGATAGTAAATAGTTACGCCTATGGATAGCTCCAACACTGGGGGTGTTACAGTCATGTACTCTCGGGGGAAATGGATGGTTATAGTTCACTATGCCGGAACACGAAGGCTCAAACTAAACCTTCATTTTGCGGAAGTCTAACCCCGAGAGTTGCTAACCAAGCTGTGACGGAACAATGATTACATGGCTAAACGTCATGACCAAATCCAAAGGTGCAACCAACAATATCCAGAGCGTGTAAGTTACGTGTCAGGTTGCACCACACGCAGGTGAGGTTGGCTTGACCGACTCAGATGGGATTCGACACCCCTTACACCCCAAATACTAACACAGTTTGTATTAGTTCACATTGATTAAGATTTTCCATGTTCCTGGTAGGTATATCTATAAAATATTCCCAAACCAGACCGGGCCGGAACTTCCGATATTGGATCCGGTAACATCGTAAAATATTCAACACAATAATAAATAAGGAATCGAATACTGTAATACACATAAATTTATATGAAGATATAATCGTAAAGCAGTAACAAAATTGAGAACGTCTGCGTGCTGTGGGCTTACCTCCCCCGGGTATCGAACCGGGTTCCGCACGTGCGTTTGTTATGCGTACAAGCGTTCGTCATGGTTGACCCAGTTACAAGAGGAATGGTGTTTTCCTTTTAAGCTGTAGATACACAGAGATCAACAATATAACCGAGTTTATGGTGGAATCTCATTTTTAATATGAATTATATATTGGCAGTAAAATCAATCGGATTGTCGTGGTAATGGTAGTGGTGTGATGGTGGTAGGACTTTTTTCAATGGCACTTTAGAGCCAGTCTATCCTATAAAGACCGGCAATGCACCTGCGATTCCTCTGGTGTTGTGAGTGTCCATGGGCGTCGGTGATCACATACAATCAGATCACACGCGTGCTCGTTTACCCCCTATATTAAAAAAAAAAAATACCCTAACGATGACGCGCACATATATCGTGATACTAACTCTCTCGACTCCCTTGTGTGTACTCGCGTATATATATCTTTTTGTATTTAGCTACAATGACAGATCAACATAACCATAGATAAGAAAACTTATAGAATGACAAATTTGATACCCAATTACAAATCGTACAAAGTATTTTAAATTCTACCACTACTAAATACACTTCGTTTGCTTCTGTGTGTGAGCTGCACATTATCATATTATCTATATTGTGGTATATTAATTACAAATAAGAATTAAACGTGTTACAACTACCGAACGTCTTGTGACGGGCATTTTTTTTTTAAATACATTATAGATTATATAATCTTGTGCTGTCATTCAAATTTTAATTACTTTTGATAGAGTTAACCGATTTTAATGAAACAAATACTACATGTTATTCATGATTTTCTTAGTGACATTTCAACATTTATTTTTTTTGGCAATGGTAGTTTACAGACATTTTTAAAAAACATATAAATGTATATATATTATTACTTGTTCTTAATCACTTGCAATAAATTTGTCACGTAAATCTAAAAATTACAAACGCGTTAAATTTACTATCCTATTAAATGTATGGCAGATATATAAATATCAAAACTATGTAACAGCTATGCCGCCAACTTAAAGTAATAAACAAACTTGAAAACTAGTGCGGTCGACTCGATCGGGGGCAAACTTGTATTTATAAGTAATAAGTAATAAACGATTAATGTTCCACAGTTTACAGCCGAATTTGATTATATCACTATCTATATTTATACCGGTGATAAAGAGGTATTATAGTTTACCCTGTCTTTATATATATATTAAAGTTATCTATCTGTATAGATAGATAATACTCAGTAATATTATAAAATCTGCAAAAATGAGCTTGTACAATCCACGAATCGATTATTATGAATTTTGATATAAAAATCACCGGAGATGGTGATGGGATACTTTTCCTCGCGAAAAAACTTATTAAAAGTGGGGTAAACGTGGGATAAACTTGTATGAAATGTTTTATTCCACCATCAGATTTGTTTGACAAAATCAATATTAACGCAAGCATTATTAACGCAAAATTAATTATCACGGATAAAGCCTAGTGTAGAAAAAAATCCTTAATAAAGCTTGTTCTGTAACTGACCGTTCGAGCAAGAGACAGTAAGTGATCGTCGAAGAAGACACTGCATTTCTTTCATTGAACAGATTACTTCTAATTAATTAAATAATAATTAAATAATATACAGATTTATAACCTTAGCTTACTACTAAGCTAAGAGTGTTCACCATATTGAGTCACATTTTCGTTGAACATCAGGTGAGGTTATTTCCATAACGCTAATAAATTTGTTGCAATTTCCGGACGACCTTTTCAATGGGCATCATTTGTTCAAAACGAAATAAAACGGGGACTCAGCATAAGCGTTATGGCTATAATCCCACCTGATCTTAAGTGACGATACGGCCCATGTTGGTAGACACGCTAAACCTGTGGAGGAACTGGCTATCGGTATTTGGAAACAGATTTTAAACTTGAGTATTTTATGGTTTACTTACGATATTTTTGTTCATTAATATCTCAAGCTCATTCTAGGTGAATTCGAACTCACGTGCCTTGACGCGAAGACGTACACACTACCGCTGCGCTATCATCCCTTCAAAATCAATTATAATAAGAAAAACATAGGATAATGAATTTAAACTGAAATACGTAATAATATATTCATTTCACTCGTCAGCCGGCTCGTTGGTCTAGGGGTATGATTTTCGCTTAGGGTGCGAGAGGTCCCGGGTTCAAATCCCGGACGAGCCCAAATCCTTTTATTTTATACTTCCATAAAATTCGTATGAAAAAATTAAATTGACCGAAGATACATTTAAGTTTTTAGCGAAATAAAAATAAATGTTTATTGTAAACGTAACAAATAAGAGAGAGTTTTTAAATCTTATAAATAAAGTTATCCGAAGTTCAGTTACATCCTGGTTAGCATACATGAGTGCAACAATGACAGGACTGGTCCAACACGAGAGATGCATCTACAAAACGCTGACAGTATAAAAGGACGCCACTATATATCGGAAACTCCGCAGACCTTACAAAGGAAACGGAAGTGCTTTCCTTAAAAGAAAATCACAGTTTAGTTGTATTATCAATATAGAAAAAAAAAGGTTTAATATCGAATTTTCGTATCTATTTTCGGGAAAACATAATCGCAAACATCTGAATAATCCGACAGATTTTAATGAAATTTGACAAGCGGCATCGTGTACGGACGCCGCGTCGATGGACGTGAGTTCAAATCCCTGCAACGAGTTCGAGCTTTCGATGAAAGAAATCATCATGTTCAAACCATAGCAATATAGGAAGGATATTTTATAATGCCCGCCTAACTAGGTAGTGGCTGAAAATATGCCACTAAATACCTATATATAGGTCTGTTACAGCAGTTGCACTTGAAAACCAGTGCTTCCACTATAGTTAGCACTAAGCAACAGATGAGATTCGAGCAATAATGCTGAACCCTTAAAAGTATTTGAAAAACCAAGTTTTATTTAAGTACTGAGTAAAGAAGTATTTGCACGGGTCGGCTGGTTTAAATGAATTTAATTGAAATAATTTTTTAAATATTTCATTTTTGCGTCATGAGGCAAGCCATGATAGCTTAGTGGTAGTGTGTACAACTTTGCGTCAAGGGACGAGAGTTCGAATCCAACCACCTACAATGAGCTTGAGCTTTCGGTGAAGGACAACATCGCGAGGAAACCATAGCACTGTGGTAGGGCTTTTTCTGATAACCGTCTCGCTAGCTACCACCTTCAAGTTAAAAATCTGCCACCAAATACCAATAGGTGTGTTCCGGTAGTTGCACTTGAGAGCCAGTTCCTCCACAGGTTTAGCGTGTCTACCAACCTGAGCCGTATCGTCACTTAAAATAAGGTGAGATTATGGCTAAGCCTTAATTATATAAAACAATGAAGGGCAAGATTATCGAAGAGCCAGGAATTAACTCTGTCCTTATAAGACGGCAGATGCAGATACATATGTCGTGATCCCAATCCAGGCCTAAAACAGAGCATGTCGAACTTCTCCGTTTTGTCGGTTGTGCCAATCCTCAACCCAGTAGAGAGTTTGCATGGTGATAGGGCTTTTTCCGACACCCGCCTGGCTAGCTACCGCCTTCAAGTTTAAAATCTACCGCTAAAATACCAATAGCTTTATTCCGACAGTAGTACTTGAGAGCCAGTCCCTCCTATAAAGGCCGGCAACGCATCTGCGATTCCTCTAGTGTCGTGGTTGTTCATTGGCGGCGGTAATCACTTACCATCAGGTGACACGCTTGCTCGTTTGTCCGTCATTATATATAAAAGAGAAGACACTTAATAAGGTTGGACAATACTTGTATTGGATGTAATGTAAAACCGTTGTTTCAATACTGGGGGAAAGACAGAGTCCGTAGGTATTTAGTTAGTAAAAATTTGACATAAGCCGTGCTTTTAGGTTATCGGTGAAGTGATCACGAAATTCATCTTCTTAGACAAATTTCTCAAGGTTTCTAGCTCAAGATTTCGCTACAAAAAAATAAAATCTGCTTGAATATTTATTCACTCTGACGGTTCGGTTCACGGGACGTCCATTTTAACGCGTTCGCTGAACCCGATACATTCGATTCGGGATCAACATCGTACCTCACAAATCACTGCACATGTTAATTTTATTTTCTTTTTGTTTACTCTTCGGTTGATAAGAATTTACTGTGAAAGTATTCGAAGGCAATATTGTTATTATCACCCCACCCTCCTCTCACACCAAAGCCTCCCTCCGTACATGCCAATCTAAAATAGAACCCGAGCAATTTTCCTGAATACCTCCCTCCGTTAGGGGAGTCCATTGGCTGAAAATTATCTAAGTATTTAATAATTATAGCTAACATTATTTTATCAACAACCCTTTCGATGATTTTATATTACTAAATAATTTTGTAAAAAAGGATGTGGTATGAAATTTTATATGGTTATATGTCAGCTGGTGATTTTAAGAAACTATGATTAGGAAAAGAGATGCGTTCAGCGGTAGCGTGTAGGACCGCCGCGTCAAGGGAAGTGACTTCGAATCTAACCGCCAACAATGAGCTTGAGTTTTCGGTGAAGGAAAACATCGTGAAAAAACTACAGTATGACGGTAGGGCTTTTTCTAGCCACCGCACTTAAGTTGAAAATCTACCACCAAATACCAATAGGTGTTTTCCGGAAGTGGCACTTGAGAGCCAGTCCCTCCTGTAAAGGCCGGCAACGCACCTGCGATTCCTCTGGTGTTGTGGGTGTCGATGGGCGGCGGTGATCACTTGCTATCAGGTGAAACGCTTGCTCCGTCATTATATAATAAAACAGAATGATGTAATAATTATATTTCCTAATGTAACTAACAGTTTAAAATGGAAAATTTCCCGGTAAATGTCTATAGGTTTGAGTACCACTACATCCGCTAAGTTTAGCGTACCCTTGGCTCCAATATGTAATTGCGAAAGCTGTCTCGGATCTCTGGCAACACGGCAGTTTGAAATGTCGCCGTGATGCGTTTTACAACCCAGTATTGGTAAATTGGCACCTGATTAGTCAACGCATGCCCTCACGCATTTGATATGAGCTGGGAAATGCGTTTGAATTTGTGCGTTGCGTCGCAATGAGGAGGTCTGTAAAGACTGAGATTTCAAGCACCACAATAAAAAAAAGGCTTCACGTTTCCCCCCCATCTCGAGCTTCATATATTTAACATCGTAATGATTTCTTAGTTTTATGCGAATATTATTCATTGAAATAAAACTAATTTAAACGGATTTTATCGCGGTTATTTATTAAATTTTGATCCCGACGTTTCGAAAGCTTTTCAGCCTTCGTGGTCACGGGGTCCGCCCCGTTAGTTTTATTTCAATATTTAACAGCAGTTAAGATCGTGGCTAAACATTAAACGTATAAAGTGTAAATAAAAACAAATCGTTTACCAAAAAATACGCCTGTTATTTCCTTAAAAACAGTACGTGTACTGTAGCGAAGCGAATCCACTAACTTCGACGTATTTCAATTGGCAATGGATTCGAGCATTATTTCGCTTTGCATACAAACCGTCTGAAGTGTAACCAATAGGAACGGCCGGGGCCGAAACTGTTTTAATACAACGGTTCCGTATAATTATTGTTATGCGTAAATTAAGGTGTTTCGATTTGCACAAAACGTTCGACGGATTGTGAATGTGTTTTTTATGCGTCAGTCGGACCATAAAGATCGAAAGTTTTTTTTTTTAATACTTAATGTTTAGCGTTATGGCCATAATCTCACCTGATCTTAAGCGACGATACGGCCCAAGTTGGTAGACACGCTAAGCCTGTGGAGGAATTGGCTCTCAAGTGCAGCTGCCGGAACACACCTGTTGGTATTTGCCGGCAGTTTTTCAACTTTAGGGTGGTAACTAGCCAGATGGGCATTGGAAAAGTCCTACCACCTACCAGTCCTGCATTAAAAGCTCAAGCTCATTGTAGGTGCTTGGGTTCGAACCCTTGCGTTTTCTTGACGCGAAGTCGTGCACACTACCACTGAGCTATCATCGCTTCAAACGTCATGAGAAATGTCACTGTTTTTTTTTATCGCCATAAAAAACGGGCTAAAGTAGACGATTTTGATGTGGCTGTACTACGAAGGATGATGATGTCATTTCCTGCAGAATTCAAGATGATGTCATTTCAAGCAGAATTCAAGGAATTGCCAACATTGAAACAAATTATACAGCTTTTAACCGAAAAAATAGGTTTCACCGATTGTACACTTTATTTTTGTTAAATAAATAATTTGACTATGATTTCATTCTGGTTAACTACTCTTTTATATTTTAAACAAATATTTACTTCCCTAATTAATATTATAAATGTGAATGTAAGTTTGTTTGTCACGCTTTCACGCGAAAACTACTTAACCGATCATCGTGAAACTTTGTACACATATTCTTGGAGGTATAAGAAGTAACATAGGATACTTTTTAATGAAAAAAAATATCAGCAAATCCGCAGGTATAAGCTAGTATGGAATAAAAGTGAGACTATTTAAAAGAAACATAGAAATATAATCATACATGTATATAACAAAAAAAAAACTATAAATTAATGATTAGTGCAATAAAATTAAAAAAAATAATAATTATATACTACATTAAAATTTTATTAATGTCACATACATAAAAATATATATACACATTTTTTTTGTCCACGTTTCCCACATTATCGTTCAAAAACCACCGGTTAGATTTTAATAGAATATAATATAGTGAAACTACTATTACGGACAACAGATAGGACACCTTTTTGTCCCATAAAATGACAGTGGTCCTCAGGGACCTATCCCTGCCATAAAACCCTAAACTTCGACACCTTTCGACCGCTTACCCTGAAAACTTCTATGTATATAATTATTTACAAAACAAGTATATTGTTATCCGTGAAAACGATAGATAGAGCTCCGATCGAGTAGTATGGTGGTAGGGCGTTTTCTAATGCCCCTCTGGCTAGCTACCATCGTTGAGTTAAAAATCTGCCGTCGAATATGTATAAGTTATGTTCTGGTAGACATATTCATCTACATTTGAAAGACATATGGAACATATGGACATATACATTTTTATGGAATAGGGGACAAACGAGCAAGCATGTCGCCTGATGGTAAGTGATCACCGCCGCCCACATACGCCCACAACACCAGAGGAATCGCAGCTTTAAAGCATTTTAAAGCGATGATAGCTCAGTGGTAGTGTGTACGACTTCGCGTCAAGGGACGTGAGTTCGAATCCAACCAACTACAATGAGCTTGAGCTTTCGGTGAAGGAAAACATCGTGAGGAAGCCACAGCATGGTGGTAGGGCTTTTACTAATGCCCGCCTGGCTAGCTACCACCCTCAAGTTTAAACCTGCCGCCAAATACCAATAGGTGTGTTCCGGCAGCTGCACTTGAGAGCCAGTTCCTTCACAGGTTTAGCGTGTCTTTCAACTTAGGCCGTATCGTTACTTAAGATCAGGTGAGATTATGGCCATAACGCTAAACCTTAAGTATAAAAAAAAAGGTGCGTTGCTGGCCTTTATATGAGGGACAGGCTCAAAAGTGCCAATACCGGAACAAACCAATCGGTAATTGGCAGCAGATTTTCAACTTTAGGATGGCAACTAGCTAGCCGGACATTAGGAAAAGCTCTATGCTACAGATTCCTCACGATGTTTTTCTTCACCGAAAGCTCGAGTTCATTGTAGGCGGTTGGATTCGAACTCACGTCCCTTGACGCAAAGTCGTGCGCACTACCACTGAGCTTGAAATTATCCTTTTAACGTAGATACTCATTTTGAATGGATTTTACAATTAAAATACAGGAACGAAGTTTCGAAGTCAGTTATAAGTACGTCTAGTGAATCCAGTTAATATAATGAAAATGGATGTGATTTTTCTACGTTTTCACACTTTAACTATATAAATAATCATTATGAAACTTTGCATTTCGGTTGACTACAAGTGTAGCTCGCCAGGCTGTCCTGATGAAGCCCGGCTTACCATCAGCCCGGGCTGGTCGCTGGGATGACGCGGTGATTGCAAGCACGAAACCGCGTCGCCTCAAGAAGGAGACAGTTGGCTGTAGGGTTTCAGTAGGTATTTCCGGCGGATATCGTCGGGTGAGTCCCGCATACCCCTCTCAGTCCCCCCGGGCTTGGAGGGGATGCGTATATGCATTTACCTAAATTAAAAAATAAATAAATGAGGGCATAGTACTTTTTGATTAGAAAAAAACAAAAATCCTACAGGATAGAGAAAAAATTTATAGATTTATAAAATACACATGAAGGTGCGTGTAGTCGCAGGTAAATGCTAGTTATACATAATGGACAGTTTTTACTGACGTTGAATTTTGTAATGTTATATATATGTATTACAAATTGCAATCTCTTACGAAAAGGTTACATAAGCCTATGAAACTTTTTATATACAACCGTATCATAAGGGAAGTAGTAAAACTTCATACCCTTTAGGTAAGGGACCCTAAAATAGCGACCGCATACTCCAGGCCCCTGGTATATGTCTCCGCTCTTAAATGGATATTACACTAGATCGATCTTGGATCCATTACCCACACCCCATCTTCGGTGAGCGACTTTGGGTACACACGTCCGGGTAATTGTGACGTTACTGCAGCTTTAGTTACAAGTTAAAATATACAATATATTATTTAAAGTACTACCAAGTTATGTTGATTAAATAAATGCAAATTTAATACAGAAATGACTTCTTCTTTTTACCACTCAACCTAAATAGGTAGAGTTGGTCTAACATATTTCCTTCTTCTAGTCTACTTTCTCCTGTTTACTTTCTCCAATTAATTCCTGACACAGTCCATCGATATCGTCTTCAACTACATCTCTCTCATAACATCGTAGTTTTATCTATTACTTCTCAACTTCTCTGTCACTGACACCAATTCCATGCTGCTTCGAATATATTCGTTCTTAATTTTGTAGATTGTAGATATGTAAAATCCACTGAAGTATCCAGATTTTGTAATATGAAAGGTAGGCTATTTATGTAGTATATGGGATTCGACTGGAACTGGTTAACCAGCCCATACCCAACAAAAACTCCTACGGTGTCACGGTATTATTTTCAAGCTACCACTGACCAGGTATCCTCTGTTATGTTCCTTTTAGTCCTTTATGGGTAATAATAATACACCTCGGTTACCAATGATTCCGATAAAATTTCCAATTAAATTATGTTATTTTTTAATCTAAACAATATGGCAGCCGTTAAAGATAAATGAATTTATCCCCCTTTCCTATTTGTAGAATAATAAGAGAAAAAATATTACTTCAATAGGTTGAATATTTCTTGTCAATAGTCTTTCCATACAAAGTAATACACGTAATACACGATATATTAAAGACCTTTTAGGCTTGGGAATCGAATAGAGACTTATTATTCTTGGAAATAACTCAGATCATTAAATTTGTTTATCATACTGTTCTCTTGATATATTTTGTAATCTCTCGATTATGAATAAATCTTTATATTTCATGTGTCATATTCATAATCTAATTTAATGTACCAGAGGAGTTACTGATACATTTGCTGACTTATTATGAATATTAGGTGCTTAACTTACCCGTGTTAAGTACTAACATTTTAACAGAATTCTTAATTATTATTGAAGCGATGATAGCGCAGTGGTAGTAGGTACGGACTCCGCATCAAGGGACGTGAGTTTGAATCCACCTACAATGAGCTTGAGCTTTCGATGAAGGAAAAAATTGCGAGGAAACCATAGCATGGTGGTAGGGCTTTTTCTAATGCCCGCCTGACTAGCAACCACCTTCAAGTTTAAAATCTGCCGCCAACCACCAATAGGTATGTTCCGGCAGTTGCACTTGAGATCCAGACCCTCCCCATATTTAGCGTATCTACCAACTTGGGCCGTATCGTCACTTAAGATCAGGTGAGATTATGGCCATAGTTAACACTAAATCTTAACTATCAAAAAATAAATTAGAAAGTTTCATAAAAAGGATTTGGCTTCGGTTAAAACGCGGCGAAGTTTGCAAAATTTACCTCCGTATGTTTCACAAGTACCTTTATGAAATAGCAATAGAAATTCATATTCGCAGCTTTTGGTACGACAAATTATAGGAAATATTGAAATATCTTCACATACATAGGTTCTAGTTTATTTCTTGTATTATTATCAACAACTTATCGAAGTGAAAAAATGAGACATGACTGATCACAAAACATTTTTTTATGCACTACACATTTTAGGCAACGAGCAAACGTCTCATCTGATAGTAAGTGATCACCGCCGCCCATGGACACCCACAACATCGGGGGAATCGCAGGTGCGTTGCTGATCTTTATTGGAGGAACTGGCTCTTAGGTGCCACTGCCGGAACACACCTATTGGTATTTGGCGGCAGATTATCGACTTAATTGTGGATGCTAGCCAGGCGGGCGTAGGTAAAGCCCTACCACCATGCTATGGTTTCCTCACGATGTTTTCCTTCACCGAAAGCTCAAGCTCATTGTAGGTAGATTCGAACTCACGTCCCTTGACGTGGAGTGCGTACACACTACCACTGCGCTATCATCACTTCAAGTGTATATTACTTTGCACTTCCGCTGAGACTTGATTGGCTGCTGAAGGTTGACCCAACATTGGTGGATCGTTGGACCAAATATGAGCATACATAAGATTACACGTGTTATGCTCCGGCACAGATCATCCTCAGATCGAAGCTGCCTCTCTTTTATTCGATGCTGTTTATGCGTCTTTATTTACAGTTTTATATAAAAGATAACAGGTAACCTAAACATTATAATACGGCTAACTTTCACTCACTGTTCACAACATGCATTTTGCATGGAAATAAGCCTTTTTTATAATACCTACCACCCTGCAGTCGAAGATCTGCCGCCAAATACCTACAGATGAATTCTGGCAGTTGCATTTGAAAGCCAGTCCTTTACGCTTAGCGTGTTCACCATCTTGGGCCACCTCGTCACTTAACACCAGACGAGATCATGCCCATAACGCTAAACTTAACTATAAAAAAATTACATAGCGCAGGTTTACAATGAATAGATCCCTTTTTCTATACATTATTTTGCTTAAATGTGTCGCTGTCTTTGAATTTTCAGTCTCAATTTGTGATAAATAAAAATTCCCATATTAAAAAGTTGACTCAAATAAATGTTTATCTTCAAGAATGATACCTGATTCATTGTGAGAGCGCAAACCAAAATATGTCACAATGAAAATCAACTCTAGCACCGTCTATAGTAACCGATATAACGGTTGACACTAGCGTAACGTATTTCAAGCTTTTAATGTAAAGGAGAATATAAAAGTATACACTAGAGGAAGGGAAAGCTCAAAGCTGGAGTAATACCGACATAAATCACAGGGGAGGCTCCAGTGCGGGCCGTGGCGCGTGACATGTGCGCCGCGGCCGGTGTTGCCAGGTTATAATTCAAAAAATTCCCGAACTGTGTTAACCCTCGTCGCGAGTAAAAGAGAATTTAAAACCTTATTTATTAAAGTAAATACGCTTTTAAAAATACAAATTAATATACCAATTAGATTTCATTCGATTAGTTATCTTAATAAAATTCAATATACGATCTAAACATATCAACGATGCACGATATGCAGTTATATAAAAGATAATAATGTCAAATAATATGATATTGAAATGAGTTGGAATCCACATACAATGAACTTAGCCTGTTGATGAAAGAAAAAAAAGTTGATTTAAGGTGGTAGGAGTTTACTAATGCCCGCCTGCCTACCACCGTTGAAAATCTGCCTCTATCGGTCTATCGGTGTTTTCCGGCAGTTGCAATTGAGAGCTAGTTCCTACACAGGCTTTTCGGGTCCACGATTTTCGGCCACATCGTCATTTAACAATAAGTGATATTGTGACAATAACTAATGTTAAGTATATAAAAAGGTATGAGTACTATTTTGATAGACAATGTATTAAGAAAGAAGACATCTTAAAATACCTTTTCTTGGATAAAAAATATTGCTTTACTTGGTTCATTATTTCAAAAAAAGTACATATCAATCTTATTACGTAGTATCGAGAACACCAGTGCTTCAATCTGTTTCAATGTAATAAATTATTTTTGATCATATATTTGAAAACAACTTTTTATATGATATAAAGTGTTTAATGAAGATAAAAGTTTAAGTAATGATTAAACAGAATCTCGTGGGCTTTGGATAAGGCTGAGTTGAAATGCGTTTGTTTGGGTAAATTCGGCTCGAATCGATTAACGGAACGACACAGAATTTGTCATGTGTCACTGTTATACTTCCTCGGCGAACGTTACATATGAGAGCATCAATCGCATTTATTATCGGTATCAATATCGTATGTATTAAGCGCAGACCATTTTTTTTTTAAATAAATGAATATAATATTTCTATTTTAATATAAGCTGGTAACCTCGATATTATGTGCTTTGGAAATTCAATGACTAAACTGAATTTAAAGTTAACTGTCTATTTTTATTTTGAACTATGGTTACACGTTTAGAATTTAGCACTTATTGAAAAACGTGAGCCGAGATTCTCCATTCTCAATGTGTGTTTAGGCTTTAATAGTTAAAGTTACGGCTGTAATCTCACTTAATGTTAAGTTACGATCTGGACCAAGATAGGGAACATGCTTAGTGGAGTGACTGGCTCACTAGTGCAACTTCTGGAACACACCTATAGGTATTTTCAACTTGGTAGCTGGTCAGGCGGGTATCAGAAAAAGCCGTTCCACCATACAAAAGGTTTAAAGGATAATCCATATACAATAACATGTCAATAAAATCACGTATGTAAATTTGGTGATGCGGTAATGAGTATGTGGAAGTATTCTATCACGATATTTTATTAAATACAAAACAGAAAATTTGTATGTTCTTAAAATACAAGAACAAAAGGTTTCTTTATTTAGTTTAAATCAATAATTTTACTAACAAATATCTAGTTATACAAAGTAAAGACATAGAGATAAAACATTTCAGTACATTATTGTTGTCCGCTTGTTAAGAAAACTTGTCTTTTTGTATAGTTAAGGTTCAGCGTTTTGGCTATAATCGCACCTGATCTTAAGTGACGATACGGCCCAAGTTGGTAGACATATTAAACCTATGAAGGAACTGGCTCTCAAGCGCAAGTGCCGAAACACACCTATTGGTATTTGGCGGCAGATATTAACCTTGAGGGTACTTACTAGCTCGCCAGGCGAGCATTAGAAAAAGCCACACCACCATGCTATGGTTTCCTTACGATATTCACCTTCACCGAAAGCTCAAGCTCATTGTAGGTGCATTCGAACTCGCGTTCCTTGATGCGAAGTTGTACACACAACCACTGAGCTATCATCTTTTGTTTAGTATCTATTAGGTTTAGTTTAGTTGTGGTATTTATATGAAAAATGTTTTTCTCATATTCCTTAAAATTTTCTTTATAGTGTTACGGATTTTGGTTGAATAACGAGAATTATGAAAGAACACTAGTTAGATGAATTGAGCACAAAAATCATTACATTCGATGTTAACAACGTAACCTGGTAATACCATATCTGAAGCCAGTGACTTATCTCTTATAGCTTGAGAACGCTTCGCCTCTGTAATGTCGGGAAGAGGTTAAATATATATCAAGATATTTATTCAAATAATAATAACATTACGATACTAACTTTTATTGATTTTTTTTTATACTTAAGGTTTAGCGTTATGGCCATGCTCTCACCTGATCTTAAGTGACGATACGGCCCAAGTCGGTGGACACGCTAAACCTGTGGAGGAACTGGCTCTTAAGTGCAGCTGCAGGAACACACCTATTGGTATTTGGCGGCAGGTTTTACAACTTAAGGGTGGTAGCTACCCAGGCGGGCATTAGAAAAAGCCCTACCACCATGCTACGGTCTCCTCACGATGTTTTCTTTCACCGAAAGCTCAAGCTCATTGTAGGTGCTTGGATTCGAGCTCACGTCACTTGACGCGAAGTCATACACACTACCACTGAGCTATCATCGCTTCACATTGATTATCTTGTACAGTTGAAACACGTATATTTGATAGTATTTAGTTTTCGGCTATTTAGTTTTTGCCGAGAGACTTAGTTTGTGTAAGATTAAATCAAGGTAAGCTAAGTATAACTTTCACATTCTCCTTCTGCGAGGATGCAATGTGGCAGAAAGAGATAGCGGTGAGAATCTGTGAGGCAGATCCTCAAAGGAAACTTTTTTTTCCACTTATGGCACTACCAAGGAAACTGGAATATGAAGCAGGGGTGGTAGTAGGTGACGGGTCATTAGTGCCCTTCCTACGCCTTAGTTGGGCTAAGGGGGGGATGGATTGCGGAGTTCACTCTTCATACAATTGGATTATCAGAGGAATACAGTAGAATGTACTATGTCTAGTGATGCGGAGATCGATCTTGGGTCGCCCAGTGAATTCGGTAGATGGTACGGTGAGATTTGGCAGGTATTTCCGGCTGATAAAACCGGATGTATCCTACATACCCCTCCCTATCCTCCCAGCTTGGGAGGGGATGCGTAAATGCATTTCCCCAGGTGAACAAAATTATAACTGCTGCATACTATTGCATGTTTTTACCATGTTTTTATTGACCTGCGTTCTTGTGTATCTGTCTGGGTGGAATTATGTAATTAATTTAAACCAATGGTACTACCAGATATTTTAAATTTGGACCATACCTTAGAAGTAGATGACAATGCATAACAGTTAGAAAAAAAAAAGCAGTACAAGATAAAGATCTGACAGATGAGTGTAATCTAATACTTACAGGTAACTTACACTAACTTAACTCTAAAAAGCAGATAATAGTAATAAAAAAATGTACCATGTTTTTTTCTATAGTTAAAATTTAACTTTATGGCCATAATCTCACCTGATTTTAAATGACGATACGGCCCAAGTTGGTAGATACGACAAACCAGTGGAGGGACTGGCCCTTAAGTGCAACTGCCGGAACACACCTATTAGTGTGCGGCTGCAGATTTTCAACTTGCGGGAGCTAGGCAGGCGGGCATTAGAATAAACCCTACAACCATGCAAACTTTTATAACGTACTAAAAAGTCAAAGAATAAAAGGATAACTAGGTACTATATATGTACTCAAAATCAATAAAATTTTGTATAAAAATATGTATCTATCTATAGGTATCGATAACTTTGTTATTTGTTCCAGAGGACATAAAGTTCTTAACGCATAACCGAACTTGAAAATATTAAACTGAATTTGTCCAATATTGCTCATACAACGTCTGAACTGACAACGATGGGCGATAAATACTTAAGTTTAAAAAGGGTACGTGTTTCTGGTGCGATGCCAACGGATTTCCGTGTTATTGCTTTATATTTATTGCCATATTTATCCATTTCTATAAGCCTCCAATATTATGTATTTGTGATAAATTAGACAATAAAAAATATATGTGTATCAGTCGGTATGAATTTAGTTTAAGTTATATAACTAAGTATGCAAATTAAGTCGATATTTAAATATTTGCTTCCAACGTACTTTATTTTTTTACTAATTATTATCTTTTTTATAATTAAGTTTTAGCGTTCTAAACCTTATCACCAGATCTTAAGTGACTATACGGTCCAAGTTGGTAGACACGCTACACCTATGGAGGAACTGGCTCTCAAGTGCAGCTGCCGAAACACACCTATTGATATTTGGCGGCAGATTTTCCACTCGAGGGTGGTTGCTAGCCAGGTGTGCTTTAGAAAAAGCCCTACAACCATGCTATGGTTTTCTCACCATGTTTTCCTTCACCAAACTCAAGCTTACGGTAGGTGGTTGGATTCGAACTCACGTCCCTTGACGTGAAGTCGTACACACTACCTCTGACCTATCATCGCTTTGAATAAATATTTATTTTCGTGCATTTTTTTTTTATTTTTTTATTTTTTATTTTTTATGGAATAGGTGGCAAACGGGCAGGAGGCTCACCTGATGGAAAGTGATCACCGCCGCCCATGAACACCTGCAACACCGGAGGGCTCGCAAGTGCGTTGCCGGCCTTTGTGGAGGAACTGGCTCTCAAGTGCTGCTGCCGGAACACACCTATTGGTATTTGGCGGCAGGTTCACAACTAGAGGGTGGTAGCTAGCCAGGCGGGCATCAGAAAAAGCCCTACCACCATGCTATGGTTTCCTCACGATGTTTTCCTTCACCGAAAGCTCAAGCTCATTGTAGGTGCTTAGGTTCGAACCCACGTCCTTTGACGCGAAGTCGTGCACACTACCACTGAGCTATCATCGCTTCAAGGTAATAATGAAATTATTACCGTATTAGAATATGGTTTTCTATAAAATCAGCCAAGTGAGACTTGTTCTGATGTAGTAAGGATTCTGATCTACATCGGTATACATTTTTACATTATAATTATTATTGATATTTATATTTACCAGAACAAAATGTTTGTTTGTTTTATTACCTTTAGATCGACTGTGTTTTGAATGTTATGACACCTGCCTATGTGGCCAAGTTCGCCGCCTATGATCATATCTAATGAATATATGAAGCTATCATCGCTTCAAAACGTGCTTCTAAATATGCACTAACAGGTTTATAAACCAATCATTGCGAAAAAAGAAATTCTCGTCAATTTTGTTATACTTATATAATTTATAAAAACATATTGTTTCTTATAAGGACACACTAAAATATGTCCTTCAAAATGTCTCAACCATATATAAAATAGTAATGTTAAACTACCAATAAACATAAAAACTATCCAAATTATTATGACAAGACTTATATAGACTTATAAAACCATTCAATGGAAAAAAAACATGTCTCGAGTAAACATTCCTATATATTTACACAAATCGTATTGTTAGAAAAGAATGTGTTACCAATCTGTTTTCTACCCAGTGACTTTCAGAGGTCGGCAACAACTTTGTTAAGTAAGCAATCTTTTTCTTGTAACATTACTAGCTGTGACCGCGACTTCGTTCGCGTGGAGGTAAAAATTATTTAACCAGTTTTGCCCGTTTAATATATATGTATTTTTTCAATAAAAAGTATCCTATGTTACTTCTAATACCTCCAAGAATATGTGTACTAAGTTTCATGGTGATCGGTTAAGTAGTTTTCGCGTGAAAGCGTAACAAACAAACTTACATTCACATTTATAATATTATTAGGTGTAGTATAATACAGAATGATACGTTTTATACGACTGAAAATGATATTCAAGATAATGATTTCTTATGTTTACGCGAATATTACGATCGGAATACAAACAAAATTAAAAACTTAAACTCAAGGTAGACACTGTAACGTTAACTTTTCCGGACAACCTACACTTCAGTCCGCTCCGTGGCCGAAAGCTGAAAAACTTTCGAAACGTCGGAATCAAAATTGATAAATAACCGTGATAAAATCCGTTTAAATTAGTTTTATTGATGGTTATAAATATGCCTGAGTCTTAAGAATAGCTTCTGGAACCCAATGACGAGTGGTCGGTGGCAGGCTATCAATTTTGTGTGAATTTTGTAGCATAACACGTTATATCACTTACGACTCGCTAAAATGTTCTATATATAAGTTATGACGTTATGCCATAATCTCACCTGATCTTAAGTGACGATACGGCCCAAGTTGATAGACACGCTAAACCTGTGGAGAAAACTGGCTCTCAGGTGCAGCTGCCGGAACACACCTATTGGTATTTGACGGCAGTTTTACAACTTGAGGGTGGTAGCTAACCAGGCGGGCATTAGAAAAAGCCCTACTACCATGCTATGGTTTCCTCACGATGTTTTCCTTCAACGAAAGCTCAAGCTCATTGTAGGTGCTTAGATTCGATACCACGTCCCTTGACGCGAAGTCGTACACACTACTACTGAGCTATTTGATATATTTGAGTAATTTATTACTTTCCTAAAGAGATATAACCAAAGGTACATAAAATTTCAACCCTTTTATTGATATTTGTTGACACAGTATCAGAAACTAGAACGAACTCAGTAAATAATACAAAAGGATTATTTTTTTCCTCTCTAACGATGTACGGGCAAAAATAACTCTCGATAATCAAATCTATGATGGGTTTATTCGCTCTGGCAACTTCGGTGATAAATATTAACTCGGGTTCGTCTTAACCGGTTAAACCGTCGTCATCGAAGGCGAAGTGCCCAAGTCACGATATCGATTTTTCGCTTCTGATTTTATACGCCCAAATTTATTTATTTATTTATTGTATATTTCTTCACAGCACATTTAACAATTTCAAATTAGCTAGATTTTACAGTAAAGAGGTGCCACTTGTAAAGAAATCATGATTAAAAATAAATAATTGTGTTTGTATTCTATTTGTGCGCAATCAAAGGCATGTTTTTGAGTGTTTGTGTCTATGGGTATGTGTGTGTATAGGTAAAGATGTGTGTATCTGTTTGAGTAGTTTTGTGTGAGTGATTATGTTTAATGTATTGAGGAATTAAAATAAACAAAAAAAATAAAAATAAAAAATATATATGTATTATGTTCCTGTACCTATGACAATAAGTTTTTACAATTTATAATGTAATTGTTTCATGAATAATACTCTATTTGAATGGAATAAAACTAAATGACTAAATATTGTAAAACATCTCAGCAAAACAGAATTTTCGGCATAATTGTGTTAAACCGGCTGAGGGGCATCATCTAAGGCTAAATTTGAATTTGAACATGTATGATTATGAACGAGGTTTTTAATTATTCTATATAATTATTCTATTGACACGCCTGGGATCCCTAATGGGCGAAACGAATGTTCTTTCAGGGCATTTCTTGGATCAATTATGTGGCAGAGAGAAAAGGTTAAAAAGCTCCCGAGAGATGTGACACGTCTGTATGTTTAAGGAACGCATTTCCGATGTGTGTCAACACTCACCCTTACTACTCGTGTTTCTCTCCCTGCATGCCTGTAGGAGTTTACTGGTGCAGTTTGGGAAGCATGTGGAACTAACAGCAGTCCTAGACATGGCAAAGTCTAGTAATTAAGAAGTGCTTCGAAATTTTTTGTTGGTGTATTATTTTTTATACTTAAGGTTTCGCGTTATGGCCATAATCTCACCTGATCTTAATCAACGATACGGCCCAAGTTGGAAGACACGCTAAACCTGTGAAAAGGCTTACTACCATCGATGAAGGAGATGGTTGTAATTTTATTTATGTACTAGCTTTTACCAGCGGCTTCGCTCGCGTTAATAGAGATCATGTCGTACAAATCGGTTTACGCGATAAAAAGTTTCCTACATACAATTTCCCCCTCTTTACCCCACTTTCAACAAGTTCTTCGCGAGCATAAACTAGCGTATCACCGTCTCCAGGATCTCTTTTATCTATACACCAAAATTCATCACAATCGATTCAGCGGGTTAAGAGTGAAAGCGTAACAAACAACCAAACAAACGAACTTGCGCAATTATAATTAATGCAATTAAGGATTTACATACGTCTGAAAGTAATGAAATAGCTATTGATGTGTGTCACCAGTAGGACTTAAGAACCGATCTACAATCCAAATAAAGCTTATTAAGCTTTTTAGCTATGTTAAACGATGTATGAAGAAGTGTTTAGCAGGCAGGCATGGCACCTGCGACTGACGGAGAACTCTTCCCCTTTCGACAGTCACTACTGTCCCTGGACCGTACTGAGCTCACCATGAAGTACACCGACCGAGCCAGGATAAAAAAAAATCACCAATATCAGTCTAGACAGTTTTTAAAGCTCGCCAATATGTAATTGTGTTTACCTTGTACGCCAATGTGCAAATAAATCGTATGCTATTTATGCTGAACCGAAAACCTGAATTGTAAATTGACATTCGAAGTTAATTTTTTTAAGTCAATTCAATATAATAAAGAAAGCCAGAAAGTGTAGAAAGTTATTTTCTATCTGTCCCATAAGGAAAAAAATTTTTTTTTGCTATTTTAGAGCAAAAATGAGTCTGCAGATGGTGCTTGTATTGTTGCTTTATCAAATGTTATGTATTTGGTCTATTCACTGAAAATTATTTATATTTAATTATTAAAATCACGAATACTTACACTAATGTATTACAAAGCGATGATAGCTCAGTGGTAGCATGTACGACTTCACGTCAAGGGACGTGAGATCGAGTCCACTTACAATGAGCTTGAGCTTTCGGTGAAGGTGAACATCGTGAAGAAACCATAGCATGGTGGTAGGTCTTATTCTGATTAAGTTGAAAATCTTCGTCCAAATACTAACAGGTGTGTTCCGGCAGCTGCACTTGAAAGCCAGTTCCTCCACAGCTTTAGCGTGTCTACCGACTTGGGCCGTATCGTCACTTAAGATCAGATGAAATTATAGACGTAACGATAAATCTTAACTATAAAAAAAAACGTTAAGCATCAATGGCTTCGTGATAGTATGTTCAGGGATAATGTCAATTTACTTTTCTCTACAATGAGCTGAAAAATGAAGGAAAATATCTAAAACCCCAACCACTTTTAATACGCGTCTAGATAGCTACCAACTTAAAGTTGAAAATCAAACCCAACGAACACCATCGGTGTGTCACAAGCCTGTAACAATAACTCCAACCAATCTCCAGCCTCCGATATATAACCTCAGATGTGATGTTCACAAAAATCTATAACTATAGACAACTAAAATTTTTTTAAAGCGGACTGTAAGCTATAAACATAAAAAATTGAAAAGATTTCTTAATACCGAAGTTAAGGAGTTAGGCATTTCGGCCTTCCCGGCCCCCTTGAAATCGTTAAACTAACTGCACTCTCGTAAAACAAGTAAAGTTTTCCGAATAAAGGCCGAACGAAGGGTTTCCGCGGCACCGGAAGACCCTGCCCTGAGTAATCTTTGATGGAAACCGCGGGTCGCGTGACCGGAATAATTAATGTCGGGAAGGGGATAGGAGTGGGGGGGGGAAGAAAAAATAAAAAAAGTGAGCGGCCCATGTCTAGCATATTTATAGGGTATTTGAAGTTCAGAGGATCTTATGACTTATGAAAAAATTTAGTATCGACTTTTTTATGCGAAACATTTTTTTTTAAGCCTTAATAGCTCAGTGGTAGCGTGTAGGGACGCAGCGTCGTGGGATGCGAGTTCGAATGCACCTGCAATGAGCTTGAGCTTGAACAGGAATACATATTAAGGTAACCATAGCATGGTGGTAAGGCTTTTTTTAATGTCCGCCTCGCCAACTACCATCAACGAGTTGAAAATCTGCCACAAAATACCGATAGGTGTATTCAGTTGCACTTGAGAGCCAGTCCCTCCACAGGTTTAGCGTGTCTACCAACTTGCGCAATGCGATGATAGCTCAGTGGCACCGTGTAAGAACGCCGCGTCATGGGACGTGAGTTTAATACCGACCACCTATAATGAGCTTGAGTTTTCGCTGAAGGAAAACATCGTGAGGAAACCATAGCATGGTGGTAGGGCTTTTTATAATGCCCGCCTATCTAGTTACCACAAGCAAGTTGAAAATCTTCCACCAAATACCAATAGGTGTATTCCGGCGGTGGCACTTGAGGTCCAGCCCCTCCTATCAAGGCCAGCAACGCACCTACCATTTCTTTGGTGTTGTGGGTGTCTATGGGAGGCGGTGATCACTTACTATCAAGTGACACACTTGCTCATTTCACAAAAAAAAACTTGTATATCCTAGGCATGTAGGCTTACTGGTGTAGCTACAATCTCATCTGATATTAAATGACGATGTGGCCCAAAATGGTAGACATGCTTAAGCTAGTAGGTTAGTGGAGCCGATAGCTCAAGAGCACACTTAAAGGTATTAAAAGCAGATTTTTAACTTGACAGTGTTCACTAGACATGCTGGCATTAGAAAAATCCTTCCACCATGTTACGGTTTCATCACGATGTTTACCTTCATTGAAAGCGAAGTGATGATAGCTCCGTGGTAGTGTGTACGACTTCGCGTCATGGGACATGAGTTCGAATCCAAGCACCTACAATGAGCTTGAGTTTTCGGTGAAGGAAAACATCATGAGGAAACTATAGTATGGTGATAGGGCTTTTTCTAATGCCCGCCTGGGTATCTTCCAACTCAAGTTGCAAACCTGCCGCCAAATACCAATAGGTGTGTTCCGGCAGCTGCACTTGAGAGCCAGTTCCTACACAGGTTTAGCGTGTCTACCAACTTGGGCCATTTTGTCACTTAAGATCAGGTGAGACTATGGCCATAACGCTAAAACCTTAAGTATAAAAAAGAGAAGAAAAAGAAATGGAACCTAACTTTAACTTATAGATTTGGCTTGATTACAGTTTTTATTATATTTAAAGATGTAATTTTGCACCTTTAAAGTCAATCGAAGCGATATTCGTTAAATTGTCCAAAACTTCAGTCAGCCCCAAGTCGCGGATTCCTCGAATCGCTTCGATATAATTTTCCAGAGAGACACCCTAATTCTATCGTAAACCGGTACGAAGCAACATTTCATTATATCTCATACGTGTTGGGGGACACATTCAGAATTTTTAGTACTTTAGGCTTAACAGTGGCTGGTTTAATGTAAAAGCGATTGTCTTAATCGATAATTATAAATATTTTTAACCTTTACACTTCTACAACATAATATTATACTCAATTTAATAAGCTATGGTTCAGGATTCCTGGGCTCGGTTGCAGGATGGTAGGGTGATGTCTCACTTGGGCTAGAAGAATTTTGTAATCTGTCCGTGATCACTAGCAATGCGGGAAATCAAGCTATATATTATTAAAAAAAAAAAAACATTATTAAAAAATTAATATATCTACCAGCACTCGAGGAACAGTTAAATACATTTGTATATTGTTTATTTACAAAAAACAGGTGAGCTGCGCGAGCGCGGAATATAAGATATAAATAAATCTTAACTGATATAATACTTTACAAACATAGTATATATCTTCAATGTTTACAACAAAACAAACATATCTAAAGACCACGCTATAAAATCAATTATATACTACGAGCTACTAAATTATTTCGAAGTGTGGTTGCTAGCCAGGCGGGCATTATAAAAAGCCCTACCACCATGCTATGGTTTCCTCACGATGTTTTCCTTCACCGAAAGCTCAAGCTCATTGTAGATGGTTGGATTCAAACTTACGTCCCTTGACGCGAAGTCGTACACACTACCACTGAGCTATCATCGCTTCATTCTCTGCCACACGATGAACCCGGCAACCGCATGATGGAGCGTAATGATGATGGTTTGGTAAGAAGTTATTTATTCTCTTCGACCTTATTTTTAAAAGGTTATTGATAACACGATCTTAAAAGTTTTATCAATACAATAATAGCAAAAAAAACCGAGCAAAGACTTCTTTTAACATTTAGTGTCTACGACAAAACTAAATTTTGAGTTAAAACGCTTCCGCTTTTCATTTACAACCCAATCAAACAACGTTTTAACGCCCCGCGCACGCTCATACGAGCTGTCAAAATTTTATTATTAATACGCAATAAAATTGACTCGCGCCTTGCAAAAACCAAGTTTATATGTAAACGAGCGTTTAATAACGGCAGTTTATAGCGTCATTTCACACGCGCGTCTGTAACGACAGTTAATTCAAGCGCCTCTTTTATTATAGTAAAATTCTTGAGTTTATAGCTGTTAATTATAAGACACCTGTATATCGTTTTTTTAGACTTCTCTTATATATCTTTTGACGCGGTGTTCGACCCAGAATTCGTTAACTTATACACAATTATAATTTTGCTGTTTATTCTTTTTTTATTAATATCCCACTTCTGAATTGTAAAATCCTTATGTCTTAATAGTCTTGTTTAATAGTCTACGCGTACTATATAGTTCTTCATATCACTAATACTTCAGTCCACTGATTCTTTCTGGAGCTCTACTATGACTGCCTCAGTATTGTAAGACACACGTATTTATATTGCCAAAACCGGAAACTAAAAGCGCTCAAAAAGAACTACTTGAAATAATTATTAAAACAAGTTTTATAAAATCTTCTCATTACAATTAGAATTTATAAAGTTATTTTTAACCAAACGTGTAAATATCAATTACAGACTGCAAAGTTATTTTTTATCAAACGTGTAACTATTTAAACCCCTGTAATATGATATTTAATATAAAGAGACGATCAACGATCAATTTAAATTTATAAAGTTATTTTTAACGAAACATGTAAATATCAATTCCAGACTACAAAGTTATTTTTAATCAAACGTGTAAATATTTAAAAACCTGAAACATGATATTTAATACAAAGAGACGATCAACGACCAAGCTAGCACTTTATTCCCTCACATGCACTGAATAATCGTTAGCAAATGTATGCTGCTTACGCGGAAATAGAGAAAGCTCTGGATTAGTGTCATGGCATTGCCACTCCATTTTACCTGATAACCATCATAATTTAATCCAAGAACAACCATGATAAAGGAGATAACAGTAGTCCTTTGGGCCGAGGGTCACTGTCACACCAGCCTGCAAGCCTTTCTGGATTTTATACACTATCTGATCTTGATCTTAAAAGTTCACTACATCACAAGAACAATAGTTCACAAGATCACTCACTCTGTGCGCACAATTTAGGTGTACCATGGCGCAGTACGTAATGCCTGAGTTATACAGTTAGTACACAGAGTTTCCTTGAATAATCTATGTATAAGGTGATAAACCTCAGGCAGTGCCTCTCTTTTAGTCTGGTGAGTTTCGAAATTAATCAAAGTTTGTTAAGTTACCGAGAGTCTTGCAAGCCATCTTGGCAGCGATGACATTGAATTTTTTTTGTAGTTAACGTTTATCGTTATGGTCATAATCTCACCTGATGTTAAGTGATGAAAAAGCCCAAGTCGGTAGACACACTGAACCTGTGGAGGAACTGGCTCTCAAGTGCAGCTGCCGGAACACACCTATTGATATCAGGCGGCAGATTCTCAACTTGAGGGTGATTGCTAGCTAGGCGGGTCTTAGAAAAATCCCTACCATATTGCTACGGTTTCCTCAAGGTGTTTTCCTGCACGGAAGCTCAAGCTCATTGTAGGTGGTTGGATACGAACTCACGTCCCTTGACGCGAAGTCATACAAATGCCCTCTGAGCTATCATTGCGTCAAAAATTTCTGCCCCGTCGATGGTCGATCTTTTTTTTTGGCATGGTGATAGGGTATATTGTAATACCTACCCCGTATTGCTGTTTGCTTAAAGGCTGGCTTACACCCTTAAGTAGACCAGTCAATCTTGACCTTTATTTTTATATTGTATTATATTTATTATCACGCTCTGTAATGGACGGAATTTCATAATACCCACGTGGTTAACTACTGCTATGAAGTTGAAAATCTGCCTCAAAATACCTATAGGTGTATTCAGTTGTACTTAAAAGCCATTACCTCCACTAGGCTTAGCGTGTCTTGACTTAACGTCACGTGCTACATTATCAAGTAACTCCAGGTGTGAGTGCGGGGATATGTAGGTATAAAGCACGAAAATAAAACCTATACCCATGTCACATTACATAGTAACCCAATCGAAGTTCCAATATGCCGGCATAACGCAATAATTGTACCTAAGGTATACGTTATCAGATTTACGAAGGTTCTCGACTCTGCAGAGGGAATCCGACACGACCAGTTATTGAATTACCCGGGCACGGATTGCAGAGTGATTCCCTACGCACGGTTATTTGGTGAAAATGTTGTATTTTATTTCACGTATCCGTGACGCAATGTTTTTATGGGGATTACGTAGACAAATGGAATTTTATATCAACTCCGCGAAGGCAAGAATTAACTCCCTTAATATAATGTAATGTATAATAACGATGATAGCTCAGTGGTAGTGTGTACGATTTTGCGTCAAGGGACGTGAGTTTGAACCGAACCACCTACAATGAAGGTTTCGGTGAAGAAAAGCATCGTGAGGAAACCATAGAGCATGGTGGTAGGGCTTTTTAAGATGCTCGTCTGGCTAGATACCACCCTCGAGTTGAAAATCTGCCGCCAAATACTAATAGGTGTGTTCCGGCAGTTGCACTTGAGGGCCGGGACCTTCAAAAGTTTAACGTGTGTACCAACTTGGGCCGTATCGTCACTTAAGATCAAGTGAGATTATGGCCATAACGATAAGTCTAAAATTAAACTTTTTTTAAAGAAAAGGTTGCCTATTCACAGAACGACTGCGACAACGAGGTATATAACAATTTACAAGCGATAGTTACAATAAAAAAATACTCTGTTAAGAATATGAGCAATCTTACTTAAAAGAAACTGTACACCAAGCGGTCCTGTCTTAAACAATCAACAGTTTAATAAACTCTATAACCCTAGCTAAGTAGTAAGTGTAACCTAAGCAAGATAACTAAACATATCGGAAATTACAATAACTTTTCCCATTCATTTCGTAATTAACACAATAATAGAAATTTCATCTGTTAATTGGTTAGGGTTGCATTAGATTCTCACTTAATGTTTGACGGTAATCAGTTTGTGTTAAAAGTATAAATCAAGCTTTGTTTTGAATGCGGATGCCAAAATATTCCGTTACTAGATTGGCAATAGATTTTCATTTAGCGGGTAGTTACTAATAGGTTTCGTTAGCCTTCTCTTCAAATTCTTTCGTTCAGGAAAACATCGTGATGAAACTATAGTGAATTGTACTTTAACTTACATATCCTTAGACCGTCTACATTACAATCAAATCAAAATCTGCCGCTAAACACCAATGGATGTATTCCGGCAGTAGTACTTGAGAGCTAGTCCCACCAATAAAGGTTGACAATGTACAAGCAATTCCTCTGGTGTTGTGGATGTCCATAGGCGGCGGTGATCACTTACCTTCAGATGAGACGCTTCCTTTATTACCCACGATTACGTAAAACAATACACCATAATTTAAATAATGGGCTCTAAAATTAATCACTGTACCTTTCATTAGAATCTCAGACTTGTTAATCAATTCGACCTAGTGTAGATCTACTCACTACACTTTTGTATTATGATAATCCATCATCATTTTATCAGCTATTAAAATTGACATAATATATAACTTAATTTACCGTTTGACAGATATTAATGATACTTTGAATATTTACAAATTACTATCTAATACGGATGGTGCATGTATATTGACGATACGCACTTTTAAGAGAAAAACTAAATTCAAGTTCTGTGTCGAGGTAAAAGCTAATGCCCACATAAGCTTTGCGACTGTTGTACAGTGTTTTAAAGTATAAACCCATCATAAATCTTCTGCCTGACAGCGCCAATAGCGGGGACATTTTATCATTTTTGTAACACAACAATAGAATTTTAAAAAGCCAGTTTTAAACCGCATTCAATAAAAGGCTTCAGAGTGATTTACGGTGAAACTGATATCATTTCATTCTATAAACTGCGGTGAACCTTTGTTTACTCGATTGTATGTAATCTTATTGGGACTTATATTAATGCTGTATATTGTTCTATCCGGTGTCGTACAGTTAACTGGTGTTTCATGAGGCTTTGAAATGTTCGCCAATGTACAATTATTTCCTTCTTCAAACGAAGCAATATCTATTATCCCGTTTTCTAAATTTAAAAGATCATGTATTTTATTAAAATTTACTGGTTTAACTTCTGGAAGGAAAAAATCACCTAATTTCTACAGATCTATTCCATTTTTTTTATTGTAACATTAGTCCTTCAATCGAAATGCAAGTGTAAGCCTTTGCAACTTATGGTACGAAAATACCCTTTTCGTAAGTACTCTGGGTCCATGTCATTTAGAAAAACTAATAATGGCGAATGATTGATCTAATACATATTTATGCTATAGATCTCGGAAGAAAAGTAATATACCATGTAGAATTATTAGATTTTTATATATCGCCGCTTGGTTTTTCCATTATCTACACGAAATTTGAAAACGTGGACGTCTCTCGGACTCAATAAAACCATTTACGAGGATCGAGGCCATGGTGCGCGGTCTCTTTTCAGCGTTACTGCCATGGGTCTAAACCAGTTTCTCCTGGAGATCTCACGCGCTTCGGTTGTGGTGGTCGCGACTGCATCCCTCTCCACATTAAAGTTATTCACCAGCCGCGTCGTTTTTCCACAGCCCGGGACCCCTTTTGTTCCCGCGATCGTGGGTATTGCCTCGGTGCTTGTTGCCGTCGGTTTGAAGACCCTCGATACCGTTTTCACCTTCTCGATGATCTTCTTATCCAGCATGATCTTAGTGCACCGGCCACCTCGACGTTGGGGTCACACTGCAGGTGTTCGTTACTGCAAAAGGCCTAAGCAACCTTACCATACAGGTAGACGAAGCAATTATGAAATGAATTTAATTGTATACATTTTCAGGAGGTATGTTACTCCAAGAGTCTTGTAATCAGATCTATATGTTCTATTGGTTTAGGGAAACCAGGTTTATTATTGGAATTCATGAGAATGGCTGATTTTATTGGTCATGACAAAACTTGATAAGACATGGCATTAATAAATCTTCCAATAGAACCTAAAACTCTTCGAAATGATAATACAGGGACTATAATAAACGCAAAGGAACGTGTGATACACTTCAAATCCCTAACATAAATGCTTAAATTAATCCCATAGGATACCAATCGTAATCTAATTTAAATTTGATTGCCGGACGTTACGGCGGTCGTCAATTTACGGTCGCATTTACGGCATGTCGCCACTAAAACGTCGATGTTTACAGCTCAACTCTAAACGGTGATGCTCCATGTAATTTATCGACTCGACGCCCTACGTACGGTCCTATTTTTATTTACTATTCGAGCAGGCAGTAGGAAAGTTTACTTTTAAAGGGAATCATGTGAAATGGAAGTGACTTGAGATTTGCGAATGAGTCCTTATAGCATATTGAGCGATTTCTTAGACACCGTATGGGTTCAGCGTAATAACCACAATTTCACCTGATGCATAGGTGGCTCGAGATAGTTAACACGCTGAGCCTAGTGGTGGACTTGCCCTCAAGTGGAATTGCTCGAACATATGTATATAGGTATTTTGCGGCGAGTTTTCAATTTGATGATGATATATAGGTGCGTGGGCATTAAGAAAGCTCTACCACCATGCTATGTTTTCATCGCGACGTTTTCTTCGCGCAAAGCTCAGGTTCAGTACAGGTGGATACGTTCTCATCATCAGACCCATCTTCGTTAACGTATAGTCTAGAATACCTGGCAATACTGTTACAAGCTTTTCAATCATATACGATTCCTGTTTATCCGTTTTTATATCAAAACATTGTTCATGAAAACTATTTTCAAATTTCTTAATACATACAAGTCGAGTCAAGTTTATATTAAAGACGGCTACGTCAAGTTTTAGCGGAGGAGTTGCTTAAATAAGTTAATTTACAAGTTTTTATACTTTTAGAGTAGTTTTTATAGGGACGAGTAAAAAGTTTATGAATCCAAAAATGAGCTTTCAGTCGTGCCTTAGTTTAGAAGTTTTGTTAGTAAACTCGTACATGACTGTTTACTATGCAAAAACTATTATAAATAATCATCCATCAAGTAAATGTGTGTTCAAAAAGTCTTCATCAGTATTTTTAATAGTTTAGTCTCATTTGATGCTAAGTGACGATGTGAACCGAGATGCTAAGCCGAGTGAAGAGACTAGCTCTCAAGCATAACAACAGGACACAGGTAAAAGTATTTGTCGGTGGATTTTCAACTCGAGGGTGGTAGCTAGCCAGTCATAAATACATAATATCACGTCTCTCTCCTATAAGGGTAGGCAGAGACCACATCCTTCCCCTTGCTACGATCCTGACAAACATCTTTCGCTTCTTCTATTCTCATAAACACCTTCATAAATGCTTTTCGGTTAGGGGTACTTTGACCTGGTCTTTCACCAGAACGTCTTCGATCTTGAGATAAGATCGCCTAGATCGACCAGCCTAAGAGAAATATAATAAATGCTTAAGAAACATTTCTACCACTATGCTATATGCTATGGTTTCATCACAATGTTTGCGTGCACCGAAAGCTCAAGCTCATTAGAGGGATCAGAACTCATAATTCATTCAATTCAGTGATGTTTCAAGGGTAATGATGCAACGGATACAGAAAAGAGATAGGAGAAGTAGGGCACAAACAAAAGTTTACAGGTTTGAAATAGCACAACTGATGAAATATCTCTCCTCTTCTTAAGACTACAGACAAACAAGCTTATCTTGTTTTCCATGATAATACAATTCTTAGCTTGTATCATCTGTGACTTTGTACACGTCCTTGTCAATATTCCTGCAACACAGACGGTTGTGAAGCCACCCCGTGTCGGGTCGAAGACCTCACTAAATAATTCTACCCTTAGTAGCGAAAGGCGGATTGTACAAAGGGCAGAGACATCATCAAGGCGAGTTTATATCTCACGCTAATTATGAATTCCTCGTTTATGGGTTATAATAGTGAACCCTAATAATCTGCATGAAGTAGGTTTAATAATAATAAAATATGTAGGCTTAAGACCACACGACAGATTTTAAACTTAATTATAGCTCCCTATCTACCTTAGTCACCTCGAGCGGACTTTATTCGAAGGAGCGTCACACAAAAAAGTTGCGGTACAGAATTTCAAAGACGTTTCACTTCATGAACATATTTATTACTGTTTCTATCATAAACTAGTATTATATGTGTTATCAGATAGATATATTGAAATGTAAACAAATCTTGGCATATTTAGTACGATTATGTCCAATGTTATAAGAATAATGCGTTAGTATTACAAAAGGAACGAAAGATTTCATACCAGAATTAGTTGCCAAAATTGTTATGCAAGCCAGTTCAGCGAGTTCATTTGCCAGGTCCCTAGTTGATATGCGCATTTTACATCTACACTAATGTCCCAGTTTCCTTTATTACTATTTAATCCTTATCATACCATATTTGTCTAGCATGAAACTCGCTTTATATGTTCTTCAGTAAAAGCGACGCCAAGAGCTTGAATAATCTATTTTAATGACACATACATTTAAATTTATTAAATATTAATTGGTTGAAATAAAACTAATTTAAACGGATTTGATCGCGGTTATTTAGTAATTTTGATCCTAACGTTTCGAAAGCTTTTCACAGTCTTTTCACGGTCTTTCTGCGTAGATCGGAACACTGTCAATATTAAAAACTAAACTGAAGGTAGACACTGTAACATGAACGTTTCTGGACAACCTACACCTCAGTCCGCCCCGTGACCACGAAGGCTGAGAAGCTTTCGAAAAGTCGGGATCGAAATTAATAAATAACCGATACGATAACGATAGAATCCGTTTAAATTAGTTTAATTTCGTTGAGTATTATTCGCACAAATGTAAGAAATAAGTATTTATTCGTTTCTTAATTTAACTGATTGAGAGATCGGCTGGTGTTTAATGTATCGAGTTGCTTAGTCTTCCTGGCAGTTATTGAAGCGATGATAGCTCAGTGGTAGTGTGTACGACTTCGCGTCAAGGGACGTGAGTTCGAATCCAAGCACCTACAATGAGCTTGAGCTTTCGATGAAGGAAAACATCGTGAGGAAACCATCGCATGGTGGTAGGGCTTTTTCATATAGCCGCCTGGCTAGCTATCACCCTCAAGTTGTAAACCTGCCGCCAAATACCACTAGGTGTGTTCCGGCAGCTGCACTTGAGAGCCAGTTCCTCCAAAGGTTTAGTGTGTCTACCAACTTGGGCCGTATCGTCACTTCAGGTGAGATTATGGCCAAACGCTAAACCTTAAGTACATAAAAAAGGACCCTCAATGAACTGCCAGTATCTGGGGTGGTCGCATTTTTTTTAATAAATTGGTTTTACCGTTAGGTAAGTTGCCGTGTTTGTCGGAGAGTAGAAAAAGTGTAACAGCTTCTGGTCTTTACAACACAGGGGATTGAAGTTTCGCGATTTTTTAAAAGGCATTTTAACGATGCCTGTCACTTGATGAGTCTTGTCACATCTTGGCTTGAGTCCGGGTAGTGGTTTTACACATTTAAAGTAAGAAAGAAAGAAAGAAAGAAAGAAAGTTTTATTTATCCAACACACAGCAAATGATATTTAAAATAAATAAAATAAAAATAATACAAAATAAAGAACAAGACAACATAACAGCAAGCCCACAAAAAAATAAATAAAAAACCTAATGTATAGATAAATTGGTACCAGTCTGAGCATAACAGCTACACTGATACAATGCAGCGCTGATATTCCGACTGGACCCTCTGAAGGACACTCACGGACATCAGTACAAATTCTTAAAGATATGTATATTAGACACAGCATATAGTACACAACAACGCAAAAATACAAAAAAATTAAAGGATGTATATATAAATGATAAAGATTGCGATACAGAAATCTGCAAACAGATTTTAAATTACGTCTCCCATAAACGCTTGCTCTTGTGACTGGAAGAAATTGGTAAGCAGTTCCCAGTCACTGGCACATGGTGACCCTGAGACTTATAGCAAGTACTACTGGTTCCTGCTAATCGAGTCTGGCATATCTTAAAATATAACATATTCCCTCCTTCCTATGATATTGGGTCCTTCAAAAGAGACGTGAAGAGGTACCTAAGCAGGCCAGCATGACAGCCGCGACTGACAGTGTATTCTGTTCGCTGTCAGTCGCCGCTGATATGGATTGTATTGTACTTACCATCAGGTCCAGTGCAGTCACTTTGCTGTGCAACATAAAAAAAATATATATATATATATATATATATAAAAGCAAAAACATGTGTCATGAAGATCGGTACCGAGTATAGAGGATTCAACGTCGCCTACAACAGCGTGATGATACACTTTCGTTCAGTCTCAACGAATGAATTTAAAGCACACCTAAAAGAGTTGTTACCTTAAAAAAATGTATACTGGTGATATCTCAATTGTTGTTACTGGTTTTGAATTGTACTGCCCACAGCATCGAAAATTATGACATTATTGGCGTTCTATAAATAACGCATTTTCCATTCCGAATAAAATCCACCATACTTAGCTGTAACTTAGAAAAATAATATATGACAAATTGATAATAATATCATTATATTATGGATAATTGTAATTTGGAATATCTCTATTTATACATAAAGAATCATAAGTTGTTGTAACAACAATTAAGTGCAGAGCTTAATTATAATTTCGAATTAAACAGGAGATTATTAAGAAACACAAAGTCAACAACTCAAAGAACCTACCCGCGTTCCCGACGATCTTATATCAAACAAATTAATGTAATCAAACAATTAGCGAAACAATCCCGGAACGAAGCAATCCTACGTTGTTTCGCAAGTTGAGCCCTTTTTGTCAACGTTTCAAATTTCGGATTAATATTAAATATTCCATCAGCTCGGTTGAGTTCGTGACTGGTTTGCGCGATCGTCCAAGGCTCTGGAATACTCTCGATGGCAACTTCCCGGGGCAATGTCGCCGACATCCGGGGGACAGAAGAACTTGCATTCGGAATTTTCAGTGTCGACTTTGTAGATTTATATCGTGCCAAGCGCCAGGAACATCGGTCGCGTTTGACTTATTTTTTTTTTTTAATAATAATGTGTACGTTTGTTACAAACATAGTGGGCATTTTTTTTGTATGCTTTATATGCGTATCAATTTGAAATTACAGGATGTCTTTTTTATACTTAAGGTTTAGCGTTATGTCCATAATCTCACCTGATATTAAAATGACGATACGGCCCAAGTTGGTAGACACGCTAAACCTGTGGAGAAACTGGCTCTCAAGTGCAACTGCCGCAACACACCTATTGGTATTTGACGGCAGATTTTCAACTTGAGGGTGGTAGGAAGCCAGGCGGGCATCAGAAAAAGCCGTACCACCATGCTATGGTTTCCTCACGATGCTTTCCTTCCCTGAAAGCTCAAGCTCATTGTAGGTGGTTGGATTCGAACTCATGTCCCTTGACGCGAAGTCGTACACACTACCACTGCGCTACCATCGCTTCTTAAGTAGTTCGTTGAGTTTTCTTTAGTAAGCATCATTTGTTGAGGTTTAAAGTTATCATTATTTACATTTTTTATCTCATGCAACGAACGGGTTTCTCCGGATAGAGTAATGATCATAAGTTCGAATTCCGGCAATGAGCTTTCGATGAAGGTATACATCGCGATAAAACCATAGCATGGTGGTACGCCTTTTTCCGGGAAATGCACTTGAAACCCAACCTTTTCATTAAACTTAGCATATCCATCATTTAAGCCAACATTTATGTGACATTGTGGACACAACGGTAAGTTTAATATCTCTAACACAAAATTACGTAAAAGAAAATGTCGTTAATGGACTTCTTGATGCGTTTTATGCAATTCAATAGACGACATCTTAACTAAACACGTGAGATATGGTTTGATTCTCTATAATATTCAACATTGGAGTGTTAAAATGTAACGTCTCGGAGAATTATTCATGGAATCTATTGCGAGAACGATGAGATATATAAAAGATAATAAAACCTTTAAAACTGTTTCGTCGATTACCACGTACATAAGTATAACTGTTTTTGTTAAGGAAGTAGGTTACTGTTAATCGCAATACGTTTTTTTTTTTTTTTAATCTTAAAGTTAGCGTTATGGCCATAATCTCACCTGATCTTAAGTGTAAATACGGCCCAAGTTGGTAGACACGCTAAAACTGTGGAGGACTGGCTCTCAAGTGCAGCTGCCGGAACACACCTATTGGTATTTGGCGACAGGTTTACAACTTGAGGGTGGTAGCTACCCAGGCGGGCATTAGAAAAAGCCCTACCACCATGCTATGGTTTCCTCACGATGTTTTCCTTCACCGAAATCTCAAGCTCATTGTAGGTGCTTGGATTCGAACTCACGCTCCTTGACGCGAAGTCGTACACACTACCACTGAGCTATCATCGCTTCAAAGTATTTGTTTAGTTAATTTTCTATCAGCCTTCTCTTAGATTCTGACTTTTGATGATACAGTTCTGAACATATCTCGCTTTTACTATGAGCTCTCATATATGCTCGCATCATAGAATTGTGGTCAAGTTATCAACTACCGGAAATGCAGAACAATGAAGCGACGATAACTCAGTGGTCACGTATAGGCACGCCGCGTCATGGGACGGATATTCAAATCCAACCACCTACAATGAGCTTGAACTTACTTGCTAGCTTGGCTAGCTACCACCGGCAAGTTTATAATCTGCTGCCAAATACCATTAGGTGTGTTCTGGCAGTGGCACTTGCGAGCCAGTCCCTTCTATAAAGGCCAGCGACGCACCTGCGATTACTCTGGTATTGTGGCTGATCATGGGCGGTACATGGGTGATCACATACCTCACGCTTGAACGTTTGCCAGCTGTTACATTAAAAAAAAACAATTGTGTAATTATAACACACGGTCCGCGGAAATATAACCTCAAGCAATATTGTGTAGTAAACTAAATATAAGAAGGTATATTTTTGTCTTGTAAATCGTGACGAATCGTGACGAATTTTTTTTTTATAAGTCAAGGCTTAGCACTATGGCTATATTCTAACCCGATCTTAAGTGATAATAAGGCTCAAGTTGGTAGACACGCTGAACCGTAGCAGGAACTGGCTCTCAAGTGCAACTACGGGAACACACCTATTGGTATTTGGCGGCAGATTTCAACTTGAGGGTGGTAGCTAGCCAGGCGGGCTTCAGAAAAAGCCCTACCACCAAGCTTAACGTGCCAACTCTCTGGGGCCATATAAATATGCTTTATAAAAATAATATATATATATATGTAAAAAAACTTGTACCAACGACCCCAAAGTGTTATTTTTTTAAATTAATGTCCGTCACTGAATCGACATCTGTTTTGCGAAATCGTTGTACTACTGATGCCGAAGAGAACATCAGATAAAAGATAGTTAAATGTTTTGTGGGACCAAATCAAATTTGAATGACGCCTGTAATTAATTTTAAAGTGTTCCCACTGTAAGTAAAGCGAGATTTAACATATCGCTCGTTTGGTTCAAGTCGAACTGAATAAACAACATGGAAAAGGAACATGTAATGTTTTCTTCAACAGTGTCAAAGTGAAAGGTAAAGAAGCGGCATAAACTATTTGTAGCTCTCTAAGTAAAAGAGTGACAAAGGGAATATGAAAGCAATCCTCGAACAAACAGTTTGCGAGAGCACTGATTATTCCGCGCTCTAGAGATGATAATAAAGTGAATTTAGTATTATTTCAATTTATACAGATGATGCAGTTGTGAACCAATCCTGGTTGTCGATCGATATAGTTTTTTTTGTTAATCAGATGCCATTGAATTATTTATTTTAGGATGCTTGTCAATACAGTTTCAATCAATTCGAATAACGCAATACGTAGTGTCATACAAAGCTCTTGAAGCGACAGCGCAGTGGTAATGTGTAGGAACACCGTGACACGGGACTTGAGTTAGAATCCAAGCACCTACAATGAGCTTGAACTTTCGGTGAAGGAAAACGTCGTGAGAAAACCATAGCATGGTGGTAAGGCTTTTTCTAATGCCCGCCTGGCTAGCTACTTTGAAAGCCAGTTCCTCCACAGGTTTAGGGTGTCTACAGACTTGGGCTGTATCTTAAGATCAGGTAAGATTATAGCCATAACGCTAAACCTTAACTATAAAAATAATTACAAATCAAAATTAAAAATTTTTTAATAAATTAAACGCATGGAAGGGATTTTAAATAGAAACGCCCATATGAATAGATTACTGTTACACATATAACTTGAAGATGGTAACCGAAGCAATGTGTATAAAAAATGTCTTAAAATCACGCTAAATGTTACATCACAATACTTTCCTCCACCAAAACTCAGACTCTTTGTTATCATTGATTAATTATTACATCGAATAATCACTGCATTTCGCACAATTCGAGAACTATCTCGCAATTAACTGCGGAGAGGTCGTGAGAGGTGCTCGAATGCGCCTCGAGGGCCGAGAGATATCTGCCGAATGCCCACAGCGGACATTAATTTCAATGGTCTCTTAGATGATGTTGCCAATTTTCATACAGAATTAGTCTGCGACTTAGATTTACTAAATTAATTATCATCATGCAGACTTTAAAATCTATAAATCTTATATACGTTTATCCGAGATCGTGTAACTTCTAAAGGGGTCGACAAAAAAATGTAGATAATGGATTATGTCTATTTCATGATTGTATGGTAGATTGTACTATGGTTGGATTGCTGACTACCGAAAGGGATCTACTACATATATGTAATAAAAGTGCAACCGAATCTAAACTATGCCCTTCATAGCTTTTGAAAATTATAATTGTGGATGAAATTTGATACTCTGCCAACAAATATTATGGGTCAATATACATGATACTTTTTACCTCCCAAAGGAAATGAGATTTTCCGCGATAGGAGATAAAAGTTAAAATGGTACATTAACTAAGATACTTCTTGATGAATTTCGAAGGAAAATTCGTCCTTTCGCTGGCTGATAACATGACCAAAAATATAAGTTGTGATTGAATGTAAATATTGAAATCGCTAAACTACAGTACATATAATTTTCTGTAGAATAGAAAATTATGCTGTCACTGAATGAGATAGGTGTGATCGAGTTTTTAACTACTGATTAGGACAAGATAAAGTTACCTGGCCAAGTACTGTTTAGTACAATGTACTATCCAATAGAATTTGATATTCTTAACCCAACTCGTAATCACTTATTATACATAACTTGACAATTAATCCAAGAATCCTATTGAAGATCACGTCTGCGTTATTATGTGGGTAGAATGTGTTATGATTATTTCAATATGCGAGCAAAGGAAGCCCCCATTTAAAATTGTGTTTATTTTTTATATATATGAGGTTTTAGTGTGAGGGCCATAATCTTATCTGATCTTAAGTCACGATACGGCTCAAGTTGGTAGACACGCTAAACCTGTGAAGGAACTGGCTCTCAAGTGCAGCTGCCGGAACCCACCTACTGGTATTTGTCGGCAGATTTTCATCTTGAAGGTGGTTCCTAGCCAGACGGACATCAGAGAAAGCCCTACCACCATGCTATGGTTTCCTCACGATGTTTTCCTTCACCGAAAGCTCAAGCTCATTGTAGGTGCTTGGATTCGAACTCATGTCCCGTGACGCGAATTCGTACACACTACCACTGAGCTTCAAAAATATATAAATATTCTAAAATTGAGTCATCAGTTGAGACTCATCTAAGAATCAATCGTTACGCTAGGCTTAATGTGTTCATCATATTGGGCCACAAAGTCACTTAAGATCAGGTAAGGTGTGCTATTGGTATTTGGCGGCAGTTGTTCAACTTGAGGGTAGTTGCTAGCCAGTCGGGCATTCGAAAAAGCCCTACCACCATGCTACGGCTTCCTCACGATGTTTTCCTTCACCGAAAGCTCAGGCTCATTGTAGGTGGTTACATTCGAACTCACGTCCTGTGACGCGAAGTCGTAGACATTAGCACAGACCTATCATCACTTCAATCGTTTGTGATTTCCCAGAAACTATGGTCAATACAGACAATACAATATTTATACAGTACTGTGTAAGTAAACAAATCTTTATAAATAAATAAGTTCATCGCCACTGACTCTTTCATCACAATATCTCCAAAGCTACCAGAACTAATGTCTTGCAGTGTTCCACGAATATTCAATGCAGACAGGAATGAGTATTACCATAACGCGAAGTTGACGGGAAAAACGTGATCGAAGTCAGGGGCACCAACTAGATTATTAAATAAAATTTACTACATTATATACATTCTGTAGTGAACTCAGGTCTTACAAATTAGACGAATATATCTTATATACGCGTCCACTGTGTTGGTCATTTGAAAGAATTATCAACAACAAAAAAATAACGTTAAATTTAACAGCCCCTACACTGAGCTGGTTATCAAAACGACCAATATAGGTTGACACCTACACGATCTAAGAATACAAACAGGCAGATGACGTGCACAGAGGCCGGTAATTCTGGCTGCCTGATCCAAGCAATCATTTCTACTGTAACGAGAAATTTCATTCAATTATTATGTTTGTAAATGTTTGAGAATACTTTTTTAATGCCACCACCCTTTCGAGTAGGACCCGCTTCTTTATGTAACAAATTTGTTGATATTTTTTTATAGTTGGTAGTCAAAGCTTGCTCGGATATTAGTTGCTTGTGAAGGCAGTTTGCTGATCTAAAATTTAGGTGATAGATTTGGGAAAACACGTTTTAGAGATGCTGTTAGCAAAGCAAATCTATGTATGTACACAATTTGGCTTAAGTTGGCAATTAAGTGATTATAAATTTTGTCAATAAAAGGGCTTGGCATATTATTTTGTTAAATTAACTTATTCAAAGTTGAACTTATGAAGCGATGATAGCTCAGTGGTAGTGTGTACCACTTCGCGTCAAAGGACGTGAGTTCGAATCCAAGCACCTACAATGAGCTTGAGCTTTCGGTGAAGGAAAACATCGTGAGGAAATTATAGCATGGTGGTAGGGCTTTCTCTAATGCCGGCCTGGCTAGCTACCACTCTCAAGTTGTAAAGCTGCAGCCAAATACCAAATATGTGTGTTCAGGTTTAGCGTGTGTACTAACTTAAGCCGTATCGTCACTTAAGATCAGGTGAGATTATGGCCATAACGCTAAACCTTACGTATAAAAAAAGGGACTTATATTTGTTTCCTGTATTTTGGACTACAGTTTATATATGGTTTAAAAACAATGTTCCTGTTGTGACCTTACACAAACTTTGGTAGATACGCGAAAACTTTTAAGGAACTGGCTCTCAAGTGCAACTGCCGGAACACATGTTTAGATATTTGGTGGCTCATTTTCAACTTGAGGGTGGTAGCTAGTCGGGCGGACATCAAAAAAAGCCCTACCACCATGCTATGGTTTCCTCGCGATGTTTCCTTCACCGAAAGCTCAAGCTCATTGTAGGTGTTTGGATTCGAACTCAAGTCCCTTGATGGAAAGTCGTACACACTACCACTGAGCTATCATAGCTTTAAATCGACGTAGGCTTAGACTTACACTAAGAACGGATTGCCCGATCACTCATGATTAATGCCAAAATTAAGAATCAAATCAAAAGAAAATGATGAAACTTATATAGTATTAAGTAAAAATAATTAATTACCTACAAAACGTATAAAACATATGACAATACCATTTATATGTTAGATACAAAATACCAACTTAGTAAAGTTGCGAATGTATCTGCCTTGTTTTATTATTTTTAATAATACTCTCTCCAACGGTTCCACTGTAATGAGAAAATTCTAACGGAATATTTCTGGAGAAATCCCCTTTTGAAATTAATCAATTTTCAAATTAGATGAATATTTGTCAGTACCATCGACGTCCCTTTGTCTGAGCCTGGCTTTCGTATTAATCGGGTGTATTCGAAACCTTCAAAACGTGTCGAGAGCAGGTACGTATTAGAAAAAAAAAGAAATAGACAACATTGAGGATTGCTGTTAAAGTGAAAACATAGAATGTGGCTGATGATCACTGGAACCGTGTAACCCGAGTCAACAAGAGAGCTAACGACTCGAGCGTGATAGTTTTGCATGCCTCATAAGCGAAGCGTTGAGGTGGTTACTACTGTCACTTCACGCAAAACAACTGATTTTTCAACATTAAAATGTCTCTATTTATCATATATTGCACTTGTAAAATAATATTACACCCACATATCAAGGAAAAAACAATATTTTTAACACTCATGATATTTTTGATGCTATTTTTGTTATTTAAATTAGTTAAAAAGCTATTTAAAAAAGTTCTGTATTGGACATCCTTATGTCTGTATGTACGGATCCTGTATGTTATCACGATAAGGACCGAAATACTTTACTAATCGTGTATTTTTTTTTCTTACGCTTTAGTATAATTAGGAATAGAACCCTATTACTTTTCACGGTCTGATTCGATGTGGTTTAATTGTTATTAAATAAACAAAAAAAAATGGGATTATGAGGCGTGCACTTTTGGATTTTCCACACTTTCTTTTTTCGTTCTCTGAGCGAAAGAAGGCAAAGCAATTTTCATCTCAAATAATGGATGCAACATATAACTGTCGATAACATCAAACACTACCTTCACTTAAATCGCGTTAAGTGCAATTCGGAAGGCAATTTTGATAGGATACGTTTGTCATATGACTATAATATCATAAAGTGAAACTGGTTCTCAAATACGGCTGACGGAACATACTTTCAATTTAAAGCTTCTATCTACTCAAGTAGATATTCGATTCGAAAATTTCTATATGCTTTATAGGTTTAGCGTTATGGCCACATTCTCATCTGATGTTAAGTGACGGTGTTCTTTCTTCAACAAAACATTGGACGGCTTTATTTTTGTAGAAACATAATTACATCGGTCCCGGCCCCAATTAAATGATTCTAAATGCGGCCCTGTGAGCGTTTACCTGTCTCGTCGGTAGGCGTAGGGCTTTGTCATCGTATTTGCAATACAATGGAATTGACACGCTTCTGAAGTCGCGGCGAAGAGAGAGGGCCCGGGGAGGGCAGAGGGGCAGCATGATAAATAGATGTTTTGTCCGCTTTGTTTTGTATTTATTTATGTTTTATCAATTTTATGGAAGCCGTTTCACTGAATTTCTATATTTATGGAGAGCGAAATTTATTAAGTCGGGTTTTTTTGTATGTACTACTACCTATTTATACGTATAATAAATTTCTACCTGATCCATCTACCATATTATATTTGTTAGTTATAACCAAAGTATACTTTGTTTTTTTTTTCTTTTTGTACATTGTTGGTTTAGTGTTACGGCCACGATCTCATCTGATGTTAACGGACTATTCGACTCAAGGTGGTGGGCACGCTAAACCTGTGGAGGGACTGGCTCTCAAGTGCAACCGCCGAGACACACCTATAGGTATTAGCCTAGCGATGCATTAGAAAATTTCTTACCACCACGATATGGCTTACTCACGATATTCTCTTTCACTGAAATCTGAAGCTCAGTGTAAGTGGATACGAATTCACGACCCGCGACGCGGAGTCCGTACACGCTACAACAGAGCTATCATCGATTCAAACTGTGTCTCATTTTATCAAGATATATCCGGTGGTTGTAACAGACAGCAAGGCATTACTTAAAACGACGTAAATGTATTTTATTCCTTATTTTTAGTCAGTTGTAATATTTTTTTTTCACATAAATCTGTATATACAGACTCATTAAATTTGCATTCTTATTATATATATGTATATATATATATAGATATTGCCAACTACCTAACATAGAACGAGCAAGAGAACAAGAATATATTAGATATTAATGTCAAATTCCATAATCATTTTATGTATAAAAATGTATTCAGTATTTTGTGAACTATGCACATTCAAGAGATAGAAAAAATAATTAAATTGTTATCGACCTCTACATGGATAACAAAGTACAATCAGGTTAAAATTTTCATTCTTAGTTTTAATAAGTATATGTATTGAAAAGCGCGGAAATAAAAGTAACCGGAAATCAACTAACTTAATTTTATTATCGATTTAAATATATTATATGATAAATTTTATTTAATATCTTTCGGTGATTTACTAAATCGTTTGAGATCCTGCTAGAAGAAGCGATGATAGCTCATTGGTAGTGTATACGAATTTACGTCAAGGGACGTGAGTACGAATCCAACTGCCTACAATGAGCTTCAGCTTTCGGTAAAGGAATACATCGTGAAGAAACCACAGCATGGTGGTAGGACTTTTTCTAATACCCACCTAGCTAGCTACCACCACCCTCAAGATAAAAATATGCCGCTAAGTGCCAATATGTGGGTTCCGGCAGTTGCACTTGAGAGACAGTCCCTCCACGGGTATTAGCGTGTCTACCAACTTGAGCCGTATCGTCACTTAGACGTCACGTTTTTTTTTTATGTTGTGCAGCATAGTGACTGTACTGCACCTGGTGTTAAGTACAGTACGATCCAGAGCAGCGGTGACTGACAATGATCCCAAATTCACAATCAGTCACCGCTGTCATGCTGGCCTGATAACGCTAGATCGTCACGTCGTCGACTGTAGTTATACATTGGTATACCACAGTGCCACCATAATTTCGAATTCCGATGAAAGTCCGCGAAATAACTTAAACGGCTCCTTCCAAACGGATGAGCGGGTTGATTGCGCTATGCAATAGGGTTATCAACTAGCTAAAAATTATTTATCACTGTTATAATTAGTTATTTATTTAATCATGTTTGTAAGTGTGACAAAATCTGCCGCCAAATACCTATAGATGTGTTCCGGAAGTTGCACTTTAGAGCCATTATCTCGACCAAGAAGTATTCATCGTTTTAGGTTTAACGTTACGGTCACAATCACACATGATATTATTTGACGATGTGGCCCTGTGCAGAAACTGGTTGTCATATGCAACAAAGATAGTATGTCCTATTTACCCGTTCATTGCGATATATTGCGAGAAAGCGCGTTCCATAATAGATCACATTGTCACTTACCTTCAGGTGAGATCGTGGTCAAGCGCTTACTTGATGAATGTAAAAAAAAGAAAGAAATATCTGAAAAGCATTACAAAATCCCAGAGAATGTTGAAGCCTCGACTTCCAAACCGGATATATTTATATATTTCAGATCAACTAAACACATTATTAGTTGAGTTTACTGCACCATGAGAAACAGACATATCTAAAGGTAACGCTATAAAAACAAATAAATACTACGAGCTACTAAATACACTGAACGGGAATGGTGACGTGGTCAATGTATACGCGGTCGAAGTGGGAGCGAGAGGTATACTAGGTAAATCCTTTTATAACCTTCTAAAAGATCTCGACCTGTCTAGGACTGCAGTAAGTTTTTTAATAGAACGTGCTAAAATTCTGCTAGCAAGCTCTTACCAAATTTAGCTGGGTAGGGAGAGAAACGGACCCCTTAAACCTACATAGGAGTTACCACACGATGGACCCGGAACTCGCACGGTGAATACATGGTTTGCTATTAAGTTTGTCTCTCTCTGTACATTGTATAGCCACAAGTTTCACCTAAACATTTTAAGGTAACATATTTACTTACACCATCCTACTTATAAATTAAATTTGTCTGGGCTATTTAAGACCACATAAAACAAAACATCAAAAAGAAAATGTTTCTTTTTTCATGATAACCCTAACGTCTCTTCAACAGGCCCATACACCCGGGACCAGAGATCTCGGCATTCACGGCATCGGCTTTTGTCGGTCCCTTTCAGTTATTGAAGGAATCTTTATCTCCTGGCCTTAGTTGAAATTCCTTTGCGTGACGTCACCACGACATCAACTCGGGCACGTTCCTTTGATGAAAAGTTACTACGTTAAATATAATTTTATTAATAACCCTAATAAATCGAGATAGAAAGAGGTGATAGATTTTTAATTTGGAGCTGAGAGTTACCCAGGCCAGCATTAGAAAATACCCTACCGCCATGGTACAGTTACACCGAAATGTTTCCTTCACCGGAAGCTCAATACCAGGTCGATGAAAGACATTTAACTGAAAATGGAAAATACATTAAGAGACTTAGAAAAAAAAAAAAAAAAAAACAAAACAAAACGCCGAACACAAAAAGGAAAATATTTTATTCTCTCAAACGATTTAACCCTCGATAAATATTACAGTCGACGTAAACAAATAAGCTCCTCGGCTAATTAAGAAAATTTGAATAAATAAGCAATGAAAGCGCCCGGCTCTTTTTTATTTCGACGCGTTGCCAAAGCGCCTTATAAACGGAATGGACGGCATTTAAAAATTAGAGGTTTAGGTACGAGTTTCGAGCTCAATTTGTTTGATTGACGAATTCTGTTCGTGACTGTCCGTTTGTTTGTGGTTAATCTTTATATAAAAATTATTCCTTGTCGCGATATATTATTATTATAGCCTCTTAATTTCCATAATGAAAAAATATATTAAACAAGTATGTCATATGATTAGTTATTACATAATATGTGCATGCATTAAAGCAATAAAATATTACTATTGATAATGATGAAATTTAAATTCTAATCATAGTAAATAATTTGAATGTATATAAATTTTAAATGTTAAAATAAAAATTAATAAGAATCAAAATCAAAATTATTTTTTATAAATCATAAAAATACGACCACGTAAATCTTTTTTTTTATAGTTAAGGTTCACATATCATTCGGTCGTAATTGTGAAATAGAATAGACTGTAACGCAGTAAATGGTGCTTCCGTAAAGTTATTTAAATGAAACTTTTTATAGGAGAGCTTTGAAATTCTAACTCGCAACCTTTTTCTGTGACGCTCGTCCGGGTAAAGTCAGCTCAAGGCGAATAAAACAGCAAGAAAGGTGTAGTGCTATTTAAATTTATTTAGTGTGGGCTTAAGCACTATTTTTTAGCACTGGGTAAACAAGATTTAAGATTCTGAGATTAGTTTCTTTTATAGGTAAACTTTTAGCGTTATGGCCTATGATCATTTGGTCTTAAGTGACGATATGTCCCAAGTTGGTAGACACGCTAAACCTGTGGAGGGACTGGGTCTCAAGTGCAACTGCTGGAACACACCTATTGGTATTTGACGGCAGATTTTCAACTTGAGGGTGGTTGCTGGCCAGGCATTACAAAAAGTCCTACCACCATGCTATGGTTTCCTCACGACGTTTCCCTTCAGCGACAGCTCAAGCTCATTGTATGTGGATTCAAATATTCCGTGTTTCGGACTCGTGCGTTCAAATAAACAAACAATGAAACTTTTCAGCTTCATATATTAGTGTAGATGTGTGGCTATATCTCGTTAGTAGCTTCCGTAAGTTAACTTACAGCTGAAACATGATTTCATAATAACTAACTTATTAAGAACAGTAAGGAACATCGAAAGTTTTCTCTACAAAGTTACCTATCTACATAATAGATCATTATTCTTCCGATATCGATGGTCTCAACGTATTTAAATCGATTAGGAACAGTATTCACTTATTGTGTCTTACCGGAAATAGATCCACGAGGTCTATGGACCCCAAGTTGTGAAACGAATGGTTATCCATTCGAGAAGTTACATGCGTCATGTGTTTTCTGATGACTACGACAGTAATCGTGAAGTAAAAAGTTTGCTGATTCGTGTTTTTGCCGTACCTTAGAGCCGTGCAATCGTCTTCCGGTTAGCGTGTTGCCTCCTTCCTGTGCTATGTCCGTAGTCCTTCAATAGAGACGTGAAGAGGTATCTAAGCAGACCACCATAACAGCGGTGAACACGGTGACTAAAGGGTCACGTAAGATATAATTGCCCAAACCCCAACAACAAGGTAATTATAGAAATAATTGAAAAAGTGTAATAGTTTGGTAAGTGAAAAAAAACTCACTTTTTAGTTTTTAGTGTTACTAAATCACGCCTACCTAAAAAAGGTGCAGATCCAGAGTCCGTAGATTGTGTGTATCATAAAAAAAAACCGCAGTGAATTTTGATTCAATGTCAGTCGCTGCCGATTTGGATCGTACTGTCCTGAAAACCAGATGCAGTACAGTTACTGTGATAGGCAATACATAAAAACTTAGTTCAAAGTTACTTAGACTGCTTAGTACTGAACACAAACTACCAAATTCGAGACTCGTACGTAACACACACTACCAAATTCGAGACTCGTGCGTAACGCAAACTACCAAAATTTGAGACTCGTACGTAACACCAACTACCAAATTCGAGACTCAAGTCGTGGTTGTCTTGGAGTAAATGGGGAATTTTTCCGAGGCCGCTCAATATTTGTTCACGACCTAATAGTGGGCTGCGACGCACACTCTGGGAAAGACTAATGTAAAGTAACTTCTTATTATCATCCTCTTACAATTCTTTTGGAGTCAACGCAATGCGTTTTCATACTCCATATATATACATATATATCATCTACCATCCCTTCTTTCACTCCCTTTTCTTTTATCTCATACCTCACACTCTCCATCTCACTTTGACCTTTCTCTTCCTTTCCATCCTTAAACATTCATGTCCACTACTTTTCTCACCACATGACCTGTGCCCAGTCACTTCTATGAATCAGAATTGAAAATGCTTTAGAACTTCCGTACAGCTCCCTCACCGAACCACCGGCGTGTGTAATAAGACACGATATAACGTAAACAAGCGACAATACGCATGACACGTAAGAAATTAACCCTCATCACACGCCCAACTGTCAGCCACATAACGCCTGTACAGGGGCGTAATCGAATTAATTATCAGTTCGCGGCAAACAATTCATTACGCGACCTTGACTTGCGATTTTAACGTCGCGTACGCAAACACATCTGTACACAGTTTAAAATGGAGTCGCTACCGCTGTGCGTTCGCTTACATCTTTTATATTATTTCACGGATTTTAATGCGGTTTGCAGTAATCGATAGAGTGATTCATGAGAAAGCTTTATATGTATAATGCATACATATTATAATACAGTAATATGATGCGTTGCTCACCGGGTCAGCTGGTAATGTTATAATTATCCAATTGACAATTAATTTATCGTTTTTTTTATGTGGTTTATAGATTTTAGCAATACGCTTACAATCTCACCTCATGTTAAGTTGTGATTTGGACCAAAATGGTTAACACAGTAAACCAGGGTAGGGGCTGGATCTCAACTACAACTGCCGGAACATACTTTTATGAATTTTGAGGCAGATTTTCAACTTGAGGATGATGGCTAGTCAGGCGGGCGTTAGTAAAAGCCCTACCACTATACTATGGTTTCAACGAGATGTTTCTGTCACCGAAAGCTCAAGGTTACGGAGGGGTTGGAAGTCACGTCCTTTGACACGACGTCCGTACACGCTACCACTGAGCTATCATCGCTTAATAAACCTTGTATATTGAAGGTATTAGATTAATAAAATCGACTTACTTTTGCTTACAGTTTATTTTGTGGGTAATGTATGAGACTGTGTTGAACAATGTAACGTTTGTTTGGGTAAATTGGGGTCAAGTTAACTAAGGTCGAGGGAGTGCCCTGTAGCCAACGACAACGCGTCGCTCGGCAGACTTTACAGGCCAGAGCATGACGCAACAGTTGCATTCGGTATCGAAATGTTTTATTTATTACGTTATAGTTGTATGATTAACCTCGCTTTGATGAAGTTTACACTTACATAAAAAGAAAAATTCGTCATGTAACTTGGTAAGTAAGTAATTATGACGACCCCTATACAGTACGTGCAAATTCGTATTAGAGTCACAATGACGTGTGGTATGTTTTGGGGTCATCCGGAAAACGTTTTACTCTAAGATCCATAGAAGCCGGAAGTGACAACCCTTGACAGATTGTCTGTGAAAGAAAAAACTGTAAAAAGAAATGCTCACCAAAAAATTAGATAAAGTAATTATTTTCTAATTCGCAAGATCTACAACATAAAAATTACTATATTTTTCTTTAAGCCGGTGAATAAAAGTCTTTATGCGGCTTTCAAATAAATGTTCTAGTCTTTTAGAATAGAAATTTTAATTAAAATGCTTAATTAATAATTTACTTAGTTAAGTTTTCGTTCTAACACTTATAAACGTCTTGTGAAATTGTTTTCGATTATAATAAACTCTATATAACCTCAGGACATTTTCTAATATTTTGTAGACTTATTTAATTATATTTAATTTATGCCTAACATGTAAAAAATAAATCACGTTGAAAATGGATGCGATGATAGTTTCGTTGGTAATGTGTACGGACGCCGCGTCAAGGTACGTGAAATCGAATCCACCCGCAATAGCCTGAGGTTTCGATGACGGAAATCATCGTGACGAAACCACAGCATGGTGGTAGGGCTTTTTCTGAGGCCCGCCTCGCTAGCTACCACTCTCAAGTTGAAAATCTACCACCAGATATCTATAGGTGTGTCATTTTTTGGAGCCAGTTCCTCCACTAAACTTAGGGTGTTTCCCATCTCTGGTATCACAGGCAGATTATAATATGAAATTACCTTCAGACTTATAAAGTGATTTCACAGTCCCCAGTAACATAAGTAGAGCTTAAAATGTATACACACAGACATATATAGTACCTTCATTTGTAAAGAACAAAACCACTTTGTTTTTCCCAAACGAGACCGCAGAGTGCCCCGCAGAGATTAAATACATTAACGTAACACCGGAGTGGGAGAAAATCCTTTTTATGTTCGCGGATAAAAAAAAAAAAGTAAACAAAAAAAAAAAAACACATCAAGCGAATCCGCACGTCCCGGGGTCTATCGAAATTAATGTAATTTTAGACCCAAATACTCGTAACAAATGGACCTCCGACAGATCGGCAGCGGATTAACGGAACCCACATACGGACACTTAATTGTGATACATTACTTTATTTTGTTAAGTAGAGTTCTTATTGTGTTTCTGATTTATCGATAACAGGTGTTACCCAATAAAGTTCGTTCAGATTAAAATTCAAAAATAGAAACTTACTAGTTTTCCCCCGCGGCTTCGCTCGCGTTTATTTTGATTTTGTGAGCCAATGCAAGTTGTCGATGATTGAGTTTTTTTTTTTTAATGTAATGGTATTGAATAATTTATTTCAGGATGCTTGTCAATACAGTTTCAAGCAAATCGAATAACGCAATCAGTGGTAGCGTGTATGAAGGCCGCGTCATGGGACGTGAGTTCGAATCCGATCACCTACAATGAGCTTGAGCTTTCGGTGAAGGAAAACGTCGTGAGGAAACCATAGCTCGAGGTAGGGCTTTTTCTAATGCCTACTATTCTCAAGTTGAAAATCTGCCGCCAAATACCAATAGCTGTGTTCCGGCAGTTGCACTTGAGAGCAAGTTCCTCCAAAGGTTTAGCGTGTCTACTAACTTGGGCCGTATCGTCACTTAAGATCAGGCGAGATTACGGCCATAACGCTAAGCCGGAGCTATAAAAAAAAGACTCTTTCCTCCAAAACTGTAAATTAAAAATTCCTGCTTATTTTGTTGATTTAAAATTCTTTTTGGTGTTCGAAAATTTGTTAACATTGATAATTGGAAATTGTAATATACATAAATTCCTGTCTTATCGACTATTGATGAAAGTTATATAAACTTACAAATCTTATTCCGCAAATGAAATAATGGAATAATCTTATCAGATTAGTGTATTGACATCGGTCCTCGATAAGTCTACGAAATTTATACATACAAGTGAAGTTATTAAAAAACGTGTAAAAATAAAAATTATATTTCGGTATTTATTAAATTTAAAATGTTTGTAAAACTAAAAACGATTATAAAATTTAATTCCCTTAATAAGTGTGAATTTACCGACTTTCTCACCTGATCTTAAGTGACGATACGACCCAAGTTGGTAGACATGCTAAACCTGTGGAGGGGCTGGCTCTCAATTGCAACTGCCGGAACACACCTATTGGTATTTGGCGGCAGATTTTCAAGTTGAGGGTGGTAGCTAGCCAGGCGGGCATCAGAAAAAGCCCTACCACCATGCTATGGTTTCCTCACGATGTTTTCCTTCCCCGAAAGCTCAAGCTCATTGTAGGTGGTTGGATTCGAACTCACGTCCCTTGACGCGAAATCGTACACGCTACCACTGCGCTATCATCGATTCTTAAGTAGTTAGTCGAGTTATCTTTAGTAAGCATCATTGGATGAGGTTTAAAGTTATCATTAAAAACACTTGGTTCTCGCGCGACGCCAGACAGATGTGAAATATGTAAGTTAATATTAGATAACGATCTCGCATGGTGGTAGGGCTTTTTCTAATTTCAATTTTTCAAGTACTAAATCTCCTGCTAAATACCTATGGATATGTCCCGGCAGTAGCACTTGAGAGCCAGTCTCTCCGCTAGGTTTACTATGCCGATAATGTTAGGCCACGCCGTCACTTAACATCAGACGAGATTGTGGCCATAACGCTAAAAACAATTTATAATTACAAGGAAAGTATAAAATAAAAATAGTATGCAATTCACACAAAGAAACAATAAAGTATCTGTATACGTTCGCACACATACAAGTGTATCGATAGAGGGATGCGTAGAGAAGGTGTGACGGCATAGACAAGCGTCACACCACCCGCCGTCACGGCAATTGGGTTGATTCTACTGCTAATGCACGCTAATAGATGTTACGTATGAAAAATAGACATATATTTATCAACTTACTAAGATATGTTTTTTTATCCCGGCTCGACATAATCACCGTACGACCTGATGATAAGCTCAAAACAGTCCAGTCAGTCCTCCGTCAGTTCGAACTGTCATACCAGCATGATTATAATGAGTATGGACCAAACACCAATCAATATAAATATTGTGTTATCGAAGGTTACAATTGTAATTGTAAATTGTAATACAAGGTTCCACGTTAATAAATCTGAAAGACTATCGAATCAATAATTCAGTAATACGCGAGAATATATTATTGTAATTCAAAAAGTGTATTCCAAGAAACTTCTTAGTGTTAATACCTAACGGTATTAATTTGCAATATTTCCTGAAACTTTAGAATTCTACCTGGACGGTGTCAGAAACTTTACGGGGATTCCGGTGAATTTATACGCCTAACTATACGCCGGTCTATTAATAAATTATTACATTAGCTAAGCTTCCGACTTGGTTCATATGACTTTACGAACTATTTTCATTGTTTTTGTTTTAATAAAAATATACTTTTATCAAGATTCCCATCAACATGTAGAAGACGTCATGCGTTAACAATCAATTTAACTAACTTATTAACTATTTGTAATGTAAACTGATAGATAATGTTATCTATACAAATTATAATGATGTAAATTCCAACGTGTCTTTATTTTTTACATTCATATAAAAACGTTATTGTAAGTTACTAAGAATTCGTAAAAAAATACATTTACATCTTTTTTAGTAATGTATGTCTGTTTGTTTGTGCACGCACCACTGATAAAGTACAATGTTTATGATAAAACGTCACCAAGGAAATCATAAAGCGTATCCTAGAATCACTGTCTTTAGACAAATTTCTCGTTTGCAACTTAATGGCATAAGATGTAAACTCTAGTGGATTCCGTCACACACTGGACTAAAGGGTAGGTAGGAGGCTGACCGTTTGGCAAAATTAGCAGTTTTATATAATCATTATTCTGAATTATTAGGTATCGGTAAAATTACAGATTGTAATATGTGGTAGAAATATTTTGACGAAAGAACTAAAGAAAATGGTATATGGTATAGGACTATACAAAATCAGCCTCCTCGAGTGCCTTTGTTTGGTGATATTATATTAAATAGGTCGTATATATTAGCTTTAAACAGGTTACGTTCTGGACACATTCTATTAGAACAATTTGGATATTTAATGTAGAAACGTCTTTCCTCACTTTGTACAACATGCGCAGTGATTGATGATGTGCACAACTGTCTGGTGGAATGTGTTAAGGATAGTACTATTAGAAATTAATTAATTAATAAGTGTAATTTGAATAAATTGGATATGGGCATGTTTCATAGCATTTTAGTAAAGCCTTCGAGATAGGCAGCTAAAATGCTATATGAAATGAGTGAAAGATGATGGTATGAACGAGGATGTATGAAAGAGTTAAATTATAATATTATTTTAAGTTACGATGGGGCTGATATAACTACGGTTAAAAGCCCCTAAACATAATAAAATCACCGGCAGCAGCCCAAGCCGAGGTTCGGCCGTTTTGGCACCCTTGTGCTCGCTGCCTCGGGGCTGAGTGCCTTCAGCATTTGCCCCAAAAAGTTCGGTGAAGCTGTCAAAGCCCCTGGGGCTAACAGCGTATGTCAGTCCGAAAAAAAAAAAATCGTAACTTTTTTTATGGAATAAGCGGCAGAGAGGGTCTGGCTCTCAAGCGCAACTGCCTGGCTATTGGTATTTGCCGGCGGATTTCCAACTTGAGACTGGTTGTTAGCCAGGCAGGCATTAGAAAAAGCCCTACCACCGTGCTATGGTTTCCTCGCGATGTTTTCCTTCACCGAAATATCAAGCTCTAGCTCGAGTCGTACACACTACCACCTAACTATCATCGCTTCAGAACACGAGTGAACATACCGAAGTCAACAGGTGTCGTGCTACGACGTGCTCCTTAGTGAATAATTAGCTCATAATTAGGTTCGTTGAACGTGTTAATTTGCCTGTCAGATGTAATAATTGACTTTACCCTCGTCAAAGTCACGCTAAGTTGCTCGCACAACGAAACGTCGCGTCGTTGGTACTTACGGTTTGTTTTTTTTTTCTTAACTGACCTTTATTTTATTAAGCCGACAATATTACTTTTTGGACGAGGACGGAATCGTTTGAGTGTCTTCACCTTGCGGCGGTCAAATTATCTGTTTAATCTTATAATTCTCAGGCACTGACAAAAAGCCGTTAACCGTCATGGAACATCCTGCAGATGAGTTTGGTTTCAACCACCTACGATGAGCTTGAGGTTTCGGTGAAGGAAAATATCGTGAGGAAACCACAGCATGGTGGTAGGGCTTTTTTATGCCCGCCTGGCTAGCCACCGCCCCCAAGTTGAAATCTACCGCCAAATACCACGAATCTGTTCCGGCAGTTGCACTTGAGAGCCAGTTCCTCCACAGGTTTAGCGTGTCTACCAACTGGGGCGTATCATCACTTAAGATCTGGTGAGATCATGGTTACTACGCTAAACATTAACTTAATAAAAAAAAAAGAAAACCTGAACTCAAGTGAAGAAACGGCCAAGTTGGTAGACACGCTAAACCTGCGGAGGACTTGCTCTCAAGTGCAACTGCTAGAACACACCCATTAATATTCGGCGGCAGATATAGATGTTAAATTTTAGAAATATAGATGTTAACTTTTAGATATACAAATATACAGATGTTAAATTTTGGAAATACAGAACCGTCAATATGGCTTTCACTCGTAAACACATAGAATTAGTTCACATTTAGATAATGCGATCGACAAGAACGATAACATTGTAATACAGTTGTATTAATTAAATTGCAAAATTTACATGGAATTGTGATTCCGATTTACATAATACCCTATTGCCATTACCAATGTATACATTAACTATGTCGATCGATTAGTACACGCATTTAGGCTGTACTGGTTGGAATGGGAGACTCTGATTTGCCCTTTCCAGTAGTTAAATTTACATTCATCAGAAGCAAGCGGACGCTGCGTCAGTGTCACAGCTTCAGGGTGACTCCCAATTGAAGAAGTAGTGTTGGTCTCAAACAACAATATGTGTGTGCGTTGGCTTGAGACAATGCATTTTATAGTATTCTCGAGTAGTAGCTCAGCTAATGCAATATTAGGTTTTTAAGAGAGAGACGTACTTCTTAGGAAATACGTAGAGTCACCGTGCGGATGCCGGATCCATCGTGTAGCAAGAAGGGAAACTTCGAGCAGTTTCGGAGACTTGTGGCACGGATGTAGGTTTAAGGGGCCAGCTTGCTAACGCTGATTTAGAGATACGTTCTACTATAGAACTTACTGCAGTATTAGACCGGCCAAAATATGCTTGACCTAGAGGTTCAAAAGAAGCGTACAAGCTGTCGCTGGTATCGGCCGATATGTGAGGATGAAATGTCGCCGAACCAGTTTCTAGTGGGTAGTCTGACATCGAATGACTTATATATACTTGCTTCATAATTGCCTTGGCTTAAACCCGGGTACTGCGCACCTTGGTATTACTGTTGCACTGATTGAGTCGCTTCCTCTCCTATCCATAACAGAACCATGCGAGCACCAAGCACCAAAAAGTTTACGGATTCATATTTCTGTCTTATATTGGAGCTCGTCTGTCTACATATTTGAAGTCAATGAAGTATTCTTCATACAGCCATTCATTTATTTCGCAAAACGAAAATGTCATGTATGCGATAGGGTTAAAGTTTCGTATAGAATGAACCTTTTGAAAGAATTTCAAAGCTATCGTTTTATGTTCTGTTATTATGACACGTGACATCGTCCAAGTTGTATACATAGATAGATGCCATAATAATAAAAAAAAAGTATGTCCTTAAGACTACACGATACAAGAAAAACATAACTACATCTCTCTCAGTCACTTAGTCGACTCAAGCCGACTTCACCCGAACGGCTGTCACATCAACAGTTGCCGATCACAATTTCAAAGTCCTCCTATAAGAAGTCTAACATCAATAACTAATCTATCTCTCAAAATAGACTAAGCAAGCTTTTACGAAATCATTAAAACCGATTGAGGGGATTCCAAAATTCACGCGGACGTATATATCGTCACACGGTGTTTTTATAACTAAAGATTTACTACAAACAAACGGACAGTCACAAACGGCATTTGTCACTGTAATAAATTAAGCCTGAAACTCATAACTAAGCCTATAATTTAAAACGTCAGCCATGATTTCCCATTAAAAATTGTACTTCGAAAAATACTTTGTATTCCACGTGCACGAATTCGCGGGTAAAGCTAATATGAAATAATTAGGAAAATCCAAAAATGCACGACACATAACTTAATTATAATTGAATGACATAGATTTACGCATTCATATTAAATAGGAAGTAATCAAATGACATTCTATACCTATTAAAAAAGAAATGGTCCCAATACACTAAGTTTTTTGTGCGTGTATACGTGTTACCCATCCATGCACACAGACATCCGGAAGTGAGTTAATTTTTTTTTTAGTATACTCTGAAATAAATGAATTTAAAAACCATCTACTGTGATAGTGACAGCATTGTTTTGGGTAACAGAACATTTGAATTGCCGTAAAAGATGATCATTGATGTCTCGAAAATTGCTTGACTTTGGATTGCTTAGAGTAATGCGGAACCTAAAACGCTTCGCGTTATGTTGGGTGCGATACATTACGAATGCTTCACCAGTTCAGTGTAATTTGTATTAGTTAGCGCACAGTGCGAGATTATGTCATAACCTCTCGGACAGTAATATACGATTAATTGCACCGTGTCACACGCTGTCACTAACAAAACCTCAACTGACCGGCTTAGCAACTGACATATACCACCCAGATTTACTATCGTATTTCGTTTTCATACCAGTTATAACATATTCATCTATATCTGTACAAACAAAAAGCTATAACTTAACCAAATCTGTATATATACACTAGACACAAAAATTAAGGGATATAAAAAAAAATCCAAATTTTTGGGTGATTTTCAACGAGCTGTAACTCCGAGGAAAATGATCGTACAGAAAAAAAAAAAAAAGCAAATTGTAGCTCCATGTGTCTAGTTTTCAGATATGACTATGAAAAATGATCATTATTTCCGGAGTTATTGATTATCAAAGTGAAAAAGAACTTTTTTGCTTTGATTGACGATAACTCCGCGGCAAATCGTCGTACAGGCTTTTTGAATACGTCAAATTAAAGAGTATTAAATTTTCTACAAGAGCTTGTGAACGAAACAATCAAAAAAATTTTTTTGAAGCCCGTGGACCTCTTTTTAGACGAGAAAATATTTGGAAAAATTTTTTTTTGGTAGCTTTCTTAGGATTTCTCCTGACCTGGACATGACAAAAAATTTTTCATAATCATATCTGAAAACTAGACACATGGAGCTATAATTTGCTTTTTTTGTTTTTTCTGTACGATCATTTTCCTCGGAGTTACAGCTCGTTGAAAATCACCCAAAAATTTGGAATTTTTTTTATATTCCTTAATTTTTCTGTCTAGTGTATATATATATATATATCCTATAAATATATATATATATATATATATATATATACTTATATATATATATATATATATATTGTATACTTAAGGTTTAGCGTTATGGTTATAATCTCACTTGATCTTAAGTGTCGATACGGCCCAAGATGGTAGACACGCTAAACCTGTGTAGGAACTGGATCTCAAGTGCAGCTGCCGGAACACACCTCTTGGTATTTGACGGCAGGTTTACAACTTGAGGGTGGTAGCTAGCCAGGCGGGAATTAGAAAAAGCCCCACCACCATGCTATGGTTTCCTTACGATGTTTTCCTTCACCGAAACCTCAAGCTCATTGTAGGTGCTTGGATTCGAAATCACGCCCCTTGACGCGAAGTCGTACACACTACCACTGAGCTATCATCGCTTCAAAAATACTAATATTAAATACTACCTTTGCCTGCGTCTTTATTTGCGTGAAACTTAAAATAATATAATATTTTTTGCCCGTTTTTATTACTTTTTACAATACAGCTTTGCTTCTAGTAGTGATAGCGTGATGTTAACTAGCCCATAGCCTTCCTCAATGATTACTCTATCAAACACAAAAAGATTGATATAAATCCGAATTCTAGTCCCTATTATGGGAAATTCATTTATTCCTGTTTTTATTTATTCATATTTTTCTGTAAATCTTGTCAATTACGAGAAAGGGGCAAAAAAAAAACGAGAATTTGATGTCCCCTCCCAGTCCACCGCCTCTGCAACCTGTTTAACGCATAGGACATTTGGCGGACCCTGTTTAGGCCAAAGGTTACATGGTTGTTAGGGTTTCTATGGTAGTAAAAGTTTACTATGAGCTCTCTCAAAGTACTAGCACGAGCGCTGTGACTAACAGCCGCCAAGGTGGGTTTGAGAACCACAACCAGTGGCAGAGAGAGTTGAGAGTTCACCGTTTCCATCATTCGTTTTAACGTATAAAACAAGAAACTTTGAAGACGTGGTAATAGGAATGTAAAGGACTTATAGTATACCACTGAAACGTCTGGAATAATGTTTTAAGTGTGGTTTTACGGATTGGGAGATATGTCGACCGGCTGGAAGGTGCAGCAATAAATATCCGAGTGTGTGGGCGTGATACTTAATTTTCCTAGGATAGGTGACTCAGCAACCACGTATAACGGTGTAGTCAGAACTTCAGGCATCTGATTTGGGAACTCTTTACCTTGGTTCAATACCATACCTGTGTACTGGTTATTTTTTGACCGCTACAGACCCATTGTCCCTTTGTAATTTTTTATTCACTTTGGTAAACGTTTATTGGCATTCGTTTTACCCATCGTTTACCCATCGTTTTCTTTAAGTTTGCTATAGCATTTTTTACATGTATCAACGAAGACATTCCTCAGAACAGCAAGCACGATCGCATAGTTGTATGTCTGTAGTAAATATTGATTTGATAGTGCAAGATAATTAGTAATTTCATACAGTGTGTGTTCCGAAAGGGATATGTAAAAGGAACATCACAGCTACACATGGTACAAGGGGATCCTGTGACATTCAGTAATTAATTAATATCTGATTCATCATACACAAAACAGTGTATCCGCAGACATATCATCTTCACGTTTAATAACGCGTGTGTCTCGCGCAGCGGTATGGAGTGGCATCAAAGACATATTGACATGTAATAATACATATATATGACTTCTTCATACCTAATACTAAAATTAATATTGTATATGTATTATTTGTGGCTTAATTTAAATATATAAATAAAGTTTGTCTGTTTGAACGCACAAATCGTAGGAAATACGAGTTGGATTTCAAACAGTATTTTTGTATTTCATAGAGCAGCGGTGGTCAACCTTTTTCAAAGCGATTGCGCTAACGCGGGTTAGGACAATAACACAATAAAATAATCTTGTAACAAATGTATGATGTATATCAATACATGTTAAATTGTTGTAATAATAATAATTACTTTAAAATAATTTTCATGTGGTTAAGAAAAGTGTTATTGGTATGTTATGAACCGTGTGCGCACTAGCGCTAGCGGGCACGAGGTTGGCCACCTCTGCGATAGAGCAATTATCGAGGAAGGCTATAGGCTTTTTAACATCACGCTACCACCAGTAGGACCAATCTGTATGTATAAAATATGATAAAAACGGGAAGAAAACATTAGTACATAATTATTAAGTTTTACGCGAATCACGTTTATGACAAAATATGTAAATAATATAAATGAGAAGATGAGTTTGTAGGTTTGTTTGCTGTTTACGATTTTCACGCTTTAACTACTAAATAGATCATCATAATATTTTAGAGAGAATTTTGGGTGGTGATAAAGCTTTTTCTAATGCTCGCATGGCTTGCTACCACTCTCAAGTTGATAATCTGCAGCAAAATACCTATAGTCCTGTTCCGGCAGTTACACTTGGGAGCCACATCCACCATCGGCAAAGCGTGTCCACCAACTTCAGCTACATCGTCACTTAACATCAGGTGAGATTTTGGCTATGGAGCTAAATCTTAATAAGAAAATATAAAAATAAAATGTACTCAACATTGAATATAACCAAAGTATATGAAAAATATATTGAATAAAACAAATAAAACGTTTCGAAACTCCAAAAGTGCACGCCTCATATCATTAATTTAATTTATTTGAAGCAAACCTTGACTTTTTTTATTAATTATGTTATGAATTATGTATCATTCTATTAAATATTTATTTAATTTAATAATTATATTATTAATTATATAATTATTTTATCAATTATATAATCACTTTAGTAATTAATTACTAATTATGTAGTTGTTTATTAATTATTCTATATTTTTTAATATAGCATGATTTATTGATGCCCACAAAAACTCCGTATACCCACAGAATCACTTTAATGTTGAAGCGCTAACGTCTTCATTATAAAATAATGTTCGAATTGCATTTTCCTTAAAAAGGAATAAAAAATTACAATACCTATTACTTGTAAATGTAAAATGTGATAAATTTAAAAATGCGGCTTGCAAAAAAACAACTTCGGTTACCAGGCTATTGATATGAAACTGATAACTGGTTGATACTATTTTTAAGATAATAAACGAAACCCGACCTCGATACGTCAATTTTTCGTGAGTTGAGAGAGTGAGAGAATTTTCACGAGGTGTCGTACAAAAATATCGGGTCGTTAACGTAAATTTATTTTCAAGTTTTCAAAATAAAATTGTTTTTTTTTTATTATTACAAAATATGAGATAAATTATATTGAAGCGATGATACTGTGTACGACTTCACGTCAAGGGTCGTGAGTTCAAATCCAACCACCTACAATGAGTTTGAGCTTCCGGTGAAGGAAAACAGCGTGAGGAAACCATAGCATGGTGGTAGGGCTTTTTCTGATGCCCGACTGGCTAGCTACCACCCTCAAGTTGAAAACCTGCCGCCAAATACCAACAGGTGTGTTCCGGCAACTGCACTTGAGAGCCAGTTCCTCCAACGGTTCAGCGTGTCTACCAACTTAGGCCGTATCGTCACTTAAGATCAGGTATATATATAAATATATATATATATAGAAATGTGTAGGTAATTTTAAGGCTGTGTTACTGGAAGATTTATAGGCATACGAATGTCAGCGATTTACCTAGAGAAAGTGGTGACGTCACGTCACGTCCCACGTCAAATGTCACACGCCGTGACAGTTGTCGGTTGAGGCGGGTACATTTTATGCCACAGCCGTATGACACGTAAATTCAAGGGTGCAAAGAAGAACGGACTGGTCCGGTCCGCTGCGTCGGAAAGAATTTACTCTTCGATTTTCATGAAGATTATCTTACAAGGGACGCGTTATTTGTGAGGCTTATTTCAACAGTTTTCACAGTTTTTGTCGGTACATTTATTTTTTACGTAACCCCAATGGTTGAGATCAAATTTAAGGGTATAACATCCTCCAATTGTTTCGCAAATCGTTTGTGAACGTATTAAATTAGGTGTAAAATATTTTACTAACATATGGACCGTTTATTTTGAAAGTGGTGTAAGTGCATTTTCTTTTGTTTCGAGTAAATTAAAGGTTACTATATTTGTTGATAATGCAATTTCATTTACCGACCGATTTTAAGTTGTACGAAACATGGGATTTTTTTGAGAAATTAAACACGGACTAGTTATATATAAAAAAATTACATTAAATTAAGCATGAATTACGTGATAGTTCATTTTTCTCAAAAATGGACTTACACCACTTTCAAAATATACGGTCCATATATAAATATATTACTAGCATTTAATGTTGTCATTAAAACCTTTAATTTGGTTCAAAACTATTAAAATATATAAAAAAAAAAAAAAAATATATTTTCTCGCCGAACACGCATAGGTAAATTCTCACGAGCGTGTTACGTACGTATGCATTTTTCTAATTTTATTTTAAATCTACTCATCAGCCCAACAAAACAGGTGACAGTCTGACTGTAGGAAAATTCATTATCTATTTTCTTCGTACCAAAGTTTAGTTTTATAAAAGGCTTTCTAAAGATGGTGTGATTATTTTCCCTCGCGCAATATTTCTCCACGGATAGAACCTAACCGACAGGCGCCATGAATAAATATTTGTGAGAATTAATTTTATGTTTTATTTTCCACGATAATTTATAAATATTTAAATTCAAAACTGTTTGCATTCTAACAATAAATATTTTGAAATTACAGTACTTAATAATCATACTGATTTTAATATTTTTTGCACATTTCGTGTACTTACATTTTTTATATTTACTTTTTTTTTAAGTTAAGGCTTAGCGTTATGGTCACAATCTCACCTGATCTTAAGTGACGATATGGCACAAGTTGGTAGACACGCTAAACCTGTGGAGGAACTATTGCTATTACCTGGAACACACCTATAGGTATTTGGTGGCCGATTTTCAACTTGAGGGTGGTAGCTAGCTAGGCGTTCTTTAGAAAAAGCCCTACCACCATGGTATGGTTTCGTCACTATGTTTTCCTTCACCGAAAGCTCATGCTCATTGTAGGTGGTTGGATTTGAACTTACGTCCCTTGAAGAGCTATCATCGCTTCATTTAATTTTTTTTATGTGAAACGTGAAATGTAAAGCGCACTTTGGGAGTAAAATTGACACGCGTGCCGTTTCGGCAAACGGCGTGACGTTCCAATTTGTCATACACCTTGTCTCTACGCTCTTGTGGCCCCAACCAAGTTGTCTTTCGATGATAAAATGGTCGGATTTCGATGACGATCGGACATGATAAAACTATTCTATGTCTCAAATTAAGTTATTTTGAAGCTATGATAGCTCAGTTAGTAGTGTGTTAGGACGCCGTTTCAAAGGTCGGCGTTTGAGTTCACCCATAATGACCTTGAGTTTTCGGTGAAGGAAAACATCGAGATTAAACCATAGTTTCGTTGTACGGCGTTTCTAAAGTCTACTTCAGGCGTGTTCCGGCAATTGCACTTGAGGGCCAGTTCCTCCACAGATTTAGCGTATCCCAACTTGGGCCGTATCGTCACTTAAGATCAGGTGAGATTATAGCCATAACGCTTAACCTTAACTATAAAAAAAGAAAAAGGTACACAAAGTCGCGGATAATACCTAGTCAATTTATAAACATAATTCATAATATCAAAACAAAACTAACACAGCCAAAATTCATCCCCTTTGGACCCCTACGAACACTAAGTACGATAATTAGCATATTTAATTGCAACATGACACACCAAGGTGAGTCTCTATGACTGAAAGAATAAGTGAGAACTCATTTAGGACACGTTAGGGTCATGACATGTTAACGAGAGAAGCGGAAAGCGATAAAAATATTCATAATAATTTTTACTGAAAGATTACCAAGTGATGGCATTGTACTTGGTGGTATGTACAATTTAGAAACAACAGTGACCATCAAGGCATTAGGCAACCTTCCCAGCATTTGGATATATATTGATTAGTACCGTAAACGTGGTAACGGTAGAGAGTCAAATAAAACTCATTATCACCATATGTAAGGTGGTCGCAAACCAGTCGAACATGGTCCCCACAAAGATGACTACTACTCCAGAGATATGTAAACAGTCATTATATTTTTTATCCTTCATAGGTTTGGCGTTATAGTCATAATCTGGCCTTTAGTGACGATTTGGCCTAATATGGTGCACACGTTAAAACTAATGGACGAACTGGCTTTTAAATGCATCAGCAGGAATACACCGATAGGTATTTGGTATTAGATTTTCAATTCGGGAGTGGTAGACAGGCGAGTGGGCATTAGAAAAAGCTCTACTACCACGAAAATGTCTTTCCTTACACGTGCAACGATCTTGTAGGGCAATATGCTAGGACACCTCATTGTTAAGATTTCACACACCTCGCTGTGCATCCGATAAAAAATATTGTAAATGCATTTCTTTATGATAGTATTATCTAATAATATGGCCAGATTGAAATTCTTGCCGACCCTTCTCGTTGACTGGATTATTTTCTGAACCAGTGGTAGTTTTGACTTTCATAAGCACCTTCTCAGGACATAAATTGTATATAATATTTTGATTTGATTGCATTTGAAAGTTAAGAATATTTATTGTAGTATTCAACAAATTGCGGCATTTTTATTTACTGATGTTATCATATTTTACTAAGTTAATACGTACCTTGAAAATTTAATTGGGTTAATTCTGTTTTTTCTTATAGTTAAGGTTCTTATCGTCATGGCCCATAATCTTAGCTGTGCTTAAGTGACAATAAGGCGCAAATTAACTGGCTCTAAAGTGCAACTGCCGAAACACACCTATTGTCATTTGGCTTGATTTTCAACTTGAGAGCAGTAGCCAGCTCAGCGGGCATTAGAAAAAGCCACCATGCATTTATTGCCAAATATGGCTAAAGTCAATACATTTTATGTCCCGCCTTACATGATTAGCGATGTATATTAAAACGAGAAGTGTATTGTTATACATTTAATTATATTAATATCTCAAGACCTTTTGTTTAAAGCTGTTTTTGAAGGTTTTTAAGGAGTGCTTTAAAAGTTTTACCTGTCTTAAACACTGTTACCAAAACACAATGCAGTCTGCTAATATCGTGCTTATGTCACAACACATCAGCCCTTTATTAATCATCTAGCGAAACGTAGTTACGGAAATAAAAAATAAAACATTGAGATATTTCAGAAAGAAAAATTGTCAAATCACTTCCCGCTAAGCTCATGACTATACGGTTCGCCTTATCGAAATAAGGGTCGCCTCATTGACATAACGACGTTGCCACGTCGAGGTCTCGGCAGGTACTAGCCGCTCTATTTATGTATTAGTTTATATGAAAACACAACATAATTACACCTATTTATATTTTCATTCCATTCGCTACCTAATTAAGTAATTACAATTTTTAAAAGTGATCACTTCACCTCTGCGAACATTTCGTACAATTCACGTAAATTGCTTTTGACAAATTATCAGTATATTAGTGCAGAACTAAGTAATATATCTTTTTTTTATAATGGAAGGAAGAATGGAGGATACAAAGTTTTCACGTAATTGGATACACTTTGGATTGGATGTCGACATACATTAATATACGTATTTTCTTATATCCGAAAGTATTTTATATGGCAATCAAATGTATTAAAAAGAATGTTCCAAAAACAGACAAAAATGATTAAATATTTTGTAGTTTTTTTTTTTAAATGATATTGGGGACAAACGAACACGCGTTTCACCTGATGGTACGTGATCACCGCCACCCATGGATACCCACAATACCAGAGGAGTCGCAGGTGCGTTGCTGGCTTTTATGTAGGAACTGGCTCTCAAGTGCAGCTGCCGGAACACACTTAATGGTATTTGGCGGCAGATTTTCAACTTGAAGGTGGTAGCTAGCCAGGTGGGCATTAGGAAAAGCACTAACACCACGCTTTGGCTTCATCACGATATTTTCCTTCACTGAAAGTTCAAGCTCACTGTAAGTGGATTAAGTAGGCAAGTGGTAAGAGGTCTGGATTCGAACTCACGTCCCATGACCCGGCGTTCCTAAACGCTACCACTGAGCTATCACCGCTTCAAATCTACTTAATTTTTAGTTCCACTCACAGCCATAGCTATATCAGTCTCAGTTATTGAAATGGCTCCCTTAAAAATAATTCCATGCAATTTCCCAGAGGTTCGAAATTGCTGAGTGAAGGCATTTTTAAAAATCTATTCTAATATAATGAGGTATTTAAGTAATACGTTTTCTTCTATTTTCCAGGTAAGCGAAGAGTAATATCGCGCATACATATTAAAATTGCAGTGATCACAGGTTTGTAAAGTCCATGTTAGATTTCCCATAGGACGGCAGGGGCGACGCGATACGCGCGAATTCGAAGATGTATTGTGACGTAAAACGTATTGAAATTTGTAATATATATTTTCTACGCCCTAAACTAGATATATGATGGGTCCCGGAAACCTATAAACGTAAACGATAAAATACGATGGAATTCTCTATGGAGTCATCTAGTAATGGCGTGGTAATATTTTGCTAATAGCAATAATTTTTCTAATGGATACGGATTTCTATTCATCTAAACAAATGTTACTGTATTCCATTTTGGTATCAACAGTGTCTGTTGTTTTAATTGAGTGATGATCTTTATTGTAGTATTATCTAACAGCTCGGTCACATAAAAATTCGTTTGGAGGTCAATTTTTTGCGTGAATTTAAACTTCATCCCTGAGTCATGTCTCTCCTCATATGTGCGCAAAAAATAGAATAAATATAAAAAAATCTGAACCAGTTATTGATGTCCCATCTTCAGTCAACAGTATAGTAAGCATATATAAGCGGAAACCCTCCAGATTCTGACCGCGATGACAGAATCCCGGTAGCCAACGACGTGCCATCCACTCGCTTGCAAAATCCAAGAGTTTTCGACCAGATATCTGTCCACCAATAATTCCTGTTACTGGAGACAACAGTATAAGTAAGGTTAGGGGTCTTGCAAATTTACCGTGGCCCATTCTTTCCAGGGATTCAAGCCTGTCTTAAACTTTGACGGATGCGGTAAAGTGACTCTGACGCATGCGATAAAGTAAATCGGATGCATGCGGTAATATGACTCTGAATCATGCGATAAAGTGGCTCTAGCATCGATTAGCACGAAACTGTGATATTTATTTATTAATTTTTTATTTTAATGTTAATGGTTATATGACGTAAACATATACATGACGTAATATATCAACTCACCAAATACGTTTAAAGCATGTATAGTGCTTCACTTACAATGGAAGAACCAGATAATTACTTCAAATGGTATATTGTTAATATGTACATCCATAATAAAATACAATCAAATTGTTTTACAGTTTTATATCACGTATAGATTTAGTTTAAAAGCGGAATTTTGGCAACAAGTTGTGGAAAGGTCTGTTCGGATTCCACCCGCCTACCGGAGATATCCCATAGGGTAATTCGAATATGTGATGTGAATTTAGAATGCGACAAGGATACTTAAATATTTATGAAGCACCTTCCGTTGAAAGTATCTATTAAAAAAGGTGTTTTCGTTTTAAAGTCTAGCATTTAACTTGTATGATCTAGTATTTTTTTTAAATCTTAACAGATTTATTGTCTGTCTATGCCTTCCCATTTACCTTTACAAGACTTTCCTTAAATGTTCAATTATAATTATGTTCGAACTTTGACCAATAATATTATTAGAATATTGGACCCGTAGAAATTTTTCGCACATAGGAAGCCTTCAAACTATAGTTTTTTTGTTTATCAATAATTCCTGTAAGTTTGTCTGCAATATTTTTTACCAAAGCCCGTATAATTGTAGATTTTATTTATATAATTATCTTTTTTAAACATAATACAATATTACCGTTAGTCTAAATTTGTTTAAAAGGTTATTTATATAAGTTAATATAAATGTAATTATGTAACGTTCTTGTGGTCGCTGATGACCTTAGACGTTATATAGGGACCTTTAATAAATAAAAAATTAAATAAATAAATAATTTTGACAAAGAATTAAGGAAACTATGCAACAACAATTCTTGATGAAATAACATATTGTATATGCAAACCGTCCCGATTTTGCTGAGATAATTTTAATCACAGAAGATATACCATTACATATACATATACCAAGATATATACCATTGCAACAGATTAATAAACTTTTTTAATATAAATAATTTTAATATATATATATATATATATATATATATATATATATATATATATATATTCCTTTAAGCAGCGTACGGTCAGTAAAGCTGTCAAACAGTTTAACATTTTCCGACACCTTCAACGGTTTTCTTTCCGCCTTCTCTATATAGTTTTTATGATCACATTCACATCCGGTGGTATATGATGATGTGGCCTAAGGTGGTGGATAGGCTAAGCCTAATCCAGTCACATGCTCTCAAGTGCAGGCTGGCTTGACAGTGGCGACCGGCGACGGATTGTCGTTTCCTCATTAGTCATTAGGCTTTTTAATTGCGCTGTGTTTGCATCCGGTATAGGGCAAACATTTTCCCGAGTTACCATAAAAAAAAACTCAATGATTCCAAAGCACGTCTATCGACGTGGCGTCTGTATACACTACCGTCTGTCTACTGTCGCTTCAAATACATTTCCAATACAGATTTACGTGTAAATGGATAATTTAAATAAGCCACTTTCAGAATTCGCGTCAGAATACTTTATTAAAATGGCGAATGACTTATCGCATCGCATTATTTAAATTGATTAATTAAAAATAAAATAATATTAAATTTAATATAATCATTAGTAACAACACATTTTTCAACAGTACGTTGTAAAAAAACGTTCTTGTTGCTAATAGGGTGGTAGTATATATCGTAATGTCCCGTTCGGGGTCGACTGTAGGGGAGCCACTCGGAGTTACAATCTCTAATTACCGGCCATTCTGTATCGTCGGGCATACTTAGGATATGTTTTCATGCTTGTATATGAACACCGTATGTATATAACATACATCAATAATAATATTTATATAAATGACAAAGAACTGATAACTTAAATGTACATCATACGTATTTAACCAACTTAGATACTTCATGGCGCGGACCTGAGATTAATATATCAAATTTTTGCCAGCTTTTAGACGCTTTTTATTAACTTCACCTGTATGTTTGTTTGTAACCGAATCCTTTGGGCGCGATATTTACCGACTTTAAACGGCCAGATTTCGTTCAAACTTTGTAGATTTATCGAGGACCGATGACAATACACTAATTTGATAAAAATTGTTCCATTTTTCAATTTGCAATATAAGATTTTTGTTAATTTACATAATTTTCATCTATAGTCGTTAAGACAAGAAACTTACTTTTAATTTTTTATAATTAAAAAAAACAAGCTATTATAAATAACGCAAACTAAAAAGTAGAAAATAAATAATAGTTAAAACAAACTAAAAACATAGTAGTAAAAATAGTGTTAATAATTTCGATAAACATAAATTAAGAATAGTGTTAAAAATAAATAAATATAAATTCATAATATTGTAACTAAAAAAAAATATTTTATTAAAAAAAAAAGCATGAGGTGCATGGTGTCAATAGTTATAAATGTTTTATCGACAGATATGAGTAGAGTGATTATCATTTGATAATCTTAAAAGCACCCCACGCTTTTTTTTTTAATAAAATACATTTTTTTTATTTACACTATTCTTAATTTAAATTTATGAAAACTTATTTTCTATTTTATTAGTTCATTTTTCTATAAAGAGAGTGTTTTTTAGTTTTTTTTAAACTATTATTTATTGTAGCTTTCTTCAACACAGCTTTGCTGCTATTGGTGGTAGCGTAATGTTTAGTAACCTAAAGCCTTCTTCAGTAAGTGCTCTATGAAATACAACAAGATTTTTTTGAAATCCTCCCGGTGGTTTTTAACATTAGTGCGTCAAACAAACATATTCGCTTTTTTTATATAGTTAAGATTTAGCGTTATGGCCATAATCACACCTGATCTTGAGTGACGATACGGCCCAAGTTGGTAGACACGCTAAACCTGTGGAGGGGCTGTCTCTCAAGTGCAACTGCCGGGACACACCTATTGGTATTTGGCGGCAGGTTTTCAACTTGAGGGTGGTTGCTTGCCAGGCGGACATTAGCAAAGCCCTACCACCATCGCTTTATAATATCGGTATAAATGTACAGAGTTGCGTCCAGTACTGCAGTCCGGTGTGTTCAATATAAAATGTGAACTATATCACATAATATAACTCTAATAAATAAATAAATAAAATAAAAAATGAGTGGACAAGTGCAGACGACGGAAGTGAAAATTTCATCTTTCTATTAATATTCGAAGCGATGATAGCTCAGTGGTAGCGTGTACGAACGCCGCGTCGTGGGAGATGAGTTCGAATCCAGCTACCTACAATGAGCTTGAGCTTTCGGTGAAGGAAATATCTTGATGAAACCATAGCATGGTGGTAGGGTTCTTTCTAATGCCCGCCTGACTAGCTACTACCCTCAAGTTAAAAATCTGCCGCCAAATACCAATAGGTGTGTTCCAGCAGTTGCACTTGAGAGCCAGTCCCTCCAATAAGGTCGGCAATGGACATGCAATTCCTCTGGTCTTGTGGGCGTCGATGAGCGGCGGTGATCACTTACCATCAGGTGACACGCTTGCTCCTTTGCCTATATTACATAAAAAAAACGAATACTATAAAGAGGCAAGATTTTGTATTTTTATTTGTAACGGATAAACTCAAGAATCACTGAACTGATTTCAAAAATTCTTTCACCGTTACAATGTTACATTTGCCCTGATTAGTAACACGGGCTATACATTTTTTTTTGTTAATGAAAACGATTATTCAAAATTCTAGATCCACGCGAACGGAGTCGCGGACACAGCTATTACAAAATACACCATAACATAAAACATAAAAGGAAAATATGGTATTAAGTCGACACTGAACACGACTGATGCGTCATGATCTCTTATAAAACACTCGCCGCGCGCATCTGGCAGTGACGCGTTTATTATCTATTTCACTCCATTGATCGACTCGAGCCGACTATACCCGAACGGGCGTCACATAGCCGAGCGTTACAGTTCAGCCTCATTCAGTACACATGAAATACAAGCACCCAGCACGGCTTTAAATTTAAAACAATAAACGAATACACGGAGATTCCGCCGAAATTGAGTGAGCTAATTTTTAGATACCATTTACAAAAAACCCTATATTGTTTTCTATATATAGTGCGCGGTGAATTCCAAACCGATTTTATCAAATCTTGCATACTGTGTGCAGTTTGATCCAACTTGCAAGATAGAATACTTTTTATCTCAATAAGTGATCACATCGCGACAGATGTCGATGTGATTGACTATTGGAAAAGGCAAAACAACGGATATAACAAATATAATGAACATATTAAATACTGAAATAAAAACAAAGTAGGTATATAAACAATAATGCATACGTATCAGTGAAAAGTGGGTAGATCAAAAACACGCTCGTTACATCGCGGCTAATGTCACACCTTAGTACTTCTTAAGTGACCGACGTAGTAAGATTGTGCGGTGGTTAGTATTGCGTTTCGTGATTTAATTGTGTTAATTAAGTTTATTATTAACCTTATGTTTTTAATTTAATCACCCTTTTAATAAGTGTCTTGTAAAAGCAGTGATTTTTCAAAGAACAATGGTCTGCCGTCAAAATGCAACCTACCGCTGACGTGAGTATATTCATTTTTGTACACACAGTTATGTTAAGATCTTTACATGCGACGGTACAGTGTGGTCGATGATGGTGACCATCGAAAGATGTGTATCTTATCTAATGCCGTATATTAAAAAAAAACTCACTAACTATATCGATATATAATCTATTTATTTGGACAGGTGAGAACGAAATTAATAAATTTACAAAATTTATTACAGGAATAATATTCCGTGATGACATAGTGACATGTCATGACAGATTAGTGATAAGTAAAACATCCCATCGAGTACAGATTGTAGTATATAGTAAATAAAATAAAATAAAATTAAATGAAAATCATGACGTTTTGTGATATGGGCGGTGTCATACAATTACGTATGCAACATTGCGAAAGAAACAATTTATTGTAACATATTTTGCTGTGAGAACGTTAAGTTCTGAATTAAACATTTCTGAATAGTAGGAGGACCGCGTCCTGGAACGTGTGTTCGAATCCAACCATCTACATCGAGCTTGAGCTTTCCGTGAAGGAAAACCTCGTGAGGTAACCATAGCATGGTGGTAGGGCTTTATCTGATGCCCGCGTGGCTAGCTACCACCTTCAAATTGAAGTTGAAGGGCGCTCTGGCAGTTGCACTTGAGAGACAGTCCCTCCAAAATCAAGGCCAGCACGCACCTGCGACGCCCTTGACGTTGTAGGTGTCCACGGGCGATGTTGATCACTTACCATCAGGTGACACGCTCGTTCGTTTGCCCGATATAAAATTAAAAAAAAAACTATCAGGTATTTCGTTAAAACTATGACCAGTCCCACCACTAGGTTTAGCGAGGTCACCATTTAGGGTCACATAGTCACTTAAGATCATGTGAGATTTTTGTAACTACTTAGTCTTTTCCTCTTCTAATTTTCATTTCAATTTTCTGTTGTGACACTGAACGTTTACAGTTTTGATTCGCCGACTCACTCAGGCTTCCTGAATACAAAAGACGCCTGACGTATTGGAAAGAAAGAAAGAAAGAAAGAAAGAAAGTTTTATTTATCCAACACACAGCAAATGATATTAAAATATATAAAAGAAAATAAACTAAAAATAAAAAATTATACAGCAAGATCACAAAAAAATAAAAATAAAATAATAATAATAAACAAAAAAGAACGTAATGTGTGGATAAATTGGTACCAGTCTCAGCATAACAGCTACACTGATATAGTGCAGCGCTGATATTCTGACTGGACCCTCTGAAGGCGACTACACGGACATCAGTAGACATTCTTAAAAATATATATAATAGACACAGCATATAGTACGTACCAGCATTTGTGACGCATGAAGATAATGCTATAATGGAGGGATAATATATTCCAATGCTTAGGAGACATATTTAGTTTCTTTCCTCGCCAAATATATACATACAAGAACGTACGAGCTCGGTGTTAATTACGCGTACTGTTCGCGACAGTACGTCGCAAACAGCGAGCTTGCGGTTTCGGCTTGCGAAGAACATTCACATACGTATATGTGAATTCACTGCCACTAGATGTATTTAGTAACCAAGTCCCGCTTTCGAATTATTTATATATATATCTGATAAGCCTACATATACCTACTTAAGTAATACATAGGCAGTCGAAAGCACCTAACTCATTTGATAGTTATTAATTAATAACAAAAAACAAACAAAAATTGTTTGTTTGTTTGAACGCGGTAATTTTAGAAACTGCTTATTGGATTTCAATAATCCTTATGGTATTTGATAGAGCAATAATTGGGGAAGGTTTTATGTTATTTAACATCACGCTACGGTCATTAGGAGCAAAGCTATATTGTAATAAATGTTGGGAAAATTGTCGAAAATTGTTATATTATTTTACATTTGTTTTTCGTTGTTATATTATTTATTATCACATAAAATTATGGAATGTAATATAAGTAAAGAATATTCAGTGTACGTAAAATGTATATTAACAACACTATCGTTCTCTTGTTGAAACTATCAACGGGGTTTTTGCCGGAAATATAACCTGAGTCACTACTGATTTAACTAATGACACGATAATCAAACCATATTTATTTTAGTTAAGGTTTAGCGTTATGGCCACAATCTCACCTGATGTTAAGTGATGATGTGCCCCAAGCTGGCAAACACGCTAAACCTGTGGAACGACTGGTTCTTAAGTGCGATTGCCGGAACACACCTAAAGGTGTTGGCGTTAGATTTTAGCACTAGTTTTATCACGACGCTTTCCTTCTCCGAAAGCTCAAGCTCGTGGTAGGTGTATTCGAAATCATTTATTTTTATTTTTAAGGTTCAACGTAATGGCCCTAATCTCACCTAATGTTAAGTGACGATACGGCCCAAGTTGGTAGACACGCTAAACCTATGGAGGAACTGTTACAGTTTCAGTAGAACGTTCTTCTTCACTGATAGATCGAGCTTATTGCAGGGGTTTCAACTCACATCCAATTGCGATTGGATGCTTGAAGCGATGATAGCTCAGCGGTAGTGTGTACGACTTCGCGTCAAGGGACGTGAGCTCGAATTCAAACACCTACAACGAGTTTGAGCTTTCCGTGAAAGGAAATACCGAGAGGAAAACATAGCATGGTGTTATGGCTTTTTCTAATGCCCGCCTGGGTAGCAACCACTCGCAAGTTGAAAATCTGCCGGCAAAACCAATAGGTGTGTTCCGGTACTTGCACTTGAGAGCCAGTTCCTCCATAGGTTTAGCGTGTCTACCGTTTACCAACTTGGGCCGTATCGTTACTTAAGATCAGGTGAAATTATGGCCATAACACTGAACCTTAAGTATAAAAAAAAAAATAGTGGTAGGGAATTTTTTATTGAATGCCTAGCTATGCGGCCCTATAACCTATAACCCAGCTGGGTTGACCGCCCCCAGATGAAAGCCAGTCCCTCCACTAAGCTTCCTGTGTCCATCATCTTACATCAGATGAGATTGTGGCTATGACGCTAAATTTACAAAGTCCAATAGAAATATTACCTTAAACATCTCATTCTAAGCCTTAACAATATAAAAAAAAATCACGCGATATCCGAACCGTTACAACGGGGCTATCATTGCTTTGTATTATGAGATAATAATGTGTGATATAGAAAAAGGAATTTTGTACATTTTTAAAATAGTAGAAAACATATTTCTAGGTCCGCTGTATGGTTTGTCAGCTAATATTTTGCTGTGCGGATTGCCGTTACAGACACGAAAGGAATAGCCACGGTCTGACATTCGATTGCCCAATTTGTAGAGGTCATAAATACCTCTGCAAGCCGGAAGAGCTCAGCGAAGGCTTCATAAAACACTTATTCATAGATCACTCACCACTACGCTGTAGCAAATGCAATAAACATTTCAAAACCATGGAGGATTTCCTATGTATCGATAATTGCACGAGCATTTCCGACTTGGTCAGTTCAGACGAACATGCGAGTAGGTTAAACCGAGCAGTGGACGATAAATTCGAGTCGCTGTACGAGAAAGTTGTCGACAACGATGCAGACAACTTCGAAGGTATTATATCAGTTAACAAAACGAATAAAACGGCAGTGATCACACCGATAGTGAGGAGGAAACATCTGGTCGACTACGAATCGAGCGACAGCGACGATGGGAATCCCAAAACGGAGGGAGCGCAAACTCCACACCCGAAACTGTCTGGTAAGACATCGAAAATGAAATGGCAAAGAGCAGCTACGCCGCATGCGAAGAAATTTTTAAAACTGATCCGCCAAAAGAACATTGAGGAATGCGATGAAGTGGACGATGATAAGTCTAAGGGATCACCTGATAATGATAAAACACCCTCAAGAAACGAGTATAATCCAGGTAAGAACTAACAAATTTGTTTAAATATTTATAAATATTTTTCCTCCCTTATCGAAATCCATAGAATTCCGTATTACAGTTCGAATGAAAAACCTAATATAGACTTTTAACTAGAGGAGATAAAATAATCGAAGATAACAACTGGCTTTTACCCGCAGCTTTGCTCGCGTTAAAATTTAGTTTTTTCAAACCAATCTGATGACGCAATAAAAGGTTTCACACAAAGTTCATCTTTATCCTACTTCCAATAGGGTTTTTGTTAGAAATCGTAGCCCATCAACGTCTCCAAGGTCCCGTCTGTTTCTATACCAAAATTCATCATTATCGGTTAAGCAGTTTAGGCGTGAAAGCGTAACAAACAAACAAACTTACTTTCCCATTTATAATATAACATCAGTGTGGATAAAATTTCACCCGCTTGATACACACAAGTTTAATCCAGGAAGCAACATTTTAAAAGCGATGATAGCTCAGTGGCAGTTTGTACGGACGCAGCGTCAAGGGATGTGAGTTCGAACACACAATGAGCTTAAGCTTTGGGTGAAAGAAAACATCATGAGGAAACCATAGCATGGTGGTAGGGCTTTTGGTAATGCACGCCTGGCCAGCTATCACCCTCAAGTTGAAAATCCAGCCAAATGCCAATAGGTGTGTTCCGGCAGTTGCACTTGAGAGCCAGACCCTCACCAATTCGGTCGTATCTTCATTTACGATCAGGTGAGATTATGGCCATAATGCACCTATAAAAAAACATATCTAAGTAAATTAACATTGGAGGTGTTACAACTTGTATACTGTAGTTTTAATCCTGACACTCTCACAAAAATCAAACTAATATTCGATCAAAACCTTCAGATGCTCAAAAAGAGATGACAACTCCGACGTCCCACATGTCCCACTTAGTGAAGCTCGTTCAAACCGTCACTACCAGCACACCGACCCATCCAGCGGCAGGGGGATGGTCACTGTTCTCGGATCCTGGAGCTGATTCCCCTCTTTCGGAAATCGAGAATTCCGGAAGTCCAGCTCAGAACGCCAACAGCGAGGTACATAATTTCACATTTACAACAATACCTACAAGCGACCTCGCAAAATTATATATACTAGTAATTAATTTAAACTATAAGTTTGGACATTGTTCATTAGTAATATATATTGTAATAAATGAATTTATTACGGTTATGTTTGACGTTTAGTAAAAACAAACAATATTAATCTGTAATCTATTCTCAACTTGACCACAGAGTTTAACAAAAAACAAAAGATTATATATGCGTGTGTGTGTCAAATACACGGTAGTGTGTGTAATATTTTTTGTATTAATTTAATATATTATTATGCACAATTAAAAATATATATTAGCATTCCGCACTCCTCTAAACAAACTATAAGTGTGCGAAATTTCACACTCCTCTGTCCGCACAATTTTCTTAAAAAGGGGTACAAAGTTCCTGCTTCACGTATGAATATATAGAAGTATAGTTATATATAGATATATATTATTAGATATTAAACATAGATATAGCTCTATCTATATAGATAATACAAATATATATATATATATATATATATATATATATATGCGACACAAACACCACGCCATTACGTTGACAGACGTCGGCGCGAACGCACGCACTAAGAGATAAATTCCTGTATTTTACTTCAAAACCCAAACGTACGATACAACAGCTGGGTAGTTTATAACACAGATTAGTATTAAGTGAGGTTCGAGCGCGGCTGTGACTTTAGTCTAACGTGTCAGTTAAGTCGATGTGCCCCAACATGGTGGGAACGCTAAGCCTGATTGAGACACTGGCTGTCAAGTGCAACTGCTACAACAAACTTATAGGTGTTGGGCGGCAGATTTTCAACTTGAGGGCATTAGAAAAAGCTCTACCACTACGCTGAATAACGATTAATTTTATTATTTTTAAAGAAGCAATACTACAGCAAACGTATATACTACTAATAAATTAAGGTTTAAAATGCACGTAAGGTATATCAAGTCAAATAACGATACGAATACCAGATGGGAACTACAACTATATTTAGTAAAGTCCTTTTTTATGAAGAAAAAGACGGGATTAATTATCATACCCTCCCAGGACATATTATCCGTAAAGAAATTTTGAAATCTTTTGCACGTCTCATAACGTGAAGCGTTTGAGTAGTGCTTTACTCTCACTCACTCAAGATCAAGCAATTATATCGGTTTAAATTACTTTCATCCGATCTTTTTTACACTTTGAGTATTAAATGAGTTGACAAATATTAACAAAAACACTTTTTTATGACAATATATACTTTCAAAAAATACCATCTTTTTCTAAATAGTGCAAATAAACCCTGTTCAATAAATATTTTGGATATGCAGGTGATGTATGTGGTCACGATTACGCCCAATAAACTTCACTTTTTGAGTCCCATTTCTTTTCATTCCCTTCAGTATCATTCTGCGTAATAGCCTATTGAAAATTACCATCTAATTCAATGTAATTTAATTAAAAAATAAATTAATTAATTAACAGTAAATGGTAATTTGTTATATGAATGCTTCAATCTAAGTCATTCAATTATAATTACATTATGAGGCTTGCACTAATGATTTTGAAAACTATTGTCGTATTTTTTTAAATAAGAAATACTGGCATGGTAAAGTGACAGCACAGTACAATTCAATAACAATGATGACCTGCCAGAAATAACTAACCAATCAACCTGTAAATAACTGGATATATACTGTCTCATCCAACAACGGGACAAACTATTTTGGTATTTGGCGGCAGGTTTACAACTTGAGGGTGGTAGCTACTCAGACGGGCATTAGAAAAAGCCCTACCACCATACTATGGTTTACTCACGATGTTTTCCTTCACCGAAAGCTCAAGCTCATTGTAGGTGGTCGGATCCGAGCTCACGTCCCTTGACACAAAGTTTGTCATTAGTGGATTTTAGGCAAACTTTAATATCACTCTTAACTGATACTTACAGCCATCTAAAATAGAATCCGAGGTCGTTCCACCGAAACTGAAAAGCATAATAATAACGAACAGCCGCATACGTCTCGGAAGCCAGGAGAGTTCTGAAAAACAAGTCTCGTTTCAAGATTCAACCAACAACACCGAAGCTTCTTCGCTGAAGACGAAGAGAGTTAAATTTGCTGAAGATACTGTGTTCGATCAAGGACCTAAGTCTAAACGAGGTAATAACACTTGCTTACTTACTCTTGGTATGCACGAGAGAAAATATGTTTAAACACATTTAAACACTTTAAACTCATAACCCAGCCTAGTGTTGAATTCAACTGAAAGGACCGACTCGAAGTAAATTTCTGAATATGCAGACTTTCATACACCATTTGATGTATATTATTTACCAAGTAAATTTTTCTTCTAGAAAATAGTTTTTTTTTTATAGTTGAGGCCATAATCTCACCTGATCTTAACTGACGATACGGCCCAAGTTGGTAGACACGCTAAACCTGTGGAGGAACTGGCTCTCAAGTGCAAATGTATAATTGGTATATGGTATAAAATTGGTTTTGCTTCTGTTGGTGTTAGCGTCGTGACAACCTTCCTCAATGATTGATCTAAGGAATGCAAAAAATATTTTAAAAACCGATTGGTCATTTCTAAGATTAACGCGTTCAAACAAACAAAGATATTCAGCAGCACTGTGTTTCTGTTCTTTCAATCACAAATATTGTTTTTTTCTTTTATAAATGAAATAAATACCCAAGTTTATCAATAAAATTTACTAAAAAAAATTTAAGATCGAAACGAAGGTGACATTAAAACTGTATGCATATTCGATTAAAGATGAGTTCCGGCTTACTATCAGTCACTAAAACATTATACATGAATTTTAAAGCTTCATTTATAAATTCACTTATACGATAATTTCCAATGGCTTTATTGAAATCAAAGAATATTTTGTACTGTTTCAGTCTATCGCAAACCGAGGCGCATGCTGACACCTGGTCCGCAGAGACAACGGTTCTGTTTTAATCCACGTTTTCAAGCGCTCATCAATCGCTTCGAGAACCGAGGTCTCATCATGGCTCGAACACCCTCAGTCAACATCGAAACCCCTTCAGAGACCACTCCTCAAGCACCAGACCCTTCGAGTATATCAGCCAGAGCGATCAACTTTAAAGAATCTAGCCCAGCGGTGGAAAACGAAAGCTTAGCTGAATCAAACGAGTCTTATAAAACTTGCCTCGCATCTCCGGAACCGGGAGTTGATAACGCGATAACAGCATTCTCAGCGAACATCGCCGGGACTTTACAGAACTGTTTAACATCAATTCTGAGAACTTCAGAGGAGGAGACAGAGATACAATTCAAATTCACTATAACAAAGAAGAAAGTCAGTATAAAACGTATCATCGAACAGGGTGAAGGCGTTGATGAGAGATCGAGCGAGGTCGATAGGAACGTTGGTTCGAATAAAGAAAACATATGGTCTTGTGTAGCTCGCGCCGTAAGAAATGTATTTTGGGGTGACCAAGGTAATTTCAGTAAGTAACTTTGTTGCCTTCCCTCATTACTTAATGGAGACGGATTCCTTAATGTTTCCTCGATGTAATTCGGGCGCCGTTACATCCAATTTGATATACTGCTCCAAATTTACTGTGTACTCAAATAAAACGTGCTTTATTTTTCATCAAAGAATTTTGCTACTTTTAAAATTCTTATAATAAGAACTATAATAATTCTACGTGAATAATTCACGTCTCTTACACTCTCTGTGAATGAGAAATAAAGACTATACATAATTTACAACTTTCCACTTAGCTGTACAAAGGAATCCCTTGGTACCTTAGCTAACATAGAAAAATACACGTATACCAGATAATTTCAGCTTGCCTCATAACTTTTGCCTGTATTTGTAACATTTTTCAATACAACTTTGACCTTGTTAGTGACAGCGTGAGGTTAAATAGTCGAAAGGTTTACTCAATAATTGCAATATTGAATACAAAAAATATTTTTGATATCCTACTGGTACTTCCTGATATTAGCGCGTTCAAACAAACAAACTTCCGGTTTAGTATATTATTATAAATAACTATCTGCCCCGACAAACGTTGTCGTAACTTATGAATATTGACTTCGAAATGGTATAATTATTGAAAAAGAAACAAATATTATTTAAAGACATCTAGTGTTTATTATTATAATGTGCTATGACAACTGACAGCTATGTTAAATTAATATTGTTTTTATGTTTTTTTCCGCTCAACGTAACTAATTGTTTGTTTCATAAGAACCATGACAATAATTAACACAACAAAAAAATAATTAGCGATATTGTTCCATGACCAAGGGAAAAGGATATTCAATTTTATATATATATATATATATATATATATATATATATATATATATATATATATATATATATATATATATATATAGATATAGATTATGTTACATAGAGATGATACATTTTCACAAAGATTTTTAGGGTTATAAGATAGATAATTACAATATATTTTTAAATATGGATACAATAATAATAATTTATAGCGATGATAGCTCAGTGGTAGTGTTTTTTTTTTTTTTTATAATTAAGGTTTAGCGTTATGGCCATAATCTCACCTGATCTTAAGTGACGATACGGCCCAAGTTGGTAGACACACTAAACCTGTGGAGGAACTGGCTCTCAAGTGCTGCTGCCGGAACACACCTATTGGTATTTGGCGGCAGGTTCACAACTAGAGGGTGGTAGCTACCCAGGCGGGCATTAGAAAAAGCCCTACCACCATGCTATGGTTTCCTCACGATGTTTTCCTTCACCGAAAGCTCAAGCTCATTGTAGGTGCTTGGGTTCGAACCCACGTCCCTTGACGCGAAGTCGTGCACACTACCACTGAGCTATCATCGCTTTAATGTATATGACTTCGCGTCAAGGCACGTGGAAAGCATCGTGAGGAAATCATAGCATGGTGGTAGAGCTTTTTCTACTGCCTGCCTGGCTAGATAAAACTCTCAAGTTAATAATCTGTCGTCAAATACCAATATGTATGTTTCGGCTGTTTCACTTGAGAACCAATGTCTCTACTAGGCTTAGCGTGTTCACCCCCTTGGGCAGTATCGTCACTTAACATCAGGTGAGATTGTAGCCATAACGTTAAACCTTAATTATAAGACACCTTTTTGAAGCTTACAATGTATGTTATCATTCAAATAGAAGTTACATTTTGTAACATAACAATCCTCGAAAAGGGTAGATTGTAATGAAATATTTAGACATAGTTTGTGCCAGATTTTCTTTTTCGAGTATTTTAACACTGGTAACTATTGATATAGGGTTGGTTAATTAACTTCGCCCTTTAGGTTTTCAGTGTAGGTTTCGTTGCTAGAATGCAGTGTTATTTCGCTGGAGAGGTGAGGTTACAATAAGGTTCGATCGCCACTACAACAAACCTGGTGTAATAATAAAAAAATTAACTGAGTAAAATTATCACATAACATGTTTTGTTCATTACGTGAAATAATATTATAAAGTCGAGATGTTTGTTTGTTTAAACGCGCCGATTTTAGGAATTACCATTCGGATTTCAAAAAACATTTATGTATTTGAGAGAGCGATCATTGAGGACGATTTATCAGCACGCTACCATCAATAAGAGCAAATGGTGAGGCGGAAGCACCGCCATCGTGTTTTGTTTATGTGAGATTGTGTCATTACGGGGGTGACATTTGACATTGACTACTGCTGGCTGCTTGCAAATTCTTCTAGATCTCGATACCTGACCCGCATACCACTGCGCAAATCTTGGCTTTGACCATCTCTGTTTTGGAGCGCTTATTAAATATATACATAGATACTGCAGAATTTTTTTTGAAGCGATGATAGCGCAGTGGTAGTGTGTACGACTTCGCGTCGAGGGACGTGAATTCGAATCCAACCACCTACAATGAGCTTGAGCTTTCGCTGAAGGATAACATCGTGAGGAAACCATAGCATGGTTGTAGGGCTTTTTCTGATGCCCGCCTGGCTAGCTACCACCCTCAAGTTGAAAATCTGCCGCCAAATAGCGATAGGTGTGTTTCGGCAGTTACACTTGAGAGCCAGTTACTCCACAGGTTTAGCGTGTCTACCAACTTGGGCCGTATCGTCACATAAGATCAGTTGAGATTATGGCTATTACGCTAAGCCACAACTATTAAAGAAAAATCTCTAAAGTGAACCGAGTGGATGTTTTCCTGGTGACCACCAAATCCCGTTACTGTTGGTACCTTGGAAGATAACCGCAATAAGGGGTGATCGGTAAGCAAATTTACGCATTAAGTGCTGAGCTGAGTTCCAGATTCACCCTCTTCCGTTCACGATCTCACAATAAGCAAACAGACAAAGTTAGGCTAACACAGTTCCCCGTGTGCAGCCATAAAGTGTTCACAAGCCGGTGATTGATCTCGGCTATTGACACGCCTGCCTCAACAGAAAAGCTGTTTAGAAGAAAGTTAAAATGGCAAAATTAGGCAAAAATTATTCAATAAAATTTCTAGTATGAGATATACGCGATCGTATTTTCTAGACTATAACTCTTATACAAGAGACTTGCTATTTCACGATAACTATATCTGTACTAAAAACCAGATAATCATTTTAAACTTATATAGTATTGTACTTTGTCCAAAAATAAACACAACCTTACAAATAACCAAAATTGAAGGCTGTTGTGTTAAAAATACAAGTTCTTATTAAAATATATACAGTACTTATATCAAACAAAAGATGTACTCTTCTTTTTTATACTTAATGTTTAGCGTTATGGCCATAATCTCACCTGATCTTAATTGACGATACGGCCCAAGTTGGTAGACACGCTAAACCTGCGGAGGGACTGGCTCTCAAGTGCAACTGCCGGAACACACCTATTAGTATTGGTAGCCAGGCGGGCATAAGAAAAAGCCCTACCAACATGCTATGGTTTCCTCACGATGTTTTCCTTCACCGAAAGCTCAAGCTCATTGTAGGAGGATGAATTCGAACTCGCTTCTCTTGACGCGAAGTCGTACACACTACCACTGAGCTATCATCAAGTTCGTCAGACTTTCTATTTATTCTGGCCAATCACTAAAAAGTTTAGACCGATTTTTATGAAACTCTCATTGGATGGTAGCTGATGTTATAGAGAATAACTTAGGCTACTTTTATTTCAAGCTTATGCAAACAAAGCCACGAGTGAAGGTACTACAATATACATTCTATACAGGTTCACCATAGCCGTGTCAAATTGTGATAGCGGAACATACAAGTGCTGATTATTAACAATGACGCTTTTCTTACTCTTCATAAACCTTATCCCACCTAAGTACAGTCGATACAAATGTTTTCTTCCTCCACTCTACTCACATCTGTAAACACATAACTGCCTTACAAAGTCCATACATATCTTCTTCGCTCTTCCTGTTCCACTAAAACCATCCAACTTCAAACTTAACATTCTTCTATATGTATGACTTGCATCTCTCCTCATAACATACCACCGAACCTACTCTACAATTTCTCTGACACTGGTGTTATTTTCATGCAAACATCACACATCCATCGTAACATTCGCATCTCTGCTACGTGTAGTTTTCTTTGATCCATCTCTTTTATAAAAGTGTGGCATTTGACACCATGTATGCAGCAGTTGTTATCCAAACAGTACGGTATTGGAAATGAGTGGATTGAGTTATCCTATATGTTTTGAGATAGCTCTATTAGTAATGAATTATAAAATGAATTGTCAAGAAAATTAATAAAGTTCTTACGACCCAGACAAAGAACTATCACGGGCGAAAAAAATGTATCAAACATGTTGGATGTAACCCGAAATTTCTGACGTCGACATTAAAATTCATGTAATCTGGAACCACTCCAGTTGAAGTGAGAGAGGGATGTAATCGAAATTGTAAATTCTCAGGCGGCCATTATTCTTGCGTCGAGTGCCCGGCAATTTTGCATATTTTTTTTTATTATATTCATTGTTCAATAACCAGTGTTACTTACACATACAATATTGATAAATTATCTATATCGAAAACATACTGAAATAGTAGTCTGTTTTCTTACCGGTAACATTTTCAGAATTTTCCTACTTCAGCCTCTTAGCAGACAAATTTTCAAAAATCGTTTTTAGTATTTATTTATGTATATTCCGTAAGGAAAATTTAACGTAGAATTGAATGCTCTAACTTTATCCGTTTAAGCTGTGGGCTGATTTTCATATATAATAATTTTGTAAATTATTCGTTTTGTTCATGACTTTTTTCACATTTGCTTGAATTACGTTTCTTATTTATGACATATTTTTCTATTGTAATGTAATGTAGTTTGTGTAATGAGCTGAAGCTTAACCATGTTGTCTTAGTGTATATATACAGTAGAACCTCTATAAGTCAAACATCAAGGGAGACGCCGAAAAATTCGAGTTGTGGAGTTTTCGACTTATAGAGAGTAGAGGTTTTGATGTTTGAAAGTAAGGGGCCAAAATATTTTTTGCAAGATTTTAATGTTTCGGGTTTCGAGGTTCGACTTAACGAAGTTCTACTGTTATTTCATTTATTACCAAATTGTATCCCTTATTTCGTAGGAACCTTTTTATTTTATGATAACAAAGTATATAATAATAAAACAAATTCTTTCACTATAACATTTTACAAAATAATTAAAGAGTAACAATATATAATGTTAAATCAATCTAAAAAAAAAAGGTTATTGCGTAACCTAGGCTTTTACTTGCAGACTTTATTACACGGGACAATTGTTTTAAATTATAAAAAAAATACTACATGCTTTTCTCTAACCTTACGTGACAAAATTCCTCCCGCCCGATAAGGTCGTGTTAGTAAGTTAGGACCTGTTGATTAGTTAGACTTGCGAATCCTTGTTTGTTTTTCCGGCAGCAGCCCAAGCCGAGGTCCGGCCCATTTTGGTACCCTTGCGCTCGCTGCCTCGGAGCTGAGTGCCCTCAGCACTCGCCCCAAATACTTCGGTGAAGCTGTCAAAGCCCTTAGGGCTAACAGCGTATATCACTTCGAAAAAAAAGAAAACTTGAAAAAATTCCTTTAACCTCTAAAATCAAATAAAATTTTCGCTTCTAAACCACAGATGTAAGTAAATTGTAATTAAGAAAATTGTTTTCACATTTAATATGTTACATTACAAATGCAGAAGTTAAACGTTTGTAGCTCTCGGTCTATATACATTCGTGTAATAATGTTACCAATCATTTTATCCCGCGGAGCGAAATGACGAGCACTGAAACCAAAATTTTTCGTTTATTTCCACAATGAATAAACCATATAAATATATTTAGGCTGTATCCGGATTTGGGCTGGCAGAAACATAAACTAGATAGATTTCAGGATTTGCCACGGTAATAACTAAAATCCAGGCTGCTCGAAATATAGGATTTTTTTTTCATAAAACATTAGCCTTCCTAAGTCAGTTACCTGTCAAAATTTTTGCGCTGACTTTTTGGCGGCTTCTGATACGATATTTAACAGGATTCTGTATAATATGAAATTTTATTAAATTTCAGTATGTATATATAAAGCTTAGCTTCGCGTAGAGCTAAAAATTTATAAGTTTTTTCGACGTTCTTTGTAACTGATTTCAATGCAGCATTGCGCCTATTGATGGTAAAGTGATCTTAACTAGCTTAAAGCTTTCCTTCATGATTGCTGTATGAAATACAAAAAGAATTTCATAGAATGAAAAACAAAAACAAAAAACAGATGGTGCTGTGGTCCGGCCATTTTTTTTTTTTTAGTTACATTTGCCAGTCATTTCTGTTTAGATAATGAATGTGAAAGCGCTCCATCAATCTTGGTGGAAGACACAGAGGCCGTAGGTTTTTAGTCAGTAAGAATCTGACATAACCCATATCTTTGCTGCCCGGCGGAAGGTGGTTATGTTATCTAAAATCTTCCTAGGACACAAAAAAAGGCTAGCTAGTTTTATAATTCCAACAAGAGCACTAAAGGATTCTTCGACAGCGTCCATGTCACATCACCGGTGTGCAAACGCACGGCAGTCAGATACGGTTTTAATTTAGGCGCTTCGTGTAGGACTGCTAAGGTACTGTAGCGTCCGGGCAGTGGAAATAACCAGCGACACGGCAAACGTGCAATGAAATTGTTGCACAACAAAGAAATATAAATTTGATTTTCACTGGTTACTATCCTGGTGTGTGATTGTCGAGCAAAGATTCGTTTCAATTGATATCACAATTTGCTGACTGCGAAATAAAGTATCATAAGCAGGACAGTGTAACATCTTCCGGGGCGGCTACTAAAACTACATACCTTAGACACTCTTTCTGTTTAGTGTCCCTATTCCTCTCGACGTACTCTCGCTAGCGTGATCTAGACCAAAAACAATTACTATACCATACTATAGTACACTAGTATCGTCAGCATAATTTGTTTGTATAATTTCAGCCACAGCCACATCGAACAGATCTCAGGAATCCATTAATTCCAGTTCATCTTCAACATCCAAACGTAAATGCGAGGAAATGATAGACCACTGCAGTAGTCCATTGAATCATAAGAAGCATAAATACGAAGGAAGGATCCGAGGACGACCGCCTCTCGCTAGAAGTTATGGCGTCTCGATGCTAAGGACTTGCCAGTCTGCGGAACAACAGTCCTCGATAAGGGAATCTTTTAGCCAAGAGGATGAAATGAATTTCAGTTTTTAAAAGCAAATTTCTTATCTTATATTTCTTTCTAAATAGTAAAAAATGGAGGAACGAGCAAAATACTTTAGATGAATCTGTATAAGCTAGGTTTTGAAAACGTTAGATCGAGATGGGAATGAAAGAACAGCAGAAACACTATGATTCAAATGTGTAGAACTGCAAAGGAATCTAATTATATTTAATAGTTATATTAACACATGCAGTATTTTGATATCAACTTGCATAGTCCTTTTATTATTGATATCAACTTGCATAATGCTGTAATTATTGATATCAACTTGCATAGTCCCGTATTTATTGATATCAACTTGCATAGTCCTATTATTATTGATATCAACTTGCATAGTCTTGTTATTATTGATGTCAACTAGCATAGTCCTCTTAGTACCTAATATTGTCCATTGTTATTGCTTATCTAAGAACATCCGCTTCGCTTGGTGATATTTCTTCGCGACCAAAACGTTTCTACCATCTTAGCTTTAATATTATCTTTTCCACTTAAATTTACCATTAATTTAAACTAATCAGTACGCACAGGTTTTTAAGCCATCAGTTTATTTAAATATAGGTAATTTGTTTTAGATGCTGGACTGAAATTCTGTGCAAGCTTTTAATGTTAACGAAGGTTAAATCTTTAACTACAAATGGATAATAAACAAAATATTCATAGTATTCGGTGTCAATAGAAAATATATCACTGGAAATTACTTCTGATACTACAAAAATCTATGTTCTTGATAAAACGTACCATGCTGAACATAGTTAAATAATATACCCTAACTAAATTTCAAATTATTGCTAACAGGGTAGAGTTTGGAGTCATTTTCAGGAGATTGATAGATTTTATGCCTATTTTTATTGTTTTGATTAAGTTTATTAAAGTTTTATTTCTTTTCTACATGTAATCTTCAACAGTTAGTTACTTTAGAGAATTTAAACTAACAAAAAGGAGTAAACAAAGTCTTGTATCTGCAGTTGTTTCAATTTCGCTGAACCCATCGACGACATCTTCATATAAATGTAAAGTAACAAACGAAATGTAACTATAAACTAATCTCATTATTAAAACAGACATATCGGATAAATGACAGCTGAACAAAATAGAGTTTGCACGCCTAATAAGGGAAGCGTTGAGGCGGGTACTACTGTCACTACACGCAAAACTACTGATTTTTCAAACTTAAAATGTCTCTATTTATCACATATTGCACTTATAAAATAACATATACGCACACATATCAAGAACAAGACGTCCGCTTGTCTGTATGTGCGGATCCTGTATGTTACCACATTAACGACCGAAATACTTCACTAATCGAAGCTTTTTTATTCTTACGCTTCAATATAATTAGAAATAGAACCCTATTGCTTTTCACGGTCTGATTCGATGTGGTTTAATTGTTATTAAATAAACAAAAAAAAATGAGATTATGAGGCGTGCATATATTATTCCTTATACTTTATCTAGTTAGAAGATCCCATTGGAAAGAGGTATATGACAATGTTTTCCAAAAAGACTACGGTGTAGAGATTTTCAAGAAAGGAGTATACAAGTTTTGAAAGGATTAGCAACGTATATGTAATACCTTTGGCATTGCGATCATTTACAATCTTTGATGACCGTTATTAACAGGTTGATAACCACCAATTGAAGCGATGATAGCTCAGTGGTAGTGTGTACGACTTCGCGTCAAGGAACGTGAGTTCGAATCCAAGCACCTACAATGAGCTTGAGCTTTCGGTGACGGACAACATCGTGAGGAAACATGTTGGTAGGGCTTTTTCAAATGCCCGCCTGGGTAGTTACCACCCTCAAGTTGTAACCCTGCCGCCAAATACCAATAGGTGTGTCTGGCAGCTGCACTTGAGAGCCAGTTCTTCCACAGGTTTAGCGTGCCTACCAACTTGGGCCGTATCGTCACTTAAGATCAGATGAGATTATCACCATAATGCTAAAACTTAACAATAAAAAAATTGAAAAGAGGAAGTTCACTAAAGTCCGTTAAATCATTCGAATATATATAATACTATAAAAACCATATCAAATCACTAAAATTAAATACAAAATTAGAAATCATGACAGTAGACTATATGACATCTACGGATGAAATATTAGTATATGCTATCAGCGAAAGACGCGAGAGGGATCTATCGCAGATAACGTTCATAAAAAAATTACATCAAAATCGTCCTCAATAAAACGCTCGTGAACAAACACGACCCCCTTTTTACACGCGTTCAACACGTGACACTATTATTTCACATTCAAACGGGGTAAAGAGAGGCCTTTAAAAAAAATACGTCCCTCGTGTAAGAGTTTATAGTGATGGATACTTATTCGTTTGTCAAACGAACCGATAATTCTCGAATCGTTTTCCGATAACGGGTCCAACTTATTGCTGTATAATTACGATTTCTGGTTCTGATGGTAACATTTTGTATAAATATGACCGGTAATAATGGAGACCGAATCGTGAGTTAATTTTACAAGAAGTTTGATTTATAATAAATCATATTTTCCCATATTATTTGGAGTTTACTTGTTTGATTTGAAATGTTTTCATGGAAAATTTTTAGTTACTGGAATTTACTTCTTAAGAATCGAATTTTCATATAACGACTCTAGTTTTTTTTTTTTTTATTAGGAATAATACAAGCGATATCTCAAAAGCTATACGTTTTTCTACGCAATGTACCTTGTGCACTTATCACATTGAAATCACGTATGTGTATAATTCATTCGTTGGAGCTGATACACCTACATTCATTGTTGTTCAATACCTATTTCGTGAAAAAAAACAATCTATTACCAAAGTCAAAGGAAAACACACACAGTGTTTGTATGAAAAAAATGCGTGAGTGTCGTGTATTATTTTTATACACTTAAGGTTTAACGTTATGGCCATAATCTCACCAGATCTTAAGGGACGATACGGCCCAAGTTGGTAGACATGCTAAACCTGTGGAGGAACTGACTCTCAAGTGCAGCTGCCGGAACATACCTATTGGTATTTGGCGGCAGGTTTTTAACTTGAGGGTGTTTGTTAGCCAGGCATATATTAGAAGAAATCCTACCACAACGCTATGGTTTCCTCACGATGATTTTCTTCACCGAAAGCTCAAGCTCATTGTTGGTGATTGGATTCAAACTCGCGTTACTTGACGCGAAGTCGTATACACTACCACTATGCTATTATCGCTTCACTGTAATGCGATGGAATATAACTTTCACTTTAATAATTACTAGCGTCTGAGAGTAATTAATAAAACGCAGAGATAACTAATGGATTGAAGAAATGGTAGGGAATTTCGTAATTAATATAGTTTTCCTAGCTTTAAAAATAAACATTGTATTGTACATCATTCAATTATAATACGTAAAATACGCTAAGAAACAGCTGACACGTATGACGTATACAAACTATATATGCCACAGCTGTAGAGAACATACTGGGTATCTTTTAACCAATAAGCGCGGACCTATGAATGCGCACAGCCAATAGCAAAACGCACCATAAACGTCTGCACTATAGAAATATAGTGGTATATAGAACAGACTTATGAAAGGTTTGTGACAGTAAATCTTACATTTTTAAAGCTTTCATTGAACAGAGGAGACTAAAAAAATTGGTGCTTAACTCGTTAAAACATATACCGGTAATGTATCTACATTGAAATCTAGTTTACCTGTAGAACAGCTGGCTTAATCTTCGCCACTTCTAAGACCTTTTCTATCTGCCTCTTGTTGAAGTTCGATAGACCGATGCTACGTGTGAATCCTTTTTCTACGAGACCCTCCATCGCCTTCCAAGTGTCCACATAGTCCACTGGTGATTCGTACCGGGCGATAAGAAACGTCGATATAAAAATATTCTGCAATGTTGTGTTCTACGAAATTATCCATCGAGTTTAAGTAATAAAAAAAGATATCGTATATAGAAATTACACGAATATCATAAAAATCGAAATCAAAGTTCGAATACACATCACTATAAAATTCTCAACGGCATAACGGCTTCAACTGCGATTGGCCGCGTCGGGGTACTTTTTCTTTCGCGAATGCTCTTTTGCTAACCACATTTCCGATTCCGAACCGTACGCCATCGAATTAAGAATCACTTTTCGACGTCGGTTATATGAAAATAGAGAAATTTTTACAAGTAGCCAGTGTTGAATACGAAAGATTCTTTCTTAAGTGATATAGTATTGCAGTGGATGACTTTTCACAATTTTCGCACAGAGAAAACTAAGTTAGACAGACTTTCAATCGCTTTTCGAAAGTAAAGCAACTCCTTGCAAGTTTAATCGAGTGAGTAAAAGAAACTCTCAATGTGATTTTATGATGAAAAATAAGTTTTACTTTTTATAAAATACCTACTTCAATATTTAATACTAACTGTTCGCGCAATTTCGTTTTATTTATTTATTTATTATATAGGCTATGATAGGCTTTTGTTAACCACTGCAAAGCTCTCTCATGATTTTCATTTTTATAACTTATTTTTATATTTAATAACCTATTTTATAATGTAAGCCCTTAAAGAGTGTTTTTTTTTTGTTACATAGGCTTAGCGTTATGGCAACGATCTCACCTAATGTTAAATGACGACGTAGTCTAAAATGATGAGTACGATAAAACTATTAGAAGGACTGTCTCTCAAGTGCAATTCCCGAAACATAACTATAGTATTTCGTGAAAAATTTTCAACTTGAACATGGTAGCTAGCCAGGCGGGCATCATAAACAGCTCTACCACCTGATATGCTTGCGTCACGATGTTTCCCTTCATCGAAAGCTCAAGCTTGATGAAACGTGCGTATACACTGCCAACTGAGCAACCATCGCTTTCGTTTTACACTCACGTTTGTAGAGGAAAAAAAAACTTGGTTTGGGGGTGGTGTTAATACGCCTTAGTATAACTGTAATTATTGTATACTTTTTATATATCTATACAATGTCATTTATCAAATTTCTATAACCAATTCAGGATTATGTAATTATGAAGCGATGATAGCTCAGTGCTAGCGTGTACGACTGCGCGTCAAGGAACGTGAATTCTAATCCAACCACCTACAATGAGCTTGAGTTAGCGGTGAAGGAAAATATGGTAAGAAAACCATAGCGTGGTGGTAGGGCTTTTTGTCAAAACTCACGTGGCTAGCCACCACCCTCAAGTTGAAAATCTGCCGCCAAATACCAGTAGGTGTGTTTCAGCAGCTGCACTTGAGAGCCAATTCCTACACAGGATCGTGTCTACCAACTTGGGCTATATCGTCACTTAAGATCAAGTTAGATTATAGCCATAACGCTAAACCTTAACTTAAAAAAAAATCTTGTCGCATGTGGGAAGTTTCATTAAATGTACAAATAATAAAAGAATCAAATATAATTGGTTAATATACATGTAATATTCTCGTGTGCATATTAAAGCCAATAAGGGAGGTATAACTAGAATAGGGACATAATCCAGTCCCCGGATTCCGTCACACGAAAACACGTTACGGTCTGCCTTCTACTTTTTCATTTATAATTTACGACGTCATGTCACACAATATTCATTTCTCCGTGCTTTTATACGTTACGACTAAACGTACGTACGACACGATAATCGTCTCCGATTCGGTCGTGTCAAGAACTCATTGTATTGGTGCGCTGAGGCGTATTACGCTCCGTGAGAAGTAATACGTTAGCGGATCTGGTCTCATTATTACAAATTTTTTAAAAGCAAAGCGATAGTACAAACCGCAATACATTTGCTTCGAAATGGCAAATTCGTATTGTCATATATTTTAATGTTAAATTTGTCAACTTAGTGCCGTTACATTTTTCCAAAATCTATACATATAATAGCAGTGTAAATAAATCGTGCCTGTAGTTTTCAAATATATATTATTATTATTTTTTGTAAATAATTAAAAATTAGTGTGATAATATAAATAATAATCATTTTCAAAAATGTCTGTCTGTGTGTTATAATGTACAATGTTTACGATAAAACGTCACCAAAACATTGTGGGGAAACCATAAAAGGGAGGTAGGGCTCTTTTAATGCCCACTTAGCTAGCTACCACCCTCAAGTTGTAAATGTGCCGCCAACTACCAATGGGCTTGTTCCAGCAGTTGCACTTGCGAACCAGTCACTTTAAAAAAAGGCTGGCAATGCACCTGCGATTCCCCTGGTGTTGTAGGTTTCCATAGACGGCGGTGATCACTTACCTTCAGATGACACGTCAGCTCGTTTACCCCTATTCCACAAAAAAAATATTGTTGAATTAATTCATTAATTAGCTTTTTTAAATGTTCCGGTTAATTACTATCGCTTCTCGATTGCTAATCTTAATTTTGACATGTAAACTATATTACCATGGATACATGTCAGAGGTTACTCATCGTATGCGACAACCGTAAAGCTCGGTTGAAATTTTATATTATCGTGTCACAATCGTATCGTGTCATGTAAAACTAAACATTAGTGATCCACCTTCGTGGGAGCAAACTAATAAAACGGGACGAATCACAAAAGCCTGTGGGACAATAGCCGCACGTATTCTCCGCCGGAAGTTGGTGCCCGATACCGGATGTTGTCACGTGACGTCAAAACATCGGCAAATTCACATCCGAGATGTGATTTTATACGCGAACATTATTCTTGGACACTTTATGGACGGATTTAACGACAACGCTTCTAATAAATGTAATTCGGTCGTAATATTTCGCTGATTGTTTTCGGTTTTATTTTTATTATTATTGCCCCGTAATGTAATTAACCTTTTGTCATATCTAATATATTTTTTATGTTACTTTTTATTATATTATCAATAGCATACTTGAACGTTTGTCACGCTAATTTTTATAATAACCAAGTTATGCGAGATACATATGCCATTCGTCGTCGCTGGCGCAAGGTGGCAGATGGCAGAGAGGTTTTAGTGGGTATGGTATTCTCGGTGCCTCCTAAAGTGCGAGTCTCACATAAGCCTCTCAGTCCCTCTACACTGCGAGGCTATACGCCATTTCCCATGTAAAAAGAAATTCTACATGGCAACATTACTTATACCTCGACAGATGAATATACACTGGATGCTACAGAAACATGACTAATCAAACGAGGGTTGCCACCATGGGCATAGTGGTCAGGACTCTGTCAGACCAGAATCAATAAACCCTGCTATCCCATTTGATTAACTTGAGAGAAATGACCTATCAACTTTTCTCCTTATACACACATCACTCTAAAACTGTAGCATATTTTTTTTTTATACTTATGGTTTTAGCGTTATGGCCATCATCTCACCTGATCTTAGGTGACAATACGGCCCAAGTTGATAGACACACTAAACCTGTGGAGGAACTGGCTCTCAAGTGCTGCTGCCGGAACACACCTATTGGTATTTGGCGGCAGGTTCACAACTAGATGGTGGTAGCTACCCAGGCGGGCATTAGAAAAAGCCCTATCACCATGCTATGGTTTCCTCACGATGTTTTCCTTCACCGAAAGCTCAAGCTCATTGTAGGTGCTTGGGTTCGAACCCACGTCCCTTGACGCAAAGTCGTACACACTACCAATGAGCTATCATCGCTTCAATTAGTACTGAAACTTAGCACTGTGGTACCAAATATCATGGGTTAACATTCAGAATGCTACTATTCTGTAAAACGAAAGAGTCATATTACAAAATAGTTGAAACAGACAAACGTAAATACACTAGATGGACCAGAAAAAAATGGACTTCGAAAATAATCTCATTAAAACGTTATTGTATTGTAGAATCAAAGCGTGAATAGGTCTTTAACTAAAATTAAGCTATAGACCGCTCATATAATATGGTTCCAAGGAGTAATTAAATCCAATTCATGAATATGAAAACGTAAAGGGAAATATAACATGATTTTAAGATATCAGAATAAGCCCACAACATGTGTACTTGATATCGTAGTTCGGAAGTAGGTCGTTGGTCCGCACTCTTCATTCGCCACACGAGCACACTTGAGAAGTTTCGAGGTCTTCCAAGTAAGGATGCTCGTTGTGGCCATCATAACCTTCTGACTGTGTTTGTCAAGGCTTCTCTTTTACAACTCAACATATGTATCCTATATTTTGGTACTGTATTTTCTGTGAAGTTCACTCCGGAAGTTATCCTCAAAAAATAGGAAAATGGTAATTAATAGGAACGTTTGTTTATATAACGGTCTTTCACGGTATCAAATATAAAGAGTTTATTTTAAAATATATTTCATCTTCAATTAACCTTTTAGGCTGTTCATTGTACCTTTATAGATGCCAATATTTAACCACAATCTCATATGATTTAAGTAGTCGATGATAACAGAATGGAAGTGTAGTGCATTACACGGGACTTGACGTACAGAATCATTCGTAAATAGCATTCGATAATAACGTATTGCAGAAAGAATACAGTTTCCAGTGAAAGCTTATTATGATCATCAACACTTTGCATGTTCAAAGGAAGTACATTTCAGCAGCGTAGAAGGAAGTTCAGTGTAAGAATTTAAAAGTTATAAAATTATGCGACGGAGACAAATAATCCACATACAATATTTTTGATTTCTATATTAATAATAAAGCATACCGTGAATGTAACTTTTAAGAAATGTTTAGTCTACATTTATTTATTTATTTGGGAAACATATAGTTGTTTATGCTTATAAATGTATGAACAATAAATTATTATATTCCAATGAAGTTTCCATATATATCATAAAACATACAATGTCAAGCGTAATATTAGATATTAATCTATTAAAAATTAAATAAAAACAACAATTTGCGGCGAAGAAAACAAAAAATAATAATAAAATGCGACACAATACAATTACAACATTTTCATAAGATAAAGAAGTATTCCAAATATAAGATATGATAAGAAAATAAACTAAGAAAATTAAATTTAAACTACATACACAAACCATTTCAACACCCATCACTTGTGCATTTCATTTGTATAACTCTCACTTTTTGTTTTAATTATTTTCTTATATGCGGTAATCGAGTGACTAAAAAAGTCGATATCGTTAAAATACATATTTTAAGAGTTACAGACTCTAAATAAAAATTTATTAGATATAAAATTACTTTAAACCTACATATTGGGTTTATTTACGACTATATTATGTGTATAGTTGGTAACGAGATTAATAAGACTAAGAATTATGATTTCGTTCACAGGTGAACGGGTTTTGGGGACTCCCGGCGTTCGTTTGCGACGTGTACATCGCAATGGACGTCACATCGTCTACATCAAGTATATTCAACCTAGTCGCTATATCCGTAGACAGGTGAGTATAGTAGTTAAAATTAACCTACATTTGGAATACAGACATTTTCAAGACCAATCCTATCGCATAAGGGGAAAATCAGAAATATGGGTTTTTGATGGCGTTTATGTAAAATTGCCAATACGTTTCAATAGTATAGGTGGTGAGATCACATTTGAAGCGATATAGCTCAGTGGTAGTGTGCACGACTTCGCGTCAAGGGACGTGGGTTCGAATCCAAGCACCTACAATGAGCTTGAGCTTTCGGTGAAGGAAAACATCGTGAGGAAACCATAGCATGGTGGTAGGGCTTTTTCTAATGCCCGCCTGGGTAGCTACCACCCTCAAGTTGTGAACCTGCCGCCAAATACCAATAGGTGTGCTCCGGCAGCAGCACTTGAGAGCCAGTTTCTCCACAGGTTTAGCGTGTCTACCAACTTGCGCCATATCGTCACTTAAGATCAGGTGAGATTATGGCCCTAACGCTAAACCTTAAGTATAAAAAAAAACTATCTCTTCTGATTCTATTGATGCATTATGAAAGGAAGAAAGTTTCAACGGTATCCACCACACAGCACGTGATGATTACAAAATAATATAAAAATAATAACCGAACGTAGCAGCATAAAAACAAACAATGTAAAGTGTGGATTTTATTTTCGTTGGAATACAGGGCAAACGAACAAGCGTGTCGTCTGATGGTAAGTGATCACCGCCGCCCATGGATACGTACTACACCAGAAGAACCGTAAGTGCATCTGCCGAGACACATCTATTTGTATTTGGCGGCAGATTTTCAACTTGAGTGTGGTACCTACCCAGGTAGGTGTTAGAAAAAGCTCTACCACCATGCTATAGTTTCCTCACAATGTTTTCCTCCACCGAAAGCTCAAGCTCGTAGTAGCTGATTGGGTTCGAACCACGGACCTATCACCGCTTTGAAATTTATACCACTCTCAGCAAAACACTGATACAGTGCAGTATTACGGATTGATTTGTGACCAAACAGTATTTATTTTTATTTTATTCTATTTTACAAGGCACTGATACAGATATGAGATTAAATACAAAAACAACTTAATTCTAGATAACATTTTAAATCCCATACTTTATTACATTAGTGCACAACTTACACAGTTAGGAACTTTTATTATGAGTGAACATGAAAAGAATACAGATTACATAAATTGTAATATTTTTTACTGAAATTATAATATTTTAAAGAATTTTGAACGTAAATGTACAGAAAACAAAAACCCTAGTAAAAATTGGAGATGTAGCATCAACCAGTTACGCAATTAAACTATTGAATTTTACTAAGCTATTGAAGAATATGTCGTGCTGAACATGGCTTTCATTGTAGCGCCTACACATTCTATAAATCGGATTATTCTTTGACACGTTACTATTACAGTTATGTTCAGTTAGTTCTTTATCAGCTTTCTCTTAGATTCTGACTTTTGACGATACAGTTCTGAACATATCTCGCTTTTACTATGAGCTCTCATATATGCTAATGAAACTTTAGGTAAGAAATTTGAATTACAAACATTCGCTAATGTGCCCTTGTGCAGCGAGCTTAGGTGTCATAATTTAGAACTATTCAGTATCACTCACATTAATCTAACTCGAGTAAAGATTAAGCCATGATAGCTCAGTAATAGTGCGTACGACTTTGCGTCACGGGACGTGATTTGGAATCAAACCACCTACAATGAGTTACAGCATTCGGTGCAGGAAAACATCGCGAGGAAACCATAGCATGGTGGTAGGGTTTTTTCCGATGCCCACCTGGCTAGCTACCACGCTCAAGTTGAAAATCTGCCTCCAAATACCAATAGATGTGTTCCGGCAGTTGCATTTGAGAGCCAGTTCCTCCAAAGGTTTAGCGTGTCTACCAACTTGGGCCGTATCGTCACTTAAGATCAGGTGAGATTATGGCGATAATAGTTATTAATAATTTAGTGTCCCGTTATATTAGAATTGAAAAGACCACGAGAAGTGCACGTGAGACGTTTAAAATGCAATGTTCATTAACATCCCAGGTACATAGCGGTCACGCAGCCTATAAAATATGCGAAACACAAGAACAATCGACGTGTATGGTTTACTATAGTCCTCGTGTGGCTGATATCGGCGGCGATAGGTGCTCCCATAGTCCTCGGGCTCAACGACACCCCGGACAGGAACTTCGACGAGTGTCTCTTCAATAGTCAAAACTATATCATCTACTCTTCAATGGGGTCTTTCTACATCCCCTGCATTATGATGATGTTCCTTTATTATAATATATTTAAGGTAAGCTTTCCAACTATTAAACAAGTTATACAAAGCCAATTTATGTGAAGGCAAATATATCTTTTGCGTGATAACAATTGATGATTTCGAATGAAATTTAGAAAGGTATATAGAAAAGTGATAATGTATATTCACTTTACTCCGCAGTCATACATTGCGGAAATTAAAAACAAAATCGATCAATGTTTTGATAAGACCAATTTCTTTTTTTTTCATATTTACTAACCAATCTTAAATAAGACAACGTAACCAAAATGTAATGAGATTTCGTTCAATTGAACTAATTGATCAATTCATTGAATTGAGATACCGATGGTTCAATGGTAGAGCATCAGGACACGGTTTTGATCGACTTGAGTTTGGAGTTCTATAACTTAAGCATGTTAGTGCAGTACTTTTTTTTTACTATTATACTGCTAACTTGATTCTCAAGTTGAAAATCTGTAACCAATGTGCACTCTCTGAAAGTGAAAATCTGTACTCTTAAGAACCAACTTAACTATTAGGTTTAACGTGTCAACATCGTAGGTCACATATACAGGAAAAATAGTATCAATAATTTTAATTTCTGAGACTGATAGAGAGAATAAGGAAAAGCCCGTTTTCTTAACATCTTAAAACAGTGAAAATGATTCGATATAAAATTTTATTTTTTCTCTTTAGTTAGTTTAGAGACCCATGCCCGAAAAGGACATGTCAGTCGCATCGTACACTGACCTTGTAGTATACATAAAATGTAAATGCCAACTGTTGATGATTAATAAGTAACTTTCTTTCATTCACCACCAGATCTTCAACTCTACCAGATCTTCTTCTTAGCCCTTATCCCACCTGGTTAGGGTCGACACAACATGTTTCCTTCTTCTATACTACTCTATCAGCCATTATCACAGTATTTATTCCTTTTACACATATCATTTCTCACCCAGTCCATCCATATCTTCTTCAGCCTTCCTCTTCTCTTACATCCATTCACCTTCATACTTAACATTCTTCTAGTTATATGGCTTTCAATCATCCCTTATTATAGCATTCTCATACCACACTAACCTATTTCACCATAACTGGTGTTATTTTCATGATACAAACAATACTACCAGACCTATAGATTTGAGTTTCCTGTTACAACGTAGATACCTATTAAGAACAGATTTTATCCTCGAGCGTTGTTATCGCAATGTTATATATACACATGAAGTCGACTCTCATCTCTAGTCGGTAGCATCTGTCTTTGTATTCCATCGTACTTATCATTCCTTGCAGTGTATTTCCCCGTAGCAAATATAAAAGTGTATTTTAAAATGCTTACTTTTATTGTTTCATAGAGCACTCTATTTTTATAACAGCTCTCAACTCCTCCTAACCGAGAGCTTTAAGTATATTATATAGAATGAGATTTTTTACAAAGCTTATAACCGTACAGCAGAAATGTTTAACGCCCGCTAAAGGGTTTACGAGATTAAAGTGAAATTTTTATTTTTATCACCCAGTAAAAACTTATCCATATTAAATTCTTAGAACTTGGAGCTAAATACGTATTCAACGTATTATATGTGTGGCTGAGAGATCTCGTACAAACCACTGTAATTTCGAGTACCACTGTAAAGTCGATTTTCGAGGGCTTAAATAGGTTTGCAGTAAATGTCTCAGTAAGAGTACAACAACACTATATGAGATAGTAACATTAAAATAAGTCTTCTACTTGAAGATTGGTAAATTAAATCTAAAATAAATATTTATAGAAATCTATTTACAATTTAAAATGGTGATAATGAGAGCATATTTATATTTTCTGTGTTTATTTAATTACTAGAAGTCCGAAATCGGTATTTTTGTCGTATTAGTGAAATTTCGAAACAAGTGTCATAATATATAATACATATTTTATAGTTTGCAAGTTTAGCGTTATGACCACAATCTCATCTGATATTAAGTGATAATGTGGTCCAAAATGGTAAGCATTGCTAAGCCTAGTGAAGGTTCTGGCTCTCAAATGCAACTGTCGCAATACACCTAGATATAAGTATCTGGAGGCAGATTTTCAACTTGAGGGTAGTAGTTAGCCAGGCGAGCTTTGAAAAAAACACTACTACCCTGCTATAACTTAATCACAATGTTTTCCTTCACCGAAAGCTCAAGCTCGTTGCGGGTTGATTCGAACTCACGTCCGTTGATGCGGCATCTGCACATCCAAACCTGGTGCCTGAAGTAAAAACTGCTTTCCGAGATTAGAAGCTTTTTTTATGGAATAGGGGGCAAACAGGCAGGAGGCTCACCTGATGGAAAGTGATCACCGCCGCCCATGAACACCTGCAACACCGGAGGGCTTGCAAGTGCGTTTCCGGCCTTTAAGGAAAGAATACGCCCTCTTCTTGAAGGTTCCCAAATCGTAACGGTTCGGAAAGACCGCCGGCGACAGCTGCTTCCACAGAGTGGCTGTGCGAGGTAGGAAGTGCCTTATAAATCGCACTGTTGTGGAACGCTGTACATCGAGGTGGTGTGGGTGAAATTTATGTTGGTTTTGAACAGATACTGCAAAAGATAGTAAAAGGTATTGAGTGGTTAATTTTGCAGGCTTTAAGAAACAGAGCTAAGAAACAGAGGGCAGCCAAAAAGCCTCCAGTATCCGGTGACCCCGTCACGGGGCCGACTGCTGCAGTCGTTATAGAAAACGTAGCTGAGACGAGACGGTTGGCAGAGACCGCACTTCATGAAGACAGGCCAACCAACACTGGCTCAGGGAGCAACGAAGATGACCACGAAGATAGGTCAGATTCATTGAAATCATTTTAAATGAAAAATGAAAGTTGGTTAATAAAAACACACTTGTGGTATGGGACTTCGGGAAGAAAGCCTTTTGCTTCTTGTAAAATAATAATTGATCGTGTTTCTTACTCCAGTATGTTCTAGCGCTACCTTCAAGGTAATAGTTTCTTGAAACTGCCCATAAATAAAAGGCACCATTTCTTATTAATTGTTTGTTTTAAGTGCGAAAAACGAAAGTTCTTTAAAAACGACTTAAAGAAGAAACATTTAGTCTTGTGATTTTTAGTCTGATATGATAACTTTCTATCGCAAAACTTTTTTTTTATATAATTAAGGTTTAGCATTTTGGCCATAATTTCGCCTGATCTTAAGTGACGATACGGCCCAAGTTGGTAGACACGCTAAACCTGTGGAGGGACTAGCTCTCAAGTGCAGCTGCCGGAACACACCTATTGGTATTTGGCGGCAGATTTTCAACTTGAGGATGGTAGCTAGCCATACGGGTAAAAGCCTTACCACCATGCCATGGTTTCCTCACGGTGTTTTCCTTCACCGAAAGCTCAAGCTCATTGTAGGTGGTTGGATTCGAACTCACGTCCCTTACACACTCGTCGTACACACTACCACTGAGCTATCATCGCTTCAAAAACTTCAAACACAAAACTTGACAAACAATCAACCTATAAATTATTATTCCTCCTATTTATGGAATCTCTGTGTTCCAGCAATTCCAAAAAAGGAATTTTCCCGAATGTTAGAAAAACGTTCATAAACTTATTATCTATTTTCCTCAAGCTTTGACAAGAGATCGGCAGACCTGGAGGCGGACGTCGACGAGTGCCACGTGATACCGAACGACCAGTCCACGGAATTCATGCTGGCTACCGTAGCCGAAGAAACCAACTAGTAAACATAATTTATTAATTAATTATTATAAATACATATTAAGAAGAGCTGCCTCAGCATAGTTTATCCTAACTCTTTTCACATAAAATGAATAGAAACCGTTTCCTTGAACAAGTACATAAACATGCCAATTTCATCAAATCGTGTTCGAGTTTATAATTTTAATTTATATAGATTACAAAACCGCAGCTTTTTATATAAAATCACATGAAATTCAACCAGTACTTTGCCTAAGTTGTGTGGACCGTCAACTTAGAAAGTGTGCATCAAAGTCTGACTCTGGGTTTTAAGAGAAATCCTAGCGTTTTATGGAAAAATATGTATCTTATTGTTTTATGTTGCACAGCATAGTGACTGCACTGGACCTGATGGTATATACAGTACAATCAATATCAGCGACGACTGACAGCGAACAGAATACACTGTCAGTCGCGGCTGTCAAGCTGGCCTGCTCTCTCTTTGAAGGACCCAATATCATAGGAGAATCAATATTTGTAGAACCATTGTCTTAAAATTCATCCAATAACTTACTCTATAGTGTACACGTTTACCGTTATGACTCTAATCTCAACTGGTATTAGGGTGACGATGTGGTTCAAGCTGGTGAACACGCTAAAACTATAAAGGGGCTGACTCCCAAGTGCAACTGCTTGGACACACCTACAGTGGTAGTGGTACTTGGTGGTAGATTCTGAACTTGAAATAGAAGAAGCTCTACCATCATGTGAAATAGTGGCATGCGTATATGAAACTATTGGCCTACGTATCAAAGTACAAGCCAATTATAATTAAAGAATTAGTGAACAGATTTTGCTCCATTACAGTTTAATTGTATGTATAGATTAATTCCGAATCGAGTTTCAGAGAGGCAGTAGATTATTTAGAAATTTCTAGTATCTGTGTAACCAATTAAACGCGCCGTTCGTCTAATTCAGTTACCGAACTACTACATAGTTATGTAAACTACTAATAATTAATTGTTGTAGAAAATCTGATCGTAGAGCTAATGAAAATTATAAATACTTTTAATAGGGATTTTTATACAATATAATGATTTCTGAAGCGATAATAGCTTAGTTGGTAGTGTACAGATACTGTGTCAGTGGAAACCGCCGCTTTCGGTGAAAGAAAACATTGTGATGAAACCAAAGCATGATAGTGGGGTTTTTCGGGGGATTTTGGGGGAAAAATACCTATAGTTATGTTTCGTTAATCGCAATTGAGAGCCATTATCTCCACTAGTCTTAGAGTGCCCTACCATCTTAGGCCATATCATTTCTTAATAGCTTAGATTATGGCCATAACGCTAAACCTAGATAAAAACATTGGTCACTAGACTTGAGGCACAATGTTAATGAATATTTTTTTATACTAAGGTTCAGCGTTTTGACCTCAACTTCAACTGCCGCAATACACGTATACGTATTTGCCGGCAGATTTTCAACTTGATGGTAGTACATAACCAGGTGGACATAACAAAAAGCTCCTATCACGATGTTTTCCTTTACGGATAGCTCAAGTTCTTTCTAGGTGGATTCAAACTTACGCCTCTGACGTGGCATGCTTACTCACTAGCGACTGAGTTATCATCAACTTTTACGAATCTACATTAATGCGAGCATATCCGCCGGTAAAAGCTCTAATATGGCAGGTTTCTGTTGTGGCATTGTATTTTATTAGCTTATTCGACACTACACAGAACATTTTGCAATTGATGTCGATAATCCGTATATTAGGGTAGCGCAAAAAAACCGACTATTTTTTTTTTCAGTCTCGAGTGAAAAAATGTTAGTTTTTGATGTTTTAAGAGCCCTCTACAAAGAACAACTAAAAAAAAATTTTAAGAGGACGCTCGAATTTTTTTTACATTTCAAATATCGTCAAAAATCGTTCTTTTTTATTTATTTATTTTCTCGTTACGGTAAGATTTTATAGACCAAAAAACAATAAGTTTCTGAAAGTTTCAGTTCAAAATTTAAGTTTTGAAAGGTGGCTCAAATTTTTTTTTAAATTATTAGTTCATTACTTTAGATTTTTTCGAGCGACCTTTTAATATTTAAATTCCATACATTTTTTTTTCTTTTATTTATTACAGTAATAGATAAACATTAAAAAAAAAAAAACGATTTTTGACGATTTTTGAAATTTAAAAAAATTTGGAGCGACCTCTTAAATTTTTTTTTTTAGTTGTTCTTTGGAGAGGGCTCTTAAAACATCAAAAACTAACATTTTTTCACTCTAGACTGAAAAAAAAAATAGTCGGTTTTTTTGTGCCACCCTACCGTATATATTGCAATGTCGAATCAGCAAATTTGTCTTCTTAGATAAATGCAAAACGACTTAGAGAAAAGAAGCAATGCATCGCTTTACATGGTAACAACATATTCTCGTTGTCAAAACTCATCGAGACATCTGTTGAAGAGTATAATGTGTTTTTACAAAAGAGATAATGAATGATAACGCTCGTTCTAAGTGGAATGGTTACGTATATAGTCGGAATAGTTGTTACAGAGGATTTCAAACCTTCCCATTTAGTTCACAAAAGATTTCCGATTCCCCGGCGTATGCCAGTCGATCCCGTAATTGGGTTGATTGAATAATAGACGTTATTATTATAGATTGCTCTTACAGCTAAGTTTCTACAAGAAATGAACTGTATCGAATCTCGGTGTGGAACTTGTATATACTAGATATATTCTTTGTTTTCTAAGAACACAAGATTTCACAGAGCGAGAGTTCTTCCTTTGAATAAAAAAAAAACAATGTATATAAAAATTACTGTATTTTTTTTTTTTGGAGTAATTAAGGAGCACGCCTGTCATCTGATGGTAAGTGGTCACCGCTGCCTATGGACACACATAACACCAGAGGAAACGCCGGTGCGTTGCCGGCCTTTATTAGAGGAACTGGCTCTCAAGTGCAACTGCCGGAACACACCTAATGGGTATTTGGCGGCAGATTTTCAACTTGAGGGTGGTAGACAGCCAGGCGGACATTAGAAAAAGTCCTACCATACTATAGTTTCCTCACAATGTTTTCATTCACCGAACCTGAAGCTCATTGTAGGTGGTAGGATGCGAACTCACGTCCCATGACGCGGCGGTCCTACACGTTACCACTGTGCTAACATAGCTTTAATTTCTTTGGCAAATTGGGTAATATTGGCACTAATAATCTTTCTAAAACATGCGAAAAAGTAACGAGAAATACAGTAAAAAAGCTTTTATCTGCGTAGTTATAAAAGTAGACATTTCGACAGTCGAGATTTCATCTTTATTAAGATTGTAAATACATAAGCCAAATTCTGAAAGTCTTCATATTGTATTCCCTCAGTGGTTTATACGACTTTGAACTCGGTCAAATATTTGTCTCCCATTCTGCATAGTTTTAACAGTACATCGCCTATTTATGTGTAATCTAAAGTGTAACTTGTAAGCATTTCAAAATAATTCATAAGTTTTTGATAAGATGATTGAATTTGATTGAAGCGATGATAGCTCAGTGGTAGTGTGTATGACTTCGCGTCAAGGGACGTGAGTTCGAATCCAAGCACCTACAATGAGCTTGAGCTTCCGGTGAAGGAAAACATCGTGAGGAACCCATAGCATGGTGGTAGGGCTTTTTCTAATACCCGCCTGGGTAGCTACCACCCTCAAGTTGTAATAGGTGTGTTCCGGCAGCTGCACTTGAGAGTCAGTTTCTCAACAAGTTTAGCGTGTCTACCAACTTGGGCCGTATCGTAACTTAAAATCAGGTAAAATTATGGCCATAACGCTAAACCTTAAGTATAAAAAAAAGTTATGATATGATAGTAATACACTGAAGCTCTTGAAAACTACATAAGGTAAATTATTTTTCATGGATTAAGCTCTTGATGAACCAATCGTTTGGGTATATGATGTGTAGTAAATTATAGTGTTAATATCTATGTTTTCTTCCTACAGTACACCGAAGAAACACATGAAAACTCAACCAATCCCGGACCCAAACGGGAACAATGATTCAGGTTATGCTCCGTCCAACCTCGAAGATACAATACGGGAACACGTCTCGCCGCCCGCTTCACCCAGTTTAAAGGATGCGACGGTACTCAAAAACATAGGCTGCGACGGATCGAAATGGAGGAAAAACGGAAAGTCTGCAAAATTAAACGAATCTAGGTACAGAACGATTTCACTATGGCACCAAATGTGTGATACATTGCGGTAACTGTAAAAATGCAATCTAAGCTAAAGAAAAGTAACTAAAGGTTGCGTTAATAGTACCTTTTTGATAGGTTTAGCGTTATACCTATAATCTCAGCTGATGTTAAGTGACAATCGCTAAACCTGTGGAGGGACTGGCTCATAAGGGCAACTGCCGGAACACGCATATAGATATTTGGCAGAAGATTTAAGAGTGGTAGCTAGCCAGGTGGGCGTTAGAAAACGCCCTATCACCGTGCCATGGTTCATCACAATGTTTTCCTTTACCGAAAACTTAAACTCATTACCGATAAATTCGAACACACGACCCTTAAGACGTGGGTCCATACACACTACCGTCTCTAGTATTAAACGTTTTAAAGGGTATGAAATATGTGATAATGCAATAATTAAAATCACTTAATTAGTATCAGTAAAGGAATTTATATTAAAAGTAACTAATTTAGTTTTATCTTATTTAAGAAATACAGTAATAGGATACTGATATGTTACCAAGTGGTTTACATATAATGAAATATATATATATATTTTTTTTCTTAGAAATGTATCACTAGCCCTCCGTTCGGAAGAGGACCTCGAGGCAAGTACATTCGATTTACGTGACGGATCGAACACTAAAAAGGAACGTAAAGCCAGCGCAGCCACAGCGAGATTCACCATTTACAAAGCGAACAAAGCGAGTAAGAAGAAACGAGAGAAATCCTCAGCCAAAAAAGAAAGAAAGGCCACGAAAACTTTAGCGATAGTTTTAGGTGAGTGGTAAAGAGTTTTCGACGAGTTTTTTTTTTTTTTTTTTATAAGACTTAAAGCTCTTCGTAACGCCGGAAGTTGATGGACCGCTAAAGTTCCGCTTAGGAACTTTCACCGAATGGATACCCAGTTCGGAACGAATCATAATATACTTTGATGATCGTTCGGGCAAGTTTGCATTTGAATATAAAACGTTTTCAAGTAAATTCAAACGGTACGGACATAGCCTGTGTTTTTTTTTCTTTTAAATAATTGCTTAACTTTTCCTCTTCAAAAATATTCTATATTTAATCAGGTTATTTCATTATATCGGCATTTTAAATGCTACAAAAGTATTCTTAATAAAGACAAAAGGTTTATTATTATTAAATACTTCTAGTTTTCCTGAAGAAAAGAGTGCAATAAATATAAAAAAAAAACACACACACACAATTTTCTAGGCGTTGGAACAATATATTCAATAGTTTGGCTTAAAGTAATTACCCTGCAGATGACAGAACTTGGACAAATACGATCTGATTATAATGACGACCAACGAGAGGTCAATGATTCATTTGAAGTAATCGATGTCACGCAAGGCCGCTTATCAACAGATATACTATGATTCCGGAACTAACAAACCAGATCTTCTACTACCTTGTATTATAAAGCTTGTGCGTCGACTGCTATGTCTACTATTGTATATATACTATAGTAGAAGATGGTTGTTGTACGTGATAGTTCAATTGGTAATACGGACCCCGCATCAATGGACGTGAGTTCGAATCCACCCGCAATGAGTATCAGCTATCGGCGAAAGAAAACATCAAGATGAAACCATAGTATGGTGGAACGGCTTTTTCTTACATTACGGATATTACATTAAAAAAAAAACCAATTAGGTTTTTCGTTAAAACTATGATCAGTCACTTGAGATCAGGTGAGGTTTTTGTAATTACTTCTAGGGTACTACCACCCTCAAGTGGAAAATTTGCCACCAATTACCTATACGAGTGATTCGCCCTTTGCACCTGAGAGCCAGTCCCCCCAACGGTTTAGCGTGTCCACAATATTGGTTGACATAATCACTCAACTAACATCAGGTGATATTGTGATCACAACGTTAAACCTACACGTGATCTATATACAATCATCCCCTAAATAAATCCTGCTATAGAAAAGTTTTCACTCAACTAAACTTATTTTCAAAAGCTTCGGAAAACTCTTTTGGGGATTCGTAATAATGATTATTATATTAAACGAATTTTTCTACCCAGGCGTCTTCCTGTTCTGCTGGGCGCCGTTCTTCACTTGCTCCGTCCTCGGCGCCATCTGCGATAAGTTCAATCTCCCCTTCTCGCCGGGAGTCACAGTTTTCATATTAACAACGTGGCTGGGCTACATCAACTCGTTCCTGAATCCGGTCATCTACACGATCTTCAATCCCGAATTCCGGAAGGCGTTTAGGAAAATACTGCACTGCGGCACCTAGCCCGCGGACTATTTGGTCGTGTTCACACAATAGATCTTATGTTTGAAATATATACATATTCTATAGATCCTTTCTACCAATTCACTTAAACATATTCTTTATTTAATATATAAGAATATTATGCTGTTTTCTCTATTTTCCTTTATAGCGTAAAGGAAAAGGGAATCAAATTGTATCAGTCCCAAAACATGCTTGACCTTTAAGAAAACTCATAATTTCTTGTATGAACTACAACGAAAGTTTTACTTACATAAGATCTATTGAACGACCAAATCATGACGAATGTACTACAATGTAAATATACAATTCAATGTTATTTGTACATAGATATGTGTACATTTCAATGAATTTAGACTTTCCTATCGGTAGGATATCAAATAATAGATATGAATTACTGTGTGAATTTCAGTATGATAATGCTCTAAACAAATATCAGTATTAATTCAATAAACAATAATTGTCCGAAATATACTAGTCTTAGGTAAGATATTTAATGGAATTTTAAAAAAATAGGTATATCAAATACTGTGTCTTTAATTTCCATCTAAGGCAGATTGTAATAAAGATTGAATTTATTGTTAGTATATTATAATGTGCTGAGTCGAGTCTATGAATCTGTTACAGTTTGGTACAAATTCTCTCTCTTTTATATGTACTTATTTAATATAGAATTATGGTTGTGATTATTTCTTATACTTGATTTATATTGTTTAAAGTTCATATTAATATTATAAAGAGTTGCGTTTTGTTTGTTTAAACGCGGCAATGTTAGGAACTACAAGTGGAAATTCCCAAAAAAAAAATTGTATTTGAAAGAGTAAACATTGAAATGGCTTTAGGCAATTTAACATCACGCTAACAAATTAGGAGAAACGCTGTTTCGAAAAAAGTTTTTTTTTTTACCTAATCTTAAGTGACGCTACGACCCAAGTTGGTAGACATGCTCTATATCTCATGCAATTAAATGAATTAAAATAATAACGATTTCGAATTCGATATTTTGTAATTTCTACTATCACTTTGCCTTTACGAAACACGTACTTAATTAAGTACTCAATTAAGAGTCCAACTGCAATAAACACAAATTCGCTAACGACTATTCATTTTGAGAAGCCATGAAAAATTAAATCTCTGTAACGATTTATTATACTGACTGAAGGGCGCGTCGCTTACATTATCAAGTAAAATAATTGGCGGGACTGACTAATTGGACAAGGGTACGCGAGATACATACATATATTATAGTACAATATATATGTACTTTCATTTATTATGAGTGTTATTTCCGGGGGACATGAACAATTAATTACTCACCTTAAATGAAAGTTGATCATTAGAACAAAGCTCGAATTTCAATAATAATACTTTTAAAATGCGACTCTTCGACGGTGTCAGTTAAATTGAGAAAGTTCCTACAATATTACGATTTAATTCCATATTTTCTTACCCTACATAGTTAATACATTTCTCTTATAACCATGAATAGGAATAGTAGATCATATTTGCATAAACTTCTAGAATAATCGTAGCAATAAATATTGTATCACATCTTCCTTAAACTCTTGAAATAATAAAAACCATTTACTTTTTACATTGAAAATTTATTAACTTATACTTGATATAACTCATTTTAGTACGAAATCTAAAAATAATATTTTTCTTATAAATAGCAATAAATTAGGAATCCTTTAAACTGTAAAAATGCATTTTTGTTTTGGCTAAAGTTTATAAATGTTTCAGAATTTTGAAGAGAGATAAGAATATATATTCAATATTTCATCAAAGTTTAAATGAAAAAACTCTAACTGTACCAAATCTTTGAAACTTAGATATCGATATATACATTTTGTAATATAAAAGTAGAAATAAATGAGATTGTCTGTAAGAAGACCTCAAATGCACTGCGTGATTTGATATTGTAGTATGTAAAATAATATGCCAAAGTATTAATTAATATTGATAATAATTTCGATCATATCAACAAAGTAGATAACTCTAGAATAGATTAGTTAAATACTAGATGAAAATGTATAATGAAAAATAATAATGCAATCAATGATCTTCCAGAAGTACTAACGCAATAAACAAGTTTCTCTGAAACTGAAACGATTCAGTACTTAGATGTGATATTATTTGTGTTTATTTTCTAAGTAGGTTATTATGATCTCATGCTAAAAAGCTCAAAAGCGATATTTATAAATGGTAGCTTAGTTTAAGGACTTATGGAAAGTAACAGCCCAATTCCATACGCAAACATTCTAACCCAAGAACTGTTTTCTTTTATAATGCAAAATGGACAAGAAAAACGAAGCTGTCCGAGATTTTGCGAACGTATATTTGAATCAAGGCTTTCTTACAAAATTTTGTGCATTTATACCAAAGTTATTTTGTCCTAATACGTCTTAGCGCAAAGTCTTTAGCAAAAAAAGCAGTCCTAAAGCTCAAAGTCATACAAAATTTATGCTCAAAATCAAATGTATCTATATGCTCATACGTTATAAATATTAAGTTAGTAAATTAACTGATAACTTTAAATGACTTGTACCATTGTGAATATGTAAATAAAATTATATTACTACTTCGTTAGTTAAGTATAGGTAATATTTAAGAAATAAATATTAATATACTCATTGTAGTGTCCCACCGAAACACTTAAAAAAGCTTTGTATTTTGATCTAATATTTGAAAGTTTTAGGCTATGAATTTATAAAAATCCTTATCTAATACTCATCTTGAGCTTGTAGGAGAATTTCTTGGGCTGGGAGATTTCGGTAAACTTACTCATTGCAGCGACAGAAAAGCTTTTTTATGACACTGTCCTTTACTTTTTGAGCCATTTTGAGTTACGTTCCAATAATGGGAAATTCTTATGTTTGTTTTAAAAGCTCATCGTGGTTTTTTTATATAGTTAAGGTTTACTGTTATGGCCATAATTTCACCTGATCTTAAGTGACGGTATGACCCAAGTTGGTAGACACAATAAACCTGTGGAATGACTGGCTCTCAAGTGCAACTTCCGGAACACACCGATTGGTATTTAGTGGCAGATTTTCAACTTGAGGGTGGTTGCTAGCCAGGCGGGCATTAGAAAATGCCCTACCAAAAAGACACCTTCACCTAAATTACATGTCTCTGGTTCTATTGATTTAAACAATACATTATTTGTTAGGCTTAATACCTTATTGAGTATACAAAGGTAATGAGATAACTGTTAGATAGTGAAAATCGTCGTTTAAGAAACAACAACGACTGAGTAAAAAAACAAAAGGTTTTACTTTTAAATTTAATTAGATGAACCTTCTCATGAGGCATTACAACTGCTTAATTGTAAAGCAAATACGTTCATTCGATTAATTGTTCGCTAATATGTCAAATATATTAGGTTTATTAGATCAATCAATTCCATATTCCAGTGCCAAATCTCATGTTTATCGTAATTCTAATTTATGGTATTAAATTATATTTGTAATGAAGCTTCCTATAACAGGGCTCTGAAGTTCGAATACGCAACGTTTTTGTGCGACGGTCGTTTGGGTAAAGTTAGCTCAAGGCGACTATGGAAGTGTGAGAGATATGGTATTGCTTTTTTGTAATGTTGCTATTATTGTGTTGCAATGGAAAGTGTTGCCAATTTCCCATTTTTGTATACAATTTATTCAATTTTAATTTCAGTTTCACTACCAATGGATACTTTTTAATGTCAGTCTGGGTAACATATTTCTCGTGTTAAATATACATATAATTGGCAACACTGCTCTTTTGCATCGCGACAATGTTTACAGACCCAAATACATTTTACATAAATAAATGACGAGTCTATAATGTTTTTTTAATTATTTGTACTACGCTTATGTCTGTAAATATGTTTATAATTAATTATACTTTAACTATTGAATAAAATAATCCATTAGGTTAGATTTATAATAACCAGTGTTTGAAATATATATTGTAAAAAGGGTTGTTTGTATATATGAAAAAGGTAAACTCCAACACCGTTTGCCCAATCTCTATTCAGTATATTTAAATAATTTTTCGTGGGGATGATTTATTTTTTTTTCCTAAAGGGAATAAAAAATAATGTATTCTCGTTGTAATTAATGCAAAGTGTGCGATAATATCTAAAAGGCTATATTTAATACGAAATGGTCATTCGGAAACCCCTCCATATTTATCAATGGTTAAAACAATCAACCGCGACCTCAAGCGCATGGTGGCAGGAATTTTTCTACCGCCCCACTGGCTAACGACTATCCTAAACCCGAAAATCTGTCTCCAAACACTATAGACGTGTTCCGGCAGATGCAGATAAGATCTACTAGGCTAATCGGTAACGGAAATCCATGGAATTATTAAAAAAAAAATCAGCAAACAGAAGTAACGTAGACTTGGTCTTGTAGCACTTATTCGAGCTGTCCACGAACGGAAAAAATGGGGGATACTGGGCCCCTCTAACGTGGACAACTTGATATGGCGTCTGCGATACGCAGTTCTATATCTTACCTTCGTCGCTGGTCAGCGTGTGATCTCGACGCTCGGCACTCCACTGTACTCTATGCACTGTGTGTTAGAGCTGCCGCCAACAAGTTACACTCCAATCAGCCCACTAACACCTCTCACCACTAATCTCAAGGCGCAGTCACAAATACATAGATCTGGTAATATGACCCTTCTTTGATCAGAATATTAATCACTTTTTCCGATCCCAATAATAAAAATACAATCACTACGACAATAAGAATGAGAATTTTTGATGTTTCCAAATGACGCATTTTATGTATGTTAAATATGTTTTTCCTCCCAACTAATAACATAAACGTGAATGCAAGTTTGTTTGTTAAGCTACTAAACCGATCATCATGAAACTTTGTACATATATTCTTGGAGGTATTATAAGTAACATAGGTTACTTTTTATTGAAAAAATATATATATATATTTTTACGAAAAATACAAAAACTTATTTTATGGTTTCAATGCGAGCGAAGCCGCGGGTAAAAGCTAGTCCTTTATAAATTTAGCGTTATATCCAGAATCTCATCTGATGTTAAACGATACTGTATTTCAAATCGATGTAGACATTGAGCCTAATTGGCAGGGTTAGCTTTCAAAAACAGCTGTCATAACACACCTATAGGTATTCGTTGGCAGGTTTTCAAATCGAGGCCGGTAGCGATCCAGGGGAGCGTCACGAAATACTTTGTTTTCAATACACGAATTTAACGTATCTCAATACATGAATCTACCGATGACAGCGAACTACGTGAAAATCTGCAGAGAAATTTAATTCACCACCGATTTTCAAATTTCATTTCTCATCCCAAAGCAGCTCTTTAATTTTATAGGGTTAAAAGTGTCCTACACTTTAATCCGTAGTACACATTATTAACGTATTTAATTTCAGCAAATTAAGCCCAGCATTTTTAGTATAATTTGTAATTATAATTTTCCAAAAATGTTACAATGTACAGACTTATCTCAATCACAATTTTGTTATTTGTATAGATTGTATTAACTTAATATAGTATATGTTAAGGAGACGTAGAAAGTTATTTTAGTATTAAGACGTTATATGTACGTTGCCTGTAAACTCAGAAGTACTATTAGATATAAAGCTTCGTCTACATGACAGCCATCTCTATGCACGGTTAGGCTCGCGCAAACTAGAGACCTATTAGGGAAATAATCCCGATTTTTTATTATTACGATAGCTACATATGTACGCAATGTTACTACTAGTAAATAGGGACTTTAAAAAAAAACATACTCGATACAAATATCTGTGGTTCAGACAAATAATCCACATGCCCTATCCGATGCCTTATGAATTTTGGCACGACGGTTGCAGCGAGGCATATGCTTTGACCACAAGTGTAACTGTGCAGTCCAATAACATAAAAAATATTTACTAATATTGTATATGCGGAAGTAAGTTTATTTGTTTGTAATTGTGGTAAAATTAAAGAATAAACTTGCTTGAAAGTTTTATTACATCATCCGATATTAACGCAAGCGAAGCCGCGGGTAAAAGATACAACTAAGATTAAAAAAAAAAACCTTGTTTTTCCGCTGTGCACACTCCTAGTCTGCACCGTTTTAATTTAATTTGTATTTTATTATTATTATTTATTGTACTCTTAATTGTGCATAATATAAATTGTTTATTGTCTTAATTTTTAATGCTCGCATGTGTTTAAAATTATTATTTTTCTTTCTTGTATAGTTAATATTTTAGTCCAATGGCCGTAATCTCACCTGATCCTAAGTAACGATACGGCCCGAGTTGGTAGACACGCTAAACCTGTCGAGGAAATGGCTCTCAAGTGCATCTGCCGGAACACACTTATTGGTATTTGGCGGCAGACCTTCATCTTGAAGGTGGTGGCTAGCCAGGCGGGCATTAGAAAAAGCCCTACTACCATGCTATGGTTTTCTCACGACCTTTTCCTTCACCGAAAGCTCAAGCACATTGTAGGTGGATTTGAAGCTATGTCCCTTGACGCGGAGTGCGTACACACTACACTGAGCTATCATCGCTTCTATATACATTCATATATATTTATTTTATAAATATAGTTGTTAAAATTACTTGTAACTATTATTTTAAAAAGATTTGTGACGTTATTGTAACTGCTAGGTCAGCTGCGGCAAACAGTAATGACTACACTTCCATGTTCCATCCATCCATCCATTAAACCGAAAGACGTCCACTGCTGGACATAGGTCTCCCTCAAAGACCTCCACGAAGACTGGTCTTGCACCACCCGCATCCAGCGGATTCCCGCGACCTTCACCAGGTCGTCAGTCCACCTTGTGGGGGGCCTACCCTCGCTACCTCTTCCGGTACGTGGTAGCCATTCGAGAACCCATTCACCCCATCGGGCATCGGTTCTGCCAGCAATGTGCTCAGCCCACTGCCACTTAAGTTTTACAATTCTTCGTACAATGTCAATTACTCTGGTTCTTCAGCGGATCTCCCCATTTTCCATGTCCCCGTTTTACCAGCCATCTTAATTTTATAAGTGAATTTTTTTCACCCGACAAACTCGTCGTACCGACACCGAAATAAATTCGATAAGTGGTAACGTGGCTACGTTAGATGTTAGAAAATACATCTCCATAATTATTATTTTTACCGAAAGTTCACGCTGATTTCGTGGTTCCGAACTCACATCACATGTGTAGACACGCAGTCACTGAATCATCATTATTATTTTTAATAAGTTTTTAAAGTTCGAACTTTGTACACTTTTTTTTGTTTTTTTTTTTTTTTTTTTATTGTGGTCTCTAGTTTGTACAATATATCCTTATTCTGAGCACACGGTCATACTACTCTAGCGACAGATTAAATATACAGTATTCGTTGTTTGCGCAAGTGTGTCACAGCACGGTGAAGTCTGAACGTATGGCTGGAATATTAATATAGAAAGTTTTGCAAAACACTCTAGCTCGTATGTCACCGTCGACTACCAATAAGCCGGTGGACGATATTTGTTCTAGAACTGTCCGTAATTACTAATATACTGAATAAGTCAACCCGTCTAATATAAGCGGAATAACTGATATTATAAGAACTTTGAAATTTATTTTATAATTAATATAAAAAAAAATGCTTATAAAATTTACTAGGCATAATGTGTACTAGGCTTTATGGTTATCGAGCGACGTTCGTATGTATCATAGACTGTAATTGTGACAAAAAAAAAACTAAAAATAAATAATATTAGTTAGCGTGTATCCGTAACGTTATGTCTTGGATAAAGTGTGTATCTCGTCTCTATATGTAAAATATAACAGTTTAACTTTCTATGCGAAATTGTGATGAATAAAACAATATAAATATATATTCTGTTTTTTAAATATATTTGTTTCATTTCTTCTCTGTGATTTTAAACCTGAATAGAGACTCCAAACTCTGCCTCCAGAGACAAGAGTCTGGTGTTCATTTTCCAGTGAAACTTGATAAGCAAAGGTGACCGGAATGTGTAAGCTGTCTCTTGTCTCTGGTATTATGAGTATTTGAGTGTCATCTTGATGTATTTTTAATGGGTATTTGATGGTGTTTCTAGCCTAACGAGTCTTCATATGACCCTCTCGTATTTCTTTACCATGAAAACAAAAAAAAAAAATATCTTATTATTATATTACTTTATAGACACATTATGTATACATTTCGTTATACAAGAGGCGAGGAAGCGACGATTGCTCAGTTCATAGTGTGTCCGCTGCCGCGTCAAGGGACGCTAGTTCAAATCCACCTGCGATGAGCTTGAGCTTTCGGTGAAGCGATACATCGCGATGAAACCGTAACATGTTAATAGGACTTTTTCTAATAAAAATGTTGAAAAATGATAAAAAGTTTTGTACACCCTAAATATAACTTAAAAAAAAATATTCAAGGATCGTTAGGAACTTTATTGTATGAATACATTTATTAAAGAAATAGATAACACAAAACTCGATCAACAAAACCATATATGTACAAAAAAAATGTTTCGCGTTTATAATATAAAATAATAGTTATACAATAAATTCCCTTATCACGTCCGTCTGTCTATAAGGACACGGTGGTAGGGCTTTTTCTAATGCCCGCCTGGCTAGCAACCACCCTCAAGTTGTAAACCTGCCGCCAAATACAAATAGGTGTGTTCCGGAAGCTGCACTTGAGAGCCAGTTCCTCCACAGGTTTAGCGTGTCTACCAACGTGGGCCGTACCGTCACTTAAGATCAGGTGAAATTATGGCCATAACGCTAAACCTTAAAGTATAAAAAAAATCAACACTACCGAACGGATTTTCATACGGTTTTCTCCAATAGACAGAGTGATTCTCGAGAAAGAAAATGTTGAACGAATCAAATCAAATCAAATCAAGAATCTTTATTCAATTTAGGCCCTAAGAAGGCGCTTATGAACGTCAAAATCACTACCGGTTCGGAAAGTAACGCAGTCATCGAGAAGAACCGGCAAGAAACTCAATCTTTTTTTCAGTTTCATTCTTAGCCTTTTCTTCTTACTTCTTAATAAATCATGGATTCACCGTGCGGCTGCCGGGTCCTTCGAGTGATAGAGAGGAAAACTCCGAACAGTTTCCGAGACTTGTGACACGGCCTATAACCTATGTTTAAGGGTCGTCTTTCCCGTGCTCGTCAGAATGTCCAGCTAAATTTCCCAGGAACCTAGTAAGCTCAGTCTTAGAGTCATGTTCTAGTATGATCTTACTGTAATCCTAGACAGTCCAAGATCTTTTAAGAGATTAAAGAGGGTCTTCCGGTATAATAATTATGGTTTTTTGTAAACTGACTTTAATATAGTTATTGAAGAAACCTGAAAAAACATGCCGACTGGAAGCTTTATTGGATTAGCGTCTCGTAAACCAAAATATAAAAACAAACTAACTACTGAATTACACCTTTTAAAAATACCCATTGAAATGTAGCATCGGTAAAAAATATTGCTAGAAAAAGCCACAAATGTGTATATTATAATTAAATTTAAAGGGATGGTAGTTCGATCCCTGCAAGGAAACAAATCTTTCGATGAATGGTAGTGGAGTTTTTCTTATGCCAACCTTGTGAACTACAGTTATCAAGTTATCAACTTTCACAACACTGCTGGCTTTTAAGATGAGACTTCGGCAATTATTGCTGGCTGAAGTAGCAGATTCTCCACGGTAGATATTAGTGTATATATTATATTTTTATCTATTTATATGTTATATTTATAATTATATATATATATATATATATATATATATCTATTCGTATGCGTAATTATTTAGTTAAATTATATTTTATTTATTTATTTTATTATGCACCTGCCTCAGTTATGATCTCCACCACCCTAAGGTCGACTAGGAAAAATGCCTTAGGCATTAAAGTCCGCTTGTATACCTTGTGTACAAAGTTTAATAAATAAATAAATTTTAATGCCTACCGATGATGGATTATAAAACACGTATGCAAATAAATTAACCCACATATTCACTATTCTGTAGTGACGATATACGTCTGTCCTCTGTGGTTAATGATCAAAGTCCACGCGAAGCCGGGAGAGAACGCTGTTTAAGATATAACTCACAGGTCTCTGTGACACATTTTGGAACCGTAACTCGATTACCCGCGCCCTGTAAACATGTCGGGGCTCTGTTAAAAGTTACGTAATTAGGTACGTTTACTTTTAAACTGCGACAAACACACGTCCGCCTGAAAAGTTACATTGTTAAATGATAAATTTAATTCAGTCTCCGAGAGTCGTTTTCGTGTTGACCGTACGCTCGGTACCTGACGTACGTCCGTAGGACCCGGTGACCCCGCTCGCGTGACCTCCGGTACGGTCAACAAAACTATAGTTTAAACTTTCAAAAGGTGCGTTCCCAGGTGTAATTCGGGTAATGAATACACTAGGGACGTTGTTTCTTTACTTTGTTATTTATATTATATCAGCTTTTACTAGCTTTTTAATATTGAAGCGATGATAGCTCAGTGGTAGTGTGTACGACTTCGCGTCAAGGGACGTTACACAGTTACACCTACAATGAGTTTGAGCTTTCGGTGAAGGGAAACATCGTGAGGAAACCATAGCATGGTGGTAGGGCTTTTTCTAATGCCCGCCTGGCTAGCAACCACCCTGTTGTAAGCCTGCTGCCAAATACTAATAGGCGTGTTCCGGTAGCTGCACTTGAGAGCCAGTTCCTCCACAGGTTTAGCGTGTCTACCAACTTGGGCCGTATCGTCAGTTAAGTCAGGTGAGATTATGACTATAACGCAAAAAGTATTAAAAAAAACTCCCAATAAGGTTTTCGTAAGAAAAAATAACCTAACCCCGTGTTCTAGTCCTCCAAAACAATGCGGGAGTACGCAAGTCAGCGCTGACAAGGAAATAAAATTACTACAATAAAAAAGTGGTATCCTCTGTGCGCTTGCAAAGTGGTATTCGCTCAGTTGCATTTGAGAGCCAGCCCCTTCATTAGGCTTCGCGTGACTACCATCTTAGTCCGCATGGTCACCTAACATCAGGTGAGATTGTGGCCGTAGCGCTAGACTAATACACGATAAAAGAAAAATCCAGTTAATTGTAAGAAACTGCTTTGTGATATTTAACTAGGCTGATTTATTACGTTTTAATTAAGAAACATGTTCTACAGGTACGGATTGCATTTATTTTTATCACTAAATCGAAACATACAATCGCTTAGTGAAATACAACTAAAGATGAAGAAAATTGCAAATAATTTATCCAAAAACATCACTTAGCCTTAACTTAGACTTACCTTTTTCAATCAGTCGAGCATTCATCTCTCAATAAGTTTCCCATTCAATCAACATTTTATTAGTTCTCTCGACCGGATGCCTTAGAACCTAAGTACGAGAATACCTTAAGTGATAAAGGAAACAAATACTAGATTCCGAAATACCGTCCGATTATTATCTGTAGACAATAACAAAAGAAAAACAAGCGTCTAATAGAATAGAAGATACAGAGAATTATGTCAAACAAATGTATTGTAACATAAGAAAAATCTAATAATAACAAAGATTTACTAACCGTAATAAAATGAACCGTCGGAACGTCGTCAAGGGCCGGTCGTGAGGAGGAGATTGATTGGCCGGCCGTTGTAACTAGATTGACTTATCTAATGGATGGCCCACGTTGTGGCCTTGAACGCGGTCGAGCCAGTTCTCCATTCTGTCTAACTCAATAAAGCCCACAACAGACGAAGCTATAATATATATTAATATAGTAAGCTATATATTGCGTTATAGCAAGCTATCGCACAATCGGCTGCTACGCTCAAATATATTTTGTACACTCATTAACTCTGTGACCGTCGTTGCATGAGCACGTATGCGTTAAATTCTTAATAAAGATGTTCTAATTTTAAATATTGTATAATGGATCCAACTAGCCGGTTACGAAATATTACACCTGTTGGTCTTGAAATATATCAAAAAATATGTTAATATGTCTTACTATACCAAAATATGACGTGCTTTTTTGTCGATATATTTTGGAGACGTAACAAAAATATAAGTTACAGCCGCGTCTGTGGTCACTCGCCGATTACTATAGAAACTATACCGTAATATTGCTTGCTATAATTTATATTAATGTATATTATAGCTTCATATGTTATGGCCTAAATGCTATGTATGTTACCGCATATCAGGATACATTCTCACTGGTAACGTTAAGAGATAAATATAGTTAGTTATATAGGCAAATTTGCATGATGGTAGGACTTTTATTTATGCCCACCCTCAAGTTGGAAATCTGTCAACATATATCTATAGGTATGGTTCGACAGTTGCACTTAAGAGCCAGTTCTACCACAGGTTTAGCGTGTCTACCATCTTAGGACACATCGTTAATTAACATCAGGTGAAGCTAACACCTATAAGCTATAAAAACAAATTAAAATGAGCGATTGTGACGTCAAAATAAACATCTCTAGACGCGTACAAAAGTACCTACTTGTATATTGGGTACCTACTTATACGAATAAAATCAAATAAAAATATATCTGTCGATTTCTCCGCCTCATCAACTATACTAAAAACCATAATAAATCTACCATAGTAAACGTCACAGAACTGTTCCTCCGATCTAATTTCAAGGACCAGGAGAATGGAATCTATGGTACATGAACGTACAAATCAGATCCTGACGTTTTCTCGTCAGCATTTCTATCACTCACTTCTCAGATCTACCACTCCCTCAGGAGTTGGAGCGTCCCCTCTTGCCCCCCTACTGCTGCGAATCGATACTCTACGGTGAGTTTAATAAGTTACCTAAACATTTTTTTCCTTTTAGTAATCAATAATGTACACGACATAATAATTATAGCCAGCTGACACACAATCGCTACACACCATGTGTAAAACCAAACCTTGGTGACAAGCTTAGACCTGTCACTATCCAGAATATATATTTTTTTGTTTGTAAGGTTTAGCGTTATGGCCATAATCCCACCTGATCTTAAGTGACGATACGGCCCAAGTTAGTAGACACGCTAAACCTGTGGAGGAACTGGCTCTCAAATGCAGCTGCCGGAACACACCTATTGATATTTAGCGGCAGGTTTACAACTTGAGCTATACTATATACTATATGGGTAGCTACCCAAGCAGGCATTTGAAAAAGCCCTACTACCATGCTATGGTTTCCTCACGATGTTTTCCTTCACCGAAAGCTCAAGCTCATTGTAGGGATTTGAACTCACATTTATTGAAGCGGTGTCCGTATACCGCTTCACTCCGCTGTCGTCGTTTTGAAATTGTTAATTACCATTGTAATGAAAAATCTAACAAAAAATTATGATTTCGTATGTTTATGTGAATATTACTCATCGAAAAAAAAACTAATTTAAACGGATTTTATCGCGGTTATTTATTAATTTTGATCCCGACGTTTCGAAAGCTTTTCAGCCTTCGTGGTCACGGGGCGGACTGAGGTGTAGGTTGTCAAATTGAAAATTAAATTGAAGGTAGACACTGTAACATGAACAAATAACCGCGATAAAATCCGTTTAAATTAGTTTTATTTCGGCTAACAATAAATTCATAGTAGAAATCGGAAACCTAATAACTTCCGACATATATAACCAAATACTAAAGTGTAAAAGCGTTCCCCAAGCGATTCAGATCCGAAACACCTGACAATGCATCAGGTATTTCCTCCATTGTGCAACGTAAGCGATAGGGGATAGGCAGCCGCGCCAATATGAGCCCCAGTCAAAAGGTAATACAGCGTGCCCATTGTCGGCGTCACAAAGCATCGCCTATATGAGAACTGATTTAACTTTTCTATTCACCTTCGGTCCAAACTTGCAAGAGATGCGATTAGATAAATAAAATCATATTGCGAACAAATAATTATTTGGAAATGAAAACTTCTTTCGCTCGATACTATTTGAAACTCAATGAAACGAAAAAGCGACAGTAAAAAGAGACAACCACATCATCTATAGAATATAACGTGAGAGAGAATGAGATAGAAGGCATTATTCAGTGTTTTTCTTACGGAGTCCAAGCATTGTACGTGCACGCGTCAGCATATTACGAAGCGAATTATAAACTTTTCTATCGCATATATCGCGATCATATCGCATATGAACACATTTTTTTTAACACTACCCTTTGCAATCGATATATTATACAAGGCCTCTGGTATGGAAATATTATGAGTAGTGAAATTAATACAAGAGTTAATTCTAAAGCGAACCTTTTATTCTATCATGATATCATCCGCCCTATGATGCCCTATATCGTATGTAAGGAGTAAACTCCAAGCGTACCCGGGAGGTAACGCACGCATTCTTTATTAAACTATAACACGGCAAATTGACTGCAGTATATCTGATACCCAATACGAGAACATACGAAGCAAAAGCCTGCATGCTTCTTTCCGCAGATGTAAATGAAGCAACTGCCTCCGAGACGAGACAGACCGACTCTCATATTGGGGAGTTTATCAGCATCATTTATTATCGACATAGAGGTCTAAATATATTTTTTAAAGTTGCACCTGTCTGTTCCTTTCCGGTCAGGTTAGGTGTAGATAAGATTGGACACTGTAATGACTTATAGTAAGGATGTATATACCCTGGGAGTTTATGTTTTAAAAAGGAGGGAGTACGGTGGGAACACGCCCACACATATGTATTATGTTAACTTGTAAGAGAGAAATAATATAATTAATAAACAGTTGGTTTTGATCTCTCGTGAGTGTCATTTCACGTCCTGGTGAGGAACCCCTACAGTCGCATAGTGACAAGACTTTTCCAAATGCCTACCTGGCTAGGTACCACCCTTTTTTTCGACGAATTGTAAAAATCCGTTTCTGGACTTTCGCACCTCAATGCACAGACAAAATAACCGGACTCAGGCCTAAGAAAAAGGGTTGTGTGACGACGTATAGGTGATAACACTGTCAAACTACCCACTACAAACACTAAAATATCCCATGCTGCCAAAGACCAGTGACAACTTCCACTCTTCAGCTCTAGTTTTAGCTCTGTCGTCAAATACCTATAGGTGTGTTCCGGTAGTTAAACTTGAGAGCCAGACTCTTCACTGTGCTCAGCGTGATGATCATCTTGAGCCACGTTGTCACTTAGCATCATCATTCGCTTTTGATCATGACTGTTGACCATATAATCCTGGATCTGTCCCAGCTTGGTGGTAGAGCTATTGCTGGACTGATTAGCGACTACCTTCGAGTTCAGACTAACGCAATAAACATTCATTATGCGCCTTTTTCTTCCGGCATAGTGAACATGAATCAGTCCTTTCTGTCAAAGTCAGCAACATGGCTGTAATACTCGTGGCATTGTTAGGTTTTGTGAGTCTCCTCGTACTAGTAATTATATTGTCATTAAATTGAACCGAATAATTACGATTATTAAAATTTAACATAAAGGATTTATTTTAAGTGTTTCTTAAGGATAGGGAATAAAACATTAAACTTTATTACAAATGCATATATTAGTACATACATTTTATAAAATCGCTCCGCTTTCATAATGGAATCCGTAAGGTACGAAGTCCCGGATAATAGCCGAGTTGTCTCGAATCCCGAAGTCAATTCCGGGCATATTGTCCCGGAAGAAAGGGCGGCCAGGGACGATGTCCTCCGGGGCGCACAACTAAAATGTAATTTTACGAGAATTTTATTAGAAAATGTCTTGAACCTTCCCGTTTTCATTTAATAGCACGGTGGAGAAGCGATAGGTTACCATGAGTAATGTCAGGAGCTATAAATGTTTTTTTTTTAACTGCACTTATAACTACGCTTGCGTTAACACTGGTATTTAAGTTAAATTCAAATGACGCATCATGTTTACCAATTTATATATATATATATATATAGTTATATACAAGAAAAATATACATTGTATATTTTTTAAGTAAAACACTGTTGAGGCGAAATTGTGAAGGAATGATAACTCAGTGGTACCGACGCCGTATCAAGGGACGTGAGTTCGAATTCACCTACAACGATCTTGAGGTTTCGGTGAAGAAAAACATTGTGAGGAAACCATAGCATGGTGGTAGGGTTTTTTCTAATACTCGCCTTGCTAGCTACCACCCATAAGTTGAAAATCTACCACCAAAGTGCAATAGGTGTGTTCCGGCAGGTGCACTTGTGAGCCAGGCCCTCCACAGGTTTAGCGTGTCTACAAACTTGGGCCGTATCGTCACTTAGGATCAGGTGAGATTATGGCCATAACGCTAAATCTATAAACCTTAGACACGTTAGGGAAAAATAGTTTTCAATTTCTTTAAGATAGATACCGTTTCACACGCGTGAACGTAAGTTTGGATATATCGAGGCATTTAAGGAAAAACATCGTAATTGACAAAAATTTCGTTTTTTTTTTATTGTAACCTTCCAACAAGTTATCTTTGCAAAATTGAAGCAGCGTGTTAAGAACCACTTGTTTATTTATTTCCTATTTAAACTTCGGACTGGAATTTAGGATGAATCCTAAAATTCACGACTTCAATACTAGCAGATTAGACTAATGGTTACTCCATTACCTTTTAACTCTGTATCACATTGGAGTAAATTAATTTCAAAAGTGATAGAAAGATTTTATTTTCTACGTAATAGAGGGCAAACGAGAAATCGTGTCACCTGATGGTGAGTGATCACCGCGGCCCATGGCCACCTACAACACCAGGGGAATCGCAGGTGTATTGCCGGCCTATATTTTGGAGGTACTGGCTGGAGAGTACGTGTAATATTTTCTTTACAGACACTGCAATAGTATTAAATTTATTTATTAATTAATAGTATAACCTTTTAATAATTAAAGCTCGTTTAGAAGTCAACACTGTGCTTACATTCTACTAAGCCTACGTCCCATTACATTGCCTCGGTGCAGTAAAAAAATCCGCCTCCAATTTTTCTCTGGAATCTAGAAAAATATTCGCTCTCTTTATCCAGACTTGCAATTTAAAATGCACATTTCTTTTACCGCTTTCAAACAGTAGCGCTAAGTTTTCTATCCTGAATTTCATACATCGCTTCACGGCGACTGGCACTTGATAGAGATAACGTTGAAAATCGTGTAATGGATAGCGAAAAGTGAATTCATTCGTATTATGAAAGGCGTTCATACTACGGTATGTATAAAACGGATCCCAAAGAATAAACTCGGAGTTAAATCGGGCTCAAGAATTGTGAGTGGCAAAGAATATCCAATTTTGAGTAGACACGAAACTCCATATTTTTATACTTTATAGATTTAGCATTATGACCTATAGCTACATATGAAAAGGCTATTATAGAGTGGATCAATATGTGAGCGATCGTGATGTCTGGAATTGATGGCCCTCGCTGTACATCCGCCTAATAACTACTATAACACATTAAATTACCGTTTATAAGGACAAGAATAAGCCTTAAAAAAAAAAGATGCAGATCGAGTTTCTTGCCGGTTCTTCTCGATGACTGCGTTACTTTCCGAACCGGTAGTAATTTTTGACGTTCATAAGCGCCTTCTTAGGGCCTAAATAGAATACAGATTTTTTGATTTGACCACTGTGACAATCTCACCTGTTGTTAAGTGACGATGTAGCCCAAGACGGTGTACCTGCGGATCGGCTCTCAAGTGCAACTACCAGAACACATGCATAGGTATTTGGCGGCAGATTTTCAACCCGAGGGTAGTAGTAACATAGGTGTGCATTAGAGAAAGCCCTGCCACCGTGCTATGGTTTCATCGCGATGTTTTCCTTCACTGAAACCTCAGGTCATATTTTTTTTTTATCGCCAAGAAATCTTTTATAATTCAACTAAATACGCCGAAAGAATTTATCGTACCCTTTTCATTGGTGACAACTTAGCACAGCGACGCCTATCGACCAATTTTATTTTACAAATTAAATTTAAAAACATATTTGTCATTATAAAAGTTTCACTTCAACAGCAAAAAGCCAACGTTATGCATAAACTTACGTGAGACACCTATCAGTGTAGGCATATTTTTCCGGTTACATTAATCTTTAATCTTTGACTGACGACAATGCGCTTTTCTTTATCCAACAAAGAGGGGCGTGAAAGAGATGGAATTCTCGACTGACGACGGTTGATTTAAGATGAGATATATATGTATATATATATATACATTTTCTTTTGAACACTTCAATGCAACTACCTCGGATAATGACTCGCTGAAATTCTCGATAACGTTTCAGAGAGGAATTTTAAAAATTATTTTCACATTTCATAAATTGTCTATTGTATACTTTTGACTCAACGGGATTTTTAAAGGTTTTGTTTTCAACGGGAGATGCTTTTCACTGATGAAAAAAATCCTTCAGGAATTGTTTATCATTTAGAGAAATCAAATCAGATTTTTTCTACTTTGTCCCTATCATATTATTATTGTTAATATTATAAAGCGTAAATGTTTATTTGTTTGAACGTGCCAATTTTAGGAATTACCGGTAAGATTTCAAAAAATTATTTTATACTAGCTTTTACATGCGTTTTCGTTCGCGTTAATATTGATGATTAATTCTCTTTAACAAATCGGATTACGCAAACAAAATTCCATACTAACTTTATCCCCTCTCTTTACCCCACTTCCAATAACTCTGTCGCGAGAAAAAGTATTCTATTACCGTCGCCATGTTTACATCTATCTTTATATTAAAATTCATCGCTACCGATTCAGCGGTTTAGGCGTGAAAGTGTAACAAACAAACAAACTCACTTTCATATTTGTAATATTAGTAAAGGTTTGATAGAGCAATCACTGAGAAGAGTTTTAAGCTATTTAACAGCACACTAGCACCAATACGAGCAGAGCTATATTGTAAAAAATACAAAAACTAGCAAAAAAATAAACCAAAAAAAATGTTTTCCTCGCGTGTGAAGTCGCAGGAAAATACTAGGTTCATTTATGAAATAGGGGGCAATCGAGCAAGAGTTTCACCTGATGCTAAGTATTCACCGATGCCACAATTCCCAGGGAACCGCAGGTTCGTTTCCAACCTTTATCGGAGAGGCTGGCTCTCAAGTGCAACTGCCGGAACACACCTATTGGTATTTAGCGGCAGATTTTCCACTTGAGGATAGTAGCTAGCTAAGTGGACATTAGAAAAAGCCCTACCACTATGCTATGGTTTCCCCCGATGTCTCCCTTCATCGAAAGCTCAAGCTCATCGTAGGTGGTTGGATACGAACTCAGTCAAGATCGAAGTGTCAAATTCAAATTCAGAAGTCAAAGTCAAATATGAGAAATGTTTAAGCCCTCATAGAAAGTCTACTAGATAAGTTAGAGTAACGTAATTTTTACTATATCATTTATACGTGAATTCATCACGAAATGACCCAAAGTGGAAGCCATTTATTTGAGAACATATTTGTTATTCAGAGAGGGTACGAAAGCTGCAATATCCGAAACCCTTTGTAAGTTGGGACCTAAGGATCGGAACTTACAAGAAAGCAATTAAGATATTATGGAGGTAAAACCCTTTATGGGCTGTCCTTTGGGTTATATTGTGTCGAGTATATTATGGCACGTAAGCCAATGTGTATTCCTACCTACATCGAGTATTGGATCGGCTAAGTATTGTTTTTTATAATTTTATCACTATTTTATCCGCGATGATGATATAGCGCTGATAGCTCAGTGGTAGCGTGTAGTAACGCCGTGGGACGTGAGTTCGACCTTTCTAGCAGCAGCCTTCAAGTTGAAAATCTGCCGTTAAATACCATTAGGTGTGTTCCGGCAGTGGCAATTGAGAGCCAGTCCCTCCTATAATACCTCTGGTGGTGTAGGTGTCAACTGGCGGCGGTGATCACTTACCATCAGGTGACACGCTTACTGATACCGAATAGGTAGACGCCATTCACCTCCGGCGTGATATTTTTGGTAACTACACAGATAAACGCCCAGGGATCAGCAAATATGACAATTGTAATTTCACTATTGTAACGTTAACGGCGCGTTCGTTCCTAGGCGTGTGCGATGCGATAAATTTTATAAAAAGAAAGGGTGAGTTAGTGGCAGGGACGAGATAGGATAATAGGGATGGGACAATATTGCATCAATTAAGTGTATTATTATGTAGCATCGAATCGGTCTTAAAGGTTAATAAAAAAAAATAAAAAAAACATATGTCAGTATTCCTTTCCAAAACAAACTTCTTTACAAACTTTCGTCCTCTATTCCACGCTTTAATTTCACGTCCAATTGTCAAATAACCACGTAAGTATTTTATTTTTTCAAGACAACTTCTGCATTAGGAACCGAGCCCTATATCGCGGAAGACTTTGCAGTGATAACCGGAATGAGAACAGTAAGTTATGGGTCGCACAAATAATTAAACTGTTCGGTATTTTGTTTAGGGGTTTGGCGATACTATGTCTGTTGTTTAATGATGATGGGGCCCAAGAGGGTGGATATTTAAGTTTATTGAAAGGACTGGCTCTTACGTGCAACTGTCGGGGCACACCTATACGTATTTACAATACAATACAATACAATACAGTACAGTACAGTACAGTACAATACAATACAATACAATACAATACAATACAATACAATACAATACAATACAATACAATACAATACAATACAATACAATACAATACAATACAATACAATACAATACAATAATTTTAATACATATCTTTACTTGTCAGAATATAGTCAATATAGATCATACACTTATATAAATAGTTACATCATTTTCTGCTATTTGTGGCGTACATATTATTAGAAAATTAAATTAAAATTAAAGTACATAGTCATTTTTTAGTGGCATATTTTTAATGTGAGGATGATAGCCAAGCAAATGAGCCTTAAAGAAAGCCCTATCACCATGCTATGGTTTCATCACAATATTTTCCTTCACCGTAAGATTGGTCTCACGCTCGCCCGAATTCACGTATACACACTACCCGATGATTCATTACCGCTTCAAAATTTTAATCCACAGCAATCGGTGGTGTCAGCTTTGAGGCAACCCCTTAACCGCTATGCCAACCTTTTCAACGAATAATTTCAAATGTAATAACTGGTAGGCTCCATTCAGTGGGTAATTGGCCTCGCCTGTAACCCGAAGAATCATACTCGACCCTAACATATAATTTCCGGAATATTGTGAGAAAAAAGGCTGGAGTTCTGTAAAAAACCATTTCCTCAAACAATCAAACTTGATCAAGTATTCCACACACAAACAAATACAATCAACTTATAAGAGAACGTATCAGGATATTAGACACGGGCCATACGTTCGAAATTCAAAGGTAGGGATGAGGGTAGTAAACTGCATCATTTGCATTAAAAGCAAACCACAGAGTACTCAAGGTTTTTTTTTATCATTGAGCTTTTGCGTAATGGCCATAATCTTCCTGATCTTAAGTGACGATACGGCCCAAGTTGGTGGACACGCTAAACGTGTGAAAGAGCTGACTCTCAACTCTCAGATTTTCAACTTGAGGGTGGTTGCTATCCAGGCGGGCATTAAAAAAAGCCATGCTATCACGATGATTTCCTTTAGCGAAACCTCAAGCTCATTTTAGGTAGTTGGATTCCAATTCACGTCCCTTGACGCGAAGTCGTACACACTACCACTGAGCAATAGTTACCTTGAATAGCTAACTCGGAATATCAAATTAGAGTCGTAAGAGAATTCCTGTCTACATGTAAAATGAGCTATGAATTTTGAAGTCGCGGTTAGAGTTCAAGCGAATTTCGATGGAATACATTTCCTTGGGGAATAATTATCATATATTTTGTAATCTTTCGAAAAAAATATAAAATTTAAGTCCTCTTGTGTAAAAGTATGTATAAGTAAGAAAGAAAATACATTTATTACAGTGCACAAAAATATATAACATTAAAATTAATACAGTTACCATAAAATAAATAACTAATCTAGGAATTAACTATGATGTACCACTAGCGCACTGTAACAGGCACACAACTCAGCATAAGCTGAGTCCCCATAAGTGTCTTGTCTGACTGAGTCCCAATAATAATCCCCATAATAAGTCCCCATAATAATAATAACCCAGAGCTGATTTTTAGTTGCCACCAAGCGGGCTTATAAAACAATTTTAACAAAAAAATCGTTGTAAATATTCTAAAATTACGGATAGGACATTATTTATTATCTTAAATGAAAATATACTTAAATTTATTCCAGTTTAATATTAAAATAATATATATTCATTAAACACATACTTTATACATTATACAATAGATAAGTAATACATAGTTGAACATGTGTACACGAAATGGTAGGAACCTGCGTTCGGTTGGGTCGAGGCCACAGTACACGTTATGGGAAACTATTCAATATCACTTTATATTGAGAAATCTCTTAATAAATATAAAATAAAATGTCCTCCAATCCTATCCCGCAGATCCATGTACGAGGAAGCTGGAATTAGCGACCGACTGGATCACAGGGTCACGCAAACTAATACATATATATTGTTAGCTTGATCGTTGATCGTCACTTTATAATGTTAGCTTTATCGTTGATCGTCACTTTATAATGTTAGCTTTATCGTTGATCGTCTCATTATATTAAATATAAAATAAAAGGGTTTAAATATTTATACGTTGGATTAATAATAACTTTATGTATTGAAATTGTAAAAACAAGATTTTATAAAACTTGTTTTAATGGTCTATTTCAAGTGGTTCGCTTTTAGCGCTTTTAGTTTCCGTTTGTGACAATATAAATACGTCTTATAATACTGAGGCAGTCATAGTGGAGCTCCAGAACGAATCAGTGGACTGAAGTATTAATGATATGAAGAACCCAAAACGGAGCGACCTAAATCAAGGACCACATCGAGAATGTCATCTCCACAGCATCGATGCTTTAGACAGGTTTCAGAGACGGGCTGTCGGCATTGTTAATGATTCAGACGCTACAAGCACCCTAGAACCGCTGAAACTACGAACTCCTATTGAATTTGAATCGCGAACTAAAAACTTTGCTGATTCATTCTTATGTCGTACCGTGGAGCTGTGGAACCGTCTTCCGGTCAGCGTATTCTCACCCTCCTACGACATAGGGTCCTTCAAAAGAGGCGTGAAAAGGTATCTAAGCAGGCCAGCATGACAGCGGTGACTGATTGTGAATTTTGAATCATTGTCAGTCACCGCGGTTCTGGACTGTACTGTACTTAACTCCAGGTGCAGTACAGTCACTATAGTATGAGCAGAATATTAGACAAGACGGTTAAGATATAAGGATTTTTACAATATACACGCATTTGTATATATATGTATCTGATTCTGATTGTCATACGAATACCGTGCTTTTCCTCATCCATAACGAAGTTTTCACTTCAAAAATTATATACATATGATATACAACCAATAAATTGTATTCTATTATTAATATAACTTAAAACCTAATTCAAACTTATTAAATTCTGTGACTAAAGCACACTATGAAATTAATTCTTTATATTAATATTACATGGGCTATTTCGAATACCCGGCTGCCTAGCTACCACTCATAAGTGGATAATCTACCGCCAAATACCAATAAATGTTCTCCAGCTTTTGTACTTGAGTTCCAGTTACTCCACAAGGATTCGTGACCACCCTCTACCGCCACATTGGTATTGAACGTCAAGTGAGATTGTGGCCATAACGTTAAACCTGTAAAGAAAAAAAAACTACTTTGTAATTCGGTTTGAAAAAAAAGCGTGTTTTATTTTTTATTTTTGTTATTTTAAACTATAATTATCGCCATCAGTTTACAGTATAACCGAATCCTAAAATTCAGTAATTTGTAAACCAAAGTATAATTTTGTTCAAGTTTTGATAACAATTCCTCTAATTAACTTTGAAAACTTGTTCTATGTTCACCTAATAAATTACCGGTTTTATAATTTTAGCGATTGTAATATCGAGTTTACATAATTTTATTAATTATTAGATTAATTTTAAACTTTATGTCTTTTTTTTAATGTAATAGCGAGCAAACAAGCAAGCGTGTCACGTGATGGTAAGTGATCACCGATGCCCACTTACACCCACAAAACCAGGTGAACCTCAGGTACGTTGCCGGCCTATATTTTGGAGGGACTGGCTCTCAACTGCATCTGCCGGAACATACCTATTGGTATTTGGCTGCAGATTTTCCACTTCAGTGTCTAACTTTTCAACTAGCCAGGCGGGCATCAGAAAAAGCCCTACCACCATACAATGGTTTAAGCTCAAGCTCATTGTAGGTGGTTGGATTCGAACTCGTGCCCATGACATGGCGTTCCGTCTTCATTTTTCAGTTCCGATGCTCAGACAACTACAATACACAAAATAAAGAGTTACTGTTTAAATTATATTGGTCCTTTTTTAAATATTTCACAAGTGTATCCTTAACCCGCTCTGAGCATTCCAAGAGAGACCAGAAAAAGTGCAAGAGATCTCTGGTCTCTGACAACACGGGAGTTTGACGTGTCGCCGTGATGGGTTTTACTGAGTAGTGTTGGGTAATCAGCACCTAATGAGTCACCCCGTGCTCCTTACGTCTTGCGCGTCGCCATGAGGATATATGTAAAGAATAGGATTTTAAAGACCGCGTTAATAACAAAAGGCCACGCTCACCTAATGTTAAGTGACGACACAGCCCAAGATAGCGGACACACTAAGCCTGGTTTAGAGATTGGCTTTTAACTTTCAAGTGCCGGAACACACCTATGAGTATTTGGGAGCAGATTTTAAACTTGAGGGTGGTAGCTGGTCATGATCCATAGACTTAAAAAAAATCCAATGTTTGTCGCTATTTACTGATGTCATTATTATTATTAAAAAAAATACAATGTTTGTCGCTATTTACTGATGTCATTAATATTATTACTGCGATGATAGCTCAGTGGTAGTGTGTACGACTTCGCGTCAAGGTACGTGAGGACAAATCCGCCTACAATGAGCTTGAGCTTTCGTTGAAGGAAAACATCGTGACGAAACCATAGCATGATGGTAGGGATTTTTTTAATGCCTGCCTGGCCTGCAACCACCCTCAATTCGAAAAGCTACGACCAAATACCAATAGGTGTGTTCCGGCAGTTGCACTTGCGAGCCAATTCCGTCACAGGTTTAGCGTGTCTACCAACTTGAGCCGTATTGTCACTTATGAACAGGTGAGATTACGTCCATAACGCGAAACATTAACTATTAAAATAAAACTAGGCTTACCTAGCACTGGTTGGTGCCAACAACTTCATTTGCATGTAACCAATAGTTTTCGTTGTAATCCTTGGCAACAAAACCATTTTGGATCAAGTATCCTTTTCTATACTCCGGGCAAAATGTATGCAAAATTTCGTGTAAATGGTCGAGTATTTATTAATTTTTTCTACTTTAAACGCGTCTGCTCTCGATTTTTCATTGTTTTATTCAATTTTTGAATTTAATACAACGATCGCTTCGTGTTTATTCAAGCCGAAAAATCAAATTATTGTTGCCTGTTTTATTTTAAACATGCAATTAAACTGTTGAAAAATTACAACCGGAGAGCGTAACTGATCTGTTATGCAGATTGTAGTCTGCATTTTTGAAGCTTCGACCGACGCCGTACGTACTCAGGATACTTCGTAGGGGGTCCTAAAATATTTGCGAAAACACTCTCGTACTAATATTGATAATTTTCTTTTTATAGTTTAAGTTTAGCGTTACTGTTACACTGTTAACCAGAGGTACTTTTACAGCTTCACCGGACTAGGAAACGCGTTGTGGTCACAATCTCACCTGATCTTAAGTGACGATACGGCCCAAGTTGGTAGACACGCTAAACCTGTGGAGGAACTCTCAAGTGTAACTGCCGGCAAACACGTAGTGTTATTGTGCGGCATATTTTCAACTTGAGGGTACCTTAGCTAGCCAGACGGGCATTAAAAAAAGCTTTACATCATGCTATGGTTTCCTCACAATACTTTCCTACACCGAAAACTCAAGTTCATTGTAGATTGCCGGAATCGAACCCACGACCCATGACGCGGCGTTCCTATACGCTACCACTGAGCTCTATCATCGCTTCGAAACAATAAAATCATATAAGAGATCTATTTCCTATTATTTGGGCACTTTTGTGGGACAAGACCCACTTTTACTTTTAAATACGTACCTGTCCGTTTCCGAGGTGAAGCGGGAACTGTGCAATTATCATACAAATAATACAACACGGATAAAGTACAGAGAAAAGTTAACAAATACTATTGTCGACAAAAGGGAATAGTAAACTGAAAATGCGATACCAGAACTGGATAAGTAACTCAATTAAAGAGATCTTTTATAATCCTTCTTGATGAAGATAATTATTGCCATTACCAAAGTCGTGATTCCCTTTTTTTGTAACAAGTTGTTGTAGCGATGATCGCTTAGTTGTTAGTACAGACGGCCGCCGCATCAAGGGATGTGAGTTCAAATTCACCTACAATGGGCATGAGTTTTCAGAAAATTAAAACGGCTTGATGAAACCATAATACAGTGGAACGGCTTTTTCTAAAGCCCGCCCAGCTAGCTACCACCCTCAAGTTGAAAATCTGTCACCATATACCTATAGATGAGTTCCGGCAGTTACACTAAAAAAATATTTAAAAATAAATATGATTCAAGCGCTATTAATCACATATAATGATTCTGAGTTTGTTATTCTATGTGCATTATACGTGTACAAAAAATCATTTAAACTTGACACTGGAGAGGTTGCCTTCTTAGTACATACTATTAAAATTTAAAAAAGAATTACTAAAAAAAAAATTATCATTAGTAAAAAATAAAACATTAATTATGACAAACAATTAAGGCAGACATAACATTGCCATTTAAGTCAACTGTAAGAAATAATGTATATGACAAAAAATAAAATAAGTTCATGTTGTGGTTATATATTTGTCAAAGTCTAAGTTATTGTGGTAAACTGTCGTGCCTACTAAAACTTTACGCGGAGGCTTCGAAGGATCCCGAAACTTACGGCCCGTGGTTTTATATCGATTACGCTTCACTTACGTCGAATAACTAAGACATATTACGTAAATCGATACCAGATTTACAAAGTTGCTTATATACAGATATAATAAAAACAGTAATTCACCTGAGTTCTGGACAATAAATACTTTTTAATGTCACATTCGGGGTTTATTATTTCTTATCTGTCTTTTTTGTGTTGCGCTATGTTAGTGCCTACGCTGCGTCTGATGTTAAGCACAGTGCAATCCAAATCAGCGATGACTGACAATGTAAGTGCCGATACGGCCCAAGTCGATAGACACGCTACACCTGTGGAGGAACTGGCTCTCAAGTGCAGCTGCCGGAACACACCTATCACCAAAAAGCCCTACAACCAAAAAGCCCTACAACCAAAAAGCCCTACCACCATGCTATGGTTTCCGCACGATGTTTTCCTTCAGCGAAAGCTCAAGCGCATTGTAGATTGTTGTATTCGAACCCACGTCCCTTGACGCGAAATCGTACACACTACTACTGAGCTATCACTACTTCAAATCTTAATATAGTTTGGTGTACAAATAAGTGAATACACTTTACAAGTAAAAAAAAAACACGTATATTATGTAGCCACATAAACTTCGTAGTACAAAACACTTTTCACTCTTGACACTGGCAAAATCGTTTGCATACACAGAAGTTAAATAAAAAAGAAACCAAAAAAGGGAACCAGCTAATATTTTAATAAAAACAACACACCCATACATTATCATAACACGGAGCGTTTAATCTTTACGCCAAACCGTTTTAGTAACCGGATAACACCCGGTTATACCCATTATGAAGTTTTATGTACTACCCGGCTAGTGTATTTAACTAAGACACCCGGTTTATGTATCGTATATCCGAGAAAAACTGGGTAGTAAAGTTTTACGAGTCCTTCCCGAGATATACGCACCGGAGCGACTTCATTTTGTTTATCAAATAACCTTTTGAGTTTATGTGGATTTATTTAAAGTGTGTAACAATTAATGGGATGACGGTAGTCTTTAAAAATATAATTTCAACGTTTTCTTTAAGTAAAAACTTCTATCATTGTTGTGATTTAAAACTTTATGAAACAACAGTAAAAAGAGACAACCAGATACATCTGTACGATATAACGTGCGAGAGAATGAGATAGAATGCATTATACAATATTCCTTATAGAAGCCAAGCGTTATACGTAAGGTACTATGTGTGTATGTGCGTGCCTCTCGAAGGTTTCACTTCTATCATGTGTAAACTGCACACACATTTTTTTTATGACATTGTGACACAATCCATATATCGACCCCCTCTTTGAAACCTGTAAACGCACTACGCTGATTTAGGACAAGGCGAGAGAAGCAAGACTCAACAGGCGACAAGCACCATCAAGTTTAGTTCCTGCCAAGACTCAGTTGGTAGTGTATACGGACGCCGAGTCATTCGACATGAGTTCGAATTCCTACAATGATCTCGAACATTCGGTGAAGGAACACATGGTGATGAAACCATAGTGTGATGGTAGGGTTTTTTCTAATAGTTGACTGACTACCTAATAACCTTTAAAGTGCAAATCTGAAGCCAAATAGGTGCATTCTCATAGTAGCACGTGAAAGCCTCTTCTGTGGCCTGAACGTGTCTACCTTTTGGGTCACATCATGACTAAACATCAGGTGAGATTGTGGCAATATCACTAAAACTATAAAGTATAAAAAAAATACATAGCTAATGAACAGACACAAAAACACGCGGAAGCTTTGAAAGCTTTGGGTGGATGAATTTTTCTAGTTTTTGTAACTCTTTTCAATGCTGCTTCGCTCTTATTGGTATAATATTAATAAGCTTCAAGTCTATATTAGTCCACAATGTTCTATGCAACGTAAAAGAATTTTCAAAATCGAACCGCTAGTAACGGAGATTATCCGTTACAAAAAAAAAAAGGAAAAACAATTTTCCTTCTCTATGTTATTAGTAAAGATAGATATAGTAAATAACCGGTTCGGCAGTACGCAGTCTAACACCTCGGATTACGTTTCTAAATTCATTTACTGTACGCCCAAGAACAATGATGGCTGGATGTGAGACAATACCGTAGTAAGCATGTCCCAGTGAGAGAAGATCCGACGTTAGTAAAATAGACATATAATAGGATTCCACGGCATCAGCAGACACCGGCTCTAGGTTGAATTATTCGTATTCAATGCTAATAGGGTTGGCGATGCTTCGATGGGTGCAAGTGTATTTACGTTAGATAAGGTGCTTTGTTTCCACAACCGTTTCGATTAAGCGGGAATATCGTCACCCTGTAACGTGGATAAGATATTTCTAAGACATCTACTTGATAGTTGGATGAGCAATAACGGAAATAAAGTGCACGTGACGCCTAAAGAAGTTTCCCTTAGCAAGCTTAGCACGCAGACGCTATAGAGATATTAAAAATAACTTAATTTTTTGGTTCAGTTTTCTAGGACGGCAGCAATAGTGCATCAATATCATTCGAAAAGTTAATATGTTACAAAACTTTAAATTGTTACTCTTTCCGGGAAAACCTTTCGCTTTATGCAGTAAAATGTTTTCTATACGTCAATCTATAGCGTTAGTAACCACCATACAAAATGTTATGTCTTGTAGTTTCAGAATGATTTGCATAGAAAAATGTAGACAAAAAGGTTTATCTCGAAATTCAAATTAAAAAATATACATCTTTAGCGTCTACATCAATAAAATAAATCACTGATCATAATTATGTCTATAACTGTTTAAAAACTTTGCATGACGTTAAGGGGCACAAGATAATGCACACGCTAAGTGTAATGGAGGGACTAACTCTCAAGTGCAATTATCAAACCACATCTATTAAATCAAATCTATTAATCAAATCAAAACAAATCAAAAATCCTTATTAAATTTAGGCCGTAAGAAGGCACTGATAATCGTTAAAATTACTACTAGTTCAGAAAGTAACGCAATCATCGAGAAGAACCGGCAAGAAACTCGATCTGCATCTTTTTTGAGGTCTTATTCGTATCTTTTTTATATAATAGTTTAATGTGTTACAGCAGTTATTAGCGGATGTACAGAGAGGGGTGTCAATTCCAGACAACACGATCGCTCACATATTGATCCACCCTATAATAGCCTTTTGACATCAAAACCCGTTTGACATGGTTCTTGAACCTACTGTCCGGTAATTCAGTAATGTGCTTTGGGACTTTATTATAAAACTTGACACTATTTCCTAAAAAACTGTTACTTGCCTTACTCAGTCTAAAATAGGGAGTGACCGGTTTGTCACGATTTTTAGTAGTCAAATCATGCCGGTTTTTAACGAAAACTAACTTTTGTAACTTATTGCGGTCATTTTTTTATAGCATTGAGCTTAGCTTAAAGCTTAAAGCTTAAGTTAAGCTTAGCTTAGCCATAAACCATAATCTCACCTGATCTTAAGTGGTGATACTGCCCAAGTTGGTAGACGCGCTCAACCTTTGGAAGAACTGGCTCTTAAGTACAACTACCGGAAAGCACCTATTAGTATTTGGCGGAGATTTTCAACTTGAGGGTGGTAGCTAGCCAGGCGGGCATTTAGCCATGCTATGGTTTCCTCACGATGTTTTCCTTCACCGAAAGCTCAAGCTTATTGTTGGTGGTTGGGTTCGAACTCACATCCCTTGACACAAAGTCGTACACACTAACACTGAGCTATCATCGCTTCAAACATGTTAAACATGGCGGGATTTGAACTTACGTTCTTTACTATACACTTCTGTACCACTAACCCATAATTATATATACATAATAAAATACACATTACATATTCTTCGTATTATTTCTACAGCTAGCAAAAGCCGTATGAGGTTATTACAGGCTAATTAAAATTTGTTCCGCGTGCACTAACAACGTACACATAAGTTTCGAAATACATTTTTAAAGACATTTTCATCCGTGTAATTTTAAATTCTTTTCCAAATTGTTTTTCTAACACTGAACTTATGTATTTTTTTAATATATACTAATGTTATAAAAAAGGAAGACTTAAAAAAAAAAATTTCACCATTAGAATGCTACATTAGCCCTGAGTGATTAATGTTATATAATGTTTTTATAATGATAAAGATTAAAACATATTTTAGTTCCGCGTGAACGGAGTCGTGAACTCAGTTAGAAATTTATAAGTCTAACACAATGGATACAATCTCACCTGATGTTAAATGACGATGAGGTCAAGGATGGTGGACATGATAAGCCCAGTGGAGGGATTCGGCTCTCAAGTGCAACTGATGGAACACACCTACCGATATTGGGTGGCAGATTTTCAACTTGAAGGTGACTACTAGCCAGGTGGACATTACAAAAAGCCCTACCACCATACGATGGTTTCATCACGTTGCCTTCTTGCACTGAAAGTTCAAGCTCATAGGTGGATTCGAACTCACGTCCCTCGACGCTTTGTCCCCACACGCTACCGACGTAGCTATCATCGCTTCGACATAAATATTCCGCTCATACAAATAGAAAACAAAATCTATTGGCATGGCATCTAACATTCTTGAACACGAAATACGCTGACCGATCTAAACGCAAGGGAACAGCGAATTTCGCCCGAAAACATTGCAAAGTATATAACATAGTTAGCGCAAGTTTCCATGTGTTCCCGAAATATTACCACCGGAACCGCGTACCGCCCGCAACATCTGTCGTATTTCCAATCACAACCCCCCCCCCCCTCCGCCCCTCCACTCGCCACTAGTCCCCTTCCGCCCCTGTATAATTTTAGCTAAATATACAGGTCGGGATAACTCAAATAACTGTTGAACACTGGGCCGACCGCGGCCATTATGGAATTTAGCTGCGGCTTCCTACGCAAAGAGCTTTCGCTTAAACAGGTTATGTGATATGACAGGACGGCGAGCGTCTTTAGAACGTGCTAGTGACTGTTTCCAGAATGTTCCCCGGTACGCAAGGCAGCGGCTTCGTTGGCGGTAGTTTAGATTTTGTTATTTTGAAATTTATTTATCTACCCTCCAGGAACAGCGTGAGCTGTGTTCGCTGTTTTGAGTCGGATACCACGTTTTCACCTGTTAACGGTAAAAATAAATTTTGTATGATACGGTTTAATGCATTATCCGATTCGCTTGACAAGGTCATTATTAATATTTCGAAATAGCAAAATATTCCTGACCGTTACATTTATAACAAATTACGAGGGCATAATAATTTTGAGAAAATGCTTGTTGTGTAAATATTTATTTTCATTTTTTATTTATTTTAGTAGTTAAGGTTTAGCGTTACGGCCATAATCTCACCAGATCTGAAGTGATGATACGGCCCAAGTTGGTAGACACGCTAAACCTGTAGAGGAACTGGCTTTCAAGTGTAACTGCCAGAACACAGTTATTGGTGTTTGGCGGCAGATTTACAACTTGAGGGTGGTAGCTACCCAGGCGGGCATTAGAAAACGCCCTACCACCATGCTAGGGTTTCCTCACGATATTTTCCTTCACCGAAAGCACAAGCTTTATATAAGCAATATATAATTCATTATAATTCACAAATATTAGTCGTATCGCCCGCGGTGAGTGCTCCATTTGCATAGAAGCCTCAGTAAAGGAAGGCTACTGTAATAAAATCTAAAGAAAGGTACTTAGTCCATTTATTTTTGCAGGTTTTTAATAGAAAGGCTAGGTAGGTATTGGAAAGTGGTTCCTGGTATAAAAACAAACTCGCTCGATGGTATCGTGTACGGACTTTGCATCAATGGGGTTGTGTTCGAATCTCTGCAATGAGCTTGAGCTTTAGGTGAAAGAAAGCATCGCGATGACACCGTAGCATGGTGGTAGGGCGTTTTCTAATACCTACCTAGCTAGCTACGAGCTTTTGACTACAAATAAGTGGAAAGTGATGCCTGGTTTATGGACCAATGATAGCTCAGTGGAGCTATGTAAGGACGTCGTGTCAAGGGATGTCAGTTCGAATCCACCTAAAATGAGCTTCAGCTTTCGGTGATGCAAAACATCATGAGGAAACAATGGCGTGGTAGTAGGGCTTTTACTAATGCCCGCCTGGCTAGCTACCACCCTCGAGTTGAAAATCCGTCGCCAAATACCGATAGGTGTGTTTTGGCAGTTGCACTTGAGAGCCAGTCCCTCCCCAGGTTTAGCGTGTCCACCAACTTGGGCCGTATCGTCACTTAAGTTCAGGTGAGATTTTGGCCATAACAGGAAACGTACAAATTGTGAAAAAAACATGAAATACATATTATTGATTTATTTGAAACCACTGTAATTACGTAATATAAAAAAAAATAATAATAATATTAATTACATATCTCATTTTGTTTTCTTTCGAAGGATTTAATTTTTTTTTACTGAATTTGTTCTTATTATTTCGATTACTATTATTATTATTTTTTATGTCAAATACTTAATATTTAATATCCCTTTAAAATAACTATTTAATATTGTTAACAGTGTAAGTATCGTCAATGTGTTAACACGTATTTGGACTTCATGTAATGTCTGTATTTTTATTTTATTCTTTATCTGATTCCTAACTGTTGTGTTATCCATAAATTCCCGTAGTTTCCGTTCTTCCATAGTTTTCCATAAATTGTATTGGAATTTTGTTATTAATTTCGTTTTCCGTGATCGTCTATTATTTAATACAAAATTAAAACAAACGTCGCATCTGATTCCTTAATCTATGATAGACAAAAGACACTCTCCGTCCGCCATAATTTCCCCGCGATAACCTTACGACTACGTAGGTACTACCAACATTATAGCCCGAAGTTAGATAACTTAATGTTTGCATCGCAGACCTCACGGGTCCGGCCTTTGAATATTCATCTCGAGTTGAAACAAATTCAGAATACATTATGTAAGTAGGCACTCCGTCTCGGAGCTATGAACATGTACCTCTGGTTTTATTAATATTATCATCGCCGATTTGCATTTATACCGGCATTATAACATTTTTCAAGAGCTTTTTACGATGCATGCTCACATCTACTTCTAAATCGGGACCACGAAGCTTTTTCTTAATTATAGCATCTGTCAAGTATTTAGGATTCTAAACAGTTATTTGTCATCGATCATATATCCTATTAACTTCACTATCGCTTAACATAAAAAATAATTGATATTAACAATGCCGTTAAAATATTCATTCAACGTTCGAACATCACAAAAACTTATTAAACAAATGAAACTTTCAAATCAAATATTGTATGGGACAGTTATAATATGTTATAGAAACATAATTTAATTAGATTCTATTGCTATGCTATGAACTTAATTTAGTTAACTGAAACGATTTATGATAATCCGAAACTCTTATCACAGAACGTAGAATATAAAACATGGAATCGTAATCCTACATAGAACTAATTGGCAAAATTTAACACTTTGAAATACAACAGAAAGCAATCAACCAATCAAGCAAATCGACGATTCTGAAGCGATAATAGCTCATTAGGTAGTGCTTACGTACGTCGCGTCAAGGGACGTGAATTCGAATCCAGGTACAATAAGTTTCAGCTTTCGGTGAAGGAAAACATCGTTTTAAACGCCCCCTAAATTCTCAGTTAATACCCTATAAATAAATCTTAGACCCAAATATGCCAACGGGTAGCAGCGAACTAGGGAAAGATTACGGGAAAACGAGTTTATTCCACAACCTGTCATAAGCTTTTACCCGTAAGGGCTTTGACAGCTTCGCCGAAGTTTTAGGGGCGAATGCTAAGGGCACTCAGCCCCGTGTCGGCGGGCGCAAGGGTGCCAGAGAGACCGAACCTCGTCTCAGGCTACTGCCGGAACACGGACAAAGGTTCGCGATCTTAACTAACCAACAGGTCCTAACTTACTAGGTTTAGTGGTCCTGACAATAACATAGGGCAAGCCACGCTAGGGCCGCGGGGGCAGTCATCACAGAACCGTGTACTTAACGTGTGAGTGTGCACGAATGGTATGCGGTGTGATGATGTACTCTCAGTGATGTAGAGTGTCACTGTATCACGCGAGCAGAGTCACTTGAGAGCTCCTATCCTGAGGATCGATACGGTCACTAGTCTTGGTGAGTCTAAACTATAGTATGGTCAGTTTTTCACGATTTCTAGTATTCAAACTCGATAAGACACATTCCTGTAAATAATACTAACACAAGCGAACTCGCAGCTAGAGTTCAGTATAGAGCATTATTTAGATACAAAATGTAAATTCGGTGCTGGTAAGGTAAATCACCTCGAGGAGCCGACTCGGAAGCGAGATGATGACCTAGTTACAGAGAATCTCCGGGGTCATTCTCCACGTTACTTGGCCTTTGGTGAGGCTATAACTAAATTTATGGAACATCCAGTTTGAATATAAAACCGAATTGAATCACAAGAGAAGCCGTCGAATTTAGTCAATTATGTAGACAATGCTGAAAAGGAATAAAAAAAAGAACCTATATATATATTATACTTAAGGTTTAGCGTTATAGCCTCATCAATCTCACCTGATCGTAAGTGACAATACGGCCCAAGTTGGTAGGCACGCTAAACCTGTGGAGAAACTGGCTCTCAAGTGCAGCTGCCGGAACACACCTATTGGTATTTGGCGGCAGTTTTACAACTTGAGTGTGGTAGCTAGCCAGGCGGGCATTAGATAAAACCCTACCACCATGCTATGGTATCCTCACGATGTTTTCCTTCACCGAAAGCTAAAGCTCATTGTAGGTGCTTGGATTCGAACTCACGTTCCTTGACGCGAAGTCGTACACACTACCACTGAGCCATCATCGCTTCGAAATTGTATATTTGTATCCCTATTGTGCTGAATCATGATTATTTGGGAATTCTCTTTTTTTCAGTATATATTTATTCTAGGATACAAGTATATCATATAGCATCTATAAACTGGTATAAGTTAAAAATCCTTACTAATATTAGAAATGCGAAAGTGAGTTTGTTTATTTGTCTCTTCGTTACATTTTCACGCCTGAACCGCTGAATCAATTATAATGAATTTTCGAATAACGATAGATGGAAACCTGGAGACGGACGGTGAAATTTTCTAGGAAGTGGGGTATAGAGAGAAATAAACTTTAATACTTAAAACTTGGTTGAATAACATCTAGTATTAATAGCATTTGGTAGAAAAAATATTTCTGTATCGACAGTCAACGAGAATTGGTTTACAAAACCACTGTTAATGTGAATGGAGCTGCGATTAAAAGTTAGTAAAATATAATGAAAGAAAAACAATACACATTTGTTTATAGCAACCATAATTAAAACGGTGAATAAAAAGCAATTACAATCAATCGATACAATAATAAATCTTGAAAAAAAATACACATTTATAAAGGGACTATGTACCCCAGAACCATTTACAAGCTCAACAAATCTAAAATCCGCATCGAATGGTAAAAATCCCATGCCGATTAGTTCATTAATTTTGACATGATTTAACGAATGGAACTGTATTCATGTTATATACATATATAGATTAGTACGTTACAAAAGTTTTCGCAAAGAAGAGAAATACCTATAAAAACACTTTCGTGAGCGCAGTAGATACGTTTGTAGTCAAAATATTCGCTACTGAAAATAGTAAAATAATATCTACCGAGGCAGTTAGCTATTAAAATAATTGGATAATTGTCAAATTATTTATCGCCTAAACTTACAGTTCATCTCGTCAAAGTACAGACGTAAAGACATCCGCGTTTAAAAGCTACACTAAAATAATTCCGAACGTCTCGTATCACAAAAATTCCTTACGATTATTTGGAAAATTATATCGCAACCTCGATAACAATGTATAAGATTTTCCTCGTAATGTCCCGGATTATGTAACACCGTTATGTATACAAAATAAAAAGACTGTTTGTTTGTTGTGCCTATTTTTCTTGGGAAAATATTAGGCCTCTATTTTATAAAGTAAGACTTGAATTATATACTTATTATTATTTATAATAAAATCGTGTTGATGTGACGTCATTATATTTTTATTCCATTTAGTAAATAATAGAAAATTGAGCGATATTTAGAAGTGATGATAACTCAGTGGTAGTGTGTACGGACTCTGTGTCAAGGGACGCCAGTTCGAATCCAACTACAATGAGCTTGAGCGTTCGGTGGAGGAAAACATCGTGAGGAATCTTTAGTATGTTGGTAGGGCTTTATCTAATGCCCGTCTGCGTCGTAACCAGCCTCAAGTTAAAAATCTACCGCCAAATACCAATAGGTGTTCCGGCACTTGAGAGCCAGTTCCTCCACAGATCTAGTCTATCTACCAACTTGGGCAGTATCATAAGTTAAGATCAGGTGAGATTATGGCTATAACGCTAAAACCTTAACTCCAAAAAAATTTAGTACTGTTATCACAAAGTATGACATTTTAAAATCTTGCAAACCTATCTATCAAATTTATGCCAATGAGAGTTATACTTAAAAGAGAATATATTGACGGGACCTTATGTCTGTTTTTTTTTTATTTTTTTTTTATAAAGGCAAAGTGTCCGGCTTTATGTTCTGTAATATTGAAGCTAGTTTGCATGATATACTTTAATTATTTCGAGCGATGATAGCTCAGTTGGTAAAGTGTACGGTCGCCGCGTCAAGAGACGTGAATTCGAATCAACCTTGTATAAGCTTAAGCTTTTCGGTGAAGAAAAACGTGATGAAACCATAACATGGTGATAGGATGTTTTGTAATTCCCGCCTAGCTGGCTGACACTCTCAAGTTACCGCCATATACTATAGGTGTGTTCCGATAGTTGCACTTGAGAACTAGTCTCTCCATACGGCTTAGCGTATCCACCGTCTCGGGCCACATCGTCACTTAACATAAGGTGAGATTGTGGTGATAACGTTAATTTTTAAATATATAAAATAGGTACTGAGCATAAATACTGATTGAAATAAAACTAATATAAACGGATTCTATCGCGGATATTTATTAATTTTAATCCCGGCATTTCAAAAGGTTTTTAAATAAAATTAAATTGAAGGTAGATACTGTAACATGAACTTTTTTGGACAACCTACACCTTAGTCCGCCCCGTGACCGCGAAGGCTGAAAAGCTTTCGAAACGTCGGGATCAAAATTAATAAATAATCACAATTCTCACGCTATTATTAAATCACCTGTAAGTCTGTAAGTTTTTTAGGTTTTGTTTCGACTAAAAGAGTAACGGAAAAATATTTTAAATTAAATATAAACAACACAGATGTTGCCGCATAGAAATTATTAAAATTAAAATTACTCACGCGAATATCGTTCAGAAGATTTTAAATAATACTGAATATATAAATAAAATATATATTTAAAATCATCCACGCCTGGGGATAAAACTAGTCTCACGTATCTAATACTTTCCTATAATGCAAACGTAAGATGGAATATTGATACGAGAAACTAAATTTCCGGTGTCGAGACGACATTAAGTTTTTTCCCTACAAATGTACGCAACATCCGGCCAATATCTCTGTGACCGAGTTCATCGCGTACGATAACACATATAATATGCTAGCTTTTACCCGCGACTCCTTCCGCATTGACATAAGAATAAAATTTAAGTAAAGAACCAAATATAGAAAAGAAAAAGGGGCAAACCAAAAGCTCGCTGGATAAACGACATACTTCAACTGGCAGGAAGAGACTGGCTGAAAACATCTAACGACAAGAAAAAATTGGAGCAACTGGAGAAGGCCTATGCTGAAAAGGGGCCATGACATCTATATCGATCTGAAATACATACTTGCTAAACATAACTTTTATATATATATATATATATATATATTTCTATTGTCATGTAAAAAAAGAATAACTTCATAAAAAAAAAAACCAAATATAACTCTGGAATGAAACATGTCGGATGTGTTAATTCAGGTAATAAAATATTTTTGTAAAATCGCATTCATATTCATTCGTTCATTTTTCCACGATTGAGTAACAAACGGACTTATTACTCCCGTTAATATTAATTTTGTCCATATATCGGATGAGGTAATAAAGAGTTTCATACATACCTTTAACCCACTTCTAACAAGTTTTTCCGGAGTGAAAGCCTGTCGCCGTCTCCAGATTCCCGTCTATCTAAATTACAAAATTCATCAAAATAGATTTAGCAGTTCAGGCGTGAAATGGTAAGGAACAAAATATATGCCGCGCAGTAAACATTTCATATTCTTTGAAGCGATCATATCTCAGAGGTGGCGTGAAGGAACGCCGCGTCATGGGACGTGAGTTCGAAACCAACCACCTACAATGAGCTTGAGCTTTCGGTGAAGGAAAAAATCGTGCGGAAGCCATAGCATGGTGGTAGGGCTTTTTCCAATACCCGCCTGGGTAGCTACCAACCTCAAGATGAAAATCTGCCGTCAAATACCATTAGGCATGTTCCGGCAGTGGGACTTGAGAGCTAGTCCCTCTTCTAAAGGTCGGCAACGCACCAGCGATTCCTCTGGTCTCGTGGGTGTCCACGGGCGGTGGTGATCACTTACGTTGTGACAAGTTTGTTCGTTTGTCACCTATTCCATAAAAAAAAAAAAAAAATCACTTTCGCATTTATAATATTATAAGTATGTGCCGCGTAGAAAACAGTTTATATTGTATATACTAGTTGCTCCCGCGACTTCGTTCGCGCGGAGCTAATAATTATTTAATCATTTTTGCCCGTTTTTGAAACTATGTATTATGAAGTGAAACTTCTTACGGGAGGTCTCTAAAATTCGAATCCGCAACCTGTGTGACGCTAGCTCGAGTAATGTCGGCTCGAGGCGACTGAGGGAGCTAAAGAGATATACTGATGTTTCAATTCTATCGTGTGACATTGTTTTCTTTTTTTTTTCATAGATAATTCACCATCGACTCTATCTCGAAAACAGATACCTATCTTAGGTACAACAAGAGGAATTGCTTGACGGTGCTTCTGGAAAAAAGGCGAGATCCGGTCAAGCTATCGGACTAATGGAAAACGTAGAACAATGTCCGCTTCGAAAATGCTTTCCATCGCGGATACTGAAATAAGATCAAAGTGACTGAAATTCGAGGGTAAAGTGTGCTCGCGTCCGCGGAAGGAGTGCAGCGCGCTTGAACGAGCACGCAGCGTGACGTCACGATCCGACATTCGTGCCACCGAGAGCCATGAAACGGTTCGGATGTGGTATTTTCAAATTTTACTTTGTTCATCCTAAGCTTATAAAGCGCAGTGGTAGTATGTACGACTTCGCGTCAAGGGGCGTGAGTTCGAATCCAAACACCTACAATGAGCTTGAGCTTTCGGTGAAGGAAAACATCGTGAGGAAACCATAGCATGGTGGTAGGGCTTTTTCTAATGCCCGCTTGGGTAGCTATCACCCTCAAGTTGTAAACCTGCAGCCAAATACCAAGAGGTGTGTTCCGGCAGCTGCACTTGAGAACCAGTTTCTCCACAGGTTAAGCGTGTCTACCATCTTGGGCCGTATCGACACTTAAGATCAGGTGAGATTATGGCCATAACGCTAAACCTTAAGTATAAAAAAAGGTTATTTTACATGTCACCTGATGGTAAGTGATCATCGCCGCCCATGGACACGTACAGCACCAGAGGAATCGCAGGTGCGTTGCCGGCCTTTATAGGAGAGACTGGCTCTCAAGTGCCACTGCCGGAACACATCTAATGGTATTTAGCAGCAGATTTTCGACTTAAAGATGGCAGCTAGCCAGGTGGGCATTAGAAAAAGCCCTACCACCATGGTATGGATTCCTTACGATTTTTTTCTTCACCGAAAGCTCAAGATCATTCTAGGTGGTTGGATTCGAACTTACGTCCCATGACGCGGCGTTCCTACACGCTGCCACTGAGCTATCGTGTATTTGTTTCATTTTATGTTTTTTTTTCTGGTTTGTTGGAAACGTGAGAAATTATTACCATACCTAGAGTAAGATATTTAACCAAGGGAAGTGCCTACAACAAGTTGAACTTATCACAACTTGTATCATTATTATAATAAGTAAATAACCGTTGTAATCAAATCGTACTACATAATACGTGCGTAATACTTAATTTTGAATACTACAGCAATATAAAATAATATATATTATTTATAACTTAGTACTAGCTTAAGGTCAAGTAACGAACAATTATTAGCGTATAGATAAATGACAGATATATATAAAAGAAAAAACATTTAGGTACACTTGAGTCAGTAAGTAGTCAGTCAGTAAGTCAGTAATACTTAAATATTATATCGCATATAAGCTGCAAGACAGTCGACTCCATTTAGTATGATCACCTAAGCCGCAGATCAAGTCAGATGTCTGAATATCATTGTACAAGGGTCTGAGTGTTGTGGTAGACGCAGGAAATTCAAGCATTGAAGCAAATGACGCGATAAAAAGATTCATACGAAATAAACCCTCTCTTTATCCCACTTCCAGTAGGTTTATTTTTTTATTTTGATGGTAGCTCGACAAAAAGTGACTGCACTGTACCTGATGTTAAGTACAGCACAGTTCAAAAACAGCAGCGACCATGGAGAGAACGACAATTCATCGCCAATCGCTACTTTCATGCCGGCCTGAGGTTTTGCGCGAGAAAAAAATATCACCATCTCCAGATTCCCATCTATCTCTATACTGAAATTCATCATAATCGATTCATTGGTTTAGGCGTGATAGCGTTACAAACAAACAGTCACTTTCGCATTAATAATATTACTAGCTTTTACCTGCGGCTTCCAACCCCTTTTTTTTTAATAAAAAGTATTCTATGTCACTGCTAATACCTCCAAAAATATGTGTAAAGAGTTTCAGGGTGATCGATTAAGTAGTTTTCGCGTGAAAGCGTTACAAACAAACTTACATTCACATTTATAATGTTAGTAGGAATTATACTAGAACAAAGACATACTTTTACCTATCTTACCGCCTTTGGCTACAGTATAAACACTATATCGGATTCATGGAAACTGGTCAAGCTGTTTTGTTGTAAAAAATTAACAAACTATAGGTAGGCGACGTTACTAACACATTTATAATGTCAGCTTGCAGTTTCTTCGTACATCCATCGAACACGATCCAACATGGCGCTCGTTCACCGATATAATCTGTGACATCTGTGATCGTGCGCTTACACCGAGGCTCGTGGCCGTCAGCTGATACTTATCATCAGACATCTCCTTGCAGGATAAGTAGAAAATATTATCAAATTAATTACGAAAATTTTTTTTTTTCATTTAAATCGTTTACAATTGTTATACACACTATAAAATATTCTTAAAGGTGTGGAGTACTTGAGCGGTTTATAATATTGGAATTTAATGTCCACAGGTTCAAACTTGGGCTTGTAACGTTTTTTTTGGCTATTCTACTTGCAATTACTGACTAATTATTACTTTACGATACTAATTTCCATTTGTAAAATTATTGCTTGATGGTGAGGGAAACATTTTTGTCATATAAATAGTAATACAAGAATATGCCTCACGTATTAAGTTCTCCTTCTAATATAACGAAAATAACTGTTAGCTTGATCGTTGATCGACTCTTTATTATCTTAGCTTTATCGTTGACCATCTCTTTATATTAAATATCATATCACATGGGTTTAAAAATTTACACGTTTGATTAAAAATAACTTTATGGTCTACAATTGATATTTACATGTTTGGTTAAAAATAACTTTATAAATGTAAGTTGTAATGATAAGATTTTATAAAAATTGTTTTAATAATGTATTTCAAGTAGTTCACTTTTAGCGCTTTTAGTTTCCGGTTGCGGCAATATAAATATGTGTGTCTAGCAATACTGAGGCAGTGATAGTGGAGCTCGAGAACGAATCAGTGGACTGAAGTATTAGCGATATAAAAAACCAAATAGAATGTGCACAATGATAAAAGAGTTTTACATAACTAACGATAAATAAAGAAGACTTCTTCCGCTTCGTTGTGATTTAAAACTCTTTGAAACGACAGTAAAAGAGACAAGCACATACATCTGCAGGATACAACGTACGAGAAAATGAGGTCGAAGGCATTATACATTGTTTCTTACAGCTAATATGCGTGTGTGCGTATTACGAAGTGAAATTTTAAAGGTGTCACTGCTATTGCGTGTGACGTGCACGCACATTTTTTTCTTTATTCTTATCTAAATAAAAAGTATCATTTCGTACTCCAAAATGATTTCGCTATAATATATACATAAATCATTATCGAAATACTACTGGAGGTAATTATTTTAACGTTATTGAATTTTACTGCACTGCAGTAGTGAAGGATGGGAGTTTGAAAAAGGAAGCCAGAGCAAAAAAGAAGTTCCAACCTAACAGAATATCCGTTCATCATCACCGTTACCTATGTTTCATGATGATTAAAGACCCACAAACACCAATAAAAAAAAACATTTTAATCAATTTACCACTGCCAGTCAACGAAGTTATTTTTACTATAAAGACATATACGGAATCGTTTAACAAAACTGTCCCGCCTGTATATCGATTTTCATATCTCGAAAAGCACGGTTTAATTGGATTACATGCCTTTTATTTTCAAAAAGTAATCTGTCAAACTATTATATTCCATGTAAATTCTTATGTTGAATTATTGAATTGCAACGAAATTACTTACAATAATAATAACTAACACTTATTAGTTATTAATGACTAATCCCAGTTTAATATATCACAATAAAACAATCACAAAACTTCAAAATAACATCGCATGTATGATTGACGTTAACAAATGTATCACACCACCTTTTAAACTACAATCTAAAAAACAAAGAAGGAAAGTACTATAAATATAATTTTTAATCTAGAGGTATGATAGGCTCACCCTTTCTCGCTTCCTCTTTTAAAATACACATATCTCCATCACTCTCATACGCCGTCGATTTATAAAGGTCTAATTTATCTGACCTCTTAGAGCTGCCGTTATCTTGCAAATTCGTATGCGCTACTGGGCCAAATTAAATTGGTGGCATCTTATGTGAGAGTGAGACAGACTTTGTTCTCTTCCTAAGGAAACGAAAGAGACGAGACGCTACGCGATAAGCCGTAAATTCACGGCTTATAACTTCGAATTACATACGTTTGATTTTTAACATATGGTATTAAGTAATTAGTCTAAATATTACACTGCGTTACTTACGTTATATATTAATTTCTGCAGGGAACTCGACGGGAATCGGCTTGTATGTACCCGTCGCTACTTTGGAATATATACGAGCATGTAAAAAGCATACTACATCAAGGGATATAGACGCTTTTAAAAAACCTTTCCAAATACAAACACAGCATGTACATAAATATCAATTATAATCCTGTGCATGCGACATAATACGAGAGGCGGTAACATCAAAGGGGCACGTGATAAAAGCATGTATATGGAAGTTTGCTCATAATAGGCATACCCACGACTTCGTCCATTAGGATCACTGGGCTGTGATATGGAGCTTCCTAGCCATATATGATAACAGAGTTCAACACGCAGCCGAAGAAATTTGTTTGCGAGACATAATTTTTTTTTTAACTGACATACGTTGTTCGTCTTAATGCCTTTGACAGCTTCAACGAACTTTACCATTTTTTACCACACCACTTTTTACTATTCCAAAACCATAGCACAAGGGTTCCCAAAGTGAACCGAAGTTAAGTGAAATGTAATAAAGAGCGCCGTGAACCAATTCTCTTTACCATTCTCTGAAACCTCAACGTCAGTGTTCACGGGTGTAGAATAAACAATTTAATTTATTTACGTATCTGGGTGCTACAAAACTGTTAATTATATGTTCATATAAATAAACACTTTGGATTCATAATGTGGATGTTTTGAAGTTTTGTGCCCCTCTTCATAAGTACTATCCTTGTACCTATCTATTACAAACAGCTTGATAGGTAATGGTCGTATAAATATGTACGTACGCCGCGAACTGAAAAAGATTGAGAACCGCTGCCATACAGGAATAAAACTTGGCTTAGATTTTTAGTTGAAATTGTAAGTTAGTAATAGAGAAAATTACGCCAAAATTCGTTATAAAGTTCATGAAACTTTTATACAGGAAACAAATTTATTTATGAAATAAAAAGTGTCATATATTTCTAAACTGATGTATTAGCCAATTCCGTGTTAAATTTCGCGAAAATTTAGCAAGAAATTTCCCAAATACGCTTTCAAATAGACGAATAGACAAAAGATCGAAATAAAAGCACCTATTTTTTGCGGCAAAAAAAATACAACAACCTACTTGCAATGCAACAATAAAGAAACCACGGGGCCTCTCAATCCCGTATACTACCAGCAACCAGTGACAGTTTTCACAGTTCCAGTACCGCTATACCCAACCTGCGGGGTCCGATGGGACCCGACAGGCTTTTGTGGTTGGCCGACCTAATGTAACTTTTTTTTTTGAACCATTTTGAATTTCCTATCCATTAGAAGAACTGTGTGTGCGCCGACTAAATAGGTACTTGACAACACTGTTACAGAACACTGCTTACGACCAAGGAAACAAAAACGCGTTTGAAACGTTAGGAAATAATAAAAAGTTAGAGTTGGTAGTTTGATTCGATTTGTAGCAATGGCGAAAGCCTAAGGAAATCGTTATCTAAATACTTGTGCAGTCCGCGAGATCACATGTTCGATGTGAACGCCATATATCGGATAGATTTTTTTTTATATATTTAAGGTTTAGCGTTATGGCCATAACATCACCTGATCTTACGTGACGATACGGCCCAAGTTGGTAGACACGCTAAACCTATAGAGGAACTGGCTCTCAAGTGCAGCTGCCGGAACACACCTATTGGTATTTGGCGGCAGGTTTTACAACTTGAGGGTGGTAGCTAGCCAGGCGGGCTTTTGAAAAAGCCCTACCACCATGCAATATATATGCAGATACCTCAGTACTCCCCCATCCTTGCTCCTACATATTATAAATGCGAAAGTGACTTTGTTTGTTACTCTTTCGTCCCTAAACCGCTGAGTCGATTATGATGAATTTTGGCACAGGGATAGATGAGATCATGGAGATGGAGATAGACTACTTTTTTACGGAAAAACTTATAGGAAGCGGGGTAAAGAGCGGAATCAAATTTGTATGAAACTTTCATTGCGTCATCCGGTTTGTTTGACAAAAACAATATTAATACGATCGAAGCCGCTCATAAAATCTAGTAAATTATAAAATCAAATATTTAATACCAGCTTTTATCCGCGGCTTCGCTTACATTAATGCTGATTTTCTGAAACAATTCTGGTTGTCGATCGATACATATTATAAATTGTATACAATAATTCTGCAAAGGTGGAAGAAAATTGTCACTCCGGTAAAAAAAAAAAACATAGAAAATTTACCCCTACGCTGGCCCCCTCTATACAATTTTTGCTAGCAAAGTAGCCCGTTACCATCTCCAGACACCCATCTATATCAAAACCAAAATTCATCATAACCGATTCAGCGGTTCAAGCGTGAACGTTTAATAACAAACTCACTTCCGCATTTATAATATTAATGAATTATCAACATTAATATACGCATTTCATTTAATTAAACTTCTATCAGATGTATAGAAATGACTCACATCGGAAGATCGAGTATATGCACGAGGCCTTAACTTCGATAAACCATCTCATGTACGCATCATTCTCTCAGTGGTATGCGAGCTTTTCATTCTAAAGTATGTAGTAAGTAAAGGATAATCTGTTTGGAAGTTTCCAAGCAGCGAAGTCGAGAGTAGCGGTACCATTCTTTCAGTGTATCCAGTAATTAGCAAAGTTTAATTGTACATTCAAGTAATTAAGCGTATCCGAGGCGCCTCGATCAGCGCTAATACTCGAATTCTTTGTACTTCAGTGCGATTCACGTTACGTACAAGTTTATTTATTGTTTTATTTATTTATCGTACATCATTTTACGGTAAATTTAACTTTATCTCTTTGATTAATCTTCCCTAAATCATAAAGAAAATAATCGGTTTAATCATAACTTTAAAGCTTACGTTGAATGAATATTTGAAAATTAGTATGATAATTTTCTTTTATATAACCCCGTAACTTCAATAGTATTAGATGATGGCTTAAAGCGACGGTGGCTCAGTTGGTAGTTCGTACGAACGCCGCGTTATGGGACGTGAGTTCGAATCCACCTGCAATGAGCTTAAGGCTTCCGGTGAAAGAAAGGATCGTGATTACACTCTAGCAAGGTGGTAAAACTTTTCCTTATGCTCACTGGTCAGCTATTATCCTCAAATGGAAAATGTGGAAAATGGAAAATCAAATACCTATAAGTGTGTACCGGTTGTTGCACTTGAGAGGGAGTGCCTCCATTAGGTTTACCGCGTTCACCGTCATGTGCAATATGGTCACTTAACATCAAGTTAGATTGTCATAATAAAGCTAAATCTAAATAAAAAACCCGTCAACATCAAAGGGGGGGCCATCTCATCATCATCATCATCATCATTATCGTCCTGCACCCAATTTGTTATTTGGAGTCGGCGCAGTATGTCTACTTCTTCCATACAACTCTATCAGTCACCTCTTTCGCTTTCATAGCTTTCCTCACACACTCCATCCATCTTTTCTTTGGACGTTCTCTCCCTCTCCATCCCTCAACATTCATAGTCATCACTTTCTTCGTCACAGCAAGTGCAATCTATTACCTAATTATTAGTTAGCATTATCGATATTAGTTTAGCTTCAATACTCGGAGAAAATGAAATAGTTTCGCTTCTAAATCAATAACAAAGTGAAGCTAGATTGATCTTTTCAAAAAATATTCAATGTATAATTTGGGTAAATTACAGTTTTATTATATAAATAGTTTTTTTTATTTATTTACCAGATATAACATATTCTTTAGACAAGGCCAACTAGAAAGTAATAAATTAAATGATACATTATGGAGAAAATTAAATAATTACATTTATCGATACTATTTGACTAATAAAATAAAAAGCATTGTTGTACAATCAAAAATAGCATAGTAATTAATGAGAGGGTCGAATCTTTAAATTTTACTTTTATTGTATGTTTTTTATTTTTATTTCATTAGCATAGTGGTAGTGCGTCATGGGAAATGAGTTCGAATCCAACCACCTACAATGAGCTTGAGCTTTAGGTGAAGAAAAACATCGTGAGAAAATCATAGGATGGTGGTAGGGCTTTTTCTAATGCCCGCCTGGCTACCAACCACCCTCAAGTTAAAAACCTGCCGTCAAATACCAATAGGTGTGTTCCGGGAGCTGCACTTGAAAGCCAGTTCCTCCACAGGTTTAGCGTGTCTACCAACTTGGGCCGCATCGTCACTTAAGATCAAGTGAGATTATGGCCATAACGGTAAAACCTTACCTATAAAAAACATGCATAGTACAATGATTTAATACTAAATTGACTTCAAATGGTACAAGGCAATATTGTAATATCATACGCAAATTTAAAACCTCGAGGTATTGGACAAACTCCAAATCTTTGGTACCAATTAGAACGACAGAAATTAGTATAGAATTGAAGGGACAACAGATTCCCTTCAACGAAATTTTTCAAATAAAACTTGTTAGTAGAAAAGTATTTTACTTTATCCATAGTAATTAGTAATCTATCTATATATATATATATATATATATATATATATATATATATACATATATATATATATATATATATATATATACATATATATATATATATATATATATACATATATATAATGAAAATGATCTTTGTTGGAGGCTCAATCACGCCTAAACCACTGATCGTATCGACATGAAACTACGACCATTCGACGCGAAATTTTTCCCAGATGGTTTAAATAAATAAATAAATAAAATAAAAATATTTTTTTTTAGAATTCCAACGTTCGTTCATTTTTTATTGCAGTTTTACTTTTATGTACATTTTTCTCGTATTACAGCAATTGAAAAGTAGAATTAAACTAATTAGCTCATTCAAAATAAACTTCATATCTTGTAGAAAAAAGTTCATTACAGTGACATCTAGTGAAAGTTACAAGAACAAGGTCGAAATAGATACAGTGAATAAGATTTCAAATATAATAGAACTTTGTCGTAGCTGACTCAGCGGGTCAATAATAGAGTAAGGAATCGATTAATGCTAATAAAAGACATACAAACGATAAAGGAAACTATAAATAAAAACATTAAAAGAAAATTAAAAAAAAGAAAAGAAAATACACACATAATTTTTTTTTTTTTTTGTCTTTATTTATTTTAGGGACTCGGTCCAAAAAGGACATGTCAGTCCCATCGTACCCTGACCTTACAGTGTGTACAAAATATATTAAAAGTAAAATATGTACTAGAACTACTTAGATCTAATAACAAAATTCCATAAAATCTTGGCTTCATCACTTGCAGGTGCAGTCAAGATTCCATGGAACATGCCCTGGTCCATTAAATTCAGTCCTAAATATTTAATGATCGCTGTCCATTGAGTTTGGTTCCGTTCACATTCCCTCAACAAGTGTTGCAAGTCTTCTATAGATCCACACGTTATGCAGTTGGGTGAGACACTTTTCCTCATAAGAAATGAAAACTTGTTGAGAGGCATGTGTCCGGATCTTACTCTATTCGCAGTAACAACTACAGATCTCTTTAGAGTACTACTGGCAAACCATGGTATACGAGGCGGCTCACTTTGTAATGTTTTATACCAAATACCTTTATCTTTAGACCGTTCATTAAAATATTCTTTCCGGTTTAGGAGACATTTATATTTAAATTTTGTAAACAGCTTTGTGTAATCTGGGCTGATGTTTATATGAGTACCTTTTAAAATAGACTGTTTTGCTAGTTGGTCTGCCTTCTCATTGCCTTTCAATCCAATGTGTGACGGAATCCATTGCAACTTTAGAGCTATCCCTTTTTCTTTCAAGTTTAGAACTTCACGTAATATAGCATAAGCCGTCGATACACCTCTATTTCTAGAAGCGCAACGAGCCAAATGCTGTAACGCGCTTTTACAATCTGTAAAAATTACTACTTTCTTACAGTCCAAGGAGCTAGCATACGATATTGCTCTAAAAATTGCAATGAGTTCCACCGACATAATGGATATATTTGCAGTAATTTTAAAACATTTGGCTTCATTTCGAGTTGGATCATACAATGCAGCACCCATGCCTTCAGTACTTTTAGATCCATCTGTATATAACCTATACCAATTATTGTATTTTTTATGAATTTCTTCTAAAATATGATGTCTAATTAAATCATTGTTATAATATTTTTTTGATCGACACACATAAATAATAACAATACATATCATATTACTATCACAGGGCGTCCAGCTCAGCATATGCTGAGGTGTCCGAAGCACTCAGCGCTTATTTTCAACTGGAACCCAAGTCCAGTAGCGGTGCGTTAAAAGCGTGTTACTACGATTAATGTATTACCAACAAAAACAAATATATAGTAAAATAAATTAGGCATCTCTTACAGATATACGATAAACATTGCGTGCAGGGGTATACATAAATAAATAGAAAAAAATTAACTAATCAAATATTTTACTTTTCAATAACAGGGCAGCACAATTAAATACACATCTAGACACATTGCATTATTAATAACATCATAAATACCTTTAAAAAAATAAATTAGTAATAGTAATATATAAAAATACCACTAATAAATAAGTTATTTGTAATGTGCACTAGCTGACCCAACAGACATTGTCCTGTCTTAACTATGAATATTGGATTCGAATTGGTATAATTAATTCAAAAATACGATTCAAAAGCATAGTGTTTATTATTGTAATGCTCTATGATAACTAAGAGTTATGTCCAAGTAATACTGTCGATGGGTTTTTTTTAAATTCTAATATTATGCTCAACTTCCCTAATTTTTTGTTTCAAGAAACCTTCCCTATCAATAATCAACACAACACAAAAAGAATTAGCAAAATAATTCCGTTCGTTCACGCGTGATGCAATAACTTAGGGAAATAGAGATTCATTTCTATATATATAGATTTTTATAAGGAGTATTATGATAAAAAAAAATACAAATAAATAAAAATGGTACGGACCGATCACCGTCTGCAGTGTGAAGGAAATAAATAACTAAAAAAGGTGGAAGTAAATAAAAGTATTTAATTAAATTGAGGATATTTCAGTATAGTGACATCTATCAAGTACTTGGTGTACTTCTTGTCTTGCATTGGCAAGATGGTATTGTTTTAAGTTCATTTTTACAATACAACCATAACGTTTTAAATAAAACGTAAAGGCACGGCACCTACGGTGTGTATGTCGAACCCGAATGCGACTGACGCGTCATGGCCTTTTATGTAATGCGACCGAGAGAGTATATTAGTGAAGTGGTGATAAAATTTCTCGTGGTAACCTGCTCAGCGCACCTAAACTTACCTCAAATATTTTATTCTTAAACGAAAATGAACTTAGTACATGTTACTTTAACACAGATGTCGTCGCCTGCCGCAAAATATTTAAAAAAGTTTAGTTTATTTTCTGTCACCTCTACGTCGGAACAGAGAATAGCACGTAGTGTCCTTTGCTGAAAGAGTTTACCTCTGTGTATCATTCCAATCTGTAAAGCAGGTAAGTAAACACGATTCTCCAATCTCTAGTTCCGAATAAGAATACCTTTAGAATACGTGTCTTCCTAATTGATCCGTCAACTATGCAGCTAACGTTTATTGAAGTTTCTTCATCCGTAATACCCCAGTGTTTGAAGACGAGAGTCCTCAATCAGTGTGTGTTGCCAGTGATAATTTACGTCACTGATACATGGCCGCTAAGTGCCTCAAAGAGCTATGCTTGGAGTTTCTCTACGTGATCGAATCAGAAATGAGGAGATCCGTAGAACTAAATTTGCTGACTTAGCTCACCGAATAGCACAGCTGAAGTGACAATGGGCAGGGCACAGCTTGAAGTACCGATGGCCGATGCGGCAAAAAGGTTCCAGAGTGGCGGCCGCGTACCGGAAACCGCAGCATGGAACCGCCCCCCGTCCGATGGACGGGAAATATTGTGAAGAAGGCTGGGCGCGGTTTGTAATAGGCGGAAAAATGTTTGGTGAGGCCTATGTCCAACAGTGGACGTCCATAGGCTGATATAATGATGATTTATTGAAGAAAAACCTCTCATAGAAGAGATTTCAAATTCTCCGTCGCAACCTTTTTGTGTGGCGCCCGTTCGTGGAGTCAGAGAGAATGTAATCATAGGTAAAGTCGGCTCGAGGCGAATAAGGGATTGAATGAGATATAGTAATGTTTTGTGGTAATACGTGTTTTTTTTTTTGGTGAAATATCTTTAATTTTACTAGAAATAATACTCCATAAAAAGATAGTTACCTAACATAATATTTAAATTATATTATATTGGTTTTATTCTTGAATTAAATATTATTATTAAACTCAGTATTGGAGTTTGCAGTAGGCTGAGTAGTTTGGAAAGCCTAGGGCGGCCGATTTTGGAGGCGGCAAATTTGGGCTATTTTCTGTTTTGTCTTTTAGAAACTGAAATGATTCATACTGATACATACACCTGAATGTTGCTAGATGATATGTTTCACCACTTAGAATCTAATCTCACCGATTTTAATTGACGATGTAGCGCGAGCTGGTGGAGACACTATGTCTAATGGAGGGACTGGCGTCTAAATGCAAGAACCGGAACATACTTACTATATGTATTTGGTGACAGTTTTTCAACTTGCGGATGGTTACCACCATCATGATTCATCACGATTTTTCCCTTCACCGGAAACTCAAGACCATTGCAGGTTGATTAAAACAATAGACGCTGGGTCCGAACACACTTCCTACTGGGCTATCGTCGCTTCATTTAACTTCAAAATAACTATTTTTTGAAACATAAATCACAATCATAACGTAATCAGTGGCATATTTCTAGGTAAGCTATTATAATGTGCAACGCTGAAAATTTTCAAATTCTTTTTTTTTTTTTAAGAAAAGTAGCAAAGGTGTCCTTCTGACTCAGCCTATAAGCTCCATATTTGTAACTCTACCAATGACTGTAACACGTAAACGAAGTCTTGACTACAGGTGCTGAAGTTATATTAAAAAAAAACTACACTGATCCATATATCAAATTGAAGCGACGATAGCTCAGTTGGTAATGTGTCGGGCGTCTGTGGACGTGAGTTCGATCGCTACAATGAGTCTGAGTTTTCGGAGAAGGAAAACTTTGAGATGAAACCGTAGCATGGTGGTAGGGTTTTGTCAAATGCCCATCTGGCAGGTTACCACCCTCAGATTGGTAATCTGTCGCCAAATACCTCTAACGGTGTTCCGGCAGATGCACTTAAGAACCAGTCTCTCCAATAGGCTTAACGTGTCTATCATCTTGGGCCATAACGTCAATTAACATCAGATGAGATTGTGGTCATAACGCTGAACCTATACAATATTAAAAAGAAATGATTCGTGAAAATGTAGTATTGGCTACAATTTTGCACACCTGAAAAAGTATAAAACAGTATGGAAAATCCAAAAGTGCAAGTCTCATACCATACATTTAACTTTTAAGAATAACATACAAGCCACACCATTGTCTTATATTATTAATTGTAAACAAGCACGATTTATTGCTTGTCACAAAAACTCCGGAAATACTTTTACCTAGAGAGTTTCTATCGTGTTGACGCGATAACCTCTGTATTATGAATAACCTTAGATTCGACTGCTTGGTTTTAAATTCATTGCGTTTTCCTCATTTTTGCATTTTCCCTAAAGAGAAAAAACAGACAATACCTACCAATAACTTGTAAATGTAAATTCAGTCATTGTCTTGATCTGTCGTGTTGTGATTTTTATTTTAATTCATACACTTAGCTATTTATCCCTGTATTGTGTAATATAGGCGTCATTTTACGTGATGTAGTGTCGCTGAAGAACGTAGGTGAAGTGAATTATAAATAATCATTACCTGATATATTAGTTACCACAAAAACTCCCAAGAGAGACGCCATCTTGTTGAAGATAGTTTCATCTGCCCAAAATGCACAAATCTTATTACTTGAATATGGCAGTAATAGTCTCTAAAGAGGACAGAGTTGCCAAGAACAAAAAAAAAATAGGAAGAGATCAATTCAAATATGCGACTTGGAAGAAACATTTTATAATTAAACTACAGGTATTAAGGCTATTGATATGAAATAGGTAACTAGTTCATGTTATTCTAAAAATAATAGACATAACTCGATCTAAATATTTTTTCCATAGTCATCGTGACAATCAAATTGTATAAGAAAAACCGGAAGTCCACGTACAAAAAAAAAAACAGTTTTTCTTCAAGGTAGCTAAATAAAATTGTTTCTTACAAATTTTGAAATAAATTATTTCATGTGGTTTCTTGAAATACATTTTTTTTTAATACTTAAGGTTTAACGTTATGGCCATATCTCACCTGATTTTAAGTGACGATACGGCCCAAGTTGGTAGACACGCTAAACCTGTGGAGGGTCTGCCTCTCAAGTGCAGCTGCCGGAACACACCTATTGGTATTTGGCGGCAGGTTTACAACTTGAGGATGGTAGCCAGCCAGGCAGGCATTTGAAAAAGCCCTACCACCATGATATGGTTTCCTCACGATGTTTTCCTTCACCGAAAGCTCAAGTTCATTGTAGGTGCTTGGATTCGAACTCACGTCCCTTGACGCGAAGTCGTACACGCTATAATTAGCTATCATCGCTTCAACCCTCAGCTTTTACTCGTATTATCTTACAAATGTAAATCGTTTGCGGTAGAGTCAGTTCGTTGGCCCTAAAATGAATATAAATAATCGAATTGTTTATATCAATAGAGTTAGTTTCCACTGAATAAAACTTATTCTTATCTCACAAGGTTCGTCACAGTATGGTTGGAATATGTTAATCACTTCGAATTCCTCGAAACAATTTGTCTTCGTAGTCACATATATTTCAATGAATTAACAGTGAAAGGACCAGAAGCATTGTTAAATTAACCGGTTGAAATAATTTTATCTACGTAAAAATATATGTTGTAATGAGTTCCTCAAGGCCTACTTGGGTACTTGGTTTTTGACTGGTGTGTTTTTATCATAGCATGGTGGCGCTGATTACTTTCAGGGAGGTGCATCAATAGTTACACACAATGTTACTGTTTCTTTCATTACTAACGATGTGAAGCGATGATAGCTCAGAGGTAGTGTGCAGGAACGCCGCGTCTTGGGACGTGAGTTCAAATTCAACCACCTCCAATGAGCTTGAGCTTACGGTGAAGGACAACATCGTGAGGAAACCATAGCATGGTGGTAGGGCTTTTTTCTATTGCCCGCCTGGGTAGCTACCACCCTCAAGTTGTAAACCTGCCGCCAAACACCAATAGGTGTGTTCCGGCAGCTGCACTTGAGAGCTAGTTCCTCCACAAGTTTAGCGTGTCTACCAACTTGTGCCATATCGTCACATAAGATCAGGTGAGGTTATGGCCATATCGCTAAACCTTAAGTATATTAAAAAAAAAGTTACGTAAATTAACCGATATGTGTATGTACCCTAAATCAAAAGACAAAAAGATCCGTTATGTGGTGGGATGAAAAGATACCTCTCGAGAACTACGCAAATAGTTTGTGCATTCGATTCTATCCATGTCCCATACTATATATTATTCTCCAAAGCGCAGTAGTCTGCAATAGTAGACAAAATAGACAGACACCAAAAAAAAATGGATCAAATTCTTTTCCTAAACAGTCTAAGATAGAATGTATTCGAAGCGAACGTATGAGATATGGGTTCAATGCTTCTGGTTCGTTCCACGTTGGTTTATATAATTCCTTGATGTCTGACTCTGTTTCAATTTTTTTTTATAAGTAAAGCTTAGCGTTATGGCCGTATTTTCACCTGCTCGTGAGTGACGATGCGGCCCAAGTTGGAGGATACGCTAAGCTTGTAGAGGGACTGGCTCTCAAGTGGTGTTTAGCAGCGTGTTTTCAACTTGAAGGTGGTTGCTAGCCAGATGCTTCTGATTCGTTCCACGTTGGTTTATATAATTCCTTGATGTTTGACTGTGTTTCAATTTTTTTTTATAAGTAAAGCTTAGCGTTATAGCTGTTTTCTCACCTGAGCTTAAGTTACGATGCGGCCCAAGTTGATAGGCACGCTAAACCTGTGGAGGGGCTGCCTCTCAAGTGCAGCTCCCGGAACACATTGGTATTTGACGGCAGGTTTTCTATTTGAGGGTGGTTGCTAGCCAGGGGGGGGGGGCATTAGAAAAAGCTCTACCACCATTCTATGGTTTCCTCACAATGTTTTCCTTCAGCGAAAGCTCAAGTTCATTATAGGTGCTTGGATTCGAACTCACGTCCCTTGACGCGAAGTCGTACACGCTACAATTGAGCTATCATCGCTTCAATAAATATATACAATGTAGGTTTTATTGAGGTCATGGTATTTGTGTAATTAAAACGTCGTTTGTCAGTAGCTGCCGGCGGTTACTGGAGTTTGGTCCTTAGGACGATAACTTGGTAAGTTTTCTATTTAAGTTTTATAATTAAGGCTTAGGCTACAATCTCACCTGAAGTTAAGTGACCATGTGACCCAAGATGGTGGACGCGGTAAGTCTTTTATTTATTTAGTACACCAACATAACAATAAAATAGATTACAGAAATTAAATAAATATGTAAAAATATATATTTTTTTTAATTCTTACATATAATTACAACGTGAGCATTCAGCGAAATAAAACTAATTGAAACGGATTTTATCGCAGTTATTTATTCATTTTGATCTCGACGTTTCGAAAGCTTTCAGCCTTCGTAGTTACGGGGCGGACTGAGGTGTTAGTTGTCCAGAAAAGTTCATGTTAAAATATGAAAGTAGACACAGTAACATGAACTTTTCTGGATAACCAATACCTCAGTCTGCCCCGTAACTACGAAGGCTGAAAGCTTTCGAAACGACGGGATCTACCGCGGGAATAACCGCGATAAAATCTGTTTAAATTAGTTTTATTTCGATGAATAATATTCGCGTAAACATAAGAATTCATTGTGAGCATTCAGATCACAGGAATGCATGAGATTTATATATCAGAGTTTATACATTTATATATGCAAAGTCTTTGAACGTATAAAATACCTTCAATTTTTTTTACGAATTGTTAAATAATACATAGTACTATATTTTTAATCACACAGCATAAAATATGAAACATTACTTATCTTGACTTATCAAAAGGGTGCTAGAGTTTACAAAATAAATAAAAAAAATTCATATTATTTTTTATGTCATTTAATATTAAATGAGATTGTGTTCCAACGCTAAACCTACAGATTATTAAAAATAAAACTTTACCGTAAGTTACCCAAAGTTAGTCGATTGAACCGAACACGTAAATAAAGTACTAAGTGCTACCTAATATAATCAAAATTATTTTGTCGAATAACTTTTTTTGCACACTATACCACCTTGTATACATACGTTTCAGAAGTTGTCAGTTTTATGATTCTGAGGAGTGCGATGAGAAGCAGAGGTGTTAGTGTCGTGAGCAATCCTGTATGGGACTTAAAATCCGACGCCATTCACGTCGAAGAAGCTCTGAACGTTGTTGGTAAGTGTAAACTCCATTTATGTCATAAATAAAATTCAGGGCTACGTTTCCATGTAATAAAGCGATGATAGCTCAGTGGTAGTGTGTACGACTTTGCGTCAAGGGAAGTGAGTTCGAATTCAACCACCTACAATGAGCTTTCGGTGAAGAAAAACATCGTGAGGAAACCATAGCATGGTGGTAGGACTTTTTCTGATGCCCGACTGGCTAGTTAACACCCTTGAAAATCTGCCGCCAACTACCAATAGGTGTGTTCCGACAGTTGCACTTGAGAACCAGTTCCTACACAGGTTTAGCGTGTCTCCTATCTTGGGCCGTATCGTCACTTAAGATCAGGTGAGATTACGGCCATAACGCTAAATCCTACCTATAAAAAAATTATACATTAAAAACAATTAAAAATACCACACTTTAATAATGAGCCGAACTAAAAAGTGGAATTTTTGCGAATTCATATCTAAAATTCGCACGCAGAAGATGAATGATTTTTCTATAATGAAATGTTTCAATAAATAAAGTTGACCAAGATTAAGAATATGACCAACCAATTGCGACAACCTAGTATTGTTGTCAGACACTACGCCACCTTTCTCTCACCATCATCCAATCACCATCATCATCCATCACCTGAAGGAGATCACTAGGCGAGTAGAGTAAGGATGAGCTGCCTTTGGAAAACTGGAGCATATCTTCAGATCCAGACAAAAAAAGATATAAGAATGAGGCCTAATAAAAGGTCAGGTCGTGTTTCTCGCCGGCCCTTCTCGATGATTGCTTTACTTTCCGTACCGATGGTAGTTTGACAATCATAAGCCGCTTCTCATATGGAATATTAGGAAGCTTCTCGTAATACTCGGTAGAGAGAATCGGATGTCTCATAAAAATAAAGTAGTCCGATGGATTTGTGTATAAAATAAAGGCAATTTTAAAGTAGGTTATAGATAATATACTTGAAAAACTGGTTTTCCGTCTAATTTTTGTACTACGTTTCGGCGGTATGAGCGACGGACACAAGGTCGCAAACAGATAATATCAATTAGAACAGTGAACTGTGGAAAACAACTGAAAACCGTATACCTTTAGAAACCTTTACACAATGAAATGTAAAGTTACTTACCTGCTTTAGAAAATAAGACTCATGAAGACCCAAAACAAAATGTATGTTGGTGTCTGAAGGAACGTCGTGGAGTTGAGTCCCCCACAGGCCTCTCGCCTAGCCCAAGGCTGGAGAGGTATCGTCTGTAAAAGATTTTCTTCCACGTAAAAAAAAGATATATCCCATTATAGCATATAATTTTAGTTTTCTATCGACATGTAACTTCTTTAGTAAAGATTCGGTGCTTAGACGAGAATTGGAATGAAATTTAAAGGACGTAATGTAAAAGGGTTGGACGAATTGTAAGAGAGTATGTTTCAAATGGAATACCTCTTTGAATTCGTCTAATTCTAATAGTAATTGCCGTTTTAGCACGAGAAAATAGGAATGCTAGAAGTTAATAGAGTGTCGTCTTACAGAGACACGTCTGACAGCACACCATCACTGATACCCACAGCAGTTTCATATGCAGTATATCGTAATAAGCATGTTTTTACATACTCGTTACCTTTTTTAGCTACTTAATTGTATTCAATAGTAACATGTGGTAAATTAAACCAGAAATGGTGTTAATCCTTTGCCATAAGTATAGTGTCTTAATGTTGAAAGTGGTACGCAACGTGTTTTGATATGTAACACAGCTATCACGGCCTTATAACTCTTTGAAATGATGGTATGTGCTTTACAGGTCATGGTCGGTACAATTATTTTTTAATGTTTGCTTGCTGTATCACCCATTTGGGTTCCGTCAATGAGATGCTTGGGTTTAGCATCGTGGTACCAGCAGCGAAATGCGACCTTCAATTGAATTTGACAGAAACCGCGATGCTGACCTCAGTATCTTTTGCGGGTAAGTGGCGTGAGATTCATTTAAAAAGCTTCCGTTACTCTATAGTCTTGAAGAGGAAAATAATTTTCCTAACTATAACGTTATTTCTTATCAGCATAGGGTCCAAAAATTAGCTGATTTCAATAATTGTTTTACCTGTTTTGATAGGATAGTTTATGCCCCCATAAGAAAATTCTTTTACATGGTATGCGGCACTGTAGTCAAATTGTTGGTCACAGAAAACGACAGAAAAAAACGTGGTAGGTCAGTCAGTATATAGGTATATAGGAGAGTTCCACTCAATCGTCATCAGATATTCAGTTATGTCCACAATCTCGCCTGATATTAAATAACGATGTGACCCGAAATATTGTAAAGTTAAGCATATTCGAGGCACTGGCTCTTTAGTGCAACTGCCGGAACACACCTTTAGTATTTGATGACACATTTTCTACTTTAAAGTAGTAGCTATCCAGGGGGGAGTTATAGAAAGCTCTATCACCCTGCTATGGTTTCCTCGCGATGTTTTCCTTCACCGAATACACAAGCTCATTGTAAGCATTCAAACTAGCATCTATTGACGCCGCGTCTGTCATGTCTACACACGTATCAACTGATCTATCATCGTAAGCTGAGCTTCCAATCGATCCGATTTCCGATAGAATACTATCACAGAATTTAATCGCATATTTTAGAATCGTGCATCGCGAATCGATATAATTAAGATCTTTTTATTTACCTGCAATTTTATATAAATATATATATACCTGATCTTAGGCAACGATACGGCCCAAGTTGGTAGACACGCTAAACCCGTGGAGGAACTGGCTCTCAAGTGCAGCTGCCGGAACACACCTATTGGTATTTAGCGGCAGGTTTACAACTTGAGGGTAGTAGCTACCCAGGCGGGCAATAGAAAGAGCCCTACCAACATGCTATGATTTCCTCACGATGTTTTCCTTCACCGGCAGCTCAAGCTCATTGTAGGTGCTTGGATTCGAACTCACGTCCCTTGACGCGAAGTCGTGCACGCTACCACTGAGCTATCATCGCTTCGTGTCCCGTCGATCACACATTAGCAAGCAATTGACGTCGAATACTTTCAGGATATATGTTCTCATTATTTTGGGGCTATTACGCTGACACTCGAGGCCGGCGCAAAGCGATCCTTATTTCATCGAGCGTTGGCTTCATTGTCGCTGTCATAAACAGTTTCTCTGTAAACTTCCTAATGATGCTGATTTTAAAATTCATTGGGACTAGCTTGTAAGTATTCAGTTTATTTAAACTGGCGTTGAAAACTATTGTTTGCAGTTTGATGTTATTTTTCCTTTAAAACGCTAAATAGAACACGCTAATGTAAAGAGTATTATCATAGCATATAAGTTTATTGGATTTGTATTACAAAATTCTTGGATTGAAGCGATGATAGCGCAGTGGTAGTGTATACGACTTCGCGTTAAGGGACGTGAGTTCGTATCCAACCACCTACAATGAGGAAAACATCGTGAGGAAACCATAGCATGGTGGTAGGCCTTTTTTCAGATGCCCGCCTGGCTAGCTACCACCCTCAAGTTGTAAACCTGCCGCCAAATACCAATAGGTGTGTTCCGGCAGTTGCACTTGAGAACCAGATCCTCCACAGGTTTAGCGTGTCTACCAACTTGGGCCATATCGTCACTTAAGATCATGTGTAAAATGAACTATAAAAAAAAAACCTTAAAAGGTGTTATAACTGTAGTCAACCTTGAGAGAATATCACTGTTCAAATTCCTCTGGTCATTTTAGTATCAACAAACATCTAATATCTACAATATAAATAGAATGAGAACTGGCCATCGATAACTAAAAAAACAATTTTTTTTCAGTTCTAACGCATCGTTATTTCTAACGATAACTTACGTTGGAGAATGTGTGCAGAAGAAATACAGAAGTGAAGCCATTTTCTTTTTAAATTGTTTCAGTTTGGCGTCAGATTTATATGGCTTTGGTAACATCATATATTTTATAAATAATTTCGTCCTTGCATTTCCATAAACGACGTATATTTGTCTGAAATATTGAATAATATTTATATGAATTGGTAATAATATCTCGAGAAACAATTAACTCTAAAAAGAACTATAAAAATTATATGATAGTTCCTTGAAAGCAAATTTAAAAACGATTTTAATTATAAGGATTCGGAATGTACAGAATCCATCAGCAAACGTGTATTTACGTCAGCTTGAAAGTAGTATTTATTATTCATTACAAGAACTTCAAAGAAAGGTACAGCATTGTTGTTGTCGCGGCTCTATGAAAAACCGTTGTCCTACCAATCAAATAAAAAAAAAAAAAAAAAAAACAGTTTAAATCCAGTTCATCACCATTTTCAAGCATTCACGCAATATTTTGCATGGTTGTAGGGCTTTTTCTAATGCCCGCCTGGGTAGCTACAACCCTCAAGTTGTAAACCTGCCGCCAAATACCAATAGGTGTATTCCGGTAGTTGCACTTGAGAGCCAGTTCCTTCACAGGTTTAGCGTGTCTACCAACTTGGGCCTGATCGTCACTTAAGATCAGCTGAGATTATGGCCATAACGCTAATCCTGTAAGTATAAAAAAAAATGTCTTCTCAAGAGCTGTTACTCTTCTGGTGTATTATGATAAAAGGCGTTGTGTTGTAATTCGTATTTCATTCACAATAGCTTTACGAACCAGAAACAATTTGCAACAAAAACCAGTATCTATTGCAGCTAAAATTAATTACAAGTTAATTCCAGGAAGAAGAGATATAAAAAAAAACATCAAACAAAACATTATCAACATGTTTTGTATTCATTCTTACGTAGTTATAATTTCTTGTTGCAGGTCTAGCGTATATTATATTACCACTGAATTTTAACTTGCCTGTATGGTCTACATTCACTTATAAACCTTGGCGTCTTTTGTCTTTGACCTTAGCCATACCATTAGCTTTAGGCGCATTGTTGATCCTCTTCCTGCATGAAAGCCCAAAGTTTCTAGCAAATAAAGGTGAACTAGATAAAGCCTTGGAAGTCCTAAAATCTACCTACAGAATCAATGGAGGAAACGATGAATCTTTTCCGGTAATACATGACAATATTTTAATAGTGGAAATAAACTGTTTTATACAATTATCTAAAAATCAGATATACCGGAAGAAAAGGCTCAAACTTTGCATTTACGAGTACAATTTCAGTCTCTCAAAGAACTGTGTATTGTATAATAAATACTTTATATTAATTTCTTATAAACAGTTTATCAAAAGCCTTATTTAATTATAGACAATCTGGTTTTTTTCATAGTTTAAGGCTTAGCGTTATGGCCATAACCTTACCTGATCTTAAGTGACGTTACGGCGCTAATTGGTGGAGAAACAGGCACTCAAGTGCAACTGCCGGAACACACGTATTGGTATTTGGCGGCAGATTTTCAATAGATACTGTATTTAATTTAGGACCAAAGAGTTTTCAACGGTAAAACAAAGAAAAGAGTTAACAAGATAATAAATCGGGCAAACCATGTCTTCTTTTGGAATATACAAGCAATGTTTACATTTAAAAAATCATTATGTTAGTAGATATAGGTAATATTTTATTACTGACTTGAGAATACGCAGTTTGGAATAAATATAAATAGTTAAAGGCATACAATGAGTAATTATGAAGCGCTTTTTGCAAATTTTGCGTGATCAGGTAAAGGTGAAAGTGCAAATATAATTCTAACTCATGTATACTTAATTTGAATAAACTGGGTAATATCTATATTGAGTTATTAGTTAGCGGTAAATATACATAATGATTTCTTATGTTTACGCGCATATTATTCGTCGAAATAAAACGAATTTAAAGGGTTTTTATCGCGGTTATTTATTAATTTTGATCCCGACGTTTCGAAAGCTTTTTAGCCTGCGCGGTCACGGGGTGAACTGAGGTGTAGGTTGTCTAGAAAAGTTCATGTTACTGTGTCTACCTTGATTTTTTTTAATTAATTACAGGTCTAAATTGAAGGAGGACACAGTAAGTAACATGAACTTTCTGGACAAACTACACCTCAGTCCGCCCCGTGACCACGAAGGCTAAAAAGCTTTCGAAACGTCGGGATCAAAATTAATAAATAACCGCGATAAAAACCCTTTAAATTAGATTTATTTCGATGAGTAAATATACAATTTAAATTTCATGAAGCTATTTACACCTCAAACGATAGGAACTTCTTTCATAAATGGAAATATATCATACCAACTGAACATTACACAGGCTATTGAGTAGGTCGAAAACATTTTTTTTTTATAATTTTGAGTTTTCCATCAGATAAAAGCTCTGGTTGGAAAAGCTGAAGAAGATGAAAATAAACCATTCTGGGTATCAATGTCAAAGCAAACGGTTTTAATATTCAAACCGCCGTTGTTATGGAGAACCATACAGTTGTTTTATTTGCTTACCATATGTTGCGCAAGGTAAGTATGTCTGTCGTTAACCACATTCTAATTCTTTCAAAAAGAATAATTTGCTCTTGTAAAATTCTCAAGAATAGCTACATGAACGTTTTCTAATGTGATGTTCATTTTTGGCTTTTAAGAGCTATTTTCTACAGGATTAATAACACTGAACAGTTTGTAGCGTGTGTGGACGTCGAAGTACGTGAATTCAAATCCCTGCAATGAGCCTGAGCTTTCTGTGAAGGAAAACATCGAGATGAAACCGTTGTACGGTAGTAGGGATTTTTCTACTGCTCACCTTCGAGATGAAAATCTGCCGAGAAATACATATAGGTGTATCCCGTTAGTTGAATTTCAGAACCAGACTTTTCACTAAGCTTAGCGTGCTTACCATCTTGAACCATATCCTCACTTAAAATCAATTTAAAAAAATTTGCTGTTCAGTTCACCAAAATTTTACAGGTCAATACCGTGAATAGAATTTTGTTTTTGAAGACGTTTAAGGTGTTACTCATTGCGAAAATGACAATTTTTGAAGCGGTGATAGCTCAGTGGTAGCGTGTACGACTTCGCGTCAAGAGACGTGAGTTCGAATCCAACGACTTACAATGAGCTTGAGCTTTCGGTAAAGGAAAACATCGTGAGGAAACCATAGCATGGTGGTAGGGCTTTTTCTGATGCCCGCCTGGCTAGCTATAACCCTCAAATTGAAAATCTGCCGCCAAATACCAATAGTTGTGTTCCGGCAGCCGCACTTGAGAGCCAGTTCCTCCACAGGTATTGCGTGCCAAGTTTTGGGCCGTATCGTCACATAAGATCAGGTGAGATAATGGCCACTTCGCTAAGTCTTAACTATAAAAAAAAATGCAACACGGAACCCTGTTCCCTAGACTCCTTGCTCTGTGATACATCTGGAATAATCGGATTTAAAACCTTTATATTTTTCAGTAACAACATTTTCTTCTTGTGGTTTCCCACCATGGTGAATTCATTCTACAGTAACGCTGACGATGGCAACAAGCAAAACTTCTGTCAGAGAATTATTGCAAATATCTCCACCACAGCTGTTAATAGAAATGTTAGTTTCGAACGTTATTTATAGACTTTTCAGTTACTTCCTCTTCAAATCTGTCAATAATATTTTAGTTATATATCGTATAGATATATATCGTAATTCAAACGTTTTACTTTAAAAACACTTTAATTGACAATCATATGATTCTGTATTCGTTGTCTTACGATATTTGAAAATGAATTGGTCGACTTTCTGTTTAAGTAGTAAGCGATTTATGATAGCATTAAAAGCGACTACATTCTATTTTGTTATAAATCATTGATTATTATCAAAACACATGTAAGTGATATGTAAGTTTATATATTTATTTACAACAGTTAAGAGTTATGTACATATATTCCTAATGACTTCCGAATTAGGCAGATTCTGCACCTTGGAAAAACAAGTTAATCTCCAAGTAGCAGCGCTTCAGTACATTTTACTGGTATACAATTTTTTGAATATATTTGCTAAATTTGTAAACAATAAATATATTTTGACTAATACTTAGTCACCAATATAAATTTTCACATGTATAGTACAATTATCTTGTGCTAATATTACAAAGCGAAAAAAAATAGTATATACCGACTAAACTTAAAATTTAACAGTCGCATATTTAAAAAATCTTTTTGTGTTCTATAAAACAATAATAGAGGAAGGTTTTAAGTTATTTAACATCACGCTACCACCAATAGGAACAAAGCTGTATTGAAAATTCTTACGAAAACGGGAAAAAATATTAAATAATTTCTAGTCCAGTGCGAACGAAGTCGCGGTCACTGCTAGTTATTTTATAACTAATTTAAAAGTGATGGTAGCTTAATTAGTAGTGTGTACAGACTCTGCTCAATGGACATGAGTTCGAATCGATCTTCAATGAGCGTGAGCCTTCGGTAACGGAAAACATCTTAAGGAAACCATAGCATGGTGGTAGGACTTTTTCTAATACCCTCAAATTGAAAATCTACCGCCAAATATCTGTGTGTGTTCTGGCAGTTGCACTCGAGACCCAGCCCTTGCACTAGGCTTTGTGCGTCCAACATCCGGTGAGATCGGGGCCATGACGTGAAACCTATAATAAAAAAATTCGTTAAGTGGAACTGTGCTAATGAGATCACTTATAAAATCCTTATATCACCAGGAACCGTGCAACGACACCATTGAAATGAACACCATATACGCAGGAATGTTGTTCTCTTTATTCTTTGTGGTAGTAATACTGGCTGTCGTAAAGGTATCCTCGAGGAGGAAAATATTGCTTGTAATAACCTTTATAATAGCTGGCTGTGGGGCCGCATTACTGAATGTATTTAAGAACAAAATCGTCAGCGTGGTGCTGTTCATCGCAATCCAGTTCACCGGAATCTGTATTGGAACAGTTGGATCTTATTTCGTGAGCGTATACCCAACGTCTAATAGGTACGTTTATAGTTATATATGGATTGGACTGGAGGTGATGCGAAAGCGGTTCCCAGTGTCCTGGCAATAAAAAAAGGGGAGCAAGACCGACCTTGGAGATTTAGTGGGGGTAACTGGTCACTCACCAATCGAGTCTGACCAGGCAAATATGAGTGGCAGATACATAAAGCTTTTTATGGTAACATAATCTCACTTGAAGATAATTGAAGAAATATTAAGCCAAGCTGAGGAATTGAAGCGATGATAGCTCAGTGGTAGTGTGTACGACTTCGCGTCAAGAGACGTGAGTTCGAATCCAAGCACCCTACAATGAGCTTGAGCTTTCGGTGAAGGAAAACATCGTGAGGAAACCATAGCCTGGTGGTAGGGCTTTTTCAAATGCCCGCCTGGCTAGCTACCACCTTCAAGTTGTAAGCCTGCCGCCAAATACCGATAGGTGCGTTCCGGCAGCTGCACTTGAGAGCCAGTTCCTCCACAGGTTTAGCGTGTCTACCAACTTGGGCCGTATCATCACTTAAGATCAGATGAGATTATGGCCATAACGCTAAACCTTAAGTATGTACAACAAAAAAAAAAACTGGCGCTCAAGTGCAGTTTTTAACCAAGGAGGAATCTGTAAAAATCCTGGCACCATGCTTTAAGCATCACGAAGTTATCCCTCACGGGAAGCTTAGGATCATTGCAGAGATTCAATATCACCTCCGTTGGCGTGACGCCCATACACAGAGCGTCATCCCATTCATATCATTTCCTCAAGTTCAATTTATGTTTGTTTCCAGAGGTCTAGCATCGAGCTTGGGAATGATGGCGACGAGGTTTGTTTGTTTGACCGGAGTCAACTTAGTTGGAGCTCTCGTGGTCGACCATTGCCAGCTAACGTTCTATAGTTGGGCCATATTTGTTTTCAGTAAGGATATAAGTTGTGATATAAAAAGTTTTTATGACATTTACTATTGCAATCTATGGCAGCTTCGTGCAGAAGGGCTTAAGTGATCTTAATGATGGTCGATGTTGTAGTGCTAGTGAATAAATAGGGTTACTACTAATTTAAAAAATGAAAAATCGGAAAACAATTTTCTTCAAGAACACAAAAAATTAACACGTGTTAAAATAAAAACGTGTAGAATAAAAAATAAACACACATAACACGTGATAGAAGTGAAAGCATCAAAAATTCGCTTCCCAGGCGGTCACCCATCCAAACACTGACCGCGCTCGACGTTGCGTAACTTTAGTGATCGGATGAGAACCAGTGTTGTCAAAGTGTTATGAACGATGGCGTATTAATAATACCTATAGATACTTCTCACATACTCTCGCATATCATATCCTATAGATGTATATAGTTGTCTCTTTTTACTGTCGTTTCATCGAATTTCTAATCACAAAGTTTTCACTTCAAAAAGTATTTGTAAACCTATCATTACATGTTACATTCTTCTCTGATCAGGTGGTATCATCGTCGCAATGCTATTACCGAAGGAATGAAAATTTATCATAAGATTAGTATAGTATAAAAAAATTTTTTGGTTGTGTAAATAAAAATATATCATTAGAATATAATATATTATTTATTTTTATATCATCTATTATCTATATTAATAATATAAAGAGGAAATGTTGGTTTTCACGCGCTTACTTTGGGAAACTACCAGGCGGATGTGAAAATTATTTTTGTATTTTTGACACAGCAATCGTTGAGGAAGGCTTCTTAGAGCACACTTCCGCCAATAGGAACAATGCTGTATTGAAAAAATAGTATAAAACCAGATAAAACTGGCAGAAAGAGTTATATAAATACATATCTAGGGTTGCATAACATTATGAATATTCAGAAACTGTTCTTAAGATATCATTAAGCGTTTTCTTTTATGTTGCGCAGCATAGTGACTGTACTGTGCACCTAGTGTTAAGTACAGTACAATCCAGAACAGCAGTGACTGACAATGATCCAAATTTCACAATGCTGTCATGCTGACCTGCTTAGATACCTTTTCACGCCTCGTTTGAAGGACACTATGTCATAGGAGGGCGGGAACGCGCTGACCGGAAGACGGTTCCACAGCTCCACGGTAAACAAAAATATGAATCAGCAAACTTTTTTCACGGCACATTTCAAAAACAACCTCATTAACAACGTATTTCTCGCAATTGACCCTGGCAAAAGTGCATGCATGCATAATTTAAAAATTAATTCATTTAAAACACACATAAATCATTTATTATATCAAGAAATAAAGGTTATCTTTTTTATATACTTAAGGTTTAGCGTTATGGCCACAATCTCACCTGATCTTAAGTGACGATACGGCCCGAGTTGGTAGACACGCTAAACCTGTGCAGAAACTGGCTCTCAAGTGCAGCTGCCCGAATACACCTATTGGTATTTAGCGGCAGGTTTTATAACTTGAGGGTGGTAGCTAGCCAGGGGAGCATTTGAAAAGCCCTACCACGTTTTCCTTCACCGAAAGCTCGAGCTCATTGTAGGTGCTTGGATTCGAACTCACGTCCCCTGACGCGAAGTCGTACACACTATCACTGAGCTATCATCGCTTCATATTTAGGTCCGCGCACTGGATCAAACCAAATCAAAATACTTTATTCAATTTAAACCCTAAGAAATTATGACTGTCGTCGTGACCCTAAGAAGTTATGACGTTTTGAAGTACCTTCTAACAACTTCACAAAATTCCTCCAATGTGTTTGTTTATATCAATATTAATTTTATAAACCGTAAGAGTTTATGTGTTTGTATGCGCTAATATTAGAAACTTATCAGTCCAATTTCAAAAATATATTTTTATTTGATAACAGCAATCATTCAGGAAGTCCTCAGACTATTTAACATCACGCTACCAGCAATAGAAGTAATATATGATCAAGTATTGTAATGTTTTTTTTATTGATTTCATTTATTTTTATGCATAATTAATATATAAATAATATATATTTAAATATATATATATAGACAACAATGTGTAAATTTTCATCTGTCATTTGTGTGCACTGTGAACTTAACCAGTTGGACCATTGTGAACATAACCAGTCGGATCCATTATACCATATCTATACTTAGAACTGTGATAAATTAAATGAAGTAGTTCAAGCGGTGGTAGTGAATTATAAAAAATAATGTTGGTCGGTTGATTAAAGAAAAACTGTTTTCTTTTCGTTTCTTTCATACAAAACTCGTCTTGATAATAATCAACATACCCACAAAAAAAATTATCCAATTTGGTGCAGTCGTTCGGCAGTTATGCGGGCACAAACATTTTGGCGATTCATTTATATATATATATATAGAATAACTGACCAGGCTACGCGTTGTTGTTGCTGTCATTATCAGGCTTAGCTTGTCCACCAAATTGGCCTGTATCGTCGTATAAGATCAGGTGAGATTATGGTCATAATGCTAAACTATAGAAAAAACTATAAATTAAGATATTATAAACTATCTTATCTCTCAATTCGGATTAAACTGCGCACGGTGCGCACAATTTGATCAAAATCGGTTCAGTAGTTTGGCTGTTCCACGCGGACAGACAACGTGACACGAAATATTTATATATACACATTAACTTATTAACGTTCAATGCGAGGTCACATCTAGTAAAGCAATTGCCAAACTAGCAGACCTTCCATCAAAAATTGAAGATTATAATCGTTCACATAAAGAAAAGTATCATATTTATTGCGAGCTAGAAACTATTTGAGAAACACAAAATATAAGCGCAATTCAAATAACTGGTCGTGTCATCTCTCGAAGACAATTCAACATATATCTTGTACCTCTAAAGTTCTATTCAATTGTTCGTGAGTAGGTTCGATTCTCCGGGAAGGAGCCCTCGAGAGACTCTGCTCGAGCGATACAGTGACCCTCTGCGTCATTCAGAGTGCATCATCACACCGCATAGTATTCGTGCATACCTACACGGTAGGTACACGGGTCTGTAATAGACTACCCCTTGGCAGTCCATTGCGTACTCCTTCCCCCCTTTAGCGGCTCGCCCTATAAGGTCGTTGGTAGGACTACTAAATTTCGTAAGTTAAGTACGCGAATGTTTGTTCGTCTTTCGGCAGCAGCCCAAGCTGAGGTTCGGCCACTTTGGCTCCCTTGTGCCCGCTGCCTCTGGGCTGAAGGCCCTCAGCACTCGCCCTAAAACGTTCGGTGAAACTATCAAAGCCCTTAAGTCTAACAGCGTAAGTCAGGTAAAAAAAAAATCAATTATTTGTAATTTATTTTATTTTAATTATTTTGTAGTTTAGGTTTAGCATTATGGCCATAATCTCACCTGGTCTTAAGTGTCGATACGGCCCAAGTCGGTAGATACGCTAAACCTGTGGAGGAACTGGCTCCCAAGTGCAGCAGCCGGAACACATCTATTGATATTTGGCGGCAGGTTTTCAACTAGCCAGGCGGGCATTAGAAAAAACCCTACCACCATACTAAGGTTTCCTCACGATGTTTTCCTTCACCGAAAGCTCAACCTTATTGTAGGTGGTTAGTTTCGAACTCACGTCCCTTGACGCGAAGTCGTACACAGTACCACTGAAGTATCATCGCTCCAGAATTATGCATCACGAAGGCGGTTCACCAGTGCACTTTTAGAAAATATAAATCTTTTTGGCCAAAACGAAGTCGTTTGAAGGAACCCACACTGTGAAAAACAATTTTATTACAAGGCAAATAAGTGATACAATTTAGAAAGTAAAATCAGTAGTGGCGGAGAAAATTTTGTCGATCTCAATGCGACTATTCATATTAATCATTAATAATATATCATAATCATAATCATTTTAATCGCCGGTAGCTTCTTTTACAAATAATGCTGAAATTATCTACAGTGTTTAATGATCGAAGTGAACAAAACTTAAAACAAAATGTACAATTTTATTCCTACTTAGCTTTTACCTGCTGCTTCGCTCGAGTTAAAATTGATTTTGTCAAACATGTCGGATGGCGAAATAAAAAGTTTCATACAAATTGTACGCATCTCTTCACCGCATTTCCAATAAGTTTTTCGCGAGAAAAAGTAGCCTATCACCGTCTTCAGGTTCCCAATTACCAAAGGATTATACCAAAATCTATCTAAATCGATTCAATGGTTTCGGCGTGAAAGCGTTACACACAAACACACTCAATCCCGTATTTATAATATTAGTACGGATTATTTCTATACAGCGCCCTCTAGAAATCGTTACTGACTCTTCTCCTCGTTAAAAGCAGGAAAACTGCATCAATGCATGAAAGTATGTCGATGGACATAATTACATACGTAAGCCTTGTAACGTTAGTAGACAGTTTTCTTCTTCACAACCCTCATCCCACCTGAGTCTCTTCCACTCTATTTTATCAGCTGTCTCACTTTTTAAACACATATTAATCTCCACACCGGCCATCCATATGATCGATCTACCCCTTCTACACCCATCCACCTTCATACTTAACCGTTTATTGGTTATATAGTTTTCACCTCTCCTCATAACATGGCCATACCTCATCAATTACTTCTCAACTACTCTGTTACCGGTACTAATCTCACTCTTCCCCGAATACATTCATTCCTAACCTTATCCACTCTAATTACTGCACACATCTATTGAAGCATTCGTATACCTGCTACTTGTAATTTCCTTTACTGGCTCTTAATATTACGTTAAAAACATAGTGACATCTAGCGAATGCGTTTTGGACTTATTTTTATTGTCGTGTCTACATCTACACTTTTCTTCAGACCTATATTATACAACCTTTTCATTAGATGGCAGTAGTGTCGACTAAACGAAAGAATATGTGTACATTAATACCTATAAATTCTCTATAGTATACAAATGAAGGAAACTATTTAACCTTAATTAATGGGATTTGTATATATCCTATACCAGATGACCTAGCAGAACTTGTTCTACCGTTTCGAGTAGTCAATCACATCGCCATCTATAGCGTTCACAGTCAGCATCCCGATCATAAAGATTTCAGTATGAAGTCTTCTAAAAGACCCCTTTTAGAAGTCCTAACATGACGTCTCAGGTAGTTCATTTTTATGAGACCCTAATGAACTCAATTATTTGACGTCTAAATGAATATTTTTTGTTCTCTTTATGCGTTCATTTTTGCAAGTTCAGATAAAACAGCTTTTCGGAGCTCTTTTTGATGAGATCTAAATGTCTGCGTTAGGTGGCGCATTCAACTTCCTGAGGAGGTCTTAAAAATAGGAGGTCAGACGCAGGATTTGAAGTCCAAATCATAAATCTGAGCTCATACGGACTGACCTAAAACGTCATTTTGCTATCTGCGTTATGATAACTAGTCAATATAAAAAGTAACCCATTTCACAAGTCACATAAAACTGCAAACATTGTGAAAAAAATGATTAAAATCGGTTTAGTAGTTTAGGAGTTCGTCGCGGACAAATAACGTGACACAAAATTTTTATATATAAAGATTCAATAAAAACACTTATCGGCCGTTAACTTACAGATACTAATAGATGGAAATTTATAGTAATTATAACAATGTATTAAATATTAAATGTAGTGTATAATGCTGGACTATCATTTATCTACCTCACACATACGAACTTACACGAAGAACTAAGAAGAGAGATAAATCGACCCTACATAAATTCTACAAAGCCACTAATATGATGACCCTCGGTTGTCACTGTGGTTTTTAATTACATCCATACATCTCACAACACAGTGTAAGATACAAACAAACAAACGTTTCGTAATGCCACTTAATTCTTATAAGAATACAGTTTTACATTGGTATTTTTAAGTATTTACAACTAACCAAACACACCAACCTAGTACACACTACTACAAACCACACTAAAAAATACAAAATAAATTTTAATAAATTTAGAATAGTGTATTTTTTTTTTATTAATAATAGTGTAACTAAGAAAAACTACGGAACTATGGATATCATCATGGAAGCGGAGGTTTTCGAAGATTGTTCCCGAGTACCTGATTTTTGGAATTCACTGTTATAATACAGTTTTTCTTATATACACTAATATTAATTTACATTTATTAAAAAAACTTACACTGTTCAGAATTCAAATTTATTAACATTTATTTTCTACTTTTTTATATTTTTTTTGTTTTACTTCTGTTTCCCAAACGTAGCGGCCTCTTTTAGATTCGACATACGCTGGTCGCCTTAAGGACTTTCCAAGCTTCTCCGAGTTTTGGAAGCGAGTACCAAGGCACTCAGCCAGAGGCAACGAACACAAGGGAGCCATGAAGTAATCGATCCTCGGCCTGAGGCCTGACATGTTGCCGAGTCGAGGGTGACAGCTTCGGATAAATAGGTTGGCGCTAAATCGATGTACAGCTATTTGAAAGATAATTATGACAAACTAATTTGCAAATAGAAGGCGTGTGCTTAATATTACAATGAATTTATTGCATAGAGAAACGTGATTGCACATAATTTAATACGAAACGGCATCTCGCGTGTGACTACCCCGTATATTATTTTATTAAAATAGAGCAAAGTATGTTGCCCAATGTCGATCGCTCGCTCGGCAAGGTTAAACGTCATCTATAAAACACTTGTAACTTACTAAATTATTAAGGACACGATAAGTTACCATTTATTCACGACTTTTATAACATTAGTTCATACTTTTTATAGGTTTAGCCTGTCGCCACACTCCCGTCTGATGTTCAGTGGCGTAGCCCAAGATGTTGGACACGCTGAGCCTGGTGAAGAGAGTAGTTCTTAAGTGTAACTACCGGAAATACTTATAGGTGCTTGGCGACCGATTTCAAACTTGAGTCACTAGAGAAAGCGTCCCGTGGAGTTTGAAGTGTCGGCGTGATGCGTTTTACCACATGTTGTGATGAGGAAATCCATAAAGAATAGGATTTTAAACAAGGCATTAATAAAAAAAAGGTGATAGTTTTCCAGACGGGCATTAGAAAAAGCTCTTCCATACTAGCTCAAAATACATTGACTGATAGGTATTCTGAAACTATCTTGAATAGAATTGTAAATAATGCGTTAGTAAAAATGGTGGTAGTTTACCAGGCGGGCATTAGAAGAAGCTCTTCCATACTAGCTCAAAACACATTTACTGACAGGTATTCTGAAACAATGATCAGTGCCGCCCAGGGACACCGACCTGTTACCTGGCTTTCTAGCAAGGACTGATGAGGACATGATCACTGTATTCAACCTCTTCGCGTTATGATTTGTTACATGGCCACATAGCCCACTCTAGGTGAGGGCAATCCGGGCATTTACCCCGGCGAGTTGTGAGTGGTTTTTTTTTTTTTTGTAAAAATTATTATTTCTATCGCTAATTTTACTAACAAAGAGAAAATTTCATATATTAATCCCTTCTTCGATAAAAAAATATTGTTTATATTTAATTAATTATACTTATATTTACACTAAATGAAAATTTCCAAAGATCGCTGCTTGAATCAATTTTTTAAGGCGTTTTTAAATAAATTGTATATATATTATATATCAAAATCTATGCGGTACGAAGTCATTTTGCTCTGTGGTAATGTCGAATGAAAATTTCCAAAGATCGCTGCTTGAATCAATTTTTTAAGGCGTTTTTAAATAAAATGTATATATATTATCTATAAAAATCTATGCGATACGAAGTCATTTTACTCTGTGGTAATGTCCACTCAGACACAGCAAAAGTGTAAAAAGTGATCGCGAAAAGCGATCATTTAAAAAATACTAATCCATGCGGCTTATTCTCCAAACATGCTTCCGTCCGGTTGTCATCATTTGCATCTCAGGGGCATGCTCTCACTGACCAACAATGAACTTCAATTCGTATGAAAATGTACGAAAATGGCTCGATAACTGTTTCACTTTAAAATAAGAACTGCTATTTTGGCGAGGCATTTATTAACTACTGGAGAGTGGGTAACAATGTATAACCAGAAATATAAATTATCTATACATACATAATACAACTGTAACGGTAGAAAATCTGTATATTCATTTTTTTTATTTTTCTACTTTGTTATCGATACATACGTCAAAAATATATTTTGTAGAATTTTTTTCTGAAAATCTGTCTGTCCAGTTGAAAGTGCATAACTCAGAGAGTATTGATTAATAGATTTCAATAAAATTTGTCACGGTGGTATATCTAATTTTTCTCAACATTTAGGATACTTTTTGTTCCATAAAATCATAGAAACCTTGAGGGATAGGAGATAAAAGTTAAAAATTTGTATTGAAAAAACCGCTGCACAAATTTTGATAATTGAGTAATATGTCCTCGGCGCTTGCAATCAGTCCCCGACCAGAACGAAAGCTGTAAAAGAAACCAACGAATGTAATACACTCGCAAACTGACTCACCGCACGTACCCATACAACATATATGACGTGCCACGAGTCTACAAGGTTCTTACAAAGGTTACCCGATGCAATGTGCCATACTATGAAATACATATAAATGGGATGTACAAAATTAAACTAAGAGAATGAATTAGTGAGATTCCCGAATGAATGCAATAAAGGCGGATTTTTTTTTAATAGTTAATGGTCATAATCTCACCTGATCTTAAGTGACGATACGGCCCAAGTTGGTAGACACGCTAAACCTATGGAGGAACTGGCTCTCAAATACAGCTGCCGGAACACACCTATTGGTATTTGGCGACAGGTTTACAACTTGAGGGTGGTTGCTAACCCGACGGGCATTAGAAAAAGCTCTACTATCATGCTATGGTTTCCTCACGATGTTTTTCTTCACCGAAAGCTCATTGTAGGTGGATTCGAACTCACGTCCCTTGATGCGAAGTCAATGACAGCTATTATCTATCATCGTTTGAAAACAACAATCATGGTAGAACAGCAATCAGAATCAGCAAACTTTTTTGTTCTTACTAAGACGGGCTTTTAGACTTACTCAGACGGGCATTAAAAAAAACCCTACCACCATGCACAATACATCCTACTATAAAACAATAATACATCGCACTTACCCATACGTCATATACGGCTTGCCACCAGCTGTACGAGGTAGTCGAGCAAAGCGTTGCCGGTAGAGTAGATGCCCTTGGCGTTTGCAATCTCCTAGAGCCGATCTGTAACAGAAAACAAAGGTGCGGATCGCACTATGTAGTTTATTCGCAAAATTATACTCAGCACGTATAGTGCCCTCGTATATCACGCAAGATGTACCGTGAGTTGTACAGGGTAGTCTTATAAAACTCAGTACACTCCGCAGGTGATGACAGAGGCACTGTCCTGTTTGTCGGTAACCTGTGAACTATGAATAACAATTAGAAATCATTGATAACACAATACATCCTTCGAATGCACTAACATATACACTATGCTACAAGCAAATACCAACACGGCAACTACGTATAACATGCAATAGCTATATATATAACATGCACACCGCACTTAATACCGACGTCCTAATAAAATAATACTAATATCTAACCACACTTATTTCTATTCTTATCGTACTTATAACTAACACATTACAATTATGAATAATTTACAGTATTCGCACTTAAAATACTAATACACAACAAGGATACATAAGAGATTATGTTCAACTGTTAAGCAGCGAAATAAGATCAGCTCCGAAAATAAAATGAATAGAACCGACCAGCCTGCCTGCCTATCTATCTGCCTACCTAGATACGGAAGATCGAAGATTAGAACCGACCTACTTAATAAAACTACACAGAACAGAATAAGAAAGAAAAGAGAACAAGACGACCGACAAAATAACTGATCATCGCACAATTTGAACACACTGACTTTCATACTGAGTGCCAATGGTTTATATACACCCCTAGATCAACAGGTAGCGTGCATCCCTCTACTTCCGTTATTAACTCCATAACGCTTTGGAGATATCTACATACTGTTACCTATACTGAAAGTTGATAATTCAACTTCTAATGGTTGTACGAATTCAGGAATATGGAAATAAGGATGAAGAATTGACTACGAGTTAATAATTTAACAAAAATTCCAACAAAAGTCATAAGTTTCAAATTAAATAAATTACCACATTGACGCTAGTGTACCATAAGAATTAAATATAGTAAATGTTGAAACTATGTATATTCTTGTTATAAGTAAATTCACATATAAACTGATATAAAATGTTCCTTTATTCTTTATAATTTACGTATAAATAGCCAAAAACAGAACAGATCAGTAGATTTTTGCCTCCTCTGTTTGTCAAGCGACTTTCTTTTTTTGTTTAGTAATTATTGAGGAACTTTAATGTTATCAATAAACAAATTTCGGTAACAGTTTTTTCCCAACTTGTCAAGAATTTCCTCCGATCTCCAATAATAAAATTATATCTTCAATTTCGATCCCGACTCTTTTAAATATGCGTATCAATAAAAAACGCTTAACTAAGGCTACATCCGGTATTTAATAGACATTTTTACCTCCCAAGTACATTGGCAAGCTTTCCACTCTACCACCATGCTTGGATTCATCACGATGTTTTCCTTCACCGTAAGGTCAAGCTCATTACAGGTGGATTAGAATTCACGTCCATTGACGCGACATCTGTACACACTACCAACTGAGCTATCATCACCCCATAATATTCGCTATCTTCACCAATACCTTTATTATTCTAAGGGTTCCAATAATCGTTCTCAACCAAACATTCAACATTTGTTAATGTAAAAATAAATTCATATTTACGCAGGTGGAGTTGTGATCGAGTTTTTCTTTCCGTCCGATAACAAAATCAATAAGAAATAGAATATTCATAATTAGAAATATAAAAAATCTAATATAGTATTGAAGTTTTTACCTTACAACTAAGCAGTTGTACTTTCCCGACATCCACGGATACAAGAATATTTTACAGGCTGGTTGTAACTGAAATTAAAAATCGGTGAAAATAGTTATAATCGATTATAAACTATTTGGAGATTTTATTTAGAAGGTAATCATTAAGGCGACGTGGTCAAATTATGACTGAACATGAAATACAAATAAAGAGTAAGGAAATGACCAAAACGAGTGCAGACCGTGATTGTAATTCTAAATTGGTTTTCTTACACCATACATTATTCTTTAAGGAATTCTTATCAAAATGAATTATTTGAACATTCTAAAGGTTAGGAAAAAGGCATTTGATTATAACAGAATGATTCCTCTGGAGAGGAGATAAAAATTTAAATATTATAATTATGAAATTATAGATGGATTCTTACTAATTTTCTTTCTTTGTATAATAGCAATATAGTTGAAAGCATAAGCTGTGACTGAATTCTAATCAGTATATACATCACTTCTAAACTCTAACGACGTTTTACTAAGTGCCGTCAAATTTGGCATAATATATGTTGTAATATATAGTATAGATGTCTATGTCATTTCTGGAAATAACAGATGGTACGTCAGTATATGAGGACGTCTGTTGAGGCAGCTGGTACCGTAATAACTAAAGAAGAAATGTAACTGAATTAACTGCATTTAAATATAGTCGATGGTGGAAGTATCTCCGATCGATATGTGACTTCACCTAACTCCCGTTCTGACGGTCCTATGTTATGGCGTGGTTCCATAAATACCTATCACTGTGACCGACTAAACTAATAAATCCGCGTGTATACTTAAAACGCACGTTCAACGTACACTGTAACCATAGCGTAGATTACAATCAATAGTGGGTTAACACGTTTCGATAATGTTTCTTTTAGTGGAACTTCTTATGGGAGATCTTCGAAACTCTGCACCGCAACCTTTCTGTGTGACGGTCGTTCGAGTGGAGGCGACTGAGGAAGCGAGAGGGATATAATGATGTTCTTTATTGTTCACAATAAACGCCTTTGGTAGTTACTGAAAAGTACAAAGTAAATAAGGAAATCCTAAAACAGAATAAAAAAGGTACGTAAAATTATTTTGTCTTCGTCTATTTATGTACAGATTAATGTTCGTATTTTTCTTGTATGTGTCTACGTTACAAGTGACTACAAGAAAGTGACTTAGTTGTGCCTCGTGGGAGGCACAATACAATCCTGTGAATAGCAACCTCTCAGTTAAGAAACTCAATACGTAATGTCGCTGTCGCTGACAGAACATAATAGGATGAATATGACGTTTGCACGGTCACAACTGCAATAGGACACGGCTAGCTTCCTATTGCAACGCTTAATTACTAGTAATACAATGGCTGACAGTGGAACGTGACACGCCTTAGTGCACCACAATCGTTTAGTTCAATGCAGGACGACTAGATGGCGTTAGAGTCGAGTTACATGGCACTGATCACATCAGATTACATGAGAAGATCACATGATCTTAAGTGATGATACGGGCCAAGTCACCCCCTAAATCTGTGGAGGAACTGGCTCTCAAGTGCAGCTGCCGGAACACACCTATTGGTATTTCGCAGCAGGTTTTTAAGTTGAGGGTGGTAGCTAGCCAGGCAGTCATTAGAAAATGCCCTACCACCATATTGTGATTTCCTCACAATGTTTTCCTTCACCGAAAGCTCAAGCTAATTGTAGGTTGGATTCGAACTCACGTCCCTTGACGCGAAGTCGTACACACTACCAGCGAGCTATTATTGCTTCAAATGTACTAAAATACGCAAAATTGCAAGTAACAATATTCATTCATGAGTAACGTTTCAATACTCGGTATTAAATTGTGTACCTGTTACTCAGTACTGAATACATACGGTTTGTTACACTGAACATATTACTAAAATCCCTACGATTAACCTTCTTTACTCTACCATTTTCAGATTTATTCCAGTACCGAGCATAAGTTTGATCTCTGTAATATTATTACACTGTGTCGCCATTTTAAAGTGACCCCGTCATAACACTCAGTTTAATGGCGCCCCACACAACAAACTCGACAATATTTACCGCGACTGTGCACACACACCGGCACTTAGTTAAGTATTTCATCACGCCGTATCCTCACAGAGATGGGCAGACATAATAAAGAACATTATAGTTAACCGTAACTGTTATAAAAAATTGAAGTAAATCTTATATACACATGGAGAAAAGTTTCAGTTTTTTTTACTAATAACAAAAAAGGTTTTGAATAGCTACAGAAAAAATGAAAAAGGTTTTCAAGCAGAGGCAACAAGGGTATATGAACTTATTATTTCTATAGTCATTTGAATGATGATAGGGCTTTTTCTAATGTACGTCTGGCTATTTACGACCCCTTTTTAACATGAACTTTTCCCGACAACCTACACCTCAGTCCGCCCCGTGACCGCGAAGCTGAAAAGTTTTCGAAACGTCGTGATCAAAATTAGTAAATAACCGCGATGGAATCCGTTTAAACTAGTTTTATTTCGATCAAATCCAATTCTTTAAAGACTTTCTAAGCTCAACGCCGAAGCTCGTTACTCGGGCTCAGGTTAAAGGCGTGAGGGCCATGTGGTGACGCATCGAGGGCTGATCACCCAACACTACCCATTAAAACGGACCACAGTGACCTTCAACTTTCGTATTGCCAGAGGCCAGGGACAGCTTTCGCATTTGTATTGGTCAAGTTAGCTACCACCGCCTAGTTGAAAATCTAACGTCGAATACCTATAGGTATATTATGGCAGTTGTACTAGTGAGTTAGTCGTTTTTCTTTTGTTTTGTTAATTTTTTTTTCACTTTTTATACTTGTAAAATGTGGACAATGTGTGTAACAAATCAACGTGTTTTTTTCTTTCTTTTAGCGATTGTCAAAGTGAAAGATAAGGTACGTTTCGCAGACAAACAACGATTTCAGTTAATGCGTGTCTTAATTTCACTTATCACAAAAAATCCATGCCGTCTTATATGAATATCAATTCTTAAGAACTAAACTCTAAAAGGTGTGCTGTTCGAAAGCCATTGAATTATTTTTTGAATAATTATTACTGAAGCAATGATAGCTCAATGGTAGCGTGTAGGAACGCCGCGACAATGGACGTGAGTACGAATCTACCTACAATGAGCTTGAGCTTTCGGTGAAAACAAAACATCGTGAGGATGTTGATAGGGCGTTGTTATTGCCCGCCTGACTAGCTACCACCCTCAAGTTGAAATCTGCCTCCAAATGCCATTAGTTGTGTTCCGGCAGTGGCACTTGGCAATTGGCAGATCCAGTCCCGCCTATAACGGCCGGCAACGCAAATTCGATTGCTCTGCTGTTGTGGGTGTATATTTATTCGTATTTCAACGTAACTATGGTAGCTAACCAAGGCGGAAGCTAGTAAAAGCCCTACCATCATGCTATGGGTTCCTCACGATGTTTTCCTTCACCGAAAGCTCATTCTCATTGTAGATTGATTCAACTCACGTCCCTTATCGCGCCGTTCCAAGACACTACCTATGAGCTATTGCTTCAGAGCCTTTCTCCGAGCTTAAATTGAATAATTTATTTTATTTTAATTGAAGTTAATAATAGGTGAAGCTGTTTTGGAGCTCCAATGGTGAGTAATTAGAAGTTTCCTATAGGTAGGCTTACCATAATTACGAAGAGCCAAACCAGGACGCAGAAGAGAGAGAGGCTCATTTTCATTTTGCTTTTCGCTTAATTTGTATTTTTCATATTTGAAATGCAATCAAAATTTTGACCGGGACGCCGGGACAGGGATCTCAAACCGGGACTATCCCGGTCAAACCGGGATGTATGGTAAGCCTACCTATAGGTATTGTCGTATACACTATATCTTATTAAATATTGTGCTTTGTATGGTTGTAGGGCTTTTTCTAATTCCCGCCTGGCTATCTACCACCCACAAGTTGAAAATTTACCACCAAATACAAATAGGTATGTACCACCAGTTGCACTTGAGAGCCAGTTCCTCCACAGATTTAACGTGTCTACCAACTTGGGCCGTACCTTCACTTAAGATTACGTGAGATTATGGGCATATTATACGAAATATATTTCAAACTCACGCGAAAGGAGTGAGACAGAACACAGTAAGGATAAGAAGGAAAAACATCGTTTTTTTTATTTTACATAAAATACAAAGTAAAAATAAAATATGAATAACATATTTTGCAAACCCAAGCGCACTCTGAAGTCTTAACTATTGCAAGGAAATATAAATATATATCGGACGCACACACGTCATGTCCGCATCGAAACGACGCGACGCCTCCCTACGGAAAATATTCAGTACAACATTATATTTCACAACTATACACAACTATTCTTGTAATATTATGTCTTTGGCTTAGTTATTATGAATTTTAACCAGCTACATTTCACAAAGGAGGACGTTCTCGGTTCGATAGTATTTTTTACGTATATCACCTCGGGAATTAGGCTTTGATAAATTTTCTGATATTTTCTGTTTTGGTTCGTTGTTTTTTTTTTTTTTTATTAAAGTCAATAATTGGATCTTGGATATGGAAGAGAGCTACATAATTATGATATGACACTTGTTAAATTATTTAATTAAATATATATTACATCACGTTTGATTATGAAACCACATAATATAAAGGTCAGCTATATATAGCTCAGTGGTAGCGTGTACGGACTTCGCGTCAAGGGACGTGAGTACGAATCTACGTACAATCAGCTGAAGCTTTCGGTGACGGAAAACATCGTGAGGAAACCATAGCATGGTGGTAGGGCTTTTTCTAATGCCCGCCTGGCTAGCTACCACCCTCTAGTTGTGAACCTGCCGCCAAATACCAATAATGTTTCCGGCAGTTGAACTTGAGAGCCAGTCCCTCAACAGGTTTAGCGTATCTCCCAACTTTGGCCATATCTTCACTTAAGAACAGCTCGTGGATATCATATTATAAGGGTAATTATAATTCTCATTACATTTTTATATACATACTAGCTGTTCACGCGACTTCTTTCGCGTGAAACTAAAAAATATATGTCAATTTTTCAATACAGTTTTCCTTTCATTGGTTGTAGCGTGGTGCTAAATAGACTAAAGCTTTCATCAATGATTTCTCTATTAAATAAAATATTTTTGCAATCTGACTGGTAGGGGGCCCTTTATTAATTATGTAAGTGTATTGAGGAGGAGCGGGAGGTTAAGAAAATCTCTACATGTCCATATGTTGAGGGTGAGTAGAATGAAATTCATTCTTACGTAATATTTCGTGAATCAAAACTCAATATTAAAAATCTAATTCCATTTTGGATTTCAAATAGTTTTCTTAATTTTAAATTGTACAGTCGAATTTAATATTAATTTCGATATTTTTTACTTATTAAAATTTCATATGTTTTCATTTATATCCACGTTTGGTTCTATAAATAAAAATATTGTGCATTTTTCCGTGTATTACCGTATCTTTATTATTAAAACAATTAAAAACATTTCCTTTCCTAACATAACAGTTTATTATTTAGAAGATCAAGATAGAATCTGACGTTAGATAAGAGAGGGGGCGTTCGATAAATCTTACGTATACTTAAATGGGGTTAATAAGGGGTACAAAATAAACCAAAATTAACCTTACGTAATTAACGAATTGCCTAGTTCCTAAGATTAACGCGCTTAAACAAAGCCTTCCGCTTTATAATATTAACTTACTTGCAACTTAGGTTATGACTAAAACCTATTGGAAAGTTTTTGTATGTTGTGATACAGCTTTACTCCCATTGGTGATTGTGTGATATTAAACAGATAACCATAAAACGAGGTGACCAAAAGGACACACAAGCTATAATTGCCCAAACCACAACTACAAGGCAAATATAGAAATAAGTGAAAAATTGTAACACTTTCATTAGTGAAAAAAAAACTCACTTACTTTTTAGTTTTTAGTGTAATGTTTAGACTCCTGTAAAGTCATTTTTAACGCTAACTAAATCACCTACCTAAAAAAAAGGTGCGGATCCAGAGTCCGCAAATTGTGTATAACATAATAAAAAAACCTTCTAATTTAATTACAAAATAAGTAAACAATTTTTGAAATCTGATTTCTTGTTTCTTAGATTAACTCAATCAATTCCCGTAAGCGTGTTCCCACCCTCTTATGACAACACGGGTCTTTCAAAAGACGCGTGAATAGGTATCCGCCCAGGCCAGCATGAAAGGGGTGACTGATAGTGTATTCCGGTTTAATATGAGTCACCGCTGATTTGGACTGTACTGTACTTAACACCAGGTGCAGTGCAGTCACTGGTACGCAACATAAAAAAAAAACAAACAAATATATATATCTAAATAAATGAATCTCTAATTCTCTTGGTCATCGCAACACGCGCGAAAGGACGGAACAGAATTGCTAATCCTTTTTTTGTTGTGTTAAATATCGTCAGGACAAGGTTCTTATGATTGAAAATATTAAGGAAGTTGGCCGATATATCAACAAACTTAAGAAAATCTAAAAACTTAACGACAATATCAATTAACACATTACAATACATTAACGACAATACATAACTAGCTGTCAGTTGTCATAGAATATTATTACAATAATAAACACTTTTTTATTTATTAATTAAACCAATTCGAATTCAATATTCATAGTTAAAATAGGAAAACGTCTGTCGGGTCAGCCAGTATATACTATATATCTACATAACTTACTTTATATATATATAACTTTCGTGAGTTCAATATATATTTGAATATTGAGTTTTTCTTTGAAACTTTTAGGAGACACAGGATCTAGTAAAATGTACCAAATTATCAATTTATGATATTAAGAACAGAGGGAATCGACTGTAATACCTTGTTCATCAGAAACACCTTGCATAGCGCTTGGATACGCGTGACGGTGCATAATTTCTACCTTGTCGCCCTTACTACAGAACGAGATTCAATTTCGCTTGTCAACACGAAATATTGCATTCCGCTGTTTATGATCAATATTGTTAACAGTTTGTTGTTTTGATGCCACTATTTTTATACGTATTTTTTACGCAGAATTTCTATCTGACTGGTTTTTTATCTCTGTCCAATCAGTATTGCAATGCGTGTAACTTGAAAACGTTAAATAAAATAGACGTTTACAATAATTGTTCTGGCTGAACTATATGGCATATTTTGCTTAGCACAACTTACAGTATAACTCTTAGAAACTTTTTTTTTTACCAAAATTTAGTCATTAAGTGGCCACAAATATCAAAATCCCAAAAAATATTGTTAAAGCACTTTTTCTACTTTTCGTAAATGAATGAATTGTATATATATATAATAAAATAAAATATTACATTTACAAAGCTAAAAACAAAATTTCATCCAAATAATTATAAACGTTACACAGCGCCTAAACAAAAAGTTTAATTTTATTACAACCAAAATGTGAATTAATTTCACAGGTGATTGGCCTTTGTTATTAATTATTTGTATATCGTGAGTTATTTTTGAATGAGAAAATCTGAAAGTAAATGGATATAAAAGTAGAGGAAGAAGTAAGAAAATATCGATGAACTGCGTGAGGTATGTGAAAAATCCGATTACTAAAGTGATAGCTGATAGATGCGAGTGAAAGAAAAAGAGATTTTGCACCGACCATACATACGTAGGTAAGACAAGAGGTATGAAGAATGAGGCTTACTCGAGATCAGAAGCAGCGTGAAAGCCATCTCCGGTCTTTGGCAATACGAGTGTTTGACTGTTTTTTGTTTTTAAAGGTTCGGCCTTCAAACTCATATTCGACTCGTAATTGCGTATTTCACAGCTTTTGCAATAACTTACTATTCTCGCCACATTAACAGAAAAAAAAGGAGAACGTAATGCTTTACTCTAAGGGGCAATGCGTAATATTCGTGGCTTTTACAGTGGGTATTTCAAATGATTCGCAACAAATAAGTTTTAGATATCTCTTCACAGCACGACAGGCATATTGCAATTGGCGAAACCGACATATATTTTTAACCTACCTTACAAAAACGAAGAAAACACAAATATCCAGAAATATATACATAGAAGTTAACGATCATCATTATAATATCGAAGCCTAGTGCTGTCAAGCGGTGACCTTGAACTATGAGTACCGGATATATTGATTGACTTTTCTTCCTCCACTCTGTCCTTACAGTTGTAATTTCAGTATTCACACTTTTTACAGGCATACTCACTCCTCACAAGGTCCATCTGTATTTCCTTCAATCTTCCTCTCCGCCTACATCCATTCATCTTCATACTCAACATTCATCTAGTTATATGCCCTTCATTTCTTCTCATAACATTCCCATCCCATCCCATTTGTTACTCGTCAATTTCTCCGTCACTGCACCGGTGCACGTTTCCTCGAATATATTGTCTGCACGAAACGAAATATTCAAATCAGTCACTAGTTCGATAGTGAATATTTCCCACAAATACCACCAAGAAATATGATGAAATATATATTTTCTCGTTTGCGTCAAGAAATATTCATGGAATTTAAAATGTACTTTTGAATACATAACAAAGATCTTTGCAATGTTGCATGTGACGTACAAGTTTATTGGAGTTTTTGTTAAACATATTACAGCTATATTTTTTTCACTTAAATATAGGACCGAAATAATACAAAAAATAGTTAGAAAGAAGAAATTGAAGTCAACGAAGTTCCTTATAGAGCATTGCGGAGGGGTGGGTACCCTAGCCGGCAAAACCGTCCGTAACGTTAGCGTAAGATTTCCATGTATAGCCTATGTATGATGGCTATACAGTGTCTAATGTATAGTCTGCGTGATGACTGTAATTATTATATATTTTTATAAATCATCGTTAACAAAATAAAGGTGTTAAGATAATTTTGTAAACTAGTTTTTTTTTTTATTTTATCGATAAAAAATCGTAATAAAAAATGTATATCCGAATAATTATTTTCGTTATACCTCGAATAGAACTTGAAATTAATATTTTTCTAATAAGGAACTTCGTTCCTATCTTGTGTCCCACGACACCACTCGGTTTTTTTTTTTTACAGCTACAGGTACACAGTATTCTGCTCGCATGAACTTTAAACATTGTCATCCTAAACAAAACTATCTATCAGCATCGACTGATAATAATTTAAAAACAAAGGTCTTAACTTCTTCACAAAAGCGCCACAATCTTCACAAGCTTCACAAAATTGTAATGATTGGCTTTACACCAATTTGTTATATTCAAATTAATGAAATTTGAAAGTCGAACAGCAAATATCAAAAGCATGCCGAATGTATGCCAGCGAAGTGGCCTAGAGAGTTTTATTTATCAAAAATAGCTCAGTAAATATTCGTCTAAAATAAAATCAAAAATCTTAAATTAAATATATTTGGCACCGAATGAAATAAATATTAAGATTACAGAGTAATACAGTAGGAAAGTTTTTCCGTCAAAATTATGCAAATGTATATTCTAAAGAACGTATTAAATAATACCTCAGTATATAAAAATTAATTTGGGCAATATATAAAATTTTCTTGATTATATCTTGTACTCGTAACGTATTAGAAAAAAAAACGCAACTGATTTAAATTTAATTTATACCCTAAAAAAAAAAGTTTTTTTTTTTACCGAATCCTGACTGATTTGCTGATTTTGTTTTGTACCGAATTTATCACCAAAGTGCCGACGGCTAACTCCGTTGGGACCGGATTCGCCATGCATTCATCATTTGAAGCGATGATAGCTCAGTGGTAGTGTGCACGACTTCGCGTCGAGGGACGTGGGTTCGAACCCAAGCACCTACAATGAGCTTGAGCTTTCGGTGAAGGAAAACATCGTGAGGAAACCATAGCATGGTGGTAGGGCTTTTTCTGATGCCCGCCTGGCTAGCTACCACCCTCTAGTTGTGAACCTGCCGCCAAATACCAATAGGTGTGTTCCGGCAGCAGCACTTGAGAGCCAGTTCCTCCACAGGTTTAGCGTGTCTACCAACTTGGGCCGTATCGTCACTTAAGATCAGGTGAGATTATGGCCATAACGCTAAACCTTAAGTATAAAAAAAAAAAAAAAAAAATGCATATTCGTTTATGCCTTTACAAAGACAATCATTCAACATTAGCGTCAAGGGCTGTAGTAATTACAAAAACAAGTGTATATAATACTAGATATACCCGCGGCTTCGTTTGCATGGAACTAAGAGTTATATTCTTATCCCTATGAAGCCAGTATTTTTGAAGTGAATCTTTTGGCGGGCCTTGAAATTTTAATCCGCAACGTTTTTGTGTAACGCTCGTTCGGTTAAAGTCGGTTCGAGGCGACTTTTTATTAGGAAATAAATTGTAAACAATAACTTCTTTTGTTTTTACGAGAAATTTCTTAATATTCCAATAACGATTATTCAATACTATAATATCTAAGGCATTACATTTACAATGATACCAAAGAAAAACATAGTAACAAACTCAACTTAACGAATGTCATTATCTGCCGGAAGCTAAATCGTTTTTGCATAAATTTCTTAACTGACCGTGTCATTAGAAGGTCCGGTTAATTAAAACCGGGGTCACAGTTAACGAAGATCGTTTTTATACTGAAATTAGAGCAGCTACTTGGGTCCTTGGATTACCTGTGCCCTCATTACGAACGCTGTGTGAGCCCTGCAGCCTTACAATTACAAGTTGGCCGACTACCAAACAACTGAATCGCGCAATTTCATAATTTAATCGCCCAACTTTATTACATTACAGTGTACGTTTGCAAAGGTCTGCAAAGGTGTAGTTAGCGCAGTGACACGTGCATGAGAATGTGATTATTCTACTTTGTTTTTATACTGAAGGTTTATGGCCTTAATCTCACCTGACCATAAGCGATGATACGGCCCAAGTTGATAGACACGCTAAACCTGTGGAGGAACTAGCTCTCAAGTGCAGCTGCCGGAACACACCTATTGGTAATTGGCGGCAGGTGTACAACTTGAGGGTGGTAGCTAGCCAGGCGGATATTAGAAAAAGCCCTACCACCATGCTATGGTTTCCTCACGATGTTTTCCTTCACGGAAAGCTAAACTCATTGTAGGTGCTTGGATTCGAACTTCCGTCCCTTAATGCGAAGTCGTACACACTATCACTGAACTATCATAGCTTCAACCCTTCTTCTTCTAACCTTTTAGTTTGCAACAAGTAATCGGGTAGACGTCATCTACCTCTCAAATCTCCTCTTGTATATTATCCTGCGACTAACTACATAAGTTGTCTGCGAGATTGTATAGAATTTTAATAATAATAAACAGTTCGGCGATAGTTGGGCAACTTTTTAATTGTGCATCGAGATCGAGAGATAAGGCATAGAACCAACTCAGGGTGGATGAATTGGAGACAGGTCTCGGGTACAATTTGCGACTGTAGAATGCACTTTACATTGAAGGGCATAATATATAAATTTATTACTAAACCTGTCATATTATATGGATCGGAGTGCTGGTCTAGCAAGAAGAGTACATTGCATGCAGAAGAAATGCAAATATTGAGACGGATGTGTGGTGTTACAAGGTTGGACAAAGTCAGGAATGAGAATGTAAGAGGAACTTTGAAAGTGGCACCAGCAGTAGAAAAGTTGACTGGGAATCTCTTGTCTTGGTTGGGACACGTAATACGAAAATAGGAAACGAATGTGGTGAGAAAAGTAAAAGGATATGGATGTTGAATAACGGAAAGGAAGAGGAAGACCAAAGAAAAGATGGACAGAGTGTGTGAGTAATGAGATGAAAAAGGGATGAATGAAGAGATGGCAGTTGACAGAGATGTATGGCAAAGGAAAACGTGTAGTAACTTGGGAACAGGACAAGATAGTGATCACCACGCCTATTGGTATGCTCTGGTATTTAAAAACTAGACTATAGCACTAGTCTGAACTGAACACACTGAACAGCACTGAACACAGTTTAAACTCTATTTAACGCCTTTCGGTTTAACGAAAAGCTCCAAAAAACGCCGAAATCCTTGCAATTACCCTGAGCTTTCGGTGAAGAAAAACATCGCAAGTTAACATTGCACAGTGATAAGGCTGTTTCTAATTCAATTAAAGCTTATATTTGTTGTCACGCCGTCGGCTATCGAACAGTGAAAATTGCATCAAAATGCAACCAGGATTTTAATATACTACAAAACTTTAGATTTTATCTTCCATTATCTAAAAACCTTTTCATTTGATGCGATGAAAAGTACCCTATATTTTGATCAACATTATTAGTCATTACTGTTTAAAATTTTATCAAAACCTATTCAGCACTTTCAAAACGACAGCCAGATAGACATATAAAAACTTCTGTGTGACAGCTATATCAATAATATAGAATTTCAAAACCCGTTCAACAGTTTTATTTGATTCGTATAGATAACATTTTGTAAATAAATAAACCCCGAAAAGAGCATCCATTGGTCCCGGAGCACTGTCGAGGGTGTACTAAATTACTTAGCCAGGGTTAATTGTAAAGAAGCCGGGGTCAGCCGGGCCCCGGGAGACGTCTTCGACTGCAAACATAGCAAGCAATTACAGAAACCCAGTTCACGCTGTCTACACAAAACAACGGAGAATCTATAGTTGAGTTTTTAAGTTTTATTCTCAAATTTTCGAACATAAATATCTATAATAATATTATAAAACGTAAAGGTTTGTTTGAACGTGTTATCTTTAAAAACTGAACGTGTGATTTCAGAGATTCTTTTCGTTTTTCATTGAACATTCATTCAGGAAGGCTTAAGTTTATTTAACATCACGCTACGATGAAATAGAAGGAAAGCTGTATTGAAAAATTTACAAAAACGGGGAAAAATTTAGTAAATAAAAATAATTCTTTGGGCCAATTGTACCGCGGATCTCGTAGCGCCAATGGTGGGGAAAAGGAAGCCGCATCTGTGGTTGAAGTACTTGGTAATGTGCTACACTTTTGAAAAAAAGTTCGAAGCGTCTCCATGCGTCGTACAAGTTTCTTTTTATCTTACATTGATATTTGTAAATTTTTCATAAAAAGCTACACAATACATCTGGAGAAATAGTTATATGTGCAATATGTCCAATAATTAACATTTAGTTTCAACATATTTGTACGGATTTATCTGCCGCGCTGATTTATCTGTTGGATTGTACCCGAATATATAACAAGCTGAAACCATATATATGCGCGTTGCGGAAGGCGCTGGGCTGGAGTTTTATTGTAGCTACTTCACCTTGTAGCACCTCTGACCACCACCATGTTAGTGAGGCTATCCTATTCCTCGGTATCGGTGAGAGGGGATCCAGAGGTAAGCCCGGCCCCACCTGTTCTTAGCTGCCCATTCTTCCGGGCCAAAGAACAGCATAGCGGTGGGAAAGTATCTATATATACAGTGTTTAATGATACTAAACTCCGGTTTCTGAAATACCTTCGGCTAAGATTTTCGGAAAACGCGCAACCGCGAAATTAAAATCAAAATTATTTATATAACTATGTTTTATATCAGAATTTCATTATACATAAGATTAAAAATTCAACTAAATTAGAACTGAAAGTCGTTATACAATGTTATCGACTTTAATAATAAGAGAAACTCGTTGAATTAATCACAGAGCAACAAAATGAATCGGTTAAGTGAAATACAAATACAGTGCTCATCAAACTGAACTCGATGATTTCATCAGCTTACTCCATTAAATATGTAAATATAAACTTATTACGGCACAAGTAAGTCATTGGTCGAGATATTAAATTCTTAATCACTTTATGAGGAAAAATTCAAAACGAATTTTCTTTTTGATGTGAAACTTCTTTCGAATCGTTGTGATTTCAAACTTGATCAAACAAAAAAGCGACGTGTCCACAGAGTTTAGCATTACGGCCATAATGTCATCTGATCTTAAGTGACGATACGGCCCAAGTTGGTAGACACGCTAAACCTGTGGAGGAACTGGCTCTCAAGTGCAACTGCCGGAATACACTTATTGGTATTTGGCGGCAGGTTTACAACTTGAGGGTGGTAGCTACTTAGGCGGGCATTAGAAAAAGCCCTACGACCATGCTATGGTTTCCTCATAATGTTTTCCTTCACCGAAAGCTCAATCTCATTGTATTCACGATGGTAGGGCTTTATCTAATGCACGCGTGGCTAGCTACCACCCTCAAGTTATAAACCTGCCGCCAAATACCAATAGGTGTGTTCCGGCAGCTGCATTTGAGAGCCAGTTCCTCCACAGGCTTAGCGTGTCTACCAACTTGGGCCGTATCGTCACTTAAGATCAGGTGAGATTATGGCCATTACGATAAGCTTTAATTATATAAAAAAAAACAAACGAAAACGTTTGATTGTACGTCTATTCTTTGAACGCGGGAATCTTAAAAACTACAAGTTGGATTTCAAAGACACTGTGTTTGATAGCGCAATTATTGATGAAGGTTTGGTATTTATCATCACGCTACCACCAATAGGAGCAGAGCTGTATTGGAAAAGGTCACAAAAACGGGCAATCATTATTTAAACGTTTTTTCAGTACCACACAAACGAAGTCGCGGGCGTGGCTATGTCGTAAAAGTTAGAAGTTAGAAGAAAGTTAGTAAAGAAACATTCAATGTTCTATCTAGTGTTTTTGTTTGTTAAAGTGCGACTTCTTATACGCTATTTTATTGATAATACAAAGGGAACTTATTTCTTCACTGACTACTGACCGTTTAGCCGCAACTCGTTGAATACTTTTATGTAGAACACTGTTCTGTTTGGTGATGAATAAGTCAAACATAACGTTCGAAGCGATGATAGCTCAGTGGTAGTGTGTAGGAACACCGCATCATGGGACGTGAATACGAATCCAACCCCCTACAATGAGCTTCAGCTTTCGGTGAAAGAAAACAGCGTAAGGAAACTATTGCATGGTTGTAGAGATTTTTCTGATGCCCGCCTAGCTAGCTAAAAGTTGAAAATTTTCCGCCCGCCCTAAGTTCCCGCCTAAGTTGAAAATTTGCCACCAAATACTTATATATGTGTTCCGGCAGTAGCACTTGAGTGCCAGTACCTCCAATAAAGGCCGGCAACGCACCTGCAACTTCCCCGGCGTTGTGCTTGTCTATGGGCGGCGAAGTCACATACCATCAGGTGACAAGCTCGCTAGTTTGCCAGCTGTTACATAAAAAAGGTATCATAAACAAAATGATAGTTATGAGACAAATGGTAAAAAATATAGTATTTTAATATATTTTAGCCAGTTGTACTACAGAATAAAAAAATATAGTATTGCACGAAATGAATACTACATTTTCATTGCTAATTCAGTTGCCAAATGCAATATTTTACATGAAGAACTATTTTGTTCGTGAACCAGAAATAGTAAGAAGAAAGAAATAGAGCCTCTGTTATATATTTTTTTAATAATTTAAATATGAATTTAACTTGTTTCAATTGTTATGACTATTTTTAAAATACTAACATTTCGGAACGACGATGACTCAGTTGGTACCGTGTACAGACGCGTCAATGGACGTAAGTTCGAATCGATCTGTAATGAGCCTCAGCTTTCGGCGAGGGAAAACCTCACAGTGGTAGGGTAAATACGAATATAATATGTAATGGAAATGTTTATCTTAAACAGTCATACAAGAAAGCCCCTGACAGCATGCATCTATATTTTATGTGTAAGTCACTATCGCCAAAACAGTGAGTGGCCCGCGTATGCGTATGCGTAAAATGACTACGAGTACAAATGTTCTTATACCAGTATCTTTCGATATATTAACGCTCGTAAAGCCACCAACTAAAGCTAGTCCATCGTAAATAAATAAATTCAAAATAAACATATACAAACATCCATTTGTATGTAGATTATACAAAAATTAAATGTATCCGAAATCTATCATACAAACGTAGTAATCCTCGAGAAGAAAGTCAAATGTACATAATTACAAAACATTATTAACTTCATATAACCATATATATTGCGTGAACGTTATCGAGAGAGGTTTAAGTCCTATGTTTCATAAATAATTCCGAGTGAAATCGTAAATCGGAATGTCAAAACGCATCAATGATATACCCCTTACAGCGGGCTCTGAGCTTGTACAATTTATTTTCAAAGGTTTAACGGGCATCGAATAACCTGGAAACGGACCCCAAGAGTAACATTTCACACGACAAGATCTGATTGAACCGTTCGCCGTACGTTTTGGTAAAAACAAAAACAAAGGAAAATATTACAGGTGTTTTACGACTGAATTTCTATAGGTAGATAAAGAGTTGGTGAAACACCTATAGGAACACAATTCGGACATACTAATGTATAGTTTTGAAGAAATCTTTTCCTGTGGTCTAATTCTGTTTGCGAACTCTTAGGTTAGGATGACGACCTTATGTATACATTGACGCACTTAAATAATTCTACCTATTGAAGCGACCACCTCAGTGGGTAGTGTGTACTGAATGTACTGAGTGTACTGAGTTTGTATCCGTACACGATATTCGTGGGCTATTGCAACGGACAGCAGTAGGTCTGATGGCCTATTCAAATTATGTTTGTTTGCTTGTTTCTTTGTTTCTTGGATTTGAACGCGCTTATCTTAAAAACTACTAAACGGATTTCAAAAATGCTTTATGTATTTAATAGAGTTACTTTTGAGGTAAACTTTAGGCTTTAAGATCATGCTACCACTAATAGGATCAAAGATGTATTGATTTTTTTTTTGCAAAAACGGGGTATATTTTGAGGGGGATATATATGTACATATATAGGGGGGAATAGGGGCAAACGAACATGCGTGTCACCTGATGATAAGTAATCACCCCCTCCCATGGACACCCACAAACACTGGAGGAATCGCAGGTGTGTTGCCGGCCTTTATAGGAACGGCTGGCTAACAAATGCCACTGCCGGAACACACGTAATGGTATTTGAGTGCAGATTTTCAACTTGAGGGTGATAGCTAGGCAGGCGGCCATAAAAAAGCCCTACCACCACGCCATGTAGGTTCTTGGGCTCGAACTCACGTCCTTTGACGCAAAGTCGTACACACTACTACTGAGCTATCATCGCTTTGATAATTGTTATAATCACACAATAATGATATTAATTTGTAAAGTAGACTGAAGCCAGTTAGTCGGTTGTGGTATACAGAATGTCATCCATCCCTCAGACGGCACCGTATAATTTGATTCGGGATAATTATTCAAAGTTTTCGTGGAAGATGATGCTATTTATATGTAAAACGGGGTAACTTGTGTTATTGGGTTTTGTGAAGGTAAATTTATTGTCAACAATTTACACAGACACACACACGTACGTATATATGTACGTATACATACGAGCTTATAATCAATACCTTATGTAACATGTTTACGAAGACATTCGGTACTGAATAGAATCTAGATATATGTATTTTCTGTGCTTAATGTTTCTGCTAACACGAAAGTAACGGGCTAGCCCGCTCTCTTTTGAGAACGTCGATAAAAATAAAAAGTTATTATTATCGAAATAAAATATTGGTTTTTCGAAGTGAAATGGCACTGTAAGACGTTGTTTTTACCTACTTGACTCTTTTTTTTTATAGTTAAGGACATAATCTCACTTGATCATGACATGAGTGACGATCCAGCCCAAGTTGGTAGAAACGCTAAACTTGTGGAGGGACTGGCTCTCAAGCGCAGCTGCCGGAACACACTTATTGGTATTTGGTGGCAGATTTTTAACTTGACGGTGGTTGCTAGCCAGGGGGACATTAGCAAAAGCCCTACCACCATGCTATAGTTTCCTCACGATGTTTTCCTTCACCAAGCTAAAGCTCATTGCAGGTGGTTGCATTCGAACTCACGTCCCTTGACGCGCAGTCGTATACACTACCACTGAGCTATCATCGCTTCGATCATTATTCAAGCTTCAGACATACGAATTCCCTTCCTTTACCTCCCTCGTTTCTCAGTTATAATACTTAATAACAAATTTTATTACAAACACCGTAATAGATCTCACAAACACATAGTATTATTATGTATTTTAAGTTTTTAAGTTATCTTCGATCTTGCATACACTGTGTTCACATTTTTAAATCAGGCATATTTTTATATTTCACTCTTTATTATGTGTATGTTTTGATATCGACGGGTTGTCTGGTTTGTGAACCAAATAAAAAAATAATATTACCTACACACAAAAATTAACTTTATCCATGCGTTCAATTATCCGGGTATTCATTATATATAGGATAAGTCATAAAGCTTTTTAGCAAGTCATGACACTGTCGTTTCGGAAACATCATGGCGTTCTCGATGAGAAGAAATGGTGGAAAAACTCCAGCATTTGTTCTTCTTATCGTGTGAATACAATTATTGTTTTTTTTTGTTTCGACTTGACGCACGCTGTTAGCCTTAGGGGCTTTGACAGCTTCACCAAACTTTCTGGGGCGAGTGCTGAGGGCACTCAGCTCCGAGGCAGCGAGCGCAAGGGTGCCAGGATAGCCGAACCTCGGCTTGGGCTGCTGCCGGAATATAATTATTGTCCGAACTGAAAACTATTTACGATATTTTAATCCCATGCATATTTATCTGGAATTATATGGGTCTATTTTTAACAAGTTTCTGTTTGAGAATAATTTTAAACTATTTTAATTTTATGAACACATATGATGTAATTAAATAAGTATTAACATAATACTCTTAATATGTTAATCTCCTCAAATTAATCTTATTTTACGTAGCAGCGTGCAAACGAGCAAGCGTGTCATCTAATTGTAAGTGATGACCAGCGACCATGGATACCTATAAAACTAGAAGAATCTCGGGTGCGTTGGCGGCTTTTATTGGCAGGACTGGCTCTCAAGTGCAACTTCCGGAACACACCTATCTTTTCTTCTATCTTCTACCTATCTATCTTGAGGATGGTTGCTAACCGGAAGCGTTAGAAAAAGCCCTACCACCATGCTATTGTTTCCTCACGACGTGCGTTTTCCTTCACCGAAAGTTCAAGCTTATTGTAGGTGGATTTGAACTCACGTCCCATGACGCGACGTTCCTACACACTACCACTGAACTATCATCGCTTCAATTCTCTCGTATCTCTTAATCAATGTATGTTGGATTAATTATAAATCGCTTGAACAGTCATCCTCTGCAACACGAGAACTGTTTGAACATCAACAGCGTGGCCACACAGAAAATACTATAGACATAACACTACACGTTTGCCTAACATAAGCAATTCGTATGATTAGTCGTGTCCATGCATTATCCTGCTCATTCTAACAGTAAACAATTAAATCTGCCGCCAAATACCAATAGGTGTGTTCCGGCAGTTGCATTTGAGAGCCAGACCTCCACAGGTTTAGCGTGTCTACCAACTTGGGCCGTATTGTCACTTAAGATCAGGTGAGATTATGACCATAATGCTAAAAAACCTTCAGTGTAAATATATATATATATATATATATATATAATTCATTATAATTCACAAATTTTAGTCGTATCGCCTAACTTAAGCTTAACACTAAGCCGTAACTTAACTAATGGGAATTTAGAGAACCTATCACAGGTCTTGTTTTTCAGCAGAAACCTTATTGGGAATGTAGTAAAGATAAGGATAAACTTTGTATGAAACTTTTTATTGTGTCATCCGAGTTGATTGAATAAATCAATATTAACACGAGCGAAGCCGTGGGTAAAAGCTTGTAATATAATATATTTAGAAACTCCGTACTTACAAGCACTTACTTGTATAACAATTTAACGCTTGAGGTAAAGATTTCCAAAGTGAACAGTCCCCAAGTTGTCGCAAGTAGGTACGAAAGTTTGAACAAGCGTCATTCCGGAGTTCAAACGGGTATGAACTCGGAGAGACTGGCGGTGTACCGGGTTTATTTATTTATCGATAAAATTATTACATCATATTACGGTGTCAACACTCCCCTTAAACACTTGACCGGGTATATTTTGCATCTGCTAATTCCTAATTAATATAATCTCTCTCGAAACACCGGGACCGCTTCGATAGTATATACTAATGTATGGAGACACCCGCCGCGGCCTCCTTCCGCAGACGCCTGAGCCTAGGTTCGATCCTCCGGACAGGAGCTCTCGAGTGACTCTGCTCGCGCGATACAGTGACACTCTACATCACTGAGTTTACATCATCACACCGCATACCATTCGTGCACACTCACACGTTAAGTACACAGTTCTGTAAGGGGCTACCCTCGCGGCCCTTGAGCTGCTTACCTGATAAGGTCGTAGTTAGTATCACTAATTTAGTAATAAAGAACCTGTTGGTTAGTCAGGATCATGAATCTTTTTCATTTACCGGCAGCAGCCCTAGCCGAGGTTCGGCCGTCCTAGCACCCTTGTGCCTGCTGCCTCGGGGCTGAGTGCCCTCAGCACTCGCCCCCAAAAGTCCGGTGAAGCTGTCAAAGCCCTTGGGGCTAACAGCGTATGTCAGGTTGAAAAAAAAAAAAAAAAAAATGTATGGAGACATGAATCAATTCCGCTTTGAAGTTTTTTTATTATTTTTATTTTGTTAAGAATTCTTAGCGTTATGGCCATAATCTCACCTGATCTTAAGTGACGATATGGCCCAAGTTGGTAGACACGCTAAACCTGTGGAGGAACTGACTCTCAAGTGCTGCTGCCGGAACACACCTATTGGTATTTGGCGGCAGGTTTACAACCTGAGGGTGGTAGCTACACAGGCGGGCATTAGAAAAAGCCCTACCACAATGCTATGGTTTCCTCACGACGTTTTCCTTCACCGAAAGTTCAAGCTCATTGTAGGTGCTTGGGTTCGAACCCACGTTCCTTGACGCGAAGTCGTGCATACTACAACTGAGCTATCATCGCTTCGAAGTGGACTAATGATAAATTCGCGATCATTCTTAATTGTTTCATTGTAAATATAAATATACACTGTAATATAGGTAAGCATTAGGAATTAGTAATTTAATTAAAATGCCTATATCATGCTGCATAGAAAAAGTAGACGATCGTTTATATATTTTTTTTTATCGTATTAAAATAATACATAGGCGTACTTTGACACGCAACGCGCTTAGTAGACTACAAAAATATGGGATATATCCATGTGGCAAGCACCGTCGAAAGTCGACTAATAAGATATCATGGTGACATTAAACTTTCTCGAAATAAAACTAATCTAGACGGATTTTATCGCGGTTATTTATTAATTTTGATCCCGACGTTTCGAAAGATTTTCTACCCTCGTGGTCACGGGGCGGACTGTTTAAACACATGTATATTTTAAATTAGTTTTATTTCGGTGAATAATATTCGCGTAAACATATGAAATCGTTACTTAAACTTTCTGTTTTGCAGCGATGATAGCCCAGTTGATAGTGTGTATCAATCGTCACGGGACGTGAGTTCGAATACATATATAATGAGTGTGAGCTTTCAGTGAAGGAAAACACCGTGATGAAACCGTAGCATGATGGCCTTTTATAATGCTCGCCTGGCTAGCTACCACCCTTAAATCGGAAATATGCCGCCAAACACCTATAGATGCGTTCTGGCAGTTGCACTTGAGACCCAGTCCCTCCATTAGGCTTAACGTGTCCTCTTTCTTTCTCTACATCGTCACTAAACATTTGGTGAGATTTTGGTCATAACACTAAACCCTAACCATAAAAAATACTACCACAAACTAGGAACAGCTTTCACACTTCTTAAGCTTGATATTTTGTCTTGATTTCTATTCATCATCTTAGATTCGACTAAGGTATAAATCTTGAAATGAACTTGACCTTTGGATAGAGAAGATTGAGAAGATACAAAATACATATTCATACTTACTCTTGCGAAAAACCAGAAATATCTACTAAAACAAACTCACAACGATCTCACACTCATCCCTTATTACCATAGCATACGTAATATTTCTTGTGCGAACTACCGTCTTCAGGATAAAAATTCATCGCTGAATTCGCTTACTATTATCGATCTTAGTGCATTACCAACTTAATCCTCATCGTCACTAAGATCAAGTTAGGTTGTTTTCAAACGCTGAACTTATAAAAAGTATTAAAAAAAATATTCCAAAATAATGAAACTCGAAATAGCAAACTAAAATATCACACGGCGCTGTACTTCATTTTTTTTTATATACTTAAGGTTTTAGCGTTATGGCCATAATCTCACCTGACCTTAAGTGACGATACGGCCCAAGCTGGTAGACACGCTAAACCTGTGGAGGGACTGGCTCTCAAGTGCAGCTGCCGGAACACACCTATTGGTATTTAGCGGGAGGTTTACAACTTGAGGGTAGTAGCTACCCAGGTGGGTATTAGAAAAAGCCCTACCACCATGCTATGGTTTCCTCACGATGTTTTCCTTCACCGAAAGCTCAAGCTCATTGTAGGATTCGAACTCACGTCCCTTGACGCGAAGTCGTACACACTACCACTGAGCTATCATCGCTTCACAATGGAATGCACGGTACAATCCATATATACAGTGGTGATCACCGATCTATATAAAGTTGAAGCACGCCTGCAAACCTTAAAATACTCGTATATCCCGATGAGACAAACAAAAATAATATAAATCCAGAAATAGCATAATGGTGAAGCTATTTTAATAACTGCTAGCAAGATACAATTGTCAAGTAGAAAAAATTTGGGTGTGTTCCGATAGCTGCACGTAAGTCAACCTTGTTTTACTCTGCTACCATCTTAGGCAACATTGTCACTTAATATCACGCGAGACTGTAGTTAATCTAACGCTATAAAGTGTATACAATGTTTCACCAAGTCTACGTAAAACATTACAGGTCTATTATTAAACCATCTGACGGTACTAGCGGGACATGCCGATATATTAAAACGAGGATCATAAAATAAAAAAGCTCTTTTAAAACTAATATAAAAGTTAAAAATCACTTTGTAAAGTTTACGAGTCGCTGTGCGCTTGTGCAGAGAGCTCGAGACATTCTTTATCAGTCAGTTCAAACACGGGTAGGACGAAGGGCGCGCCGCCCGCCCGCCCTAACCATCGCAACTAGACGCGACTACAACGTTCAACGAATAGTGTAAGTGACGCATAGTGAAAGAACTGTGTATCGTTTTGTGTTATTTAATATACAGGTATGATTTTGGATTATTTTTTAATTATTATAATATGAAAATAATATTTATAAATAGACGTTATTACAATTTACTATAGACTTTACTTTAGAATTACCGACTCTATGACTGGCAGATATATGCAATAAAAATATAAGTATAAATAAAATAAAAATGGACAGAAATATTCAAAAAAAATGTTATAAAAATAACTATATATAAAATATCTTTAACTAAATATATATATATACATATTTTTATTTATGATTTCTTTTTTATAACAGTTTATATAATGTATGACAAGCAATCAACTTTGTAGTATTCAACTGGTAAACAATATATTAATTACAACTAATTTCAAAACGGCCGCCAAACGAGCTTGAAGACGAAATACTAACTTATCTGCAAAGCAACGTAGAATTTTAATGATCCTTTGATGTCTGTTATTAGTTCAAGATCACTATACATCTTCATTAACATCACCACACCTGTTATTCATGTCTATTAATAATTACATAATACTTGGTAAAATAAACTCTAAACTCTCATCATATCTGAGCTGACAAGCTTGGAAACAATATTGGCGCCCAACGTGTTGCTGGACTTTTGGTCTATATTTTCTATATTAGGATTTCTTATTATCCCAAAATAATACTATTATATTGGCCAAACACCTTCCAATTTCTTTGCCAAGTCTAAGAAAAGGTCAAAAACATTTTATATCTAAAAAGTATAATTATAAAATATAGCCATAATTTTAATAATTAATATAAGTAAGTTAAATAAAAATATAAATATGAAACTATAAAATGGATCAAGGGATTTAAAGTTCGTAATATTTGTCTTTAGAGATCGGATAACTTGATTATCGATGGCCTTATTTAATATATTTCTATAATTCTAGATAATTAAATTGTTTTCATACGTATCTGATAACAGAGAATGGAAATGCTGGGGTATGAAACATGATGTCTCTGGTAATCCCCGATTCCGTTTCATTGTGGTGTTCTAATGGATAAAAATTACAAATTGCTCTAGAGAAATTATATGCTGAAAGTCCCACGTTGGGCGCCAATATATTTTCCGAGTTTATCCACTTAAGCCTGGTAAGCTGTTGGAACAATTTTCACTTATTTATTCTTTATGTTCTACTAAACATAACATTTTTTTCAAGCTACTGGTAAAGTTTATCTTTTATAAATCTGTTATTATAGTTAAATTTGTTTAGATTAGAGTGACGTTGAACAAACTCCATAGATACATAATTTATTCTCGCTCGCTCTGTGTATGATTGAGAGACACAATGAGAAATTCCAAGAATCTGAGTTAATGGGTGCTTTTATCTGAATTCGTTTATGACCACTATACATATAGTAAAATCGACACACATTGTACCAGACCGAAAAACCTAGGGATAAATGCACACCGGAACATATCTTATCACAATCTATGGCTTTTCGAAGTGTAGCCCTAATGGAGATCTTATGCTTATCATAAGGTTCGTAACCACAACCTTGAAAGCGATGTGAGAACGAGATATCGCTAGCCCGTAGTCACTTTGCATTTATATTTATGCTACACTAGATATAATCGCGAAGTTTTCTTACAAATCCAGTACTAATTTTTTTAACTTTTTAAAGATGATAGCTCATTGGTAGCTCGCGCAATCCTCGCGTCGACGGGCGTGAGTTTGAATCCCTTTAAAAGATAATAGCTCAGTGATAGCGTGTATGGACTTCGCATCAAAGGACGTGAATTCGATTCTCTACAAGGAGCCCTACAGTAATGGGCTTCAGATTTCGGTAAAGGAAAACATCGCGATGAAACTGTACCATGGTTGTAGGGCTTCATCTAATATTCAACTTGCTAGATAACACTGGCGAGTAGAGAATTTATCGCTCATATTAAATATACCATTCCCTTCATTAGGCTGAGTATATCCACCATCCTGGGCTACATCGTCAATTAAAGTTTAAAAAAGAAATTATAAAATTCATTGGATTCAATTCAACCGTCTCTAAATTTGCGAACGCAAACATCGTGAGACGCGACTTTTATACGTAAAGATAATTATGCTTACACAGCAAGATTGTAGTACAAATATTTTGTTATCTATAAAATCTTCGTTCAAGCAGGAATAGCGAAACGTTGCCCGAGGGCGTTATAGTCAATCGCTCAGAATTAGCGAGGCCTCTTAATTTGAATAGAAATTAAACAGTATCTGTATGGCACGTTGCCAGGCTGCGGGTAGGTATCTACCGACGACGCTGCCATTTTACATGGCAACTATCCGAAACTTTCCCGAGCAATTTCGAGTTTTCATTCATTCTTTAATTAAAATTCTTTACATAATCTTTTTTTTTTTTTTCATCTATATGAAATTCCAATGTAGATATTGTTTCTGTTCGCTTATCAAGTTCTAGGGAATGTCGAGAACTTTGTTTTATTTCGTTGTCTGTCTTGAAATTACTTTTAATATGTAACATCTATTGGCGAGCTTGGGTAGTAAAATTGACCCGTTTGACACGACGGAAAGACAGCATGACGATCTCATGCCGTCTCATTCCCGGTCTAAGCTACATCTGTCAGCTTATTTTTGTGCGTTCGTTGTGTGCTTACTGAGAGAACTTCCTACCAACCATAGATTCACCGTGTGGTAGGGAGGGAAACTCCGAGCAATCTCCGAGACTTTTGACTCATGTAGGTTTAAGGGGACCCTTGTCGACGTGCCTTAACTCTCACCTTCACTACTCGGGCTTCTCTCGCTTCGTCATCGTCCTGCTCCCAGTTTGTTATTTGGGGTCGGTGCAGTATATCTTCTTATTCCATACATCTCTATCAGTCACCATAACTTAATTCACCCCTTTTGCCTTCATATCTTCCCACACACACTCTATCGATCTTTTCTTCGGACGTCCTCTCTCTCTCCATCCCTCAACATGCATAGTCATCACTTTCTTTGCAACATGCGTTTCGTCGTTAGAAAAAGCCCTTCCATCATGGTTTTATTACGATGTTTTCCTTCATCGAAAGCTCAAGCCCATCGCAGAAACAGAGTTCACGTCCAAGCTCCAGTATTTGAGCCACCCATTCGCGTAAACTCTCCTATTCGTTTTGAATGTCCTGAAAATTGTCTTCATTATATTAGTTACAATGGTGTCAAATTTTATCGAAATCTGTGTAATTCTCTAAATATTCTGCAATGATAGCTCAGTGGTTGTGTGTACGGCTTTGCGTCAAGGGACGTGAGTTCGAATCCGACCACCTTGAGCTTGAGCTTTCGGTGAAGAAAAACATCGTGAGGAAACCATTGCATTGTGGTAGGGCTTTTTCCAATTCCCGCCTAGCTAACTACCACACTCAAGTTGAAAATCTGCCGCCAAATACCAATAGGTGTGTTCCGGCAGTTGCACTTGAGAGCCAGTTCCTTCGCAGGTTTAGCGTGTCTATCATCCTGGGCCGCATCGTCACTTAAGATCAGGTGACATTATGCCCATAACTCTAAACCGTAAATATAAAAAAAAAAATAGTTTGAACGTGCTAATACGTATAAGGAATCAGACAAACAAACATTAAAAATAAAATATATTTACCCCCATATCGACGAACAAATACACCCCTACTACAATTAAATAAAATGTACCGACGTACCGTGTATATGTGATCACGTTACAGTTTCTATCTAGAGTCCAAACGGAGTGTAAGCACGCCATTATATGATTTCACTTGAAAATATAAAGTAATTTGTACTAAAAGCTCTCGGATTCAGAGATTAATATGCATACATTAGTACGAGCCGCGAGAAGCCAAGCTATAAGCTCGTTCGGCTTCATACCTGGAATCTGGCAATTATGTAACGCAGTTATAACAAATTTACACTGAAACTGTATTTACTGTAGGTTTTCGTAAATTATCGAATCAAATATTGGTTATCTCAAAGGTTAATTAACATAAAAGAAATTTTGAACATATCTATTTTTTCTTTTTCGAACTGGCATACGCTGTTAACCTTAAGGGCTTTGACAGCTTCACCAAACATTTTGGGGCGAGTGCTGAGAGCACTCAGCCCCGAGGCAGTGCGCAAGGGTGCCAAAATGGCTGAACCTTGGCCTGGGCTACTGCCGGAAAATATACAAAGGTTCACGGGCCTGACTAACCAACAGGTACTAACTAATTTAGTGATCCTAACAACTATATAATGTTAATGAGTTTTATAGAAACCTTGATAAATATATTTAGAAGCGATGATAGCTCAGTGGTACTGTGTACGACATCGCGTCAAGGGACGTGAGTTCAAATCCAACCAGCTACAATGAGCTTGAGCTTCCGGTGAAGGTAAACATCGTGAGGAAACCATTGCATTGTGGTAGGGCTTTTTCTAATTCCCGACTGGCTAACAACAACACTCAAGTTGAAAATCTGCCGCCAAACACCAATAGATGTGTTCCGGCAGCTGCACTTGAGAGCCAGTTCCTCCACAGGTTGCAAAAATTGCATCATAATTCTACTATCTTCTACAAATTAAACTTACTCATTTTCGTTTTATACCTGATAATACTGAAAGGGGTATTGCGATAATTTCATGATATAATTCTTTTAATATTACCCGTTGAATCGTGTGCAAATTTTCAGATCAATCAGACGACTCGAGTAATTGAAAATTACCCCGAAAGAAAAGCTAAAAGGCGCGTCGAAAGTAGGCTTTATACAAAATTGAACGTCCCTTTAACGAGAGAAATTTTCGAATCGGGTTAGGGCTTCCGAAAAGTATGGCTTTGAATCATTCAAACTGTATCTATATGTCTACACTAGTTGGTGCACGTGACTTTTATTGCATTTCTCGATGCGACATCGTAAAATCGGTTCTTGCCGAAATTATACATCATACGTTAATATCAATTCAATAATTTTCGTAGTTGGGACATTTTGTGACGAGGCAGTCAGTGGTATTTCGCTTGTATAATTATGTTACGATGACAGTTAAAACGTTTTTTAATAGTATCTTATTATTCCAGTTTGTAGGTTTTAAAGTTATGGCCATAACCTCACCTGATCTTAAGTGACGATACGGCCCAAGTTGGTAGACACGCTAAACCCGTGGAGGAACTGGCTCTCAAGTGCAGCTGCCGGAACACACCTATTGGTATTTGGCGGCAGATTTAAAACTTGAGGGTGGTCGCTACGGGCATTAGAAAAAGCCCCACCACTATGCTATGGTTTCCTCACGATGTTATCCTTCAGCGAAAACCCAAGCTCATTGTAGGTGCTTGGATTTGAACTCACGTCCCTTGACGCGAAGTCGCAGACACTACCACTGAGCTATCATCGCTTCACACACACGATGCTGATAAAGTTAGTGGACACGCTAAAAATTTAGTGGAGGGACTAGGTCTCAAGTGCAACTACAGGAATACATCTGTAGGTAATTGCTGGCAGATTTTCAAACTGAAGATGAGAGCTACTCTACGGACATTAGGACAAGTAACACAAACATCCAGGCTGAGTTTGCTTAGTTACAATGCGTACTATATACTACATATATTAACGCCACGCTTTCTAAAATTATAAACACGAAAGTGAGTTTGTTCGTTTCTTACGCTTCACTCCTAAACCGCTGGATCGATTGTCATGAATTTTGGTACAGAGATAGATGGGACCCAGAAGATCGAAATAGGCCACTTATTCTCGCAAAACCATTAATGGAAGTGGAGTTGATAGAGGAATAAATCTAATGTTTAATACGCCATCCGATTTGTTTGACAACAGCAATATTAATTTAGTAATTACGTTAAAAGCTAGTTTCATTATAAACATAGATCCCACTCAGCAAACAGACCGACAAGGTGCTTAATCTAAACTCATGATGTATCCTACAAATAACGGATGATACACGAAACATCCGATAACAAACGAGATGCATCAATATGCCGGGGGAACAAATAGCTTACATGGGACAGCTGGGTACGACGGCATATCAATCATTCCGATGGAAATGAATTCTTTGATAGATATAGACACATAGAGGCTCCAGTTAATTGGGCCCATATGATACATCTGTTGCTAATTTCAGCTCTCTTATTATCCGTTATTTTGCGGTCATTAGTGATAATAATGGTTTGTGATGAATTATGCCTTCAAGTGGGGTATCTGTTGAGATTTATGATACTCAGAAATTATAGAGTCGAAAATGGAACACGATAGACTTCGAAGTACGAGCCTTTACGTACGACTTCGCTCGTGTTGTTATTTATTTTGTCAAACAAATCAGATGACGGAATAAAAATTTACATACAAAGTTAATCGCTCTCTTTATCCCACTTCTAATAAGTTTTTCCAGAGAAAAATTAGCCAATCATCGTTTTCAGGTTCCCATCTAACTCTATACGAAAATTCATCGTAATCAGTTCAGTTTCATTTCAATTACAATCATAATTAATTACTTCGCGGCTACACGACAGCGTAACAAACAAACAAACTCATTTTCGCATTTATATTATTAGTAAGGATTTTTGCACAGTGACATCTTTAATCCAATATTGGCGTTTGATAGTTTCTTAAATATAATTTTAAGTTCAAACATAGTTTAAGTCTCTAATTATAAAACTAATTCAAAAGCTTTCGAAACGTCGTGATCAATAAAATCCCTTTAAATTAGTTTTTTTTTTCGATGAGTAATATTCGCTTAAAACATAAGAAATCATTCTCTAGTCATATTTTCAATTATCGAATAGAAAAGTGCATGAAAAGCCGACCAAAAGTTTTTTACGTTACTACGTGATTTTTTTAATTTTACGTTTTATGGCATAGGAAGTACCCTATATGTTAATCCGTAATATTAGCTACTACTCTGCCATGTTTCATGGAAATCTATACAGTAGTTCCAGAGTGGTGCGCTTTAAAAGGAACAAACAGATTTAAAAAAAATATATACAATATATATTTAGAGCTAATTTAGCGATAATATTTCTACTTTAGTTAGTATTTACAATTATACAGCAAAATGACTGTGAGATTGAAGATAGAATAAACTTCATTCAAATACTCCCTTATTTTAACCACCTTTTTTTAAATATTGTTTTCTAAATTCTAAAGTTTTGAGCAGCTTCCTGTTTCCTCGTACGATTTACTCATGAGCCATTTTGTTTTTCCTTAGATTCGTTTATACTTCGTTTTCTATGGATAAAGATTTCGCAAATAACTAATTTTCACCTACTGCTTCGCTTGCTTTAACGTGGAGTATATCAAGCTTTTTTATATAGTTAAGGTACAGCGTTATGGCCATAATCTCACCTGGTCTTAAGTGACAATACGGTCCAGGTTGGTATATACGATAAAGCTGTGGAGGGACCGGCTCTCAAGTGCAACTGCCGGAACACACCTATTGGTATTTTGGAGGCAGAATTTCAACTTGAGGGTGGTAGCTAGCCAGGCAGGCATTAGAAAAAGCCCTACCACTATGCTGTGGTTTCTCATGATGTTTTCCTTCCCCAAAAGCTCAAGCGTATTGTAGATGGATTCACGTCCCTTGAAGTAAAAGTCATACACACTATTTAGCAACTCAACTTTTTCCTGAATGAAATTACCCTGTGTTCTTTCCAATACCCCTAACTAAAGGTATGCAAAATTCGATGATGTTCTGTTAAACTATGAGAAAGCAGTAAACAAATTACATACATTTAAGTTTATAATATTGCAATAAAAATACTCTCAAGATATTTCTATACTAAAAGCATTGTAGACGAACCGAATATAAAAGGTCCAAAGATTATATATAAAAGCAACGACAGTGGCTTCGTTTCATTTTAAACAAATGCCTCAACAATACAAGAGTATTGTCACGAATGTATCCACTATCGTAAAGTCTAGCTTATTGTCACGCGCTACAAATCAGCACTTTTGAAAACAAGTTTTATTCCTCACAAGCCATTGACCATTCTTCATAGATCCTCAGTGTGCTACAGTAGATTACTGTAGTGCAAACAGCGACATAACTGTCGACAGACCCGTGAGAAATGCTTCGACTCTGGCACGATATATGGCATGCCATTGCGTTGTGTACTCGAACGTGTATTTAATTTTGTCCCGGGTAACGAAATGTCAAGATTGGAATTTATGTATTCAAGTGAACTAGTGTCCGAAAGTGTCCGCGTGGACGAAATGTGATTACAGACTCTAACCAAGTTTTTATTCTTATTTATTTTTATTTATTACACTTTTATATACAATCTGCATACAAGGCGGTCTTTATAATGCCTATACCATTCTCTACCAGTCAATCTTCGGTTAGTGCATAGATAAAGCAAAGTTATTGTAATAAAGACAAAAAATATACACATAGGATCAGTTATTTTATATAAATGTAAATCTCGAACTATAAATATTATACATTCCTTCAGTCAATTTGTCATGTTGAATTTGTATAGTCATTTGTGTATACCAAAAAAACAAATATGTTAAAAACATTGATTGCGTCTTTATACGCTGTGAAATAAATATCAATGTTTTGTTTTAAATGTGTATCTTTTAGTTGAGATAACATATGGATTTAGTGTCTAGAATCTCATTCCATACAATATTTTCTTTTTGCGTTAACAATTGTAAGAAAAGGTAGCTTTGTTAGGGGTACATGTGTTACATACCACGTCTACTGCTTATTAATATGGAAACGTAATAATACTACATACTTTAAATTAATGAGAAGGAGGGTAGTTGATAACGCTGATTACTATATAAGTGCGATGCGCACGCGTCTAGAGGTATACAATCTTGCCTCGCCTGCCATGGCACAGTACAAACCAAGTTTAGTTTCCAGATTCCGAAAGGAATCAGTTAGTACTTTAGGTTTTTTAATATTTATTAATAGCTAGTACCTCGTTCGATTTTCACATACGCAATTCGGCAACAGCCCAATCCGAGGTTCGGTCACTAGTGACACCTTTGCGCGAGTTGCCCCGCGGGCTCGAGCGCACTCCGCGCTCGCCCCTCTAGTTCGGTGAAGCTGTAAAAGCCTCTCAGGCTAACAGTGTAGGTCCCTTCGAAAAAAAAAAAGCGGCTAGAGGTTCAGTTGAATTTAGAATGTTCGACGGTACGGAAGTGTTGTTGTAAGCGGAAGATCTACTGTAAAATATAACGTAACCTCCACGGTTTGTAACAGACGCTCGTTACTGAACGTTTGAAGCAATACTTGTAAAGGACAGAAAAAACACTTTATTTACTTTATTAATAAATCTAATTACGAAATAAAAAACAAAGTTGGCTGAAAAGGTATTCTGCTATTGCGAGTAGAGACGAATCCAACTAATCAGAAATCATTAAAATTGATCCAGCCGTTCTTGATTAATTAGGTAAATAGCCCGACTTTGTTTTATATATTGTTATACCTAATTATATTAAAAAAAGCGTTTTTAAATTTGATTTTACTAACAACGCCGAAGCTCGTGGATAGCTATAAAAAATCGGCTGTCAAACAGACGAGAAAAAGGTACTGAATTATTGGGTCTTTGCCTTTTAATATATATGTAGATTGTGCATTCGAACAGTTGTTTTCATTTCGTTCTAACTGAGCCCGCGACTTCACATATATTTAAATTATATTCCATAGAACTTTTGGATATAACTTTCAACCCTAGATACAAGGTATTATTATGCAAACTCTTACTGGTTACTATCTTGAACTTCATAATATTCCACACACGTAAAACATTTTATTTTCTATATTTATATCTGTATGTTAATTTATCAACGTATACAATTTTATCAAAATGTATATTGCGATGTCAAACTAATGTTCGTGAAAGAGGTTAAGTAGACATGACGAGTGTAAATTTTCGCTCGAGTGACTTTGCTCGCGCGATACAGTGACACTCTACATCACTGAAACTACATTATCACACCGCATACCGTCCATGCACACCCACACTATCGATAAGGTCGTGCTAGTATCACTAAATTAGTAAGTTAGGACCTGTTGGTTAGTTAGGATCGCGAATCCTTTCTTCACTTTCCGGCAGCAACCCAAGCCGAGGTTCGGCCATCCTGGCACCCTTGTGCCCGCTACCTCGGAGCTGAGTGCCCTCAGCACTCGCCCCAAAAAGTTCGATGAAGCTGTCACAACCGTTAATGCTAACAGGGTACGTCAAGTCGAAAAAAATAATAATAACGAGTGTGAAAATTCAAAATAATATACATTTGACTACTATCTCTAAATAAAAATTCATAGTGACATTTTAACACGTTTATCTTAAAGGCCACGTTCAATTTACAGAAGCGACTCAGTCGTATCATTAATATTAGTATCGATAGATCATTTACGTACCAACCAGCGGCAAAGCCTCTTCGTTTACTCGGCAGGATGCATCACCCTTTAATCCCACATATACAATATTACATACAAAGAAACAAATATTGCGCTAAAGTAATGTTCTTTTTTTATATATTTAGAGGTCAGCGTTATGGCCATAATCTCATCTGATCTAAATTGACGATACGGCTCAAGTTGGTAGACACGCTAAACCTGTGGAGAAACTGGCTCTCAAGTACAATTTTCGGAACACACATGATGGTATTCAGCGGCAGAATTTCAATTTAAGGGTGGAACGTAGCCAGGCAGGCATTATAAAAAGCTCTACCACCATGCTATGGTTTCCTCACGTTGTTTTCCTTCACCGAAAGCTCAACCTCATTGTAAGTGTTTGGATTCCAACTCACGTCCCACAACGCGGCGTACCTACACACTACCACTGAACTATGATCGCTTAAGATCTGTCTCTTTCAAAATACACATCCGAAAAACTAGACTTGCAAAACTAGAAAACTAGAAAGAAAACTACCAATCTATTAACATAAAGACAATAAACAAAAATCCCGCGTATTCAAATCGTCGACAACAAAATTCCAACAACGAAAAAAAAAATTGAAACTTTGCTTCAAAGGCTTTCATAAAGAAATTCCGCGACATTTTCCTTTTTTTGCCTTCGGAGGATAAATAGGGTGCGCGCGTAAGACGCAAAGGATTCATCTGGCCGTGAAGGAGAGTTCGCTTGCTCGGTCCACTCTTAAGGAAACATAGTTATAAATGCATTATAAGGATTTATTGTGCTCAATATAAAACCAAGACCACTTTTCGCTTAACCGTAATAACACATCGTATCTCATACGTCACTAGCGATCCGCTCCGGCTTTACACGAGCAGTGGATACCGGAACTGAATTCACAACAAACATACGGCACAAAAAAATTATGTTTCATGGTAACCTCAATTAAGACGAATTTCCTTACGTATAGTAGTATTGTTGATTAGCAAATACAAATAAATGAATTACTGGCGTCTTGATGAACTTATCCAATGAAAGAATGGTAGGAAATTTCGTAATTAATATATTTTTCTAGTCGTGGAAATAAACATTTTATTATACATAATTTAATTAATTATCTAATCTTATTAATATTATATATTCGAAAGTGAGTTTTTGTTTGTTTGTTACGCTTCCACGTCTAAACCGCTGCATCGATTATAATGAATTTTGGTATAACGACAGATGGGAACCTGGAGACGGTGACAGGGTACCTTTTCTCGTGAAAAACTTATTATAGCGTCAACCGATTTGTTTGACATAATCAATATTAAAGCGAGCGAAGCCGCAGGTAAAAACTGGTAATACATATAATACGTTACGAAATAGCAAACAAGTGTGACGTTTAAAATTTATATTTGCGCAGCCGTTGAGACCTTACTGGCTGTATTGAACCAATAAGCGCGCACCTGTGACTGGCTACAGCCAATAACAACACGCTATGGATAGCCATCTAGACTATAGTACAATATAGAACACGCTAGAGAAAGGGTTTTGATGGAAAAATCTTACATTTTGATTGGTCTTGCCTCCATTCGTACCGTGCGATGAAAAACTTTGCTCAGAGAAACTATTAATATTTTTAATAAACAGAACATATCATATCTCAGAAAAAATAATAATATTCAGCATGCGGGTGATAGCTAGCCAGATGGGCACTACAAAAAGCTCTAACGCGATACAAAAGACAGATACACCAGAAGCTAAATAAAAGGTATGATAATTAGCGTAAGTAAACGCCAGTAGAGCTAGTAGAGTGATATTTTAACGAACCCGAGGTTACGTTGTCATTCAAAGAGAGTACAGACACTTTCTTATCATATACGTGCTAACAGATAAATGCCTGCGGGGGTGAGCAATTGTCCATTACTTTGGCAAGCTTATTCACCGCGATACAGTTACTCCGCAACAACAGAACTCATTGTCCGCGACGCAAAATAAGCGGAAAATTTAAATGAATTATGACAATGTACTTTGTCGCGAACAACGGAATGTATATCTAATTTGTTGTCCTTCTGTAAGATAAATATCAAGTGTACAAAGGGAATGAAAGAATTCAAACGTCCGGGTACAGAGCGTTCGTAAGAAAAACACGTCATGCTTTCTATGTTTTGTGCTGGATTAAATGTATTGGGAAGGTTTTTCGCAATAATAAATCAAAGTGACATTTGTAGTATATCATTCTAACTAGAGCTTGTAAATTACTCTTGATATCTTCATGGAGAGTGTTTTGGTGCCCTTCTTGCAAATTGCAAAGATATACATGTAAAGCTATTTAATATATTATGGAATTAATATTATAATTGAATCATTTTAGAATTATTTTATATGAATAGCGTAATGGCCATAATCTCACCTGATTGAAAGTGACAATACGGCTCAAGTTGGTAGACACGCTAAACCTGTGGAGGGACTGGCTTTCAAGTACAATTGTCTGAACATATGTATTGATATTTGGCGGAATATTTTCAATTTGAAGGTGCCATACTATGGTTTTCTCACGATGTTTTTCTGCACCGAAAGCTCAAACTCACTCTAGGTGGTTGGATTCGAAATCATGTCCCATGAGGCGACGTTCCTACACACTACCACTAAGTTAGCACACATATGGGTGTTCGGTGGCAGATTTTCTAGTTATAAATAGCCAGTCGGGTTTTAGAAAACTCCTACTACTAAGATATGGTTACATCACGATATTTTCTTTCACAAAAACCTCAAGCCTATTTCAGTAATTGGAATTGCGTCTATTGACTTAACCCTAACTAATATTGGAAATGAAAATGTGTGTTAGTTACGATTTCGCGATTCAAGTACTCGACTGATCATCATAAAATTTTATATATTATATGTTATCCGGGATTCAAAGAAGGACGTAGGGTACTTTTCATTCAGAAAAAAAAGTGTTATCCCTAAAGGCTAGATAGACAAATTTATAATCCACGCGATCAAATTCGCGGATTCAAGTGATTTATCATAATGAGAAAACTTATCAAATGCAATGAAGTTTCCACTCTTTAAAAATCGCTCGAAGCGAAACAAACTAATAGAAATAAAACTTAAAGATACTTAAAAACGAATACAGAGTTTCTTTTTAGATTCCATCATAATTGTCGTATAGACATTTATAATTTGAAACTTTTAACTACAATCAAAAACAAGAATTACTGACAGAGAGCGGTGCTTTTAAAAGTTATAATGAATATGAAATTTCAGTGTCCCTTTTAAGTTCTGCTGTAGACGCTAGACAAAGTTTTTCGTATTTTTACAAAGAGCACTCGTTCGATGATGATTCAATTACTTGAATTGATTTTACTGTTCGCTGATAAAATTTTGATTTGATTAGATATTGCAGTGTTTTTTTTTCTCATTTTTTTTTATCATAGTGTGTCATCAACGAAACATGTCAGATCAAAAGAACGGAGAAGCCGGATTGTGTAAAACACCGATATGACTTAAATTCTAGAAATCGTGATCACCCCGTATTCTAGACACTGTAAAACCAGTATAAGTCTTTTAAGTTTTACTGATAGGTTTTACAAAAGTATCCCAAACCTCACTGGATCAGTACGTAGGCGATAGTGATGTCTGGGATTGACACTCCTCTCTGGGCATCAGCTAAAATCTAATGTAAATGTATTTTAAAATTTTCATTGCATTTACATGCCTAAAAAAAAAGAATCGGGTTTCTTGCCGTTTCTTCTCCATGACTGGACACTTTTGCAACGAGCACGAGCTTTCAGTGAAGGAAAACGAAGTAAGGAAATAATTACAAAGTGGCAGGGCTTTTTCTAAAGCTCAACGTAGTTAATAAAACAAAATACAATTATATGGTATTCAATTAAAATCGATACTGAACGCAACTGATACGTCATGCTTTTTAATGTAACGCTCGCATTACTCGATACCAGTGTCGCATTTACTATATCTCTCTCGCTCTCTTAGTCGACTCGAGCCGAATTTACCCGAAGCAGCGTCAGACCTCACTCTCATTCGATACTGAAAAAATATAGTATCCTAAACAGAAAGTTAAGAAACAAAATATCAACAAGCAATGTGTTACAGTGAAACTCGACAAACGTGTAATACTGGAAACATCTAGAATTCTGGAAACTAACATGGACGCCAATAGGTACGGTGCAAACAGAATTCCTATTTCCCAGCGCGTATCGAGTACACATTGCAGGGGTAATGTCGCTGTACCTACGACAGGTAGGTATTAGGATTTCTTCACGTCACAGCCCCCCGTTACGTTACCCCGACTTGTGGAATTGATGATAGATCCTGGTTGATTTTGAAATTTGTATAGTTATTCATATGCGATAATTTATTTTGGTTGATGCACACTTGCTATAGATTGCAATATATGCCACAATCTGAATGTGTACCATCGTATTTCTCACACATTAGTTTCTCTCATTAATTTGTCCCTTTCACTATAATATATAAATATAATTTAGCTTTATCTAAACGAAAACTATACATATTATAGTTTTCTAAAATTGATTTTCCGGAAAATCGTTGCGGAGGCTGATGATATGTTTTTCCCAATGTTGTCTGTTGATCTTATTCAAGCATTATCCTGAAACGACTACACTGAATTTGATGAAATTTGTATTGGTGACAGTCAACCTTATCATTTAACATATAAAGTACTTTTTATTCCATATTACGAAAAGATTTTGCAATATAATAGTGCAAAATAATGTCTGTAGAACCAGTCAATATTTTCTAAACATATTTATGTAATCTTGCAATATACATATATTTTAAAAGATGGTTTTCCAAAAGTTGCTTGGTCGACCACTGTAGTTAACTTCATCAAATAACTGAGAACATAAACGTTGCGTCTGGATCTACATCCGTTTGCATGGTGGTAGGGCTTTTCTAATGCCCGCCTGGCTAGCTACCACCCTCAAGTTGTAAACCTGCCGGTAAATACCAGTACGTATGTTCAGACAATTGCACTTGAAAGCTAGTCCCTCCACAGGTTTAGCGTGTCTACCAACTTGGGCCGTATCTTCTGGCCATAACGCTAAACCTTAAGTATAATCAATAAAAAAAATCATTTATTCGAATTTTATACTCGTAAAACAGATTGCACTACAAAACTCAATCTCGAATACGTACCTGGTAAAGGTTTTTGCTTACTTGAAGCGTTGAAGGGAACAATGACACCGCCGTCCCACAGTCAGGCTTCATTGTATGCGCACAGAAGTTACAGTATACAGAGCGACGTATTCAGATGTATCCATGGCATCTTTGTTTAGGGATACTCCATAACGCAGTGATATACATGAAAACTATTTGTTATTAATAAAAAGGTTGTACGTGAAACTTTACCAGCTTTGAAACATTTTCAAAATTATCTAGAAGTCAAACCAAAGCAATAACAAATGACTTTCACTGGAATAAGTGAACCGAATCTTTCCTTTTTTTATTGAAACACAAAGCTCCTCAATAGCTCACCTAAACAAATAAAAGAAAATCGGTTGACAAATAGAAGAGAAAAACTGTTTTATATTTTGCCAAAACGGATGACGCAACAAAAACTTTCATACAATGTTTATTACTCTCTTTATCCCACTTCCAATAAGTTTTTCGCGAGAAAGAGGAGTCGTCGTATCTAGGCTCCCATCTATGTGTATAGCACAATTCATCATAATCGGTACAGCGGTTTATGCGTGAAAGCGTAACAAACAAACTCACTTTCGCATTAATAATATTAGTACAATTAGGAATTACCGATCGGATTTTAAAAAAATATTTTTGTATTTGATAAAGTAACCATTGAAGGAGGCTTTAAGCTATTTAATAACACGCTGCCACTAATAGAAGCAAAGCGGTAATAAAAAAAAATATACAAAAACGAGCAATAATTCATACAAATATTCTGAATGCGTAAGTGAGTTTGTTTGTTACGCTTTCAAGCCTAAACCACTGAATCGATTACGATGAATTTTAGTATAGAGATAGACGGGATTCTAAACATGCCGATGGGCTATATTTTATCACGAAAAAAATATCGGAAGTGGGGTAAAGAGGGGTAAATTTTTTACAAAACTTTGTATTGCGTCATGTGATTTGTCTGAGATAATCAAGAATCACGCGAGCAAAGCCGCCGATAAAAGCTAGTACGTTATATTAGTATTTGCTAAATACTCACTTTATTTACACAAATTACTTGAGTGTTACTTAAATCTGAAAGGATAGTTAACTACTGTAAAGCACCATCTGTAGATTTATCTACCCGTCTGAACCTAGTCAGAGTGTGTTCGTAACAACACACTCTGCATTTTATTACGCGTTACAAAGCCATTCGGGGATTAATAAACGTATATTTGTTTTACTTCGGAGACCTTTGTTTATGTATACGTCGCAATGTCTTATCCCTTTAGTGTTATGACGTGAAACTCAAGTCATGTTCGAAGGGATAACAGTATATTTTGAAATGATAATAGTGTGTTGGTAGTCTACAGGTATTATAAAAATATTCCATGCTGGTAGAGCTTTTCTAATCTCCGTCTAGTTAAAAGTCTACCACCAAATATCTGTAGGTGTGTTCTGGCAGTTGCACTGGGGAAGCAGTCTCTCCACTAGGCTTACCGTGTCTACCATATTTTGTTCCACATTGTCACCTAACATCAGGTGAGATTGTGAAATAAAATAAAATAAAATCCTTTTATTTCTTGCGAGTAAGTATGTTTTACAGTACTAGTGTATGAGTTAAATATCTAAATTATAAATATACTAAGTGATCTTAAATTATTATTGTGCTAGAACCCCTCTACTAGATGAAGGTCTTGTCTAAAGAAAACCATTTTTCTCTATTTTCTTTTAATTCGTCTGCCCACCTCGTATGAGGTCTGCCTTTGTGGCGCTTGCCGTGTGGACTCTTCCGCCTGGTTACCATGGTAGTTCACCTCTCGTTTGCAAGCCTCACAAACTTCCATTTCTGTTTTTTAGCTTGTGTTAGAGCATCTTTGGCTTTGGTCGTATCCCTGATTTTTGTATGGCGAATTTTTGCATTTATATTAAAGTCGAACATGCATTGTGCGTTGGCAAGTAATATGTTTGTTTATGACCCTAACACTATAAAGTATAAAAAATAAGGGAGTTTGGATTGCAAAAGGAATATTCCGTGTGCATAGTTTTGGAATTCTGGTGACGTTTGAGCGGAAATTTTCTTAAACATTGCTGGAAATATAAAACTGTCGGCCGTTGAACTGTACGCCGGAAGTGAATACATTTTAGCTTCACAAACTTATAATTATTACTTTGTATTTATAGTACCTGCATGACCTTAGCAAAATCCTTTTTTTTTTTATTCATAATTCTGGTTACTTCAGAATATATTTTTAATTACAGAATACATAGGTAGTGATTACACATATATGCAATGATTATTCAAAAAAAAAAAAACGCAAATGTAATTATTTTTAATAATAGAAATAATAAAAACAAAAAAAATCACTTTTCAAAATATACTACTAGATAGGTTAGTTCAAAAAACAATCTGTCTTAATATACAATTTAATCCGAATTGTTAGAACCGTTGCCAAGATACGGGAAATTCAGTATTCATATTGTATATACCAGAATTTCTCACTAACTTGTCGATTGAATTGATTAGACAGACATCTTCCTAGCCATATCATTATACTAATATTACAAATGCGCAACACAGTTTGTTTGCATGTTTGTTAGGCTTTCACGACAAAACCGCTGAAACCGTTATGATGAATTTTGGTAGACGGATGAGAATTTGGAGTTGTTGATAGAATATATTGTTTCGCGAAACGCTCATGGGATATGGTGTAAAGTGAGGTATAAACTTTTTATAAAACTTTTTATTGCGCCATCCGGTTTGTTTGACAAAACCAGTATCAACGCAAGCGAAGTCGCGCGTAAGTTCTAGTATCTGTATCTGTTTATCTGAGAGTGACAGTGACGTAATTTTCTTACTACCCCGCAGTGCCCAACTTGCCTAAAGAAGTTACCATTACAAAAAATTTTCATAACCGAAATAAGCGTTTTTGAAGCGATGATAGCTCAGTGGTAGTGTGCACGACTTCGCGTCAAGGGACGTGGGTTCGAATCCAAGCACCTACAATGAGCTTGAGCTTTCGGTGAAGGAAAACATCGTGAGGAAACCATAGCATGGTGGTAGGGCTTTTTCTAATGCCCGCCTGGGTAGCTACCACCCTCAAGTTGTAAACCTGTCGCCAAATACCAATAGGTGTGTTCCGGCAGCAGCACTTGACAGCCAGTTCCTCCACAGGTTTAGCGTGTCTACCAACTTGGGCCGTATCGTCACTTAAGATCAGGTGAGATTATGGCCATAAGGCTAAACCTTAAGTATAAAAAAAAAAAAAAAAGCACGCCGCGTGTAGTTTGCAACTTTGAAATTACAAATTTGTTGCCATGCCAACAAGAATTCAGATTCAATGATAGCGAGACGAGAAGTTTTCTAATCAGTCCCAGTCGTTGCATGTATATTTCTGGAACAAGACTTGGGTTATTATAAAATGAGCTTCCAGCGCCATCTTTGTTCGCGCTGTGGTGGAGATGATATACGGGATTAGATTTTATTACCTCCAACCTCGCCTTACCAGCTTGAAAATCTCTTTGTATAACTTATTCGCGTTGGTATTTCACTTAATTAACTTTTTTTAATTAAAGTTAGTTATGTGTATTTGAGGCTTATAATGTAATCGAAGGTTAATGCGTCTACGAAACGTTTTCAACTGCCCATTCAATCCCATATTCATTACATAGTATGAAACAAAGTCGCTTCCTGCTGTCTGTCTGTCTCTATGTATACTTAGATCTTTAAAACTACGCGCAACGGAATTTGATGCTATTTTTTTTATATATACAGTGAATCTAGACGAAGATTTGTATGTATAAACTATGCATACTATATTAGAGAAACATTGATAAATTTAGACGTTTTTCATGTGATATCGTAACTAAAAACATTTTTTTGCGCTTACAAACTTTTGCGTCAAATCAGATCAAATCAAATCTAAAATCTTTATTCAATTTAGGCCCTAAGAAGGCGCTTATGGACGTCCTAATAACTACCGGTTCGGAAAGTAACGCAGTCATCGAAAAGAACCGGCAAAAAACTCGATCTGCATCTTGTTGTATTGTTTTTAAGTCTTATTGTTATCCTTATATACAATAATTTAATGTGTTACAGTAGTTATTAGCGGATGTACAGAGAGGGGCGTCAATTCCAGACATCACGATCGCTCACGTATTGATCCACCCTATAACAGCCTTTTGACATCAAAACCCGTTTGACATGCTTCTTGAACCTACTGTCCGGCAATTCGGTAATGTGCTTTGGGACTTTATTATAAAACTTGACACTGTTACCTAAATAACTGTTACTTGTTGGTCAGCTAGTTAACGGTATAAAATATATTACACAAATAAACATATGCACAGTATGTAAGGACGCTAAAAGTTTGGGTGACGCAGCGTTTGAATATGTTCTAATTGGTATTTGATAGCGCTTATCATCCGATGAGTCTCAGTACATGCCTCTATTGCCTTCACCTAAACCTGGATAGTATGCTTCATGATTATGTAGTATGATACATGATTTATTTCACGACGTAAATAAAAAAGGTATGTTAATGATTAAAATAATTAAGTACTTTCCAATGAAAATGCAATCGACTTATTTGCTTTGTATGTCGGTAGGTACTGTTTACTAATTTTATGTATATCAAATAAGTATTTTTTTATCTATAGTTGTGGCCACAATCTCGACTGATGTTAAGTGACTTGTGGTCAAATATGGTAACGCTAAGCCTAGTGAAAGGACTGGCTCTCAATTGCAACTCCCAGAAAACACTTATTGGTATTTGGCGGTAAATTTTCTACTTGAAGGTGGTAGCTAGCCAGACGGGCATTAGAAATAACTCTACCACTATGCTATAGTTTTATCATCGTGTTTTCTTTCAGCGAAAGTTCAAGCTCATTGTAGATAGATTCGAACTCACGGCCCTTGACGCGTCGTCCGTATATACCACCAACTGAGCTATTATCGCTTCGAATTTATTTGTTTTATTTTCATTTGCTATTCTTGGAGCTTGGTAGCGTGAGCATTCTGTCATAGTATCATATACATCTTCTACACTCTCGCCCGATAAGTTAGTTCTTACGACCACTTATTTTAGCAAGTTAGGACCCGTTAGTAATACTCGCGAATGTTTGTTTGTTTTTCGGCAGCAGCCCAAGCCCAGGTTCGGACACTCTGGCACCCTTGCGCCCGCTGCCTCGGGGCTGAGCCCCAAAAAGTACGGTAAAGCTGTCAAAGCTCTTAAGGCTAACAGCGTATGTCAGGTGCTTTAAACTATTACATACCTTACAGTTTAGCAACGATCTCACTTTTGTTAAAAGTAACAATTAATTGTTAACCAATTTCCATTGAAATATGTGATTTCTTTCTCTTGTATGCATAAGTATGAAGAGTGATTTGGAACGTATCAGCTACAATAGTATTATGGCATTAATATAATATTGAACCCGAAAACAGAATGAACTCTTAAAATAATTTTGAGAATACACTACTGATTCAAACTTCTAGGTTTATGTTTGTTTCGTCCATGGCAGAATAGAAAGCACGTTAATAACACCTTTTAAAAAGTTTGCTGCTTCATATTTTCATCTTACCGTGGTGCTGTAGAACCGTCTTTCCTTCAGCGTGTTCCCACCTTCCTACGATAAGGGGTCCTTCAAACGAGACAATATTTTTTTTTATACTTAAGGTTTTAGCGTTATGGCCATAATCTCACCTGATCATAAGTGACGATACGGCCCAAGTTGGTAGACACGCTAAACCTGTGGAGGAACTGGCTCTCAAGTGCTGCTGCCGGAACACACCTATTGGTATTTGGCGGCAGGTTCACAACTAGAGGATGGTAGCTACCCAGGCGGGCATTAGAAAAGCCCTACCACCATGCTATGGTTTCCTCACGATGTTTTCCTTCACCGAAAGCTCAAGCTCATTGTAGGTGCTTGGGTTCGAACCCACGTCCCTTGACGCGAAGTCGTGCACACTACCACTGAGCTATCATCGCTTTACCACTGAGCTATCATCGGTATCCACACAGCCCAGCATGACAGCGGTGACTGATAATGAATTTTGGATCAATATTAGTCACCACTGTTCTGGATTGTACTGTACTTAACACCAGATACAGTGCAGTCACTATGCTGCGCAACATAAAAAAAGAGGATGTACGAAGGGTTTTGATTTTATTAGGTTATGATGGGGTTGCTATAACTTCTGTTGAAAGCCCCCTTTTTTGTAGGAACATGCTGACGGGATCACGGTTCTACAACTCCACGCTACGACAAAAATATGACTCAGCAAACTTTTTAGTTCGCGATTCAGTAGTAGCCACCGTGAAGCTGTGACACCGAAGTCGTGTCCACGTGATTCGTTAGTGGAAACGGATGTGAAATCCAATTTCAGTCATTTATCAAACATTTTAACTACCTCCTCCGAAGGATTGACTAAAATGCTGTGAAACTTACCCATATATAATTCATTCACATTAAACTTGTAAATATTTTAAGCCTAATAGTTATATTATTAAAACATTTTATGAGACGGTCCCATCATTGGTAACTCCGCAGGTTATACAAAGCGGGAAAGGACGGTTCGGCTTCAAATATCCATTTATTTCTGATGAAATGTGTCTAAAACATAAATATAGATGTATGTTCGAATGTACCTACAACGAGCTTGAGCTTTCGGTGAAGGAAAACGTCGTGACGAAACCATACCACGGTGGTAGAGCCTTTAACATCAGCTGAGATGGCCATAACGCTGAACCTTAACCATATAAAAAGATTATAGATGATAAACACACTCTAAATTAAGTAAGTAGCGAAGGCAACCCCAGAACATTTTACTTCGGAATTATTTTCCACTGCATCATTAACCGTGCGAAAGGTTGAAGTAATTTTCTCTATATATGCGTATTTCTCCGAATCCCTATTATTACAAGGCACCGTCGAAAACAACCTGCAATTAGTCAGGTACCTGATTAATGGCTTTCAGTATGCTTTCAAGTATCAAATCATTTTTTTTATATCTCAAATACACAGCGAAATATGTCTTAAACCACTACGGCAAAGCTTAAATTGCCATTTCTCAATGTATGTTATCATTTTGACGTGTATTTACCACGTACTCTGTGAGTTACGAGCGCGTGCGAAATTTAAACCCCTCGAAAGTAACGAGGAATATAGTACTAGGTGGTAAATGGCAAAAGTTAGGTAAAACAAAGTGAACTCAACAAGTCCCTTTAAACGTAACGTTGCGTTTTAAGTATTGTTATTACTTTTTAAAGTGTAAGTGGTAAGTTTAAGTAAGCTTGCTTACTCAACTGCTGCTATCTTTAGAACGATACTCACTGCTCTGGCAACTTGAAACGATGATAGCTCAGTTGGTATTGTGTACGGACGCCGCGTCATTTGGACGTGAGTTCAAATCCCTGGAATGAGTCTGGGCTTTCGTTGATGGAGGTGATAGGACGGTGGTAAGGCTTTTTCTAATGCCCATCTAACTAGCAAAGAGCCTCAAGTTGAAAATCTGCCGCCAAATATAAGTGTGTTCCGGCAGTTGCACTTGAGTGCCAGTCCCTTCATTTAGCTTAACGTGTCCACCTACTTAGTCAGATCGTCGCTTAACATCAGATGAGATTGTGACCTTAACGCTAAACCTAGCGGGCATTAAAACCACATTAAAACGTCATTTGCGGTATGGAGTTTTCGACTTATGGATGATTTTGGACTGATGCAACTTTTGTAAGGGTATATTCGACTTGTACAGTTTAAGATTTGTTTTTATTCATTTTGATTTGGATGGTGTAATAAATAAAAGTTTATATTTATTTATTTTATTTATTTGCTTATTGTGTATTTCTTCACAGTACATTTAACAATTTCAAATTAGTTAGATTTTACAGCAAAGATGTGCCAATTATAAAGAAATCATTATTAAAAAGAAATAATTGTGTTTATATTTTATTTGTGCGCAATCAAAGGCATATTTTTGGGTGTTTGTGTCTATGGGTGTCTGTGTATAAGTAAAGATGTGTGTATCTGTTTGAGTAGTTTTGTGTGAATGATTATGTTTAATGTATTGAAGAATTATTCATAAGCAAAAAAAAATTAGCAATAGTAATAAAAAAATATATGTCATGTTCCTATGACAGACAATGTTATATTGCAGATAAATCTTTGAATTAGTGGACTTATTTATTGTATACTCTTGTATTGTTATTTAAGAAACATTGTTGTTCATTGTGGGATTTTTATTCGAACTTTTAAGGGTAATTAGCTTGAAACGATCGAGTTGTATAGGTTGCTATATGTAATACTGAATTTTACATGCGGCTTCACTCGCATTAATATTGATTTTTGTCAAGCAAATCGAATGACGCAATAAAAAGTTTCACACAAAGTTTCATACATTCCTCTCTTTTATCTACTTCCAATTAGTTTTCGCGAGAAAAAGTAGCCTACCAACATCTCCAGATTCCCGTCTATTTCTGTATCAAACTTCATCATAATTAATTCAGCGGTTTACACGTGAAAGCGTAACAAACAAACAAACTCACTATCGCATTTATAATGCTAGTATGAACTATAATGTGTACGTACAAGATACTGAGAAATAAATTATCTTCTCACGTTATAGAGGAAGAGTAAATACCGAAATGGCTTGTAAGGACTAACTAATGACTTTCTCATATAGAAGGTAGAAAATTTCAAGTAATGCAGGTTGTGGGACCTGAAAGTAAGAAAAGGGTGAGATGCTTAGCATATTTCGGAAGTTTTTGTTTTGTCACCATAGGACTTAGAGAAGCTCTACCGAAGAGCTGAAGAGAAGCTGCGAAAATAAAATGTTTTTTTTTTTTTTTTGGTTCGCCATTTTTCCATTTTCTTTTTTCAATTACTGTTACTATGCATGTTGGTGGCAGTGAAAATTAAGTAGTAAGTTTCAATCAAAATTTAACCTGAGTACAAATACATCAAGTTTTATCGATTCCGTTAGAAGTGATTCGAATCAAATCAAATCAAAAATGTTTATTCAATTGAGGCCCTAAGCAGGCGCTTATGGACGTCAAAACTACTACCGGTTCGGAAAGTAACGCAGTCATCGAGAGGGACCGGCAAGAAACTCGATCTTTCTAGAAATGCCTCGGTATATCTCTGTGATGTTAGATTATTTTTTTCGTGATATACGCTTTTAGCATTATGGGCTTTGACAGCTTCACCGCACTTTGTTAGATCATTGTATTTGTTAGATTAATCTAATCTAATCTATTTATCTTTGTTAGATTATAGTATGTTAAATTTAAACGGAGATAAGCTTTAAGCTTCCCGATGGTAATAATTAGGAAAGAAGGTTAGAAAGTCGAGAAAATTATCTATCAGACATATTAAGATTTTCTTTTTTTTGTTTTTCGACTTGACGTACCCTGTTAGCCATAGGGGCTTTGACAGCTTCACCGAACTTTTTGGGGCGAGTGCTAAGGGTACTCACTCCGAGGCAGCGAGCGCAAGGGTGCCAGGACGGCCGAACCACGGCTTGGGCTGCTGCCGGAAAGTGAAGAAAGGCTTCGCGATCCTAACTAACCAACAGGTCCTACCTTACTAATTTAATGATCAAATTAAGATTTTCAACAGATAGTGTGCGTATCACAATTTTACTGTACACTTAGTATCCGCGCCGTGTCCAAAGAATGGAAAACAATTAATAAAATCAAATTAGATTATATATTATTTAACATACTATGAATTTATTCTAATAATATTATGAAGCATGGTTTCAGTATTAACGCTCCAAATTAAAACTAAATATTTTATGTTACACTAAAAGTACTTTTATCAGCTTATATTCATCCAAAAACATTAGTAGAGCACTCTCCCTCGCTTTAACTGTAATAATCACAAATGTCCTAATAAATCCGAGCAATGGTTTACCTCAGCATTTCGGCTTCATGAAGCTTGCGTTTTACTATGTAAATTCATTTTATTTCTATCTACATGTTTAACAGAAAAACGTTAACTAAAAAACACGTTTAAAGTGATATAAAAGCTTTTAAATTTAAAAGCAATGCGGAACGAAATTAGCAATTCATTAAAAATCCTTCAATCATAGCTCCATATTGCAGGCTACATTTGGGTAGGCCAATGCCATTTCCCGAGAGGACCTTATTTCCGGAATCGAGCCCTCGTTAGTCGTCGCATTTCGAGTTATGGGTAGCACTCTCGCAATTTCCTCATACAATTAATCAAAATATCATTCTTTTCCAGATCTCGCTGAGATCCTGCGGCCGGTCCATTAATGGTAAGTAAAAATATGCCATTTTCCTTTATATCTCATCAGTCCTGGGGTAGTTTGACTTTTCCTAATAATGCTGAATGTATTATTAACCGAGGGCTTTTTGTAAAGCAAACCACACAAAACTACACGGGTCAAATATTCAGCAGTTCATTGATTGTGAAAATATAGAAGTTTGCACAATTCCCGTGGAAAGGGTCTAATAAATCAATGTTAGATTCATATATGGAAAAAAGAAAGAAAGAAAGAAATCGTTTAATACTAATAAAAGACATACAAGCAATTAAGGACACTAAAAATAAACACATTTAAAGAAAATACAAAAGAAAAGATATATATAATGTTAAGATACATAAATATATATAATGTTAATCTATCTAATAGAATAATAATGTACGCAATTGAACGTACTGAAAACGTTACCTGGGAGGCAATATGCTTAGCCGAGTTCAAATTTTGAAATAAGCCCGACGTTCTAAGGGAATACGAAAGTAACTTATTAAAAGCAAATACGTCGTCATGAGCGATCATGGCTCAGTTGGTAGCGTGTACCTACATGTACCGCGTAAACGGACATGGGTTCGAACCCTTGCTATGAGCCTGAGCTATCGGTCAAGGAAAACATTTTTAGGAGACCATATCATGGTGACGGTAGCTACCATCCTCAAATGGAATATCTGACACCAAATAACTGTAGGTATGTTCCAACAGTTGCTCTTTTTCTAAAGTTATGTTTAGAATTATGCCCATCATTTCACCTGATCTTAAGTGACGATACGGCCCATGTTGGTAGATACGCTAAACCTGTGGAGAGCTTGCTCTCAGCGTAACTCCCGGAACACACCTATTGGTATTTGCCGGCAGATAATCAACTTGAGGGTGGTAGTTATCCTAGCAAATATTTTCCTTCGCCGAAAGCTCAAGCTCATTGTAGGTGGATTCGAACTCACGTCCCTTGAAGCGGAGTCCGTACACACTGCGCTATCATCGCTGCAAAACTTGAGAGCAAGTCCTTCCACCAGAAATAATATGTCCACCATCTTGGACCACATTGTCACTTAACATTAGGTGAGATTGTGGCCAAACTCTAAACCTTTAAAGTATAAAAAGTCATCAAATATCCTTTTACCTCAGAGCGTATCCAAATAAAAACATATGAAACTTCTACCGAAAAATATGAATTTTATATAAATAACATTGACAAAATAAATCGATTAAAGAATTAAATACAACAAAAGACAAAAGTAACGTCAGAGAATAATCAATAACGAATTATTCGGCATCGCTGCGTACGTCTCGACAATAAATTCCGAAACAAACAAACAGACAATTCGATCTTCGATTCGATTCGAGACGAATCTATCTTAATTATATCGGAGCTAATCCACGATCAGGGGGCGAAATTATCGAAACTCTTAGCGGAAATATATATCTATTAATTACCGGATACAGCTGTAACTTGCGGTGTCGTCTTTGTGGATAAAGTTTATTCTCGATTATGTTATAATAACTATATTTTGATTATAAAGACGGAAGGCCTGGTGTTAAGTACAGTACGATCCAGTTAAACAGAACTAAAATTTGGAAGCGATGATAGCTCAGTGGTAGTGTGTCGTCGCGTCAAGGAATGCGAGTTTGAATCCAACTATCTACAATGAGCTTGAGCTTTCGGTGAAGGCAAACATCGTGAGGAAACCCTAGGGGTTTGGTTTTTTCTAATGCCCGCCTGGCTAGCAACCACCCTCAACTTGAAAATCTGCCGCTAAATAGCAATAGGTGTGTTCCGGCAGCTGCACTTGAGAGTCAGTTCCTCCACAGGTTTAGCGTGTCTACCAACTCGGGCCGTATCGTCACTTAAGATCAGTGAGATTATGACCATAACGCTAAACCTTGGCTGTAAATAAAATCACTATCAGTCACTGCTGGCCTGCTTATCTACCTTCTAACGTCTCATGATTAAAGAAATCATTACAAATGACTATCAATATATAATAAACAGAATAATAAATACAAAAATATAAAATGCGTGAATTGCAAAATTGAAATAATATTTACAAACTGATATATTACAAGAAATATAAATGCAAAACACGTAAACAAATATTGTAAGACTGCACGAAATATGACGAATAAAAGCTTATTTATTTATTTACAGTATCAATTTATTCATTTAAACTCGTAAGAAGTCGTAAGATAAAGAAACTATTATAATAAAATTTAATTGTGTAATAAAATATTCATTGTAAGTCCAACAAAGACAGAATAACATGTAAACTACAGTGAAACAGTATCAGACCCCTTCATTCTGCCAAGAACTCTCACAAGACTCTTAGTGTCAAATAACTTCACATGTCTTGATCCCGAGTTAAATAATTTACTGTAATTGAAAGTGTAGGCAACTGGCCAAAATTATCTGCTAAATCTTCACTGGGTTGAACTTATATAGCCCTTTATAGATAGAAGTGAATGCCTTAATATTCGAATAAGTTTTATCCATTTGGATTCATTTGCCTTTTTTTTTTTTAATTTAGTCGAGGTTTTTCTTTATGCCTATAATCTCACCTGATCTTAAGTGACGATACGGCCCAAGTTGGTAGACACGCTAAACCTGTGGAGGGACTGGCTCTCAATTCCCACTGCCGGAACACACCCATTGGTGTTTGGCGGCAGATTTCCAACTTGAGGGTGGTTAGCCAGCGGGATTTATAAAAAGCCCTAGCAACAATGCTATGGTCTCTTCACAATGTTTTTCTTCACTGAAAGCTCAAATTCATCGTAGGTGGAGTGGATTTGAACTCATGTCCCTTGACGAGAAGTCGTACACACTACCACTGAACTATCATCGCTTCAAAGATTTAATGATAAATGTATTCCGTTCATATGTGACAAACTAGTTGCGCTCGCGACTTTGTTCGCGTGGTATAAAAACTATTTAATGTTTGATCGTTTAAATCTACCCGCAAAATACCTATAGGCATACGCACCATCTGGAGCCACAACACCATTTACCATCAGGTTACACTGAAATCATAACACCGAACCTGTAAATTAGTTAAAAAAAAGATACCAGAGTGACTTGCTAACCTCGAGCTATTTTTAAAAATGTATATCAAGAGAAACCTATTTTGCAAGTTAAAAGGCCCTCTTCAAATCTGCCGGCCATTCATCGGTACGACTTATCAAACCATCCCAAATTTTCAATAGCCACCTTACGTCCGTGGATTCCCGCTTCTAATCATTTTCCATTACTCGATAATATGCCAACACTGCGGGGACGAGGAACCGGGAATCAGAATTATTGAACTTCAATACCTACAGTGAACACCAATCGAGTTTTACCGAATTGTAAGGTGCTCTTTCGGCAAACAGAAATTGAATGAATCATATAATTTAGTCAGAATTACTTCGATCCGACGGTACGATGGGAAGTGATATAATATTTCACTCCAATATAGGCATGTATAAAGGTCAATGGGAAAAGTTTTCTTATTTATTTTATAACGAAAAGTACATTATTTCGAATGCCTTCAATTTGTGTAGTTAGTTTTTGAAGCAATTCTGATTCTATGGTGGAGTGTACGATAGGAAATAAAGTGAGAGCAGTTTTCAATTTCCATGAAATAAAGTGAAAACCTTTGGAGACTTTAATGAGCTTTATTGGTTTTCGCCAGTGGATCTAGGTGCCCCTCTTTACAAGGATATCTTATTAAGGGATTTAACCCATGTTTAAAAGTGGGTGTAAGTGCAAATCCCTCTAATTACTCAGGTTCAACGGGGTCTCGATACGTTATTTTCTAATTCTTGCCAGACTAACTACGACTCTTCGATTGAAATTCAATTGCCGAATATTTATTTAGGCATGTTCTGGCAGTTGCACTTGAGAGCTAGATCGTCCATCAGGCTTAGCATGCAATAGGATTGTGGCCAAACCTGTTCGATTGATAACAGAAATGTTATATCGCGAAACTAATTCATGATACAGATATTTTGTTCAAATAATTCGTGATTTTCCACCAGTTTCGTTAACGGAAACTGTATCGAAATCCATTGCGGGAGTTTAGGAGTAAAGATACAGAGAGAATCAGATAGCGACATTGTACAATAATATTTTATAATGTTTAGTATTTAGTACAATAATTTAAGAAGCGGTGATAGCTCAGTGGTAGTGTGTACGACTTCGCGTCAAGGGACTTGAGTTTGAATCCAAGCACCTACAATGAGCTTGAGCTTTCGGTGAAGGAAAACATCGTGCGGAAACCATAGCATGGTGGTAGGGCTTTTTCTAATGCCCGCCTGGCTAGTTACCACTCTCAAGTTGTAAACCCACCGCCAAATACCAATAGGTGTGTTCCGGCAGCTGCGCTTGAGAGCCAGTTCCTCCTCAGGCTTAGCGTGTCTACCAACTTGGACCATATCATCACCTAAGATCAGGTAAGATTATGGCCATAATATATTAAATATTATATTAACAAATGTAAGAACGGACTGTAGGATATGTTCCATATACATGCCCTCTGTTATAACTACATCATAAACAACAGCTTTATTGAACACCTGACCTTCAACCAGAGGACCTTGTTTCGTGAACTCAGCTACACGTGGCAGAAATTTCCTTTCTATACTTCTATACTTTCTAGGCTTTTACGCAATTATGATACTTAACTAGTCTTTACCTGTGGCTTCGCTCGTGTTAATATTGATTTCGTCTAACAAATCGAGCGTAGCGATAAAAATTTCATACAGAGTTTATCCCTATCTTACCCCAGTTTCAATAGGTTTCTCGGGTGAAAAGTAGCCTACCACCGGCTCCAGGTTCCCATCTATCTCTATTCCAAAATTCTTGATAATCGATTCAGTATTTTATGCGTGCGAGCGTAACAAACAAACTCACTTTCGTATTTTTTAATATTAGTAAGGATTACAACTGTCACACTCAATATACAATTGTATACATTTGTTTACAATTGTATACATATATACAGTATTCACAATAATCAATAAAAAAAATCCATTTTGTCTATCTGTGTAAACTTTCAAGCTAATGTTATGAAGAGTAAATTAGCCTAAGTTACTTTTATATCAAACTCATTCGAACGAAGCCACGGTCACAGCTAGGCTATATATATAATAAAAACTATAATTGAGTACAATTTTTAATTTAAATGTATATTTTGAAATTTTAATATAATAGAAGTTGAAATAAAACTAATTTAAACGGATTTTATCGCGGTTATTTATTAAATTTTGATCCCGACGTTTCGAAAGCTTTTCAGCCTTCGTGGTCACGGGGCGGACTGAGGTGTAGGTTGTCCAGAAAAGTTTATGTTACTGTGTCTACCTTCAATTTAATTTTTATTATTGATAGTGTTCCGATCTACGCAGAAAGAGCTCACAGTGTCTTGAGGTCTGGCAATTGGTCTTTTGGGTTCCGATTTAATTAAATGTATAATTGGATCCCAGGCTTGTGCTAGCTTCCAACCATCTTCTCTATTGAGAAGAGATGAGAGAAGAGATTTTCAATAGAGAAGATGGTTGGAAGCTAGCACAAGCCTGGGATCCAATTATACATTTAATTAAATCGGAACCCAAAAGACCAATTGCCAGACCTCAAGACACTGTGAGCTCTTTCTGCGTAGATCGGAACACTATCAATAATAAAAATTAAATTGAAGGTAGACACAGTAACATAAACTTTTCTGGACAACCTACACCTCAGTCCGCCCCGTGACCACGAAGGCTGAAAAGCTTTCGAAACGTCGGGATCAAAATTTAATAAATAACCGCGATAAAATCCGTTTAAATTAGTTTTATTTCAATGAATAATATTCGCGTAAACCTAAGAAATCATAATAGAAGTTTATTTTGTTATCGATGAATACGCATTTCTTTTTCCTTCTGTCCCCTTACAGGTGATTTCTCTTCAACTATTCATCATATTTTTATGAAATTTACTGATAGCAAGCGTCATTGATACCTAACTAAATACACTTAAATTTCAAGCGACCATGGCTTCGTTGGTAGTGCCTACGGATGCCGCGTCAATAGGTGTGAGTTCGAATTCCTTCAATGAGCCTGAGCCTCTGATGAAGGAAAACATCGTGAGGAAACCATAGCAAGGTAGTAATAATAAAAATAATAATAATAATATTTTTTATTGCCAGTCAAAATTGTTTTAGAAATACATATATTAAAGCTTATACTACGTGATAAAGGGACAAACTCAGTAAATGCTGTGAGGCACAGTTGCACCACACAGCGCTGGTTTTCAGTAGTACTGTACTGACTACCTATAAGCGTGTCCAGCAGTGACATTGTATACCGTATCCACCAAAACGACCAGCGATACGTAACACATTAAGGAAAATCCAACGACACGTGCGAAGATATAAATCAAATAATATACGAAGTAATAAATTAGGAAAACTCACATTACCCACCGATAATTTCCAATAATTTTCAGCGGCGACGGATCACACGTAGATCCTCGGAGGTCTGCCTCCAGCGGGAGGGATCGAATTAAATTCTCCAAGGGAATTTATTGATACATTTCGCATTTTCCTCCGGCGTTACGTGAATTTTAATGACGCGACTTCGATACCGTTCCTGTATCCTGTGTAACGACTGTCCGGGGAACGCGCCGACGGTTTCCCGATCGGCTGCCGTAGATTTGAAACCGTCTATGTTACAGGGGAATAATTTTAAACAGGCCTCTATATAGAGCGATGATCGGTTAGAGTCAGCAGTACCGATGGAGTTGAGAACTTAGAAATAACAGTCATGTCTTTTGTAAACGATGATAGCGCATTAAGTTGTAGTGTGTACGACTTTGGGTCAAGGGACGTGAGTTCGAATCCAACCACCTACAATGAGCTTGAGGTTTCGGTGAAGGAAAATAACGTGAGGAAACCCTAGCATAATGGTAGGGCTTTTTCGATGCTCGCCTGGCTAGCTACCACCGTCAAGTTGAAAATCAGCCGCCAAATACCAATAGGTGTGTTCCGGAAGTTGCGCTTGAGAGCCAGTTTCTCCTAGCGTGTCTACCAACTTGGGCCGTATCGTCACTTAAGAATGGTCATAACGCTACTCCTTAACTATAAAAAATACTATATAAATTTAAGCATTATAGCCACATTCTCATCTGATTTTAAATGACGATGTAATACTAGATGGTGGATACGCTAAGCCTAATTTAGGAACTGACTCTCAAGTGCAATGCCAGAATATACATAAATGCATTTGGCGGCAGATTTTCATCTTGAGGGTGGTAGCTAGCCAGGCGGGCATTAGAAAAACCTACGACTATGCTATGGTGTCATCACGATTCTTTCCTTCACCGGAAGCTCGAGCCCATGATACGAGGATTCGAACACACGTCCACTGTCGCGTCGTCCACAGACACTACCAACTGAGCCATCATCGGTCCAAAGTTTAGTTGCTATTACATTATTATAATAAATTTGTATTTATTGGAACAATGCAGTTTTCGTCAGATAGCGAAAGAAGTCTGAATCTGCTTAATGTTTGCACGAGCGTGACGCTTCACTTTCATTTACTGTCTATTGAGTTATAAAACATTTTGAATTTAATTAATATTATCAACTGCCCAAATATTTTTATTTATAGTTAAGATTTAGCGTCATTTCCATAATCTCACCTGAACTTCAGTGACAATATGATCCAAATTGGTACACACGTTAAACCTGTGGAGGGACTGGCTCTCAAGTGCAACTACCGGAACACACCTATATGTATTTCACGGCAGGTTTTCAATTTAACGGTGGTAGCTAACCAGGCGGATATTAGTAAAAGCCCTACCACAATGCTATGGGTTACTCAGTTCCTTCACCAAAAGCTCAAGCTCATTGTAGGTAAATTCAAACTCGCTTCCTATGACGCGGAGTTCTTACACATTACCACTGAGCTATGATCGCTTTAAAATTTTACTTCAAAGTCTGTTAAGAACTCATGTCACTGAACATATTTAAGTTTTAACGTTGATTTACTGAAACAAATCCATAGATATTGCATAATATATATATACAAAATACAACCTTTTTGCAACGTTGCCACCCCTGTGAAACTGCAGAATAAACGTTGACTCAGCGTCTGCGTGTCACTTGCAAGTTTCCTTTAACTGTATCGACGATACTTTTAAGTCGAAACAATTTTCAATAAAAATACGTTTATATTATATATAGATGGAAGTAACAATTTAGTAGATAGTTTTTGTTACTACCAAAGTAATATAGAGTGCTAGGATATCTTACATATCTTCAGAAATCATACAACACTTAAGAAAAATAGTTTCGTTTTCCAAGCGATGATAGCTCAGTGGAGAGTGCGTTAGAAGTGTGTACAGTGAGTTCAAATCCACCTACAATGAGCTTGAGCTTTCGGTGAAGGAAACAACTTGATGAAACCATAGCGTGGTGGTAGGACTTTTTCTAATGTCCGCCTGGCTAGCTAACACCCTCATGTTAAAAATCTGCCGCCAAATACCAATAAATGTGTTCCGGCAGCTGCAATTGAGAGCCAGTGCCTCCACAGGTTTAGCGTGTCAACCAACTTGGGCCGTATCATCATTTAAGATCAAGTGTGATTATGGCCATACTTAAATATATTAAAAAAAAATAGAATTTACAACCAGTACCAAAGATTTAGTTTATCTGCTACACGTTATTTATCCCCGCAATGATCTTGAGCTTTCGGTAAAAGAAAATATCATGACGAAACCGTAACACTGTGGTAGGCATTTTTCTAACGCCCGCCGGGCTAGCTACAACTCTCAAGTTGAAAATTCACCGCACATTTCTCTACGTATATTCTGGAAGTTGCACTTAAGAGCCAGTCCCTCCACTAAGCTTAAGTCCACATTCTCAAGCCACATCGTCACTTAACATCCGTTGTGAAATTGGACTTAAGCAGCTATACCTAAATCTGTAAAAGAAAAATTAACAAAAAAAAACATGCGTGCGTACAAAGTACACATGTCAGAAGTGAAACTTCTTTGGCGAACTAATTTATAAATCTTGTTTATATACGACGTTCGCTCTGTCTCACTTTTTCTCTCAATCTTTCTCACTCGCTTGCTCCCTACTCTCACTCCACGGCTAGTTGCTCATGCTACGTTCGCCCTGTCTTACTCTCTCTCAATCGGTCTCGATCACTCTCTCTCTCTTTTCCGACACTTCCGTTGCATACCGGCGTGACGTTTCATCTGTAAAAATTTTACCCTCATGCGCCTAAAGAAGTTTCACTTCTAAAAACTTAAAAACAAACTTGAGGGTAACAAATAATTTGAAAACATTGTAATGGTTTTAAAAAACCCCTGCACATAAAAGATGGTTTATGTAAAGCGAAATGTATAAAATAATACCATAAAAATCCCTCGGATTTAATATAATTGAAATGGATGAAACTGTTTGTCGAGTAAATAACGAGACGTTTCGGTTGCGGTCGAAGCAACAGATGCCAGTGTTTCTCAACTTCTGGTATTAAATTAAAGCTCTATTTATTAAAAACACCGTGTATTGTTTACAATGTCATCGGAAGGCTAACTAGGTACTACGCAGAGATAATACAAAACCTTCGTCTAGAAAAAATACATACAAGTACGTACGTACGGCCCAACTTTTAAAGTGATTGCATTTCGAAGATTATGTTTATATGTTTTAGCGAGATGGCCAGTGTCGATTCGGCCCAAGATGAGGGACACGCTAAGCTTAGTGAAGAGGCTGGCTCTCGAGTGCAATTACCGGAACACACTTATCGATATTTGGCCCCAGATTTTCATCTTACGGGTGGTAGCTAGCCAGGCAAGTATTAGAAAGATCCTATGTCTATGCTATGGTTTCATCACGATGTTTTTCTTCCCCGAAAGCGCAAGCTGATTGTAGTTGAATTCGAACTCACGTCCCTTGACTCGGCATCCGTGCAACCTACCAATTGAGCTTATCATCGCTTTGAAATGTCTTATTAGGTTGTTCTAAAATACACTCAAACTTAGAAATTAAGTTCATAACATGTATTCGTCATACATTCGCGAAGTTACGTACATAGGCAAATGTCATAAATAAATTAAAAAGAAACAGGTAGCCTCGAAATAATCCTAAAATATAGCCAATTTAAACCATAAAACGCGTTGATATTTACCATACGATAAATACCGTCAATGATATTCAAACTATACTATTTATTTACCTATACTATATATTATAACCCATAATAATCAATACTAAATATAATTACCCTATTTCTAAGAAGATTTCCAACGTTTAAGTACTGCCAACGGTATAGAAAACATTCAAGTCATCCAAAGAACCGGTAAAAACCTCGTTCACGAAGCACTAAAAGGTATTTTTCTATACGTCGGAAAATGTACTTTTCCTGGTTAAAAATACACTATGCTCTTTTACGTACCACTGTGTGGTAAATTTTATGATAACCAGTGGAGCAGTGAAAGCAAACATGTGAAACGAACTCATTTTATTTTTACATTTATTTTATTTGCATGGTGGCAGGGCTTTTTCAAATGCCCGCCTGGCTAGCTACCACCCTCAAGTTGTAAACCTGCCGACAAATAACAATAGGTGTGTTCCGGCAGCAGCACTTGAGAGCCAGTTCCGCCACAGGTTTAGCGTGTCTACCAACTTGGGCCGTATCGTCACTTCAGATAAGGTGAGATTATGGCCATAACGCTAACCCTTAACTAAAAAAAAAATTAATTATCATTGAGTATCGTGAGGTTAATTAACAAAAATATTATATACGGTATAAATTATTATTTAGATAATTCAATTTAATTAATTAATACCTTCCGTTTCACCTGACAAAAAGTACGAAATGTGGTGAATCTAGGACTCGTTTCAATTAACTTCTTGAATTAACTTCTATCAATTTCGACAAATGAAAGAATGTATGTATGTATGTATGTAAGTATGTATGTAATAACAAATAAATGCGGCAAGTAGGCCAGGATTTAGTTAGAGACATTAATTTTACGAAAATAATAGAAAAAAAAGGCAATAAAGTAGAGAAAACGATGATTATCGTGAAATAGACAGACAACCGAAGTATAAAGCCGATACACGTATCGAGGCATCACAAAGGTATTCAATATAAATAAACAAACAATACATTCCTATTTCCAGATACAACCAGATACAATAGCGGAGGGCGGCTTACGTGGCCCTTCAGTGTTTTTGTATGAAGTAATTTCTATTATTTCTATAATAATGACCACAACAGAACAGATAAATGATAATACTTGTACCACAATGCCTACTTAGTAGACTATCTATATTATTATTATTATTATATATATATATATATATATATATATATATATATTAAACCAGCCGTGCCTGCAAATTCATTCGCGTGTAACTAAAAAATAATTTAAAAATTGCCAGTTTTTGTAACTTTTTTAACAAATAGAAAAGCTGTTGTGTCGTTTGAGAGCCGGTCCTTTTGCTGGTTTAGCAGCACCACCATTTGTAACCACATAGCCAAAAAAATCTCACTTTTTTTATACTTAAAGTTTAGCGTTATGGCCATAATCTCACCTGATCTTAAAGTGACGATACGGCCCAAGTTGGTAGACACGCTAAACCTGTGGAGAAACTGGCTCTCAAGTGCTGCTGCCGGAACACACCTGTTGGTATTTGGCGGCAGGTTTACAACTTGAGGGTGGTAGCTACCCAGGCGGGCATTAGAAAAAGCCCTACCACCATGCTATGGTTTCCTCACGATGTTTTCCTTCACCGAAAGCTCAAGCTCATTGTAGGTGCTTGGATTCAAACCCACGTCCCTTGACGCGAAGTCGTGCGCACTACCACAGAGCTATCATCACTTCAAATTATTTTTTAGTTGTTGTAACGCATAGCTACATGCAATGTTACTATTAAAAATCAATTTCTTGACGCCAACTAGATCACCCACCTAAACAGGTGCGGACCCAGAGTCGTAGGTGGTGTATATTTAAAAAAAATCACATTGTCACAACGTTAAGTGCGATGGTAGCCATAAAGATAAACTATTAAAAAAAAAACACATATATATACATAGGTAGTACTCGAAACGGGACAAACCTACTGTCACAGTGAGGGCTAATGTACTAAGTGTATACAACTCGCGATCTAAAACATCAGATGCATGTTAAGGCTTTAAAAAAAGCTATAACGCCCATAATGCAAAGAGCATTGAGAAGAATTGAAAAGGCTTTTCATAGTAAGAACCGTCATCTTCAAAGCGGCTTCTCAGTGCAGTGAAACAGTGCCTTTGTGCGGTTAACGCAGATGGTATTCTCGAATGTCACTTTGACGTAAAAGCTTCTTAGAGCTTTTTAATTATATTTCTTTTATTTTCTTCGTTCAGTGACGTTAACTTTAATTTATATCGGGTAGCTCTAGCTTTACCTCAATTAATTTGTTAATTACCACAGAACAGATTAAAAGAAAACATTGGCAAATTACAAATGCTATTAAAAGCATTGGTGGACACGTTAAAGTGAATGGACAGGCTCTTAAATAGAGTTGCTAGAACGCACCTACAAGTATGTGGATACTTGATTTTGAACGTAAGAGTAATAACTACCCTGTCGGATGTTACAAAATACCCTACCACTATGCTATGGTTTCCTCACGGTGTTTTCCTTCACCGAAAACTCAAGCTCATTGCAGGTGGATTCGAACTCACGTCCCTTGACGCGGAGTCCGTACATACTACCACTGAGCTATCGAAGCTGAAAATATGACACAAGCTTCATACCATTCGTCGGAGTGAGCGTGTGAGTACCATAGTGTGGCATAGAGGTACTTGTCAAGGTACTTGTGACACTGGTGTAAGTTTTAGGGGTCCCTTTCCATCAACGTTAACCACCCTTAATGCACCCTTCTAGTATAGAAGTTACTGCAGTTCTAAAAATAGGCAATTTCTTTTAGAAGATTAGAGAGAGATAGAGGAAATGATGGAATTATTATGAATAAACCCATGTAAATTATATTATAATTTCTGATCAATATACAATAGTTCTAAAACTAATAATGTTCCCAAAACCACAAGTCACAACACCTGATTCGACGAGACGAAAATACATTTTTACTCACACGCCGTTCAATCAATCTCACTCTATCAGTACCGAAACACAAACAAACAGACCAACTATATGATTAATTAACGGGAATGATAAATTATAGTCGTGGCTCCGCTTAGAGAATCGGAGAAGCTACATGATCGGTTATAAGCACCCACTTACCTGATGCTATAATATACTAATAATATATGTCAGTTGGATAATTTCTCCCACCTGGCATGTGATGTGATATTGTCTTTTACTGTTTACTGCCTCTCCTTAGTACGTAATGCGTACGGGATACTTTCTGGAAGACGTATCTATGATTTTTACGCGGCAATTCGTGAGACACTCATTCTTTCATGGTTCGACTGCGTGTAGTTCCTATGGTGCCCTAATGCTATCGTAAATGGCTGTGACGATATGTGGTTTTATATCTATTATTGTGACGTATCATACGCTGTTATTGGCTTTGACAGCTACACCGAAGATTTTGGGGCGAGTGCTGAGGGCACTCAGCTCCGAGGCAGCGAGCTCAAGGGCGCCAGAATGGCTCAACCTCGGCTTGGGCTGCTACCGGAAAATGATCACGGAGCCCAACTAATCAACAGGTCCTAACTTACTAATTTAGTGATCCTAACGCGAACTTATCGGGAAAGCCGCATAAGAGCCGCGGGGGTAGTCCCTTAGAGAACCATGATATATGTTGTATGAAAACGTGTTGCGGAAATTTACTTTTTAATGGTGTACGGAATGGTACATATGCCTTAAGGTATATTCAACTTTATAGAATATACTATATATAGATACATTAAAGAATAGGACAAATTAAATTAAAATAATAAAAGTATATGGTGCACCTATGCAATCTACTGATAGGTGTAAACACAATATTTTTTTTTTATGTAATTTCTACCCTACAATAAGTTTACTAACAAAGATAAATGTATAAGTCTGAGAAAACGAATATATTATTATTATATTACATATAAATTTAAGTAATATTATTTCACTTTATAGATATGATATTATCATCTTAAGTAAATCGCCTACTATCACTAACTACCTATAAGAATCTCTATCACATTATCATAAGGTACAAGTACAAATTTTATTTAATATTGAAAAAATATCTCCTGTTCGAAGAAATCTATTCATTCTATGGGTTAACAGGTATTTCTTATCTTAATCCATGGTATTAAATTTCTAAACAGTAATTTTAGAATGACGCACGTAAAAGGAAACATATAATATAAAATGTTAAATATAATAAAACACAAGGTGCAAGTGTTGCAAGGAAACTAATATTTTATTTCCAATAATGACACAGATAATACAGTATTTTTGCAATAGACATTATTTTATTACTACAGTAGAACCTCTATAAGTCGAACATCAAGGGAGGTGCCGAAGATTCGAGTTATAGAGTATTCGACTAATTAAGAATGGAGGTTTTAGTGTTTGAAGCAAAGGAGACAAAACATTTTTACGAGATTTGGAGGTTTTCAACTTATTGAGGTGCTACTTAACGAGGTACTACTTAGCGAAGATCTACACAACGAAGTTCTACTGAACGAGGTTCTAATGTAGTTGATCGTGAGTAGTAGTATTTATCCTTTATTTATTATAATTATTTCGATACGCATATTTTAACAAAATTAATGTTATCTCTATTGTGATAACACTATACAACATATTTATAATTTTAATTAATAAAATTGTAACAGTTCAGCTCCATTATAAATTTATCATATGTAATATTTTTAATTTACAATGTGTTTTTTAACACGTTTTCGTTTAAGGCCGTCTGGGTGGAATTATGCAAATGATTTTAAACTAACTTCCCGATGAGTTCGATACATTAAATTTGGACCCAAGCTCAAAAGTGCATGACAATGCATGAAATGTGAAAAAAATAATAAGTTTGTTTTTTCAATAAAAAAAAATAACGATTTATAACTAACTTCTCTATCAGCTCTATGACAGATGATCAGAATATATCAAAATTTCATTCACATTACACTAAAAACAGAAAATGGCAAAAAAATTGTACAATGTTTTTATAACGGACATACAAAGGAGGAAATAAAATACATGGGGCACATGCAATACATAGCAATTACATGCTATAAATATGCGCCCCATGATTTTCTCTTCCAACTTTCGATTTCCTACTGTTTAGTCCGTTATAAAAACATTGTACCCTTATTTTCTATAAACTCTGCGCGATTATTTGTATTGACAGGTAAAAAAAATCTCACCTTGATAATTAAATTATTTAAATAAAAATGTATAGTAGAAACGAATGTACGACCTAAGATATTTTCATAAGCTGGCCTGTAACAAAATATCTACATTACAAAGGATTCTTTGTGAGGACCCTCGTCGAGAGGTCAAGCTCGTTCCGAGAAACGAACGACAAGACTCAGTACTGTCGTCTGCAAATTTTATAATAATATTCAAAGTATTTCAATAAACAAAGATATGTCTCGAAAAAACGAGTGTTCTGTCTGCGACGATATTATTTAATTCTTACCCGTGGCTCCGCTCGCGCAAATATTTATTGATTGTAATGAAACAAATCAGATGACGCAATAAAAAGTTTCATACAATGCTTATCCCTCTATTTACCCCCACTCCAAAAAAAAATTCCGTGAAAATAGTAGCCTATCACCGTCTCCAGGGTCCCTTCTATCTCTATACTAAAATTCATTATAATAGCTTCAACGGTTTACACGTGAAAGCGTAACAAACAAACCAACTCACTTTCGCGTTTATAATATTATTAACAATCGACATACATATATTAATCGTGGTGGAGCTTTCTCTAAACTTTAAACGAGGGTTTTGAAGTCCTATTCTTTACGGACTTACACATCGCAGCGCGTAAACGGGCTACTTCCGGGCACAGGGCAATGCGAAAGAGTCACGTGATAATTCGTCAGATCATAAGCATACGATACTACACAATTGATCGCACCACGACGGCACTTCAAGAGACCAGGTTCAAGAAACCACTTCAAGGTTGCCAGAAATCAGGGACAGCGACCACACTTCTTCTAGTGTGATTAACCGATCTCAAGTTGAAAATCTACCACCAAATACATATAGGTGTGTTCCAGCAGTTGCACTTGAGAATAACTCCCTCCACTAGGCTTAAGCCTAGGTCTAGGCTTAAACTTAAGCCTACTGCACACAAAAGTATATCGTGACGATATCAGACTATATAGTTAAATCGAACACCCCGAGCGTCTCCATACGCTGCCGATATAACTCTAACTATAACAAGTGTAACTACCGGAACCCACCTATTGGTATTAGGCAGCAAAGTTTCAACTTCAGGGTGGTAGCTAGCCAGGCAAGCATTAAAAAAGCTCTACCAACATGATATGGTTTCATGATGATGTTTTCTTTCTCCAGAAGCTGGAGAATCCATTCATTCCAGGTGGATTCGTATCCACGTCTCTCGACGCGGCGTTCGTACACACTACCAACTGAGCTATCATCGCTTCTATTGTTATCATAATCGAATGACGTATTTATGTATAGGTTAAGTTATAATCGAATCCTATGACTACTAACTGTAATACGTATTCGGTGTAAGTGTTTCAAAGCAATCTAATTTGAGATATCTTCGTACAATACCTTTGAAGCAGATATTAATTTGAACCGAAATCAAACCCCTGTGATATTCACTTGTAATACTTGTGTACGAGTATATACGAAGCTATTTCTGTTAATTAATTTATCGATGTGTTACTGTAAAATATAATATACTAGCTAGGCTCGTGACTTTGTTCGCGTAGTAGTGCAAATTCCTCCTCTATACAAGCGATGATAGCTCAGTGGTAGTGTGTACGACTTCGCGTCAAGGGACGTGAGTTCGAATCCAAGCACCTACAATGAGCTTGAGCTTTCGGTGAAGGAGAACATCGTGAGGAAACCATAGCATGGTGATAGGGCTTTTTCTAATGCCCGCCTGGGTAGCTACCACCCTCAAGTTGTAAACCTGCCGCCAAATACCAATAGGTGTGTTCCGGCAGCTGCACTTGAGAGCCAGTCTTTCCAATAAAAGGTCGGCAACGCATCTACGATTCGCCCCCGGTGTTGTGAGTGTCCATGGGCGGCGGTGATCATTTACTATCAGGTGACCCGCTTGCTCGTTTGCCACGTATCCAATAGTTACTGAAGTGGCGATCGTGGGCCAATAAAAAAAAATCCCACCGCAATGCTAACCTTAATGGCACGACGGGAAGGGCAGCAAACGACCATTAGGACTGGGCTTATAGCCCTGGATCCCCTTTTACCGATACCGAGGAAAAGGAAAGTCTCACTAACCTGTGCTGTTCCAAGGTTCCAGATGATAAAGTAGCGCCAATAAAATCTAACTGAGTGCCACCCACAACGCACACATGTTTGGTTTCAGGTTACTATGAATGTTTTGGGTAATAATCAACGAATTAGATGAAGAGCCGCACGGCATATATTTTCGTGAAATATTTGTTGATAGTAAATGCTATTTTTCATTACCCAAAACCAAGTTGGTAGACACGCTAAACCTGTTGAGGAACTGGCTCTCAAGTGGAGCTGCCAGAACACATCTATTGGTATTTGGCGACAAGTTTACAACTTGAGGGTGGTAGCTACCCAGGCGGGCATTATAAAAAGCCCTATCACCATGCTATGGTTTCCTCACGATGTTTTCCTTCACCGAAAGCTCAAGTTCATTGTAGGTACTTGGATTCGAATTCACGTCCCTTGACGCGAAGTCGTACACACTACCACTGAGCTATCGCTATGAACCTCTATTTCCCTTGGTCATCGCATCACGCGTCAACGGATGGAATAATTAAGCTAATTCTTTTTTAATTTTAATTTAAGGAGAAGGTTCTTATGGGAAAAAAAAATAGGAAACTTAAGCGGAATATTTAAACAAATTAAAGGAATTTAAGAAAATTAACAAAGAACTTAACGTCAATATTAATTTTACATAATTGTCAGTTGTCATAGAGTATTACAATAATAAACACTATGTTTTTGAATAATATTTTCTTTAAATTAATTATACCAATTCGATTTCAATACTCGTAGTTAAGACCGGACAACGTCTGTCGGATCATCTAGTGGAATATACAATTGAAATCATTCTTCAGCTGTAATTTATCACCTTCTTCCGGAAAAATAACAACGGACTGTCGCCATGGAGACGCTTTAAAACTTTTTTTTCCAATGTGTGACGGCACCACAGAGGTCGGCCACAGACAGTGAGACTATTTATTCCCGTCACTAGCGTTAGAGATACAGCGGTAGAATTGGCTTAAACAGTTACTTTGTGGCTAAAAGGTCGCATAAATTATTTTAGTGTATGCATAATTAGTTCAGTAATGAAGGCGTGGAAGGGTAACAAACAAACAAGCTTAAATTCGCATTCGTAATATTAGTTAGAATTAGGATGCAAAGTCACATAATGTATCTTTAAAAAATTAAATACTCAAAAAACACTATCCTAACGCGTAGCGAGCCATGCCGTGGCGACGTGTCGCCACTCTAACAGACAATCTGACTAGCCGCATTAGATGTTTCAAATGAACAATATTTTTGCGTTCAGTAATAGTTCCTCTCTGTAAAAATCGGTATCTTTCTTATAAATTTAAACAATACTACTAAAAAATATACTAAATAATATAATATAATATATATAAAAGGATATAATAAATAATACTACTAAAGGATTGTTAGGCTAGATCTAGTTTATTCCCAGCTCCTTTCGATGACAGCAATTTCTGTTCGTAAAAATTGTATTTGGACGCACACAAATGCCTTCTTCTTTGCATAGTATAAAATTAAGTCATTTCCGGTGTCTGTTTTTTTTTAGATCTTTTAAACTATTGAACGGATTTCAATGCAGTTTTAAACCAAGAGATAGAGTGATTCACGAGGAAAGTTTATATGTATAAAACACATATATATTATAGTACAAATAACTCGAAAAATTCAAAGATTTGTAATATGACATAAAAATAGATATATCGTTTTGTTTTTAACCATTATATCGAGGTACGGTGTGACAATCGACCTTCATAAAACGAGTATTCGCTTAGAAATTAAACATCATCAGATCGTATTTTAAACTAAAAGATTAAACCTTTCAAACTAGAGTAACGTACTGCGTCTAGTTACTTTTTAATTATTAACAATCCCAGTGTAGTTAGTTCATTACTTTAGAGTGCTCTCAACTTAACTACCCCTTTGTCCTGCCACAAGTCTTGGTTTTAACTGAACGTGTAATTGTACTAATTCTTCTTATGTAACTTTGTAGAAATTAATTTTCATTTCACTCCGGGCTATTATCACTAACGTTTATAATAATTCAAGGTTAAGTCTGGTGCCATTTTTATATATTAGTGACTGAGTTTGTGACTTTATTCGTATGGTTTTTAATAATCTTCTATATAATCTTTCTTTTTATATTTTCTTTTCTTCTTTTTTCTTTTGATATTTGTTTAATTTTATTGCCTTTTCTAAATTATATGCCTAGATTGTATTGTAATGATTTTTCTTATTAAGCTGTAGAATTTAAATATATGGTACTATAGACCTATTAGTTTATAGTGTTGTGATACATAATTATGTAATGGCTGTTTGTTACCTAAATAAATAAATAAATAATTTTCGAATATATATTTCAACTTACTAAATACGGTATTTTTATGCAAAGAAGGTATAGTTTTTACTGATATATTGGATAAGAATGTACAAAGGTAATCCTCAAACTCTTGCATTTTATTGGCTAGATAATACTTTGTATATCAATCCAGAATGTTAGCAACCTCTATATCATATTTCATTAAAATTTAACCAGTACAAGTTTGATCTTTGTACTACAGAACATGTTAGTGATAAGTGAAAATAAAATAAATAAAAAAAAAACAAAAATACACGTATTTGGCAGAGCTTCAGCTTTGAATATTAAAATTCACAATTAAAAAACCATGAAATAATAATAATCAAGTATTCATATTAAAAATTAAGTGTCTTATCAACAACAGTTACAATTAACTTAAAGTTTTACTCCGTAAATGCATGCAGAGAATGGACATGCATTATTTGCCTTAGGAGCTTTCGTACCTTTATCGAGCTTTTGGGGTGATTCCGAAAGGTTAGCCCGGGAGGTAACGAGCTTTGGGATACCGTGAAGTGGCCTTACCTCGGCTTGGCCTTTTGCCCGAGAACCAGATTTTTATTATATTTTAAACCTACACATCTCCCAGTAACATTTACACGTGTTACCGTAAAACACATTAAACATTTTCAAAGTGTTTTTTTTTTATACTTAAGGTATTAGCGTTATGGTCATAATCTCACCTGATTTTAAGTGACGATACGGGCCAAGTTGGTAGACACGCTAAACCTGTGGAGGAACTGGCTCTCAAGTGCAGCTGCCGGAACACACCTATTGGTATTTGGCGGCAGGTTTACAACTTGAGGGTGGTAGCTAGCCAGGTGGGCATTAGAGAAAGCCTTACCACTATGCTATGGTTTCCTCACGATGTTTTCCTGCACCGAAAGCTCAAGCTCACTATAGGTGCTTGGATTCGAACTCAAGTCCCTTGACGCGAAGTCGTACACACTACCACTGAGCTATCATCGCTTCAATTTACACAAATCATGTTGATTTCACTTTTTGGTTAAGTTAGAATGCGGTAGTATTGAATTAATTAAGGTTTTTTTTTATCGATTACGATAAATTATTATCACGTCAATAATAAGGGTTGAACGATGGCACGTAGGGGTGGTGTAGAGTACACAAGTAACGGGTATACTTCATTTATAAACTTAGCTCAGTCCAAGGTTCGACCGAATAAATTAACAAGCGTTTTTTTTTCTATGGCTATATATATTTCTTGTATTGAATAGAGTAATCATTGTGATGGCTTTAGGCTGTTAAACGTCACGTAATCACCAATAGGAGTAAAGCGGTATTGAAAAAAGTTAAAATAATCAATTATGTAATTGTCTCAATTACTATTATATTATAAAGTTTTTCTTTTTTCCTTCAATTTATTTGGTTCACAATCCAGACAACTCATCGATATCAAAACATACACATACTAACAGTATAGTATTAAACAGATGCGTGACTTAAAAAAAGTAAACACAGGGTATACAAGGCGAAGATAACTTAAGCGATAACTTAAGCGATGATAGATCCGTGGTAGTGTGTAGGAACGCGGCGTCATAGTACGTGAGTTCGAATTCAACTACCTACAATGAGCTTGAGCTTTTGGTGAAGGAAAACAACGTGAAGAATCATAGCAGGATGGTAGGCTTTTTCTAAAGCCCGCCTCGCTAGCAACCACCCTCATTCAAGACTAAAGAAGTAATTGACAGTACAAATAAATAAAAATACAGCAACAAATGTGATAGTGTAAGTACTTACGAATGTAAGAACTCTTTAAACTCACTTTGCAGCAATCAAAATGATCACGTCTTGTACCAAGAATCAATTAATTTCAATAGCTAGTAGATCACCAAACACATGTTGATTTTCTCGCCTACCTACGAAGACAAGATTGACATACATCGACCAGAATGTTTAACGTAATCAATATTAACGTAAGTGGAGTCGCGGGTAAATGTTAATGGCCTCTATAATACCTTAAAATACCATTACATTCATTTACCAAATATAAAATTAATTCCTCCATAATTATTATTCCGGCTTCCATTGTATTGCGGATATCCGAGACTGTGCGCGGAATATCCAACGAGACGCCGTAGAAAAACGAAACTCGTTCCTCATAAATGTACGGTGGGAATTTGTAAAAGTACTACGTAATCTCGTTTCCAACCGACCATTCGGTAACAGTAACAGTGGAAAGCACTCCGCTTGACTACACGGAGTCGTTATTAGTTACCGCTTTGACACTGAAAGCGACGCAACGGGTTTTTGATCAAAATAGAATGCATTTTGCATAAACGTTTCGATACCTATTTATTAATATATGGCAAGTCAACATTGCAGAGACATAAAGCTAATATACAAAATAAACCGATTAACCATTACAATGCCGGTACAATATTCATAGACATCCATAACTTTCACAGACATATATGAGGCAAATTTAAGATTAAATGCTTAACAAACATAATTACTTGCAAACAAAAGGGCGGCCCTTGCGTGGTTTGCCCTATGTTAATGTTAGGACCACTAAACTTAGTAAGTCAGGACCTGTTGGTTAGTTAGGATCGCGAACCTTTGTTCGTGTTCCGGAAGTAGTCCAAGCCGAGGTTCGGCCATTCTGGCACCCTTGCGCCCGCTGCCACGGGGCTGAGTGCCCTTAGCATTCGCCCCAAAAAGTGTTCGGTGAAGCTGTCAAAGCCCGTACGGTTAACAGCGTATTTCAGGTCGAAAAAAAGGGCATAAGACCAAATCGTAAAAGTGTCGGTCGACACCAACCAGAAGGTAGGAAGGACGCACAGTACAATCTTGCCTCGCCTGCCATGGCCCAGGACAATCCAGAGTTTTTTCTATTCAGATCTCGCTGCATCAGTCGGATTCGAGTTTTTCTTTTTCTCGAGTAGGTAGAAGTCTTTGAAACAGCCAGCTAGGGTTGCACAGTACAATCCTTCGCACCATTGTGGTACAGTACAAGCACTCTCTCTTTTTAGTTAGTACCGCGTTCGAATCTTTCGCGTCCCAACACCAGCCCGAACCACGCTCGCCCTCTAAGTCCGGTGAAACTGTGAAAGCCTCTCAGGCTAACAGTGTAGGTCTCTTAAAAAAAATCAAACACGAAAGTGAAAATCATGTCAAGGCTAAGTTATTAATATGAAATACAACTATAACGTATTAATTAGCGTGACACATTTTGTCGATAGTGAATACAAATGATTCGTCATGCTTTTCCATGTTACGCTCGCTGAGCGAGTATATCAGTGACGCGTTGAGTATATCTCTCACATTTTTAGTATATTTTACCAGTACGACCGTTAGATAGCCGACCATTTCATTTCTTTCTAAGGGAGTTTGCTGCTTGAGTCTGCTAATTCCCGTAGTAAATTCTTACGAATAGTATAAATGCGAAAGTGGGTTTGTTTGTTACGCTTTCACGCCTAAACCACTTAATCGATTATGATAAATTTCGATATAGAGATAGATGGAAACCCGGAGACGGTGAGAAGCTACTTCTTCTTACGAAAACCTTATTGGAAGTGGAGTAAACAGAGGGACAAACTTTTGTACGTAACTTTTTAATACGTCATTCTATGTGTTTAACATAATCTGCCGTTGGAAACTTGAAAATCTGCCGCCTAATACCGATAGGTGTTGCACTTGAGAGCCAGTTCCTTCAAAGGCTTAGCGTGTCTACCAACTTGAGCCGTATCCTCACTTAAGATCACATGAGATTACGGCCTTAACGCTAAGCCTTAACTATTAAAAAAAATCGAGAGCGAAGCCGCACGTAAGATCTAGTAACTGATATTTGTATTCAGTTAACATCAGAAAATAGTAGAAATAAATCCCGGGAGTAAACTCATGGAGGGAAAGCTACACTAATCTCCTATAAGGCATCACCCGGGGATTAGTTTCGTATGACCCGAGTACCTACACCCGATCATGTTTTCACCCTATGGAAGCAGTTTCACTAAAATAAACGATGTACTTTTCTTGTTAACCCCAGAAGCGACATAACGCTTTCCCGTATACGTATTCTTACTCCTTAGGTTTTCAGTAAGATTTTCTCAACACAAATCGACTAATTTGTACTAATATAGTAGAGATGGAAAATTATTTTTCCTTTGATGGCGCTAATTTTTTTTTTTCGTCTAAAATAAGCTGCGCCTTTTTATAGTTAAACGAAGAGAAAAAAAGGGGAGAAAAAGAAATGAGAGAACAATGTGAACGCGTATGATTATGTGAGTCTATGGGATATATAACATTTGCATGGTGGTAAAGTTTTTTCTAACGCACGCCTTGCTAGCTACAATTCAAGTTGAAAATCTGCCGCCAAACACCTATGGGTATGTTCCGGCAGTTGCACTTGGAGCAGTCGTTAGCGTGTCCACCATCCTGGGCGACATCGTCACTTAATATCATGGCAGATAGTGGTAGAGTGGCCGTAACACTAAACCTTAAGAAAAATAATAGTAATGCTTAAGACGATTAACACATTCGTTTTGCTTGTGAATATTATGGAAAACGTACGGGTGTTTAAATAAGTATATTTTTTTTTTAATTCTTAAACGAAAACCTCAATTTGTTACGGAGCTTCAAACTCACGGCCATCGATGTCACAATCACAGACAGTTAGTTAGACACGAACAGTGTGATTTTTGACATTGAAGAGTATGAAACGAAATTTTGTATTACTTTAAATGCTCAAGATAATTAGGAGATGATTTTAATTTAATAAGATTAACATTAGCATGCCGATAAAAGACATTTGGAAATGAAGTATTATAAATAAAAACAAATAAAAAAAATTAAAAGTTAATGTGGTGTGGTTGTGAATATCAAGGTGACTCCAAGGTTGGTCTGGGTGCTTAGGTACTGGTTTCGAAGCCCAGATACGACAATTATTTTTATAATCTACAAATGTTTTTTCAGAGAGTCTGGGTATTAATTTATGTTCGTTGTATATAGTTATTTACGTTTGAAGTTTACGAAATATTCAACAAAGGCAGATTTCATATTAAAAAACTCAGATATATTTTTGTCGCTTCATACATTTAGAATCTGTGATATTTTCTGAGTTACTCATTTAAATTGAATACTGTTAACTGAAAATTTGGTCTAAATTAAATCCTTCGAATGATTAACAAATTCATTTACATAAGGATTAATAAAAATCCTAGCAATTGAAGGGTTATTTTGGAACAAAATTGTAAATAATAAAAATGTTTATTGTAAGTAAACCAGAAAAGATAAATATATACTGTCGCGGATTTATTTTTAGATTTTTTAAAGAGGAACATTTTTGTCATATATTATATTAATGTTATATTAATAATATAGCCAGCGCACGAGAAGAAAGCCTGCAGAAATAATATTTTGTTCCCGTATTTGTCACTTTATCAATACTGCTTTGCTTTTGTTAGTGGTAGCGTGAAGTACCTAAATCATTACTTTCTCGAATACAAAATAAATCTTACAATATGACTGGTAGTTTTTAAGATTAGCACGTTCAAACCAACAAAGTTTTCAGTTTTATAATATTAGTATAGATTTACGTTATTCCAATGAATTATATAACATAAACTATTTAAATAGAGGTCAAAGTACTTTGCACTATGAGACCTAACGTATTTTTTGAATAACGTTCGATTTTACTCCCCAGAAATTGTAATACCACGGACTATATATGAAATCGTTTTATAAGGAGTGAACCCAAAAAACAGGATACTCTTCAGCCGATACAGCCGAGAACCTGCTGCACAAGTTCCAAGTGAAAGACTGCCCAAGGATTGTAGATCCTGTCCAAGGAGGCCTGAGACAATTCCCATGCCTCTGTCGACCAACCTGTCTGGTGCGAGATATGTGCTCTGCGTTCAGATCCCGTGATCGTCTAGCAGTTTCCTCCCCCAACATAACCCGTTTACTAAAATACCCAGTTATCAGATCTCGCTCACCTCTATAGCATTGACCACGGCTTTGAGCGAAGGTTTGTCCCTACGGTCGCGATTAGAACGTTGCATTCAGACAGATTTTGATGGATGTTGTTCAACGCCTAATCACAATAATTGTATAATGATTTCTTATATTTACGCGAATATTATTCATTGAAATAAAACTAATTTAAACGGATTTGTTCGCGGTTATTTATTGATTTTGATCCCGACGTTTCGAAAGCTTATCAGCCTTCGTGGTCACGGTGCGGACTGAGGTATAGGTTGTCCAGAAAAGTTCATGCTTGGAAGCTAGCACAAGCCTGGGATCCGATTATACGTTTAATTAAATCCGAACCCAAAAGACCAATTGCCAGACCTCAAAACACTGTGAGCTCTTTCTGCGTAGATCGGAACACTACCAATAATAACAATTAAATTGAAGGTAGACACAGTAACATGAACTTTTCTGGACAACCCACACCTCAGTCCGCCCCGTGACCGCGAAGGCTGAAAAGCTTTCGAAATGTCGGGATCAAACTCAATAAATAACCGCAATAAAATCCCTTTAAATTAGTTTTATTACAATAATTGTTCTTCAGTGGTCTTACGGTCGATGAGACGAAGGTAACTCTCGAGACAAACGTGTCCCGTGAACACCAGCGTCAGTCAGAAGGATTCTTCCTACCCTATCCATACCCTGAAGGGCACGTCAAAACGTACCATTACACCGAATATCACGCCTGGTGTATATACGATGACCATTCCAGACACAATTTCTTTGAACGATCAGTACGGAGTTTTAAAAATTTAAAATACTTTGATGATAACATGTTGTACTTAAGCAAAAGCTGTTAACAAACAATAAACGTTACACAGCTATAAAGATTCAACATTTCAACAGTGAAATTGACCTTTCAGCTAAGTTTTAAGTGACGACGAAGCTAACGCCGCACCGCAACGCCCGCAGACATCTGGTCTACGGGCAATTAATTTCGCTAAAAACCAACAGATGCTAACCAAATCCAAACTCGTCCGGTTCCAAGTCCTCCTCGGGATCTGTCAGGGGCCAGCTGTTTTCGATGCCCATAAAAACCGACAATGTTTCGTTTCCATTGAATATTGCGTGTTCTTTATTCGTATCGCTTCGGGATTAAGGTTGTGTAGAATTTTACATTTTTAACATATGACTCCAGATCAGAAGGTTGCGTGTTCATATCACGCGGAGTCACCACTTAAACGTACGATTTGTATTGGATATCTGTCCAAAATCTCGTTATACCGAAGGTTACGTTCTGGGAGTGGAAATTAAACGACGTCTTGAATGAATGACGTTTTTAGTGCGACTGATTTTACAATTATATCGAGCGCGGATCTTTTTTTACACACATATATATTTTGCTTAGCTATAAATTTATTGTGCCCCTACTACACATTCATCTGTCTAATTCATTCGAAGATCGGAGTGCTTTTTTTACACACTTATACATTTTGCTTAGCTATCAATTTATTGTGCCCGGACTACACATTGATCTGTCTAATTCATTCGAAGATCGAAGTGCTTTTTTACACACATATACATTTTGCATAGCTATCAATTTATTGTGCCGCTGCTACACATTCATATGTCTAATTCATTCGAAGATCGGAGTGCTTTTGTGGTTCTCGCTTAGAATACATTTTTAATGTTCTATTTCTTTAAAGTAAAACTTTTAACGCCGCGCTTTATCGTTTAATATACCTAAGATGAATTTGGGATCATCTATTTGTTCGGAAAATTTTAGAGGTCTTATGAACTGTGCGCTTAATTAAAATGATTTTTATTTAAATCCCATACCATATTTTATTCGCGACTATACATCAGACGTAATAATCTTGATGATGGAAGTTTGAAAGCTGTCCACGGTATCTGGAATTACGAAGGTTTAAGTGACGCTTTGTTGTCTTTCGAGTGGATATTTTTTGGTGCTTGTCACCCAATGAATCTCTTCGCATAACTCTCTTGCCTTAGACTGAGCCCAGGTATTTAGAGCATGGAAAGAAAAAGTCCGTAAACTAATTTTTTTTTTTTCACCACGTCATAAAAAAATAAACATCTTTCATAGTATAAGGATTAAACGTGCTACATTTCGGAATCAACTGGTCTGTATTCAATAATCAAGTGGAGTGATAGAGATATGTATCCGACTGAGTCTCATCCGACCATATTCATGGTGATAAACTGTTTGTTCTTTGTCGTTTCTATCAGCCAATTTAAGTCTAGCTACTGAGAAACTTTTAAGCTAGCATAAAGAGGGTAACATTGATTAATTCTCGCAGGCTTTAAAAGTTACATGCGCAATTAACTTATTTTACCATGTTACTATATAACATGCTATCGTTAGCATCCAGTGACTCTTTTTTGGTAAATAATACATAGTTCTAAGTAACAAATCAAGTATATTGTAGTGGTATACTCAATCAGTTCATAGTACCATTTCACTGTACTAATTTGTATACATACTCGAATAAACACGTATTCTATTTCAAATTAAATAAGAATTGTTCCGTCCAATTAGACTCCCTATAGTAGATATCTCTTAAATTTAGAACACAATTTTCAAAAACATCTCCGCCTTTGTGAAAAAAAATCGGCAAAGAATCGACCAGATCTATTTACATAATTATTTTTTTCTACGAATTCAACAATATTAAATTACAAACATCCCCCGCATCGTCCCTGAATATAAGACGTAAACAAAATAGAGAAGCTCCCATTTTCATAGCATCCCTGGAATAACGTGATACAGGGATTAGGGGTTGAAAATATAGTTAACAGCACCCGAAATTACCGGCTAATGTTTAGTTTTCATAAATTGTAATGTGGTGTGTACCTAAATATACCTTTGAATTTACTCGACCTTTGAAATTTAATATTTTAAGCTACTCCATATTTTACTGTATTATTATAAAAACATTTTATATTTAAACCGCCAGTCAAATTATCTACTCGGATACAGTTACTGACTTCTATTACGTCTAAAAGCCTTACTAAAATAATGACAAAAGAAGGTGAGACAAGTTAAAGTAATACATAGATTAGTCAGAGTATACAAAACAATGTAAGACATGTCTTCATTGTCTTCCATTTAGGGTAAGAATGATAGATATGATCGTATAGCTGTAAGCTGAGAGCTATCTAGCTCGGATAGCAAGCAACGCAAATATTCCAACACTAAGAACTTTACTTGAAAAATATTAATCTTGCTATTGCAGAATTTGAAGATATTGTCCATTTTTTTATCAACGCATCTTATACATGACTCTCTCTTTCCATACGTTTGATATCCTTAATGCAGAAGATTATGACGTGATCGGTATAAGTCTTATCTACAATACCGACTAATAATTCTTGTCCGATAACTGGTAAGACATTCGTTTGTTCCCTCTTCCTATTAACTGTTTTCCTTTTACCTTTCCTGTTCACAACTGCTTTTGAAGTTTACATTAAAAAAGATCTAAAGACGTCTGCTACTTGACATTTTAGTTGACTGATATACTTCGATAGCAACAATTTCTAGTGTCCATTCTCATATGTACGTCGTCACTATGAATGTTTTAGCATATTATATCCACTGTATACATTTTAATATCTGTCGAGAACATCCGAGATAATGCATATGTTTTAGGACAACGTTTTGATCGCAAACTATATTTTGTTTCTTAAATTTGATTACTTGTCATAAATTGTAGAACATTACAAACAATCTCTCAGACGTCTTTTGAGACGTAATTGAATCCGATAATATAATTAGAATTCCTTCAAAGACAGTTGAGTTTTTAGTTTTACTATTAAAAATGGTTCTAAATATTGCACGCATCATAAGCGAAGCTTTGAGGTGGTTACTACTGTTACTTCACGCAAAACCACTGGTTTTTCAAACTTAATATGTCTCTATTTATCATATGTTTTACTTTTATAATAATATATACACACAAATATAAAAAAAAAAACACTATTCTTAACAATCATGAAATTTTTTATGCCATTTTTGTTATTTAAACAAGTTAAAAACTCTTTAATAATGTCCTGTCTTGGACGTCCGTGTGTCTTTATGTGCGGATCCTGTATGTTATCACGATAACGACCGAAATACTTTTCTAATCGAGTCTTTCTTTTTCTTACGCTTCAGTATAATTTGTAATTAAACTCTATTACTTTTCACGGTCTGATTCGATGAGGTTTAATTCTTATCAAATATATAAATATAAAAAAATAAAATTATGTGACGTGCCGTGACGCGACGTGACGTGGATTGTCCAAACTTTTCCTTTCCTCTTGCCTGTCTATTTCCATATTCAAACTACATTCTTCATTCTGTTCGTTACCACTTAACACTAGGTTTTTTTATCCAGCGCTCGACAGTCGCCAATAAAAATACCATGACAAATTATAAGGAATTTTCTGCAGTAAAACCAGAACATCCTTTGCTATCTTTAAAAGAAAATTAGCCAATATTTTTCACCCGAACAACACGCGAGGATCTCGTGAAAAATACGTATCCACGAGTTGAAATGTCAGACCGTTCTCACTTTTTTTTTATTGGGCTACGGACATCTTTGTTCCGTGATGGTTTAATAAACTTCACTTGTCCGGACCTATGTCAGTATATTTCTTGCCGGGGGTAACTTTAAGTGTTGGGAGTGAACGGGTAAGTAAGCGAGTCGGCAGACTTTACGTCAACATTTCTCAGTCTCCGGGGAATAAAGGGCATTATCATAGTTTTAGTGTATCGTTCTATTCGATATCGTGAGTTCGAATACATCTATAATAATGTAACGTGATAGTAAAAATATAATTAGCTAGATTCTAGAGCTAGAAAGAGCTTTGGGAACTGGATGATTTTTTAGTTGTGACACTATTTGAGCGGAAGTGAGATTTACAGTTGAATTTTTCGTAAGAACACTATTCGTTTTTAAGTTGATTGTTAAGTTACATTAATTAATAACATTTGTAACTCAATGCCTATCAAAAATCGTTAAAAGTGGATGTTTAATCAACGACTATGTAATTCTTGTATAATAGATATATTTTTTTTGGATTTGGGTCACCCAGGTACTTCTAATATTAAATTGATGTATTATCAAATTAGTTGTAAAAATAAATACAAAGTTTCGTAGGAGACTTTTCAAGAGTCTTTTGAAGGACCCAAGATCATAGAAAAGCAGGTACACGCTGACAGGAGGACGGAGTCACGACGTCACGGTTCGACTGAAATAAAAGTCGGCTAACTTTTTGATTCTTGATCCTGTAGGTGTCGCCATGAAATGGTGACATCCAAGTCCCGCTCACTTGGTTCTTATTTTTGTACTTAATATTCAGCGTTATGGCTATAATCTCACCTGATCTTAAGTGTCGATACGGCCCAAGTTGGTAGACACGCTAAACCTGTGAAGGAACTGGCTCTCAAGTGCAGCTGGCGGAACACACCTGTTGGTATTTGGCGGCATGCTTACAATTTAAGGGTGGTAACTACCCAGGCGGGCATTAAAAAAAGCCTTACCATCATGCTATGGTTTCCTCACGATGTTTTCCTTCACCGAAAGCTCAAGCTCATTGTAGGTGCTTGGATTCGGACTCACGCCCCTTGACGCGAAGTCGTACACACTACCACTGAGCTATCATCGCTTCAATTCGTTCTGTTGTGGAATGGGGATGAAGACTTCAAGGTTTCTGTATGAAAGACCAACTAATAGAAATATGAAATCGACCTACACACGTTCCATAATAAAATAGTCGAACCAGTGTCTGCTTCTATGAATTTCGACATGTTAAATTTACTCATTTAATAACTTTTGCCATGTCCTATTAATTATCTAAGTGATTCCTTTCTCTCTTCCATTCATTCTATTTGAAGATATTTCATCAATAAGAATAAGTGAAAAATAGTTATATCTGATTGAAATGGAACAAGATTTTTCTACTCAGAACAATTCGCATTTACTAATCATTATAACTCAAATTACCCAAAGTCAAACCTACGGGCGAAATAGCGAGTTGTAAAATATTTCCCCTCTTAAACGTCTACCCAATTTTCTTATCTGATTAATACAATTTTTTTAAATTAGATTTATGACGTGATCCGACAGAGTTATTACCAAAAATTCGTTATTTCTTTTATTTTTTTTTGTTTGTCCTTAAAAACCTTTTTAGTAAACGAGCTTTACAAGTTTCCAACAGAATAGATATGTAATTTGCCTACCGTCGAGTTTTCTGTCTGGCCCAGTTTTTGGTAATATTTTACAAATTTTATACTTTAAAGTTATATATTCTATTTTTAACTTTAATTCGGTTCTATTTTTTATGTTTGTTACCTCATAGCTTCGTTATTAACAAACGAATTTAGAAAATTATTTTTGCACCGAATAAAGTGTATGATGGTAGGGCGTTTTCTAATACCCACCTGGCTAGCAACCACCCACAAGTTGAAAATCTGCCGCAAAATACCAATAGGTGTGTTCCAGTAGTTACACTTGAGAGCCAGCCCCTCCACAGGTTTAGTGTATCTACCAGCTTAAACGTATCGTATCTTAAGATCAGGTGAGATTATGGCCATAAGACTAAGCCTTAACTATAAAATAATGTACATTACAAAAAGTACAAAATGATAACGCTACCATATATTACCAGATCCTATGTAAATTAGAACCAGGATTAAACACACGTGTTAATCATCATACGAACTGCGACACATACGACCCACTAGATAATTTTCTTTTATACTTATATACGTTAGCTTTGGTTTTAATCTCACCATGTGTTAAGTGATGAAGAGGCTGAAGATGGTGGTCACGCTAAGCCCAGTGGAGGAACTGGCTCACGAGTACAAGGGTCAGAACACATCTACACGTGACATAATTTTGGCGTTTATTAAATATTTTTAAGGGATTTTCTTTTTTAATCGTCATCATAGGGTCATCGTCATTTGACCCTAAATTTTGAAGTGACAGGAGGAAACTCTTCAAAATTGAATAGAAAATGTATCAATTATGGGTAAAGTCGTTCTGGGCTGACTTGGATTGCGAAGTCGGTTTTGTCTTTCATCAAGATGATTTCGTACAAGTCTACTTTGGAATTAAGAGAGGATCTTTTTAAACAGTTAAAATGGTAAACCATAACAATACGTAGGAACGCTTGCAGAGGTGACACCGGCACATTGCGAATCCATCACGTATGTCACCAAGAAAAGCACTGTAATATAACCTTCTCATCATCCTCTTGACTTGTTCTTAAGTCATTTGGGGTTTGTACGTTTTCTTCTTACATAAGTCTCTAACAGCCGTCACACCTTCATTCACTTCTTTTTCTTTCGTCTCATTTCTAAGACACTCTAACCATGTTTTCTTGGCTTTCCTCTTCCTTTCCATTTATCAATATTCATATACATTACTTTTCTTCCTACACGGGTTTCCTCTCTTCTTCTCTTTACAATAAAACCTTCTGTAGGGAGGAAATATTTTAGTCGACGCAAGTAAAGTCATAACTAATTCTCAAACAAGTCGTAGTATGTCTACCATCTTGGATCCCAGCGTCACTACTCATCAGATGAGAAATGGTCACAATGACGAATAAAGAAAAATTAAAAAATTAAGAATTATAATTTAACGAAACTTACTTCAAGTAGGCGTAAAAAACGTCGCAGATACTGTTAGTACTGTATACTGAACTGTACTGTACTGTAAATGGGTCAGCCATTTGACTCACCATTTCACCCAACCCAAGTTGCTACAGAGACAAATTTAAACTTAGAGCAGACTGTTGACTTTATGTTACATAGACATCGCTTAACAAGGGATTTCTGGAAACTTCACAACTAAGGGATTTAGGTTCGAAGTTTAAAAGGACCCAAAAAAAACAAAAATTTGGTTTTCATTTATTCGAAACTTAGTACCGAAATTATTGAACACAATTTACGACATAAGTATATAACATTTTTAAATTTCTTCCCTGAGAGATAAATGTGAGTTGAAAAGGTTTTTGTTGTAACATTAACATTTAATTTAACATTAGAATTTATAATTAATATAAACAAACGATAGAAATGGGTCAATGAAATCGATTTATATATTTTTTATTATATTAATTATAATAATAAAAAGACAGGAACTAATTCAAATACTGCATCGTAAATTTTTTATATATTAATGAAATAAGCTTACCTGCGTATCAATTTGCGTCTCTCTTTATTTCAAATTATACATGAAAAACCGGTAATGTCTCCAAAATACCTCCCAAATAACACGAAATGTGAGACAGCGGTAAAGTGGGATAAAAGATTCCAAAACTTACTCCGAAAGTCACAATTCCGTCTGTATATTGAATTTCAAGTGAGCATGAAGCTCTTTCATGCCTCACACAATGGTGTAATATATTTTTACATGATCATGGAACTGACATTTGTCATAAAACTTTCCTGCATCGAGCGAAAGTTCACCCGTTTACCAACAAATCAGGGTCCTCTTTCGTTTTACGTAATACGAGAAACATGAGACGGGCACTCGACTAAAATATATTCACTTTTTCATGCTTTTTCTCATAGAAAAGTTTGAATCAAATCATCACATAAAACTTTATAAAATTGAGACCCCGAGAAGACGCTTGTGAACGTCAAAACTACCACCGGTTCGAGAAATCACCCAGTCATCGAGGAAAACCGGCGAGAAACTCGATCACATTGTAACATTTTGAAGCGATGATAGCTCAGTGGTAGTGTGCACGACTTCGCGTCAAGGGACGTGGGTTCGAACCCAAGCACCTGCAATGAGCTTGAGCTTTCGGTGAAGGAAAACATCGTGAGGAAACCATAGCATGGTGGTAGGGCTTTTTCTAATGCCCGCCTGGGTAGCTACCACCCTCAAGTTGTGAACCTGCCGCCAAATACCAATAGGTGTGTTCCGGCAGCAGCACTTGAGAGCCAGTTCCTTCACAGGTTTAGCGTGTCTACCAACTTGGGCCTTATCGTCACTTAAGATCAGGTGAGATTATGGCCCTAACGCTAAACCTTAAGTATAAAAAAAAAAAAAAAAAAAACATCTTTTTCGCTACAGTTCTTGGGTGACCAAGTTTACTCCGTTACTTTTAAATTATGTTTATTTAAAAAAAAAATACGTCTGTATACGAATCACGTTAACATTGGACACCCACATTTTAGGATAAAACAAATTGGTTGAATAAAAAATAAATTATTCATTTTATTACAAATTACTTTTTTATGAAATAAGGGGCAATCGAGCAAGCGTGTCACCTGATGGTAAGTGATCACCGCAGCCCATGGACACCCACAGCACCAGAGGAATCGCAGGTGCGTAGCCGGCCTTTATAGGTGGGACTGGCTGTCAAGTGCAACTGCCGGAACACACCTATTGGTATTTGGAGGCAGATTTTCAACATCAGGGTGGTAGCTAGCCAGGCGAGCATCAGTAAAAGCCCTACTACCATGATATGGTTTCCCCACGATGTTTTCCTTCACCGAAAGCTAAAGCTCATTGTAGGTGGTTGGATTCGAACTCGTGTTCCATGACGCGTCATTCCTACAAACTACCACAGCGCTATCATCGCTTTCCGTAAAAAAAAAACAAAAACAAAACAAAAATGGAGTCCATTTACAATAGTTTTCAGTCGATGTACATAGAGGCTTGTTTATTTCAGACATCACCAATATTTACTTATTGATCTACCTTGTAATAAGCTTTTAACATTAAAACCCACTTTCTTTCGTAATATTATATAGGTATAGCGTTGTGGCCACAATCTCACGTGATGTTAAGTGGCGATGTGGCCCAAGATGATGGACATGCTATGCCTAATGGAAGGACTAGCTCTCAAATGCACCTATAGGTATTTGACGATAAATTTTCAACTTTAGGGGTTAACTAGCCAGTTGCGCATTAGAAAAAATCCTACACCCATGATGAAGTTTCATCACGATCTTTCCTTCACCGAAAGCTCAAGCTCATGGGAGCTATTCGAATTTGCTACTAGTAAGCTATCATCGCTTAAATACTACATTAAATCAGACATAAATTTTATACATATTTTTTTTATACTTAAGGTTTAGCGTTATGGCCATAATCTCACCTGATCTTAATAGACGATACGGCACAAGTTGGTAGACACGCTAAACCTGTGGAGGAACTGCCTCTCAAGTGAAGCTGCGAGAACACACTTATTAGTATTTGGCAGTAGGTTTACAACTTGAGGGTGGTAGCTACCCAAGCGGGCATTAGAAAACCCTACCACCATGCTATGGTTTCCTCACGATGTTTTCCTTCACCCAAAGCTCAAAGCTCATTGTAGGTGCTTGGATTCGAACTCACGTCCTTGGACGCGAAGTGGTACACACTACCGCCGAGCTATCATCGCTTCAGATCGCGAACAAATGCCAGTTTAATGTAAACACGTTGTATGCAAAACACTACACGTTTGATTTTAATTAACACGTCCCCGGGAGCCGAGCGACCTGCCAATCGTTTGTCCAAACCCGTATGAAGTATTACACAATTCGTTAATTCCTGTCACATTTGTTTATTTTACACTTTTTGTGTACACCGTTAATTGCAAATACGTATCAATTTTATTTTAACACTAACCGACGACCGCGAATTTCATCTAGTTTTCTACTTCGACCGCTTTAAATTCGTTTATAGTCGACGGCCCTGTGAAATTTTATAGTTATCGAATGGGCAGTTTCATTTTTCTTTTTCGTCATCTGATTACATTAAAATTAGTGCCCCCTGTACGAAAGATCGCCAATTAGTAATATATTTAAACATAAGAAAATAATATTTTTCTTTATTTATTATTTACTAGCCTTTTGCCCGCGGTTCCGCTCGCGCATAATCGAATGACGCGATAAAAAGTTTGTATGAAACTTTATTTTTCTCTTTATCCCACTTTCTATAAGTTTTTCACGAGGGAAAGTATACAAACGAACAGACTCACGATCGCATAATAATAATAAGGATAAGTTTTATTATGGCTACAATCTCACACGATGTTAAGTGATCAAGTGGTTCAGAATAATAATACTGTACGATACGATAAAGCAGCATTTTATTAAGCCAATTACCACAGAGGGCCCGACTAATAACAACATAGCGTGCCTTGCGAGCATCGAATAAACAAATTGATTGACAATTAGTGCCGAATGTATGAGATATATCGGATCGATACAATTAATCTTTACGAAGCCAGCGAACGGTCAACCTGTGACCGGAACGAGGGCACCTTCGCCGGTAAATGCCCTTGTTGGGGTCTAAAAACTGACATTTCAAATGTGCCAAAGGCAGGAGATTTTTTAATAAACGCAAGATAGTACGGGAACTCTTTGCCTCATAGTTTAATACAATCCAGACGCCTTACGAAACCCAACAACTGGCTACAACCTTCGATGAAGGAAACATCGCAATGAAACTTACGGTTACTGTATGGTGGTAGGGCTTTTTCTAATACCCGCCTGGCTAGCTACCACCTTCAAGTTGAATCTGCCACTAAACACCAATCGGTGTGTTTCGTCAGTGGCACTTGAGAGCCAGACTCTCCAAAATAAAGGTCGGCAACGCACCTGCGATTCGGATGGTGTCGTGAGTGTCCATGGGTGGCGGTTGCCCACTATTACATAAAAAAGGAGATTTTTCTAATGCCCGCTTGGCTATCTACCACACTTAAGTTGATTAGGGACGTTGCGTCATGGGACGTGAGTTCGAGCGCAACCACCTACAATGACCTTGTGCTTTCGGTGAAAGATAACATCGTGAGGAAGCCCATAGCTAATGGTAGGGCTTTTACTAATGCCCGCCTGGCTAACCAACACCATCAAATTGAAAATCTGCCGCCAAATACCCATAGGTGTGTTCCGGCAAAGGCACTTGAGGACAAGTCTCTCTAATAAAGGCCGGCAACGAACCAACAATCCTTCTAAAGTTGTGGGTGTCTATGGGCGGTGATGATCTCTAACCATCAGGTGACACGCTTGCTCGATAAGATTGATGTAAAATAATCGGCCATAACATATTAAATAATTTTTAATTTCATGCGAACGAAGTCGCGGACACAACTAGTATCATATAAAATCTAGTTAAGTGGAAGTAATTTATAGACAGCTATCTCTTACATAATAATGCACTAAACAGTAAACATTTTAATAATAAAACATACTTAGATTCATGGCTATATAAGATCAAAGAAGTCAATAGAGCAATTATCCCAATATTCGATGACCATTTTTCCCCTACAAAATTACAATCCTTACAAACCATTCAATTAATTTCAATTTAATTCCGAAGTTTGCAAACTGCGGTGAAGTTTTACAGCTGGTCACAGTAATCGAAACTCCAGCGAGCAAAAAGTAAAAGTTTGAAATCAATTCAGTACTTATTGTTTTCCTACTGCATAATAATTTTACACTGGAGATATAAAGTAAAGTTCCGCGTGATGATATTTATAGTTTTTCATCTCAGAAACGGTTACAGTCATTTCAGTAGAAGTTTTCCGCACTTTTGGATTCTGCTGATTTCATTCACTCTGCTTTTGAATGGGTAAGAGTTCGAATCCCTGTAGTGACACTGAAATTTCGATGATGGAAAATATTCTGATGAAATTTTCCCAAGGCGGTAAGGCTTTTTCTAATACCCACGTGGACTTCCTCATCACGACGCGCAAACGCATTACCTGGGATCAGACCAAGGCGAGAGGGGTATGTGGTGACCTCATCGGGTGCTAATCAGTCACTTAAACTCACCACGAAGACATTCCAAACTCCTGTATTACCAGAGATCGGGGACATTGTCCATACTTCTAATCTACAGTATATCTACAGTGTATCTACAGAACATATAGCTGATGTTAAACACCGACGCTCTACGAAGTCTGCAGTTGCTGAACATTCAGAAGAAGGCTCCAAACATTATCTTCGATTCGACAAGCCACAAATCCTTGCCAAAGAACACCGATTCCTACCTAGGATGATTCGTGAGGCTATTGAAATTAAAAAACATCCAAATTTCAATAGAGAAGATGGTTGGAAGCTAGCACAAGCCTGGGATCCAATTATACATTTAATTAAATCGGAACCCAAAAGACCTATTGCCAGACCTCAAGACACTGTGAGCTCTTTCTGCGTAGATCGGAACACTATAAATATTAAAAATTAAATTGAAGGTAGACACAGTAACATAAACTTTTCTGGACAACCTACACCTCAGTCCGCCCCGTGACCACGAAGGCTGAAAAGCTTTCGAAACGTCGGGATCAAAATTTAATAAATAACCGCGATAAAATCCGTTTAAATTAGTTTTATTTCAATGAATAATATTCGCGTAAACCTAAGAAATCATTATGTAAACTAAACTGTATGAATCGGTGATAAGCGAATGCGGACTACGACCTCCATCTATTAGTTTGCATAATAAACTAAGGTACAAAGCACTTCTAGCCGAGAAATAGGACATTGACTACATGTAGACGGAGATATATACACCTTTTGACAGTCCTGGCATGCAACAGACAGGGAGGAATTATTTAGTGCATTTCCTGCGTACAATCATCAAAATTCAATACATTAAATACAGAAAAAGAAACGATCCTATGATGATGTCTGGGCTATATTTTTACACCTGGCAATGATTCATCACCAAGGGAATTGCTTTCACCTTCTTCGAACTCCCAAAACTTTTATTGAAAATGTAAGACAAAACTTTTTGGTTGGGAAAAACTAACATTTTCCAACGAAACCATTCAAAAGAACTCGGCAACAGCTACTAAAAAAAATATTGCTTGAAAAGAGGGAAGAAGGTACTGAATTTACCGTCCGTACATCCTGTATACATAGATTGTTATTTCGTTCGAAATATGATTACTAAACGTTTGAAATCAAACGTTATTACAATACCGAAAAATTGTTTTACAACCCATCAAGGAAAAGTATAACCCGACGAAATTGAAATATTAACTTTTTATACCGGCATGTTCATTCACAGTGACCTTCTGAGTAATTGAAGTATAAAAACGTTCATAACGGAACAAGGTTCCGGCACTAATACTGGTGTGAAATAAACCAGACCTTTCGGTTACCATATCCACAGAAGAAGCCTGATCTTTCTGTCTTCTTCCCTCTTGTATTTATTTACATCAGAGCATCTCTCTTTTTGTCAAAACATATTAATGATAAAGGTATCTATAGACTCATTTGGTGGTGTATAAATTGAATTAAAAAAAAAAAAAATCTGTCTCATTTGTTTCTATAATTTATTTTAATTGTATGGTCGTTTCAATAATAAAGTATTTATTTCTTTCTAAATATATTTCCAGCATATTAGTTGATAATGACTTAGCTCGTAATGTGTGCGAATGGCGCGTCAATTGGATGTGATTTCAAATCCCTTTTTGTATTTAGGTTTAATTATGGCCACAATTTCACCTGATGTTAAGTGACGATGTGGCCCAAGATGACGGACACGCTAAACTTAGTTGAGGTTCTCGTTTGATACAATAATCTAACTACGAGATTGTCACTCAAATTCAACATCCGGAACTCACCTATATAGGTGTTTGAGGACAGATTTTTAACTCGAGGGTGGTAGCTATCCAGCCAGGCATAAGAAAAAGCTAATTGCATGCCACCATGCAATTTGCCTGACCTTTCAGTCAAGGAAAACATCGTAATGAAACTATAGCGTGATGGTTTTTTCTAATGCCCATCTAGCAAGGTACCTTAAGTTAAAGATTTGTCGCGAAGTAACTATATGTGTGTTCCGGCAGTTACTCTTAAGAGACAATCCCTTCGTAGGTAGTAGCGTGATGATAAACACTTGTAAGCCTACCTCGATGAATAATCTATCAAATACAAGAATTATTTTTGAAAACTGACTGAAGGTTTCCAAGGTTAGCGCGCTTAAACAAACAAAAATTTCCTCTTTATTACATATATTAATATAGATAAATATTTCGTATTATTTTTTTATAGGTAAGGCTTAGTGTTATGTGTATAATCTCACCTGATCTTAAGTGACGATACTGCCGAAGTTGGTAGATGGTAGACACGCTATAGGGTAACTGGCTCTCAAGCGCAACTGTCGGAACACACCTATTGGTATTTGGCAGCAGATTTTCAACTTAAGGGTGGTAGCTAGCCAGGCGGGTATCAGAAAAAGCCCCACCATCATGCTACGGTTTCCTCATGATGTTTACCTTCACCGAAAGCTCAAGCTCATTTTACGTGGTTGGATTCGGAGTCACGTTCCTTGACGCAAAGTCGTACACACAACCACTGAGCTATCATCGCTTCAATTGTAATTAATTAATATACATTATATGGCTATGAAACAAATTCGTGATAACTAAGTATTATTTATACATAAGATTGTTCATAATTGGATTGTTTTACTTTTGTTTGCCTTCAAGTGTAGGGCGATGGTAATTGTTTCTACTCACGCATTTCTACTTTCTATGCACCACTCACTGGAATTGGGTTTGATGGGACTAATGACTTGCGTTGACGTACCTACCCAAATAATACTAAATCTGCCCGCGACTACGTACGCGTGAACTTACAAGGTGATTTTCCTAATAATCAGAAGAACACTCTTTATATCTTAATTAGCAATACATATATATAATAAAACGGAAAGTTTGATTGTTTGAACACGCTAATCTAAGGAACTACCAAACGGATATAAAATTATTTTTATTCGAAAGAACAATCGTTACGTAAGGCTTTCGATTATCTATCATCACGGTTCCATCAATAGAAACAAAACTATATTCAAAAATGTTACAGTAATGGAAAAAAAAATATATATTTAATAATTTGGCTAGTAAAGTTAGTGATGTTATAAATTATCGATAAATAGCGGTAGAGAAGAGTGGTGTAGAGTAGAGTGGGCAGTGGCACTTGAGAGCCAGTCCCTCATATAAAGGCCGGAAACGCATCTGCGATCCCTCTGGTGTTGTGGGTGTCCGCGGGTGGCGGTAATCACTTACCATCAGGCGACACGCTAGCTTGTTAGCCCCGTATTCAATAAAACTAAGAATATAAACTACACATATATACTTTTTACCGCTATATCAACAAGACAGTATTGGCCGATTTAGTCCATGCACAGTTTTATAATATCTCACCTGATCTTAAGTGACGGTACGGCCCAAGTTGGTTGACAAGCTAAACCTTTGGAGGAACTGGCTCTCAAGTGCAACTGCCTGAACATACATATTGGTATTTGACGGCAGATTTTCAACTTGAGGGCGGTAGCTAGCCAGGCGGGCATCAGAAAAAACCCTAGCACCATGCTATGGTGTCCTCACGATGTTTTCCCGAAAGCTCAAACTCATTGTAGGTTATAGGATTCGAACTCACGTCCCTTGACGCAAAGTCGTACACACTACAACTCAGCTATCATCACTTAACTTGCGGTCAAATACGTCACCGAAATACTTCTGTACGAACATTTATTCTCTAAGTATTTCTCGTAGCGTCGCGACGCGTGTAAATTGAATAGCACATTCAAAAACATGCCACGTCGCGTCGAACGTACATTCTTGAACAGCCGAGTACATCGCAAGCATCTTGCCAGTCGTACCCCGGCCGACGACCCCGTTTTACATACACACACACGGCTACGTGGGACGGGATCAAGATAAACCTGTGTAACACGCCCACTTGTTAATTGTCAGCTGTTTTGCTGGGGTGAAACATTTTAGCCAGCGATTCCGTAAGTGGAATAGTATTCACAGTGTAAATTCTAGAACTAGGCAGTTTTATGCACGTATTCTTATATGGGGGGTGTGGAAAAATATATTATCGAGGGAAGGAGAAATCCTTACTATCAACATGCTTCATAATATACGCTTTCAAGCCTAAACCCCTGAATCGATTATGATGGAATTTAGTATAGAGATAGATGGGAAACTGTAAACGGTGATAGACTACTCCTTCTCACGAAAACCTCATTGGAAGTGGTGGAAAAGGTGGAATACACTTTGTATGAATTTTTTTATGGCGTCATTTGAGTTTGAGGTGGTTAATATTAACGCGGGCGCACGTACAATCTAGTAATATTATAAATGTGACATTGAGTTTGTTTGTTTGTTGCGCTTACACGCCTAAACCGCGGAATCGATTATGATGAATTTTGGTATAGAGATAGATGAGGCCCTGGAAATGGTGATAGGCTACTTTTTCTCGGGAAAAACTTATGAGAAGTAGGGTAAAGAGAGGAATACCCTTTGTATGAAATATTTTATTGTGTCATCTGATTTATTTAAAGTTTAGTGAATAATTGCCCATTATTAGCGTGGCAGAGCTGCAGGTAAAAGCTAAGTGAAGATGTGATCTAAGATGGTAGAGACGCTAATCGTGCTGAAAGGATTGGCTCTCAATTGCAACTTCCGGAATACACCTACATGTATTTGGCGGCTGGTTGTCATCGGCTCATTGCTGGGATCCAAAGCTACAAGCTACTCACTGAACCATCATCGCTTTAACTTAAATTATTATGTAATTAAAGAAATGATAAATAATTAACGATTCCCTATACTATCCCTACTAATATTATAAATGTGAATGTAAGTTTGTTTGTTACGCTTTCACGCGAAAACTAATTAACCGATCATCAGGAAACTTTGTACACATATTCTTGGAGGTATTAGAAGTAACATAGAATAGTTTTTATTGAAATTTTTTTTTTTACGAAAGCTAATAGAAACTTATTTAATGGTTTCAATGCCAGCAAAACCGCGGGTAAACGCTAGTAATATTATAAAAGTTATTATATTAATCTATATTTTTCTGTACAATAATACAGCTGCTTATACTTCTTATCTGTGACCGGCCGTTTGAATACGTCAAAGGCAAATGTTTACTCCGATGTGACGGTTGAAAGCTCTATCGGTTGTTGTCTGCCGCAGCTATTTATCCTTTATAAGACTTTTTGAAAAGGGTCTAAAGCTTATTCGAAAGTTCAATGGCTTCAATAAATCATTTATTATCTAGTATTAAGCGATGATAGCTCAATAGTAGTGTGTACGACTTCGCGTCAAGGGACATGAGTTCGAATCCACCTACAATGAGCTTGAGCTTTCGGTGAAGGGAAACATCGTGAGGAAACCATAGCATGGTGGTCGGGCGTTTTGTAATCCCCGCCTGGCTAGCTACAACCTTAAAGTTGAAAGTTAAAGAAACCTTAAAGTTAAAGTAATATATGGTATCGTTATCATTTCGTACTTTTTGTAATGTTCATTTTTTTATAGTTAAGGTTTAGCGTTATGGCCATAATCTCATTTGATCTTAAGTGACGATACGATTACGTCTAAGTCGGTAATAACGCTAAATCTGTGGAGGAACTGGCTCTCAAGTGCAACTGCCGGAACACACCTATTGGTATTTGACGGCAGATTTTCAACTTGTAGGGTGGTAGCTAGCCAAACGGGCATCAGAAAAAACCCTACCACCATGCTATGGTTTCCTCACGATGTTTTCCTTCGCCGAAAGCTCAAGCTAATTGCAGGTGGTTGGATTCGAACTCATGTCCCTTAACGCAGTCTTGATTATCTCTCGAGTGAAACTATCCAAACAGGTAGGCTCTGAGAGAAATTTCTAGATATAATGCTATGCTCTCCTTCTGCTTTACTCTCACATATTGTCGTAAAATAGCAGTAAAATCTAATGATTTAATCCAGGTGAAAGAATACTCATAGAGAACCTCTATTCATTTGAAAAACATACAAGAACGACGGCGGAGTTTTTAGGTCTGTTATGGTAGCAAGGTAATCAAAACTCTTACAGTGGAATTTTTGGGTCTGTGATGGTAGCAGGGTAGTCAAAAATCTCTAGGTCTTTTTCAATCTGTACACAAGATCCATATTCCGTGAAGCAGTATACAAATACCAGATAGCTTTATTGATAGCCGACCTCCAGTAGAAGATAGCACCTCAAAAATATTGGTATCACAAGAACTGCATCATACACTCCATAAATAGTGATGACCACAAGATAACGATAATCCAACGCCATCCACCACTGTCATGTCGACTCACGTAATCCCTCCTTTATGTGTCGCTTGAAGGAGACGATATCGTAGATATACTTCCTATACACGAGCTGGGAGACTGGGTCACAACTGCATAAGCTAGAAATACTATATTTGAGAACGTTTTACTTATACTAGGTCCAGAATGAAATTTACCGTAATACTGTTGGAATTTCTAAGCATGGAAAGTTTTTTTTTTTTAATTCATAAACTGAAGTTATTTTAATTCATATTTTGTAATGCAGGTAAAATTTAACGAAGGACAGCTCTTTTTTCAATTATGGCATTTATCAATGTCTATGGTAAAGGGTTATTTCCCGGATTGTAGTTTTTTTATATTTTTTTTATATATTTTTTTTTTATAATTAAAGTTTAGCGTTATGGCCATAATCTCACCTGATCTTAAGTGACGATACGGCCCAAGTTGGTAGACACGCTAAACCTGTGGAGGAACTGGCTCTCAAGTGCTGCTGCCGGAACACACCTATTGGTATTTGGCGGCAGGTTCACAACTTGAGGGTGGTAGCTACCCAGGCGGGCATTAGAAAAAGCCCTACCACCATACAACGCCTTCTCAGGGCCTAAATTGATAAAGTATTTTGATTTTAATTGAACCAAGTGGCCTAAAATAGTTTCCAACGGAGCTACAAATTTGCCGGAACGTTGTCTGAACTTTGAAAATCAGAAAGATATTCCATGAATTCTACGAAGTTATTATTAACTAATTAGCAGTTTAAATTCATATTGTGTATGTAAATATGTAAAAATAAAATAGAGGTAAAATAATTTATGTATATTTTTAAACAAGCGGTCTTTGTGTTAAATCCTTTTACATATTAAACTAACTAGCCGTTTCCAACAAAAACATGTTCACTGAACTAACAGCAGCACGTCAGCGACTCCTATTTGCAGTGCCCATTGTGGCTTTGTCCACTTTATCCGCGCCCTGTGAATGCTCTAACAAAGCTTCTTGAATTTTAAACGACAGTCCTTTATACCGAGCAGCTGGTGAATAGCTCGCTTTACTAATGCATATAACGCACTTTACTCGTTTCACTAACTGATATAAAAAAGGAGCCGTGAATTTGTTTGCTTGTTACATTTTCACGCCTTAATTAGTCAAACGAACATAACGAAATTTTGTATCCTCGTACACGCAGAAGAGACACTGAAAATAGTCGTTAATTATAAAATCATCTTGGACACTATTTGTTCTTTCTGAAGGTCTGCTTTCGGCAACTTAATGACGTTTTCCAGGATTGCAAAATGCCGCAATGTTAGAAGACCCGTCTTTTCAACTACAATTAATTTAACTGTGTCCTGCCCACAATGACGCATGTTCTCGAAACATGAACACTCACAAATGAAACTGTGCACGGAGTGTGGGTTGCATAGCGAGCCATGGAACGTCTTGTATTAGACATTACCTTGAGTGATAGAGTGAAAACTACGGATATCCGGAAAAACTCTAGGTTTTCGTATTGCTCAACTCAAATGGCATTGGGCAGGCCACTTGGCCAGATGTGGTGATGGTAGGGGGAGTAGATTACTGACAGAGTGATGTTACAGAGAAAGCAAGCGATAATAGCTCAGTGGTAGTATACGACTTTGCGTCAAACGACGTGATTTCGAATCCGACCACCTACAATGAGCTTGAGTATTCGGCGAAGGAAAACATCGTGAGGAAACCGTAGCATGGTGGTAGGGCTTTGCTGATGTCCACCTGACTAGCTACCACCCTATATTTGACAATCTGCCGCCATATACCAATAGGTGTGTCCCGACTGTTGCGTTTGAGAGATAGACAGAGACAGAAATGTTTAACGTGTCTACCATCTTGAGCCGTATTGTCACTTAAGATCAGGTGAGATTATGGCCATAACGCTAAGCCTTAAGAATAAAAAAAGCGATGTATCGGTAGACCAATGGCGAAATGGGTCAACGGTATGATTAATATTCAGGGTAAAACATGGGTAAGTTTGGCACAGACCAAAAATTAATGTTGTAAAATGAAAGAGGCTTATGCCTTGCAGTGGGTTGAAAAAAACGGGATTGATAAACGTAAACAGAGGTACAGAAAGGGTATAAAGTTCCTCTCATTCAGTCAAAACTATTATTTCTGAGGGTTAAATAAAATAACTTTCAGATATTCAAAATCTATACTGTAAGGACCACCATGGCCCTGAATACGATTCGACCTTTAACGTGATACAATAAACACTGTTCAGTAATGTAGGATGGCTAGAGTCCAGTCATACATCGTGAGCTAAGTTCGGTACAACCCTTAGACTATGAAGGTAGTTTGGCGTTCTCAATCCAGGTTGTAGCTGAGTAGAAAACTTACTTAGCGTAGAATCGTATTCGGGATTATCAGCACCGCGGTTTCTTTTTTTAATAGTATAGGGGGCAAACGGGCAGGAAGTTCACCTGATGGAAAATGATCACCGTCGTCCATGAACACCTGCAACACCGGAGGGCTTGCAAGTGCGTTGCCGGCCTTTAAGGAAAGAATACGCTCTCTTCTTGAAGGTTCCCAAGTCGTAACGGTTCGGAAAGACCGCCGGCGACAGCTGCGTCCACGGAGTGGCTGTGCGAGGTAGGAAGTGCCTTACAAATCGCGCGCTGGACATCGAGGTGGTGTGGGTGAAATTTTTTATCCGCAACAACAGCCCAGCGAGAATCGGACAGTTCATGGCTCCCTTGCACTCACTTCCTCTGGCTGACTGCCTTAGTGCTCACTCCCAAAGTCCGTAAGACTGGCAGCGTTTGTACGATCGAAAAAATAAAGTGTATTAACATGAGTGAAGCTACGGGATAAAATGATATTAATAAGGTTATTTTTATAGATGTCTGTACGTGTTTATTCTAACAAATTTATCGCCGTAACGTATGCGATGAACATATAAATAACCTCAAATGTCCAAAACAAGGGGTGTTAGGCGAACTTCGGTATTAAATTAGAAATAAATTTAGTTTACAGCTTCGTTTGGAATGTTTTGGTTTATACAAAACAAACGAGCACAGTATTTACGTAAACCTATACAAATACAACTGTTAACAAATTGTTACATTTGTATTTTTTAACAATAATTAATTAGAAGCGATGTTAGCTCAGTTGGTAGTGTATACGGAGGACGCGTCAAGGAAGTTCAGTTATAATCCACCTAGAATATGCTTGACCTTTCGTTGATGGAGCCCTCGTGCTGAAACCATAGCGTGGTGGTAAAGGTTTTTCTAATGCCCGTCTAGCTAGCAAACACCCTTAAGTTGAAATCTGCCGCCATATACCTATAGGTGTTTTCCGGCAGTTGCACTTGGAATCTAAGCCCTCCTCTTAGCTTTGACTTAGGCTAGCTTAGGTTTAGCGTGTTCGCCATCTTGGGCCACATCGTCACTTTACATCACGTGAGATTGCAGCCATAACGCTAAATCTGAAAGCAGTAATAAAAATAATCAGGGTTTAATGTGTTTACCAAATAAATTCGAAAAATGATGCGTAATAAACCAAGGATTTGCAAATAGATAAATGGATAATGACAGATGACAACTACCTTGCAATTGCTGATAGGGGCTGAGCGTTGATGATTGATATTCGCGCCGGATTGTGGTGTCCCGTTCTACACTATAGTTTTCACTTCACTATAATATCCCCAAAAACATTGAGCTGGAGCCGGTTTACTATATTATTTTTTTATTTAACACTTTATATATGATCCAATTGTGGACTTAATCCCATAGGCATTCTCTAACAGTCAACCTTAATGTGGTGCAGAGTTAAAAGACGGTAGGTGTAAAGCAAACAACAAATGAAAGACAAAACCATCTACTAGAATAACTAAGACTAACTATGAATCATATATAAACGTATATACTATGTATATATAAGGAAATACCATAAATAATATACTATTTAATTACGTAAATATAATAAATACAAGTAAATAATTATGTCACATACTCGTGAATGAAATTGAAAGAGCTTACTGAAGTAATTCAGTCAAAAAAGTCTTATATAAGTGACGTAGTTAGGCTTTGAAGGTCAAACGATTAGTCGACATCCTGGTATCTGGAAGATTGTTTCAATTTTCACAACGTCCGTGTTAGCGTTGAACTTGTACTGTCATTCTGTCATAGGTCATACGCAAAAACCACAGACTATGTGACGATTGCGCGGACTCATTCACGCCATACATTCTGGCATAATCAATTCAGTTTGAATTTTAACCTATCTGTCTGTCCTTCTGTGGGCATGTCTTAACCATCACAAAGTATTTTAATTACCACGGTAAACAATATTCTAGATTTACACATCGGATACTTTCTATACCCTAAAACGCTAAAGTTTTTTTTTTTTTTTTTTTGTCCACATCAGTTGCTCTGTTCGGTTCTTGATAATTGCATTAAAGATTTGATGTCACTTTATTTCTATACCTATTTTGTCGCTTATATTATTTTCAATGGCTATCTGTATCGGTTAATTGTTTCATTTAAAATCCGATATTCATTACCGGGTCCTAAAATTTCTACGAAACTTGATGTACGCTTAGACGATAAAAATCGCACACGACGATTATAAAATTATAAACGTTGATACATTCAAGTTAACTTTGACATTTCCGGTAAACTATCCAAGTAAACATCTTAATTGGATTATATTTTGCTAAACGTAAAACGAGGAAATCGAAAGATCGCATCGTTATTCCTAGCAATTATTTTATATATACCAGAAACTAAGAAGCAAGTTTCGACAAGGGAATAAAGTTATTAGTTAAATATAATTAACAAAAACCATCAATAAAGCTATGAACTTACCCACAAGTTATGTAACTTAATATGCAAAACTCTCTGCTGAGAGGGAATTCGGCTCCCAACTGCGTCCTAAGTATTTATAGGTGCTTGTAAACAGACTTCAAACTTAACCCTTATGTTATCCCCGTAATTTGATATACAAATTTCAAACAAGACTACAGAAGCGATGATAGCGCAGTGGTAGTGTGTACGACTTTGCGTCAAGGGACGTGAGTTCGAATCTAACCACCTACAGTGAGCTTGAGTTTTCGGTGAATGAAAACATCGTGAAGAAACCATAGCATGATGGTAGGGCTTTTTCTAATGCCCGCCTGGGTAGCTACCACCCTCAAGTTGTAAACCTGCCGTCAAATACCAATAGGTGTGTTCCGGCTGTCGCACTAGAGAGCCAGTTCCTCCACAGGTTTAGTGTGTCTACCAATTTAGGCCGTATCGTCACTTAAGATCAGGTGAGATTATGGCCGTAACGGTAAACCTTAAGTATAAAAGAAAAGTATTCGTAACTTTATTCATCGTATAAAATATTTACCAAACGAGAACTCGCATTAAAAGTAACGAAAGAGTAGAATGAAGCAATTACAAGACTCATTTCGCTATAAAATATTTAACAAGACGTCCGCTCTCTACGACAGCTCAGCACGCAATCCCGCAAAGTACTCGCTAATTTATGTTCTCGGCACGTTGCGGCTATTAAAATGCTTATCTACCCGCAGTTTGCAATTCATGTGGATGCAACTATACCGAAAAAGTAGATCAGAGAGCTTTTACACAGATAAGTTTTTTTATTAATGGTTTATAGGTTTAGGAGCTATCCTACTGTCTACTTTATACTATATGGATATCTGATTATCTACTGACAATGCTTGTTATTGCCTACACCGAATCATTCACTTAATCGAAATTTCAATCCATTTAATATGAATGTTAAAACGATTACAGCGATGTAAGGACAGATCGTCAAAGGCGTAAGTTCAAATCCACGCAATGAGCTTAAGGTTTCCGTGAAGGAAACATCCTTATAAAATCATGGCATGTTGTTTGGGAATTTTCCATTGCCCGCCTCACTAGCTATTACCCTCAAGTTGAAAACTCTGCCGCCAATTATCTATACGTGTGTTCTAGAAGTTGCACTTGTATGCCCGTCCCACAGCTAGGCTTAACGTTTCCACCATTTTGAATCGCATCGTTACTTAACATCAAGCGAGATTAAGTTATACTAAGAAAACTATGTTATAACCCAGAGTTTTAATCCAATGCCTCACGATATGATTGGAAACTTAAGACAACATAGCACACGTTAGAGAATCTAATTAAAATTGTTTATTTAAATGAACCAAATAAACATAATAATAAATATAAACCAAATAAACAAACAAACAACTGTTAAAATCATTTATTATCTTCTGAAACAGCGTTGCCAGCAAAAAGTTTCACTGCGAACTCTCAAGCCACATGTAATTTACAGAGAAAGAATTAATGTATGTTTTGCATTTGCTCGTGAATACGCCTTTATCTAGTAAATCAACCTTATTGATATTTTTTTTTATTAGTTAAGGTTTAGCGTTATGGCCATAATCTCACCTGATCTTAAGTGACGATACGGCCCAAGATGGTAGACACGCTAAACCTGTGTTGGAACTGGCTCACAAGTGCGACTGCCGGAACACACCTACTGGTATTTGGCGGCAGATTTACAACTTGAGGGTGGTAGCTAGCCAGTCGGGCATCAGAAAAAGCCCTACCACCATGCTATGGTTTCCTCACGATGTTTTCCTTCACAGAAAGCTCAAGCTCATTTAAGGTGGTTGGATTCGAACCCACTTGACGCAAAGTCGTACACACTACCACTGAGCTATCATCGCTTCAATATCGGTAGAAATATATTAGCAGGAGTTAGAGAAGCAGAATAAATATATATACAGTTTTCTGTGGACTTGTAACGGTGCTTGTCCATATCTTATTCCACCAAGCTTCACCAGTGAGCGTTATACAGTTTTCAATAGTTTAGCAGCCTGATGTATACATAGGTGTAATCACAAAGAAACTTTTATCAGAAGTTCAGCGTTCGGGCGACGTTGCGTTCGAATCTGTCGTCAAGCGGTTACGCGAATGCGTACCGTTCTTAGGTCCGGGCGAGTATATATGAATATAAATAATGGATTTAGGGTATATGTAAAAAATTCAATAATAAATAAATAATACTGAGTTTTTCTGTTACGCTTCCACGCCTAAACCGCTGAATCAGTTACGATTAATTTTAGTTTAAGGATAGATAGAAGCATGGTGATGGTGATAGGCTACTTTACTAGTCACACTTATCAGAAGTGGGATCAAGATCAAATCATCCGATTTGTTTGAAAAAATCTATATTACCGCGTGCAAAGCCGCAGGTAAAAACTAGTAGCGTATAATTATAGTATCTTCATCTTTAATCGGGATGTTAATAACCTATTTTTATAGTTTATAGATTTATGCTTATGGCTACAAACTTACCTGATGTTAAGTGACGATAGACACGCTAAACCTAGCGGGAAGACTGGCTTACAAGTGTCACTGCTGGAACACACCTGTAGGTGTTTGGCGGAAGGTTTTCAAGTGGAGAGTGGAAGCAGGCTAGGCGGCCATTAGATAAACAGCGCACCACCATGCTACAGAATTGTAAACAGTAGTCATTTTTAAAAAGAAAACACGTACATAAATCTTTAAATACATTTCTTTTAGTATCGATAAGCTATAAATTCTTAATACAGTCTAAACTCCTTTTAAGAATTTGGCTATCATTTGGAAAAATAATTATAGCAGACATTTCTATTCCACAACACGAAAGGGTGAATTAGGACTGGGGGAAAAGAAAAGCCACAATTTTATGGAAAATGAACTGTTTTCTACACTGATTATATAATGTAGGAGTATTAACAGATTCTAGCTAGTACCGACCAGACACAGAACAATAATTTGCGGGGCTCACAAGTAATTTTCCTAGGCCGGATTCGAACTCACTGCACTCAGCGCGGGGGCAGCTGCGAGGCAATCGCTTAAATTGCTAGGCCGTATAACCGTGCGGTGATACATGAAAAATTGTGATAACAACAGTCACACTTAGTTATAACAATAACAAATCTATAAACTACAAAACGATGACCTAAAAACGTTAAAAATGTTCCTGTTTATAATAAACCTACCAACAAATTTTGTCGACTTGTATTGCCCCATAATAAGACGCTTAGAGTATTACTACCTCTTAAAATATATACGTTTTTATATTGGCTAATTCGAATCTATTAAGTCCATTGAGATGGAAGGTAAGGATTTCAATTCTATCGAATAATGAAAATTGAATTCGGATTGTTTGTCGTCTCATTTCTCTGATATCAGAGATGGCTCAATTCTGTACATTTGATTGCTTCTTTACGACTCTGAAAAAATAAATGGAACGTTTTATACAATCTTTATACAAAAATCCTTCATGATACCGATTTATAAAATAATAATTTTTATTTTCAATTAGTTAGCCAGACTGGAGATTTTCTTTCCTTCCTATCGAAAGTTCACTGTAGCAGTGTCTATCCTGCTTTTATTTGAACACTTTGATTAAAAAAATAAAGACTATAAAGAACTACACATATCGGCGCAAATATTATTAGAGATGAATTTTGGGAGGGTAGTTTATAACACCAATTACTATAAAGGCTAAGAGTTCCAGCACGGTTTTTTTTATATAGTTAAGATTTAGTATAAAGGCCATAATCTCTCATTATATTAAGTGACGATACGGCCCATGTTGGTAGACACGCTAAACATTTCTGTCACTATCTATCTCTCAAGCGCAACTGTCACAACACACCTATTGGTATTTGGCTACAGATTTTCAACTTAAGGCTGGTAGCTAGCCAAACGCACATCAGAAAACGCCCTACCACCATGCTATGGTTTTCTCACAATGTTTTCCTTCACCGAAAGCACAAGCTAATTGTAGCTGGTTGGATTCGAACTCACGTCCCTTGGCGCTAAGTCGTACAAACTACCACTGAGCCATCATCGCTTCAAATTGCGCAATATGTACTAGATATATCTAGTGGATAAATCTGCACAAGAATATTACCTTGCCGACTATTTTCTTCCGTCTGCATCATGGTGACTGCTCTGAGGAGCTATTCAATTTTATTTTTTATATAAGCTCCCGAACTACAGTATTGCGGTTTACTCCAGGTCTACCTTAACTAAATAAATTCTCAATGTCTCGTAAAGACAAGACATTTGGCAAAGGTCGTAAAGTGGAGTTGTGGGACCATCTTTCGATGAATGTATTACCTCTTACGATATTGGTTCCTTCATGCATAATAAGCAAAGATATTGAAATTAGACGAGATATTAAAATAATAAATTTAACTACCCAAAGGGCGAAACCACAGAGATATCTTTTTGGTTAAATAAAAGATTATATATGACAAGACAAGAAAACTCAATTTCACGCATCACATTTTTCGCTTGTGCCTGACAGGGATCGTTAAGGTCTCGGGATGGCCAGTTTGAGTAATTTGAATATTTTTCACGAAGCACCTTTTCGTCCATTTAAATTCGACTGTATTTAACTTTATCCGTGGGTGTTTTTGGCATCATCTCAATCACTGCCATTTTATTTTAATTCATAAATTTAGGCTGTTTGCTGCTATGCTATGTGGTTTTGGTGATATTACGTATCTTAGTTTAGCTATTACGCATAAAGTGAATTAATTGTAGATATGATTTGTTAGTTGTCTTATATAAAATGTTAAGTTAGATAATTTGAACAAAAGGGTTACCTTGTTAAAGACTTGTTGGTCAACTTGTTTAAAGATGTTTGGAAAATATTCTACCATTCTGCTCAATATTAGGATAATAATGTGCAATCGGTACCCATTATAAGATCGCTTTTATTATACTTTTATAGGTGTAACGTTACGGCAGCAATCCCACCTAATGTTAAGTAATTATGTGGTCCAAGATAGTAGACACAGGAAGGCTAGTGCAGGAACTGGCTCTCAAGTGCAACTATCGGAACACACCTATAAGTATTTGGTGGCAAATTGTCAACTTGAGGTTGAGCTAACCTAATGGGCAGTAATAAAAGCCCTACCACCATGTTCTGTATTCAATTACGATATTTTCTTAACGAAAGCTTAGGTTCATTGCGGGGCTTCAAACTCACATCCATCGAACGGTCTGTACATATTGCCAACTGAGCTATCATCGCTTCAAAAGTTCCTTAATTTGATGTACATAATTATGTCTTATACGACATAGATCTTGTTGAATGCTTTTTTAACGTCGCATTTCTTATACCTATTACTAAATCCAAATTTATTCTAACCGAAATTTATGTAGTCGAATGTTCAATTGCGAAAAGTCAAGGAACATATTTCCCAAGTATCCTTGACATGCGGAAGGCGTTCGACACGGTTTGAAAAAGGTTGTCCTCTATAAACTATTGAAGTCAATGGTCTCAAACGAAGCCACCAGGGCTTTGTTCCCGTTTTTCTTAAGTGGTGATGCCAAGCGAGAATACAGTAAATCTGAAGAAATCATTATTTACGGCACCAGATGTAATGTCTCAAGGAAATATAAATTGCTTTACCTTTCTTTAAAACGTTAATTTGATCCTTAAAAATGCTTCAATATAGATAAGAGAATCTCTGGTAGATAAGTTTATTTTTTTTTTTTATTTATAGGTTTAACGTTATGGCCATTGTCTCACTTGATATTAAGCGATAATATGATGATGGGGTCCAAAATGTTGGACACACTTAATCTAGTGGAAGGCCTGGCTCTCAAGTGCAACTGCCGGAATACACCTACATGTATTTGTCTATAGACTTTCAATTTGAGGGCGGTAGCTAGCCAGGCGGGCATTAGAAAAAACCTTACCAGCGTTCTATAGTTTCATCACCGAAAGTTTAAACTAATTGCTGGTGGATTCGAACTAACAAACATTGACGCCGCGTCCGTACACACTACCAACTGAACAATCATCGCTTCATCGTTTTACATTACGTTGGAATATATATCAAAATGAACAGACTTTAAGGTCTTATAATGAATAAACCCGGGCAAAGGATTGCATATTTCGCAATATCAATATTGTGAATACAAAAAAAAAAATACGCGCATTTCATGCGAAAAATTATTATTTTGAACAAATAATTCCAAACAATTCACCGTCCCCGCAACCCGAGGACATAGATGTAATACCGGAAACTCAATAGCTTGAACAAAGTTCCGTGATATTAAATAAATTGGATGCCGGGAAAAGTGAACATTATAAACAATGAAAACAATATGTCATATAAATCTATATTTAATATTATAAAGTGGTAAAGTTTTTTTTTTGTTTGTTTTGAACGTGCTTATCTTGAGAAATGTAAATAGGAATACTTTATGCTTTTTAAAATCCCATCACCAACTATAGAAGTAAAGCTACAGTTAAAAAGTTAAACGGTCAACATTGTTAAGTTATTTTCTTAGTTCCGCACGAAGTCGCTGACACTTCTATTACATTATTGAACCGCCCACTTCGAAAACCTAATAACACGTCTAATTAGCTTGTATATGGTCCAATGCGATTATTATCGTGTTCCAATTTGTTAAGGTATTTGATGTGCCCCACCTCTTCACATAAGTTACGAACTGTTTACCCGTTCAAGTATATTTTAATATCTATTTCATACTTATTTATTATTTTTATTAATATTACTTTGGTACTTGTAGATTTTTTATATTAATATCGTATCTCTGCAATTCTGATAATTGATTTCTTCATGAGGATAAAACTCGATTTTACTTTATTCCATCGGTTTCATATCATTTTCAAAATGAAGATATATTACTAGCTGACCCAACAAACGTTTTTCTTTCTTATATATCTCCCGCCTAGCTAGCTACTACCCTTAATTGAAAATCTGCCGCCAAATACCAATAGGTGTGTTCCAACAATTATATTTGAGAGTCTATTCCGCCTCAGGTTTAACGTGACTACCACCTTGGGCCGTGTCGTCACTTATGATTAGGTGGGATTATGGCCATAACGCTAAATCTTAAGTATAAAAAATCTAGTGAATACTTTTGTTGTATTAAAAATTGAGAGGATGAGGATAGGACGGTGAAAATTTAGGGTTGTTTGTATTTTTTATTGCCACATCATAAAACAATTTAAAAAGAGAGTAGAAAAAACATATATAGGGTTGACCACCCTTATCACTTAGGGGTATGAAAAATAGATTTTGACCGATTCTCATACCTACCGAATGTACGTATAAAATTTCATATGACAACTAACATTGTGAAACGATAATCTTATATACAGGATTTTCATCAATGTGTCTCCTTGAATGCGTATCTTTCTGTGGGGTTGGCTTTTAGTTTCAATTGAAATCCAGTCATTCCAGGCTTAACGTGTATATCATCTTGAGTCACATCGTCATTAAACATCAGATAAGATTATGGCCATAACACTAAACATGCACAATGCAAGGTAGTTGTCATCTAATTTTCATTATCCATTTTACTTTTCTACAAATCCTTTTACACACACCAACCTTTAAGATCGAATTTTACAATCACGTGCGGTTGACGGGAAAATCACGAACGAAGTCATGGGCATCAGCTAGTCATGAAGAATCATTCAAAACGAGTCAGTAGTACTTGAGTTGGAGCAAACTTAAAGACAGACAGACCGAGAGATAAACCTTGGTTTTTACTAATATTATAAATGCGAAAATGGGTTTGTTTGTTTATTTCGCTTTCACGCCTAAAACGCTGAATCGGTTATATTAATTTTTGGTTTTTGAGAAGCGATGATAGCTCAGTCGTAGTGTGCACGACTTCGCGTCAAGGGGCGTGAGTTCGAATCCAACCACCTACAATAAGCTTGAGCTTTCAGTGAAGGAAAACATTTTAAGGAAACCATAGCATGGTGGTAGGGCTTTTTCTGATGACCGTCTGGCTAGCTACCACCCTCAAGTTGAAAATCTGCCGCCAAATACCAATAGGTGTGTTCCGGCTGTTGTACTTGAGAGCCAGTTCCTACACACGTTTAGCGTGTCTACCAACTTGGGCCGTGTCATCACTTAAGATCAGGTGGAATTATGGCCATAATGATAAACCTAAACATAAAAAAAGATGGTAACTTGAAGACAGTGGTAGAATATATTTTCTCGGGAAAAACTTAGATTATTTAGGAAATTAGAAGTGGAGTAAAGAGAGGGAAAAACTATGTATGAAACTTTTTATTCCGTCATCCGCTTTGCTTAACAAAATTAATATTAACACGAGCGAAGCCGCACGTAACAACTAGTATTTAATAAAGGTAAAAAACACGCACTATTTGTATCAACACGAAGGTATTTCAATATAAAATCCTCGATTTAAAGAAAACGATACAAAATCTAAGACGACGTGTTCAAAAACGGACCCCTTTCACTGTTACATTGAATTCCGAACGTCGTTCTTAAAGGTAATATTACTTGGCAACCGACCGTAATATTTCTTTCGAGTGTCGCTTTGATTTTATCCATACGAGTACACAGAATTCCTCAGATTAGTGTCTGTGGCAATATTTTATTTACTGACTAACTGTGTTCGCGACTCCTTCAATTATTATCACAAGATTAATGTTATAAAAGGGTAACGTTTGTTTGTTTGTTTGAATGCGCGAATCCTACGAACTAGCAGTTGGATTTCAAAAAAAACTTTTTATTTTCCATAGAGCAAGCAATAAATGAGAGAGGTCTTGGGTTATTTTACATCACGCTACCACCGCTAGGCATAAAATTGTATTGAAAAATGTAACAAGAACGGGAGAAAACGATTAAAGAATTTTTATTTCCACGCGAACAGGCACATTTAATAAAATAAAGCAAAAAAAATACTGCCCTTTTTTTTTGTCATATTAAAAAAAACTATTTTTTTATAGTTAAGGCTTAGCGTTATGGCCATAATGTCACCCGATCTTAAGTGATGATACGACCCAAGTTGGTAGACACGCTACACCTGTGGAGGAACTGGCTGTCAAGTGCAACTGCCGGAAGACACCTATTGGTATTTGGCGGCAGATTTTCAACTTGAGGGTGGTAGCTAGCCAGGTGGGCATCAGAAAAAGCCTTACCACCATGCTATGGTTTCCTCACGTGTTTTCCTTCACCGAAAGCTCAAGCTCACTGTAGGTGGTTGGATTCAAACTCACGTCCCTTGACGCAAAGTCGTACACACTACCACTGAGCTATCATCGCTTTAAAAGAACGGAGTTACGAGCACTGTGAGCCGATATCAGTATTTACTCATATCATTATATGTAACATTAACATGGAGTGCAAAGTGTACATTACGGGTGACGAAACATACATCACAAGAACTATAATAGAAAGTCTCTATGATGAGATTAATATCAGTGACATTTTTATACAGTTATAAAGTTTAGCGTTATTGCCACAATCCCTTATGATGTATGGGACGACATGCCCCAATATGGTGAACACGCTAAGCATAGTGTAGGGACTGGCTCTCAGATGCAACTGCCGGAGCACACCTAAAGATTTTTGGTAGTATATATACAATAAGACAGTGCTAGAGCAAGATGGGAATTAGAAACAGCTCTACCGCCTTGCAATATTCCTAAATATATTTTACATACATATATTTTGAATTCTATACAAATAAAAATGTACATCCAAGTTTATGGTTTTTTTTTATAAGAGACCTACACTGTTAGTCAGAAAGGCTTTCATAGCTTCACTGGACTTAGAGGACGCGCGCGGAGGGCGCTCAAGCCTGAGGAGTTTATGGTCTTTATATATATGTAGATTTATAGCTATTATAGCGATTAATTAAAAATACCTACGCATTTGGTACCATCTACCACCAAATTCTAAATTTGACCTTCTAATGACAAGAAAATTCGTGGTAAACTAACCATAATTAGGTAGGTTTTACTCACGAACACCATATTTGAGCTGACACAATAGTTAAATTTATTATAAAGTGTTTAGATATAATAATATCTACCACAAAAATCACTACTAATACTATATAAAGCTAATAAAATATCTACTACAAATGTGTTAACAGTCGGGTATTCTACAAAAATACCCAGTTCTTACACGTCTCATACTGTAAAGCGGGTGAGGTAAGGCTTTATTCACAACACGTCAAGATCAAGCAATTATTTACTCTCAAACTACTCCTAACAACTGTTTAAATTATTTTAAGTGGACATCCGCATTTTTTTAAACTTGGTGGGCACGATAACATGAACTAAATACCTATTTCATAATATCAATAGCCTAGTACCCGTGATGTAAGATTAAAATAGTTTTTCGCACGTCTCATTTGTAAACTTATTACATTTTACATTTACTAGTTCTTGGTATTGTATTTTTTTGTTCTCAAGGAAAAGGCAAAGATCCGGAAAACATACAGCCGAGTCGAACGTTATTTCATAATGAAGAGGTTGACGCTTCAACATGATAGAGATTCTGTAGGTAAAACTATCTACGGAGTTTTAGTGGCAAGCAATAAATCATGCTCGCTTAAAAATATAGAATAATTAATATAATTATATTTTATCATTACAATAAACCAATGGTATAAAAATGAAATGAATAATATGAATAAACTCTTCTATTATAATTACGAGCTAAGCATTTGTTTACGATCCACACACGCATTTTTAACACGATAATAAAGTACAAATGTCGGAACACGTCTTGATATTAGAATATAGCTACAATACCACGTTATGATTTCACCACGACGCTCTCCTTCACCGTACTGTCAGGCTCACTGGGGAATTCAAACTCATTTAGACTCAAAAATTATCTGAGCACTTTACCACTGAGCCTTCTCGCTTTAAATAACTTCACCACCAACGAAAGTATTCCACTGTCAAATTAACTTAATAACACTTGTTTTATAACAAACAGAACTTGACAAAACTGTCGTAGTTTCATTATTACGAAGTATTGTTAGTTAGCGGTAAACACAGTTATTTCAAATTGAAATGATTTTTCCCTTAAAGAAATGTTTATTAAAATTAAAAATAATTAAAAAATTACAATACTGTTTCCATCCTAAAGCCTGTAAGCATCGGCATGGTGGTAGAGCTTTTTCTAAAGTCCGCCTGGTTAGCTACCCACTCTAAAGATAAAAATCTGCCGTCAAATACGATTAGGTGTGTTCCGGCAGTGGCACTTGAGAGCCAGTCCCTCCTACAAAGGCCGGCAACTCACCTGCGATTCCTCTGGTGTTGTGGGTGTCCACGGGCGGTGGTAATCACTTACCGTCAGGTGACACGCTTGCTCGTTTGGTTCATATTTCATGAAAAAACCTATTTATTTGTCACAAAAAAAAAGTTGAAAATGTAGAAAGAAAGACACTAAACTGCCCATACATTAAACTTACGTGTTTGACGCTTTTTAAAATATATTTTATTCATGTTTATTATAATCAATAACTTACCAAGTATTATTGATTCTGATTCCATTATGATCCTCTATTGCAGTGAAAATGGACAAAAAGACGTCAAAATTTATTCCGTCAATTTTGATAAGGTCAAAATCCGTTTTTCCAATTATAATTTTTTATAACTTTCCTACATATTTATGGATTTGTTTATATAATTAGTGTAATATTGTACCATCCACTATAACTATTTAATTTGTTTTAATATATACATCTTATGAACTCCGAAACGGCTGGAACGATATTAATGAAATCTTCAAGAAACCTTCAGATTGCATCGCGGTTTAACCTGTGAACTTTGGTAGCTTTCTATTCTACTAAAGACTAGAGAAATAAATTGTAATTCAATGCGAACGAAGTCTTGAACAGTACAAAATTCTAACTGGATCAGTCCTGAGGAGTGCTCTGAGGAACTATTTGATATTGAGCCCTCATCACCATCCCGGCCGCTGAATTTAACCATCAGACGTCGCGCCAAAACAAAAAATTTCACCCACACCACCTCGATGTCCAGCGTTCCACAACAGCGCGATTTGTAAGGCACTTCCTACGTCGCACAGCCACTCTGAGGAACCAGCTGTCTCCGGCGGTCTTTCCGAACCGTTACGACTTGGGAACCCTCAAGAAGAGAGCGTATTCTTTCGTTAAAGGCCGGCAACGCACTTGCAAGCCCTCTGGTGTTGCAGGTGTTCATGGGCGGCGGTGATCACTTTCCATCAGGTGAGCCTCCTGCCCGTTAGCCCCCTATTCCATAAAAAAATTCAAGGTCGAACTTGTTTCTGTTGGACGGCTACTTATCCGCATACCCTAAAGCCTTACCGTATTGTGATAACAGTTACGTTCTGTAGAAAGTACTTGTCGAGCGTATTTGATCTACTGAATCGGTTACCCAGCACGGTTTCCCTCCAAGGCTTTGATAAGGGGCTCTTTGAAAAGGGTTTCTTTTATTCTTTAGGGTTTAACGTTGTGGCCATAATCTCACCTGATCTTAAGTGACGATACGACCCAAGTTGGTAGACACGCTAAACCTGTGAAGGAACTGGCTCTCAAGTGCAGCTGCCGGAACACACCTATTGGTATTTGGCGGCAGGTTTACAACTTGAGGGTGGTAGCTAGCCAGACGGGCATTAGAAAAAGCCCTACCACCATGCTATGGTTTCCTCACGATGTTTTCCTTCACCGGAAGCTCGAGCTCATTGTAGGTGCTTGGATTCAAGCTCACGTCCCTTGACGCGAAGTCTTACACACTACCACTGAGCTATCATGGCTTCAGTTTGAAATATGACTTTGAAGGTCGGCAAAATGGCTGTAATACCACTGGTATTTCAGCTGTCCATAGAGAACGATACTCATTTACTATCAGTTGCGCCTTTATGCTGCCCATTACAGTAAAAACAATTCTATATACATAATACTTTACTTAACTATTTATTTACTTATACCCCTGCACACAATGTTTATCGTATATTCGTAAGAGATGCCTAATTAATTTTACCATAATTTATCTTTGTTGTGAATATTGTTATTCAGAATTTTTACTGCGATTGGTGGAACAAGTTTTTAACGCACCGCCAACTGGATTCGGGTTCCAGTTGAATATCAGCGCTGAGTGTTTCGGACACTTCAGCATATGCTGAGCTCGACGCCCTATGAATCATTAGATATACACAATTATTATTTATGTGTGTATTGTCTTTTCTTTTTTATTTTCTTTTAATGTTTTTATTTATAGTTTCTTTTATTGCTTGTATGTCTTTTATTAGTATTAAAAGATTTCTTTATTCTATATATATACTTTTATTTGTCTAACTGTTTTCTTGTACGCGCATACATACTCTGAAACGACTATATAGATTTTGATGACATTTGATTCTGTGGTAGCTAAATAATATGGATTACTTTTTCCCGTAAAACTAAAGGATACAGGTGAATTTACACTCCAACACCTCCGTATTCCGTATCACGAACAAGATTTTTATGCTATTCCTAAATGTATAGGCAGACCATTGTCATATTATTTGTCAGCGTGTAGGACTAAACGTCTATCAAGACAGTTAGTATCTAAATATTTCCACTGACAACTTCATTAACACCCACAACTGTGTTCTGATGCGCGATAAACTTTATACAAAAACTTCCAAAATGGCCGATAACCAACGACATTCAGAAGAATTACACGCGTAGTTCAACCTGCCAAATGTACATTTCAATATCTAGACATATCGAGATAGGTGTCCGTAAATAAGAATGATCATTTCCATAAAGGAGATCCCTTCGAACGGCCGGATCGAACCGCCGATATCGAGGTTTTATCGGCGCGGTTAATTCGAGGCACTTTTGATTCTGATAAATATACTCTAAACGGAAAATAAATGAGATTTCACGCGATTTTCAATGCCTTGTCGTATTTTTTTAATATTCCTGCATAAACCTACGTTATTTGGTTATTGGTTATTGGTTATCTATGTTATCCCTCCTAATTATGCGCGAAAGTTTGTTTGTTTGTTTGTTACGGTTTTATGTCTAACCCGCTTACTCGATTTCGATAAATTTGGGTATAGAGATATATAGGACTTCTTCTCGCAAATAACTTATAGTAAGTGGGGTAAATAAGATAATAAACTTTGTATGAAACTGTTTATTGCGTCATTCGATTTGCTTCCAACTTTAGAGAATTGAACTAGGTGAAAAAAACATCGTAACGAAACCTTAGCATGATCGTAAGCCTTTCCCTAAAGCCCGTCTGACTCTCTCTAGCTGAAGATCTACCGCCAAATACCTATAGATATGTTCTGGCCATTGCACTTGGCAGAAAGTATCCACAATCTCAAGCTACATTGCTATACAATGTAAATTCGTTCCAGACTAAAAAAGTTAATGCTAAACAAGCGAAAGATAAAACTAAGGTTCAGGTTTTCCAAAAGCAGTTCACGACGTCGCGTCGGGTCACTAGGGAAATACGTAAGAACAAATACCGTATTCTGCTTACGTGAAACCACCGGAGCATAGAGAAGAAAATTTTTGATATAATATTAACAAGGACTTGTATATTTTATTACCATAAAACTACTGAAATTGTAAGTACCATGCACCATATTTATTGTAATGGTAAAGTAAGAGTTTGTGTATTTATGTTAGAGTCTTTTGATTCTTATAAACATGAAATTTGTCTAATGGTAAGGAGAGAACAAGGTCTAATAATCGGAATAAAACTAATTTAAACGGATTTTATCGCGGTTATTTATTAATTTCGATCCCTTTTGTAGTCGCCTGGTTGAGAATTTTAGCACTTTTTTGTTTTTCTTAGGTGAAATCTTGACACACGTAGGAATATCAGAATATCCTGTGCTGGACGCCCTATGTTAATAATAAGACATTTTTTATGGAATTGGTGGCAAACGAACAAGCTTATCACCTGATGATAAGTGATCATCATGGACACCCACAACACCAGAGCAATCGCAGATGCGTTGCCGGCCTTTATAGGAGCGGCTGTCTCTCAAGTGCAACTGCCGGAACACACCTAATGTTATTTGGCGGCAGATTTTCAACTTGCGGGTGGTAGCTAACCAAGCCGGCAATAGAAAAAGCCCTGAGCTGTAGCTCATTGTAGATGGTTAGATTCGAAATTACGTCCCCATGACGCGGCGTTTCTACACGCTACCACTAAGCTATCATCGCTTGCAGCTAGATGGTATATACTATTATTATTTTTGTATTTTATATTTTCATTGATAGTTTTCTTTGTCATCGCATTTCTTTTATTAGGATTAAATAATTACATCCTTTCATTCAGGTCCGCGGTTTCATTCTAGGTCCATTGTCGTGACATTACTTACTGAGCTATCATCGCTTCAGCACCGATCGATTGTTATATGTACAAATGTTAGTTAGTGTTCGATAATCGTATATCCGTAAGTCCCGTTCGATAGATAGCTCAATCGACAGTGTTGACGCACTATTCATTAATAAACCTTGGAACAAACATTCGAAATATGGATCAAACATTCCGTCCCAATCTTACTCAGAAAGTGTTCGATAATCGTATGTCCGTAAGTCCCGTTCGATAGACAGCTCAATCGACAGTGTTGACGCACTATTCATTAAAAAACTTTGGGACAAACATTCGAGATATAGATCAAACATTCCGCCCAAATCATACTCAGAACAACTATTGTCGTTATCCATAACGTAACTCGTGGATGTTGCGCTTAAAGAATAAATAACAACGGAACTACTTTGTGATAGGTGCGGGCCAGTTTATCGGGCGACAGTCTGGCAACTTATAAATCCCGGATATATAAGTTGGCGAGAAAAGTCGCCGGGAAGACGTTACTCTAAACAGCCTACAAACTTATCAACTTGTTTGTAGTTTTATCTCAGATATAAAATATATACGTATTCTGTTTTTCCGGTAACTGAGTAATGTGATTTATTCGTGATTTTCAGAATAATTTATACATATAAAAAAAAACAATGTGTACTTAAGACCACTATTTCTCTCTCGCTCCGTTAGTCGCCTCGAAGCGACTTTACCAGAACGAGCGTCCCACGAAAAGGTTGCGGACCAGAATTTCAAGGCCTCCCATAAAAAGTTTCACTTCAATAGTACCGTTGTTAGGCGCAAGTTATACGTAATTTTTTGACAAAAATAATTACAGTACATTTTTTATCGATAGAGATGAGAAAATAATCTACGTGTAGATTTTTCTTCTTATTCTCTACCTCTGTGTTGGGATTTTCTTTACTTGTCTATCTCTACTGGACTAGATACTACCGTATAGATTTTAATAAAATTTGATACTTTTTGTAATTTTACTGTGACACCTGCAATACGCACTTAAATTCTAGAAATCGTGACAAACTGGTCCTCCTATATTTTAGATTTAATCAGATCACTAAGAGTTTTTTTTAGGTAATAGTGTTAGGTTTTACACTAAATTCCCAAAGCACATTATCGATTTCACGGCTATTATAGGATGGATGATAGTGTAATGATTTCTTAGGTTTACGCGAATATTATTCATTGATATAAAACTAATTTAAACGGATTTTATCGCGGTTATTTATTAAATTTTGATCCCGACGTTTCGAAAGCTTTTCAGCCTTCGTGGTCACAAGGCATTTAATTTTTTTCTTTGTTTAAACATGAACTTACCTAGAAAATATAACAAAACCTGATCGAGTTTCTTACCGGTACTTCTCGATGACTGGGTTATTTTTAGAACCGGTGGTGGTTTTGACGTTCATAACCGATTTCTCAGGGCCTAAATTCAATAGAGTGTTCAATTCCACGTCTACTGCTTCTTGCTGCGGAGACAGAATAATACTAGAAACACAATAATACTACATACTTTAAATTAATAAAGTGATTCAACTACGAACAATCACTATACTTTGCATTTATAAAAGTTGTTGTATTGATCGTACACTGCTAGTGTAATGACTTTTAAAAAAGTTGATGATTTGATTAAGTGTTATCATCGGTAGTAGCTATGTCAGTTCAGTTCAGTTAAGAACGTTCGACGGTGCGGACGACTGTTATATACATTATAGTAAGCGGAAGCTCTGCTGTAAAATATAACGATTGTGGAAATAGATTCTGAGTATATATCGACGTGACCTCCACTGTCAGTAACAAAAGAATTAAATTTGTCACTCTTGTCCCATGGAACCAAAAAGATCCTCTAAGTAATCAATATGGTAATTATAGAAACAGATAAAAGCTCTATGAATAACAAAAATGAAATCGAAGACAGTAACATGAACTTTTCTGGACAACCTACACCTCAGTCCGCCCCGTGACCACGAAGGCTGAAAAGCTTTCGAAACGTCGGAATTAAAATTAATAAATAACCGCGATAAAATCCGTTTAAATTAGTTTTATTTCGATGAATAATATTCACGTAAACATAAGAAATCATTAAACAGATAAAAAATTATAACACGAAAATGGATCAATCACAACATAATATGCATTTATTTCTATACGCGATCCTGAAATTATGGCGGTGAATCGGCGTTTTGCTTATTTTTTAAAATATGCAACGTTAAAATTGAACGTAAGAGTACACCGACCTATGGGGCTAGGGATGATTGATGACACACACATTGCATCGTAGTCAGCGGGGACCGTAATATCCATGGCATATTACATGGGGTCGGTTGTGATATATTATAATTTGGATCCTACATATTTTAAGGCTTGAATATTGCCTCAATTTGCACTAAATCTTCAGTTTACGTTCCCATAATAACCTCATCTGAAAGAGTATATTGCAATTTTTAACTTAATATATTTAAAATTTAACTACAGCCTCATGTCATTTAACGATAAGAGTGAAAATAGTAATTCAAGAGGAGTCGCCTAAATTACCGTAGAGGAAAATTCATATAAACGAGTATATTGAAGAATTTCGATTTCCAGTTTTGGGAAATTTTGCCTAAATTCTAGAAAAGCTGTTATTTTTACTTTATTATTAAAACACTATAAATAAAGGCCATATTACAAGTTTTCACAAATATAAACTGAGTTACTTTCATGGAACGTGATAAATATACATATATACCCGTACAAACAAAGACCGCCGATAATATTACAAGGAGGAACAATGAATCCACTTATGGAGAGGACAGTTCCGAAATCCTATACATACGATGGGCGGAAAATAGACGAACTGCTATCGGACCCAGCTAGCGGGCTTATATTTACATTAATAATATTAATTTAGATTTATCATATAAACTCACTAACTCATCTGTTAACAGCGGCCCGTGTAAATATTCCCAACAAACAATTATTATATTAATTTACAAGTCAGTCCGTAATACCGTTTCTACTTAGCAAACTAATCAAAATTAGTATGCTGTCTCCGAATGTAAATAGCATTTAAATTCCCTTCAGTTTCTAGTTATGTTACTGAAAACACTACAAACCCAGTCAGATTAAGTTATGTAACACAACTGTAGAACACGTATTCAACACAAAGTTATATATAACTTCCTGTTAATTGCTTCATACCATTCTTATATTTACCTTTAATGTTTTAAATCTTCAATTTTGTTCAAGATTTTTACATATAAAGCAAATCTATATACTTAAAACAAAGTCGGGTTATATATACTGTTTATAACTAGAGAGTGACTGAAACGATCTTAGTACTCTCTAATTATTTGTATTCGTCTCTACCTCGAATAGCAGAATACTATAAAATTAACTGAAAAATAAAAAAAATATGGAAAATATCAATACCTACCTATACACAACTATATATATAACTAACTAGCTAATATATATAACTAGATATGTCCGCGACTCCGGGTGGAATTAAAAATGTATTTAATCATTTTCATATAAAAATATTATTTACCCTATGTTACTCAGGGCTAATGTAGTATTTTAGTGGTGAAAGAATGTTTGAAATCGGTCCAGTAGTTCTTGATTTTATTCGTTACAAACAAAAATACAAATCTGCCCACTTTATAATATTAGTGTAGAAATCAAGTCGAGTTAGTTACAACATTTATAACTCAAGAACAGCTGAACCGATTTGAATGATCGTACCACTGGGTGTGTTCCGGCAGCTGCACTTGAGAGCCAGTTCCTCCACAGGTTTAGCGTGTCTACCAACTTGGGCCGTATCGTCACTTAAGTTCAGTTGATATTATGGCCATAACGCTAAACCGTTAAAAAACCGTTAAAACCGTATAAAAAAAAATCTCAGATTCGGTGGATTCGTTGCCGTCCAGCAAAGTAGTATACAGTAGTAGTTGTATGACATGAGTAATATATTAAATTCAGGCAAGGCGGTAAGTTTTTTTTTATACTTAAGGTAAGGTATGACCATAAACTTCCCTGATCTTAAGTGACGATACGGCCCAAGTTGGTAGACACGCTAAGCCTGTGGAGGAACTGGCTCTCAAGTGCAGCTGCCGGAACACACCTATTGGTATTTGGCGGCAGGTTTACAACTTGAGGGTGGTAGCTACCCAGGCGGGCATTAGAAAAAGCATTACCACCATGCTATGGATTCCTCACGATGTTTTCCTTCACCGAAAGCTCAAGCTCATTGTAGGTGCTTAGATTCGAACTGACATCCCTTGACGAGAAGTCGTACACACTCCCACTGAGCTATCACAGCGTTTGCTGGGTCAACTAGTTACCGATAAGACAGAATTTCAGGAAATACTCATGCACACAGATCTTTTGGAATTAATTCATAAAACAACGTAACATTCTTATACGTATGAATATGAAAAATTTCACTTCGTTAGCGTGAAAATAATTGTGAAACTTTTTACATATTTTTTTTGCATTTTCGAAGCGACTTAATAGTCCTAATGATTTAATATTGTTACTGTTAACAAAATACCATTTTTAATAGTATATAGAGTTCATTGTTTTGGCCAAAATTTCAGCTGATGTTAAGTAACGATGTGGTTCAATCAATGTACACACGCCTAGCCTAGTAAAAGGACATGCTCTCAAGTGCAACTACCGAAACACGCCTAATATGATGTGATACGTATATGATGGTAGGTTTTAACCTTAAGGATAGCCAATCACCCGCCTGAGACTAGAGGGACTGTGGGCGCTCTCTCTGTTCTCTGGCAATAAGGGAGTTTGAAATGTCGCCGTAGTGAGTTTTAATGGGTAGTGCTGGGTCATTAACACCCCATGAGTTATTACATGCCTATCTCTGCTTGCACTGAGCCCGGGTAATTCATTCGCACGTTGCAATGAAATGGAAGTCAGTTAACACTGGATTATTAAACACCACGTTAATAAAATAAAAATAAATGGTCAGTCAGTCGGGCATTAGAGAAAGCCCTACCTAAATACGTAAATAAGTAAATTAAGCTTCTTAAATGTATATTTTTAAATTTGTAAGACCTAACCATTACAATAAATAAGCAATACTACGACAATGGAAGTAGATTAAGAAAATCCTATCTCAATATAGTACGTATACGTAATTGTACCGCAAAATGTCGGCTCAGCTCCACCGGCGTTTCTCAGTACGTTAATAAAGTCAATTTATCTACGAGCTCAGTGTAAACAAGACATTATCTCATTCGAATTTCTCACAGTCGCACAACACGAACTCATCTCCGTCACAGACATAGAAATAAAGGGAATATAAATAAGACATTTGCAAACATTTCAAAATAATATTATTGTATAGGGATATATATAGACGTGTAAGCGGTGTGGTGTGATAATACACGATCACTACAAATCAGTTTTACTTTGCTTTTTTATTTCGGAAGGTATGGAATAAAAATACGATGTGTTCGTGAAGAATTTATGCAAACAACAAACTATCCTGTTTTAATGGACAGTAGAGTCGCTACAATTGCTTTTTATACTTTATGGGTTTAGCGTTACGGTCATAATCTCATGTGATAAGTGACGTTATGGTCCGAGATTGACTGCCTAGTGGAGAGACTGGCTCTCAATTGCAACTGCCGGTACACCCATATATGTTTTTTTTTTATATGTTTTGTAGTTTGGCAATGTGACTGCACTGTACCTGATGTTAAGTACAGCACAGTCCAAAAACAGCAGCGACCATCGAGTGAACGACAATCCATCACCAATCACTACTTTCATGCCAGTCTGCAGAACGTGTGAAAATAACAATTATATCACCAGTTTTGTCAGCTTTTGTAACTTTTTTTTTAATAAAGCTTTTCTCCTATTGGTGGTAGCATCATGATAAAGTCTAAAACCTATTTCAATTATTATTCTGTCAACTACAAAAATCATTTTTGTAATCCGTTCGGTGTGTCGTTTTTTTCCAAACGAAAGAGTATTTATGCATCTCCTCCCAGCCAGGGAGGACTGAACGGGGTATATGGGACTTAGTCCCGGTTCTAACTGCCGGGAATACCTTAATACTTGGTCTGTCACCTTACCCGGGCGACGCGGGTCCATGCAGATGGTAAGCCCTGGCGAGCTGCCCTTGATAAAATATGTCTCTATACAATAGATGGTGCTACGGTCAACTTATTTACGATTGGAAAGGCCTGAATAATTTGCCGGCAATTGGTATAGACTATGTTAAGCCAGTGACCAGATGCGATCTGGAAACATCTCCTACTCTCTTAATACCGTGAGCTTAATAGGTATTCTCGGGCTGAGTCCCACGTACTCCTATAATTTTTCGCAGGTGGGAGGAGATGCGTAAATGCATTTGCCCACAAACAGAGAAAATATAAGACTATGTTTTCACAACCATGACTCCATATCCGACGATAAAAAGAGAATGATGAGTATATAAAAAACATACAAAGATATAAAACGTTATGGAAACTTTTGAACAACATAACCAGTGAATTCGTGTCGGAAATTTAACAACCGAGCAATTCGCAACATTGTCGCCGTCAGAAACTATCACTTGGAACTCGCAACTCGACGGCGAACGGGGAAATAAGACGCAAACAGAATCGCTAATTCAGTACATAAAATCTCACATAACAAAGTTCGTTTGTTAACTAAGAAATTTTGTGAAACTATTTCGTTTATTATTTAACTATGCGATGAGGCGTAGATAGCTCAGTGGTATCGTGTAGGAACGTTGCGCGATAGGATGTGAGCTCGAATTCAACCACCTACAGAGAGCTTGAGCTTTCGGTGAAGGAAAACATCGTGAGAAAACCATAGCATAGTGTTAGGGCTTTTTCTAATGCCCGCCCGGCTAGCTACCACACTCAAGTTAAAAATCTACCACCAAACACCAAGAGGTGTGATCCGGCAGTTGCACTTGAGAACCATTCTTTCAACAGGTCCACCAATTTGGGCCGTATCGTCACTTTAGATCAGGTGAGATTTCGGGCATAACGCATAACCTCAACTATATAAATAAGGCATTCGTACTCACGTCCATTAACGAGGCACCCGTGTACACTACCACTAAGCCGTCATTGCTTCAAATTCGTTTTATCTTCTTTCTCATATAGACAAACTCAGAACATGACGTAACATCCGGTAAATATAGCATCTTACACCGCCATCTTGCGTAATAATAAAATGTTAAAGGCGAAATTGTCAGGCAGCTGATAATAAATGAAATAAAACCATTAATGGAAGTCGGTGCTGTCGCGCCACCGCCTTTTTTATTCTTTGTCAATCGAAACGCGCTTTATGCAGATTTTATTGGATTCCGTAGCCGAGATTTAATTAATTCTATGTCTCAGTACTACCTCGATCACTCGATCATAGGCAGTATAGTTCGCAGGTATTCATATTGTCGATTAGTTGTATATTTCCTAGTGTTGAGCTCGTAGCTGACGTAGAAACTGTTAATAATGCTATGTGTCTGGATGTCTATTTTTTTAGTTTAATTATGCTGTTATGTTATCGTAAAGTAAAATATTTAATTAGTACCCTAATTATTATCTATTTATTTATTTATACCCCTGCGCACAATGTTTATCGTATATTTGTAAGAAATGGCTAATTTATTTTATTTTACCATAATTTATCTTTATTGTTAATATTGTTATTTAGAATTTTTACTGCGATTGGTGGAACAAGTTTTTAACGCACCGCAACTGCATTTGGGTTCCAGCTGAAAATCAGCGCTGAGTGTTTCGGACACTTTAGCATATGCTGAGCTAGACGCCCTATGCTAGTAATTAGATATACACTGTTATTATTTATGTGGTATTATCTTTTCTTTTTTATTTTCTTTTAATGTTTTTATTTATAGTGTCCTTTGATGCTTGTATATCTTTTATTAGCATTAAACGATTTCTTTCTTTCTTTCTAACTTTTGAAGCTTTGATAGCTCAATAGGTAATGTCTACATACGCCGCCTCAAATAACGTGAGTTCGAAACTCTGTAATGAGCTTGAGCTTACGATGAAGACAAACAATTATATAATGAAGCGATGACAGCTCAGTGATAGTGTGCACGACTTCGCGTTAAGAAAACATCGTGAAGAAACCATAGCATGGTGGTAGGGCTTTTTCTAATGCCCGCCTGGGTAACTACCACCCTTAAATTGAAAATCTGTGGCCAAATACCAATAGGTATATTCCGAGAGTTGCACTTGAGAGCCAGTCCCTTCACAGGTTTAGCGTGTCTACCAGCTTGGGCGGTATCGTCGCTTAAGATCAGGTGAGATTATGGCCGTAACGCTAAATCTTAACTATAAAAAATGCATTTAATAGAGCAATAATCGAAGGTTTTAGGCTAATTAACACTATTTTACTAATAGCAGGAGTAGAGTTGTAGAAACGGGCAAAAAAATATCAAATAATTCATCTTTCCACGCGAACGAAGTCACATAGACAAACTAGTTTACCGTTACACAGGGAAACTTTAAACGAAGTCCTCGCTTTAACAGGCTTCATGCGTCTCTTCTACTGGGACGAGTTGTTTCTCGTCAATGTATAAAAATATAATAAGCGAAGACACAACAGACCAGTACTTTTTCTTCTTTATTTCTAAAAAAAAGAAAAGATTTTTTATTTAGTTTATATTGAAAGTTGACGAACTTTCGTGTTGTAAATTAAAAAAAAAGAACGCACGATGTATTTACTTCTACGATCATTTCTACTAATTGTCCCATTATTTGTTTGTTGTTTGTTGAATTTAGCCCGTGTGGGGACACTTTTTTGTATAACTAATCGACAAATAATATTTAACTAAATACAGCATACAAGTAAAATTATATAAGCTTTAATATTTTGAAACCAATTATAACGAAACTTTCCGTGAGATCTTTCAAAACGCACAGACTACGGTTAAATTGCTTATAAACTTAAGCTTGAAGTTACTTGAATCGATAGCGAGCTTTGATAATCATCTAACAGACTGTTTGTATTGACACATTGGACGTACGCGACGGAATTTCATATGACAAATTGACATTAAAAAAAAAAACTTGTCATAAAATACTGTTTGTATGTTTCACTGAAAAGTAACTGGAGTTTTATAATCGACTTAAACATATTTATTTACAGGTCATTCCACGTCAAATCCCTTTATCGATAATCGATAGTTGAAATTGATCTATATCGATTAGGCCTAAGGTTGCATAAATATTGAAAAAAAAAAAAAACAAATTCTTCGGCAGCACTTCGTTATGAGACAAAAAAAAATTTATAATCAAAATTTGTCCAAATCGAAAGGGGTCGATTCCAACTATTGCTTGATTTCACGTGAAATTACCTTATAATTTTTTGTCTTTTAAATGTTCACCAATCACTAAAAGTACACTATTCTTATTTTGACTAGTTATACTCGCGACTTTAACATAGACATGATCTAAGCTTCTGACACTTTTGTAATCATTTACGAAATTAATTTTCTCATAGCAGAGAATTAATTTATTTAATATTTTAATTTTATCCCCCAATCCAGAGGAATACTTTCGTTTTTGACAAAAAAGTATTGTATATGTTGATATAATTTTATATCAAAGATCAATAAAAATTGTGTAGAAGCTTCAGGGTTATGTGCGTACAAGGAGATAAACAGACAGGTATACAAAAATTTTACACTTTTAAATATATTATGTAATTAGGAGATTTTATGTAATAGCTGGCAAATGAGCAAGCGGGTCACCTCATGGTAAGTGATCGCCGCCGCCCGTGGACACCCACAACACCAGAGAAATCGCAGGTGCGTTGCCGGCCTTTATAGGAGGGACTGGCTCTCAAGTGCCACTGCCGGAACACACCTATTGGTATTTGGCGGCAGATTTTCAACTTGAGAGTAATAGCCAGCCAAGCGAGCATTAGAAAAGCCCTACAACAAGCATTTCTTTTGCGAAGATCAATTTTTAATTGCATAAACTTATTGTAGACACACGGTTGACCTCTAGATTAAAGCAGTTGCTTTGCAGCAATCACGCTGCCAAGTTGTTATGGGTTCGAATCCTGCAGAGGTAAATTATTAGTGTGATTCACATATAAGCAGTTGTTCTGAATTCTAGTTTCATCGTATTTATAGTCTTTATTAATTGACACTGGCGAAGTTGCCTAATTTGTTTCTATTTCTAGTAGATATTTGTTTCTACTAACTGTCTGGGCTCGTTAAAACTTTCGGTATACGTATACATTGAAGATTTACAAAATTTATTACCATTCATCCTGGCATCGGAACAATTGTAATTAAACAGTTCACCAATAAATTACATGAATAAGACTATGTAACAATTATAACTTTAAAATTTTAATACCTGAATAACAATGTAATTCGTTTGTTCAAAATATCATGTTGAATAAAGCGGTGTGTTCGTAATGTATCCAGAAGAGGGTTTAGAGTTATAATGACAGGTACACCTGAAGCATATTTTGGACTAACGATAAAAGCTTTTGCCTGCGTTTGGATAAATTAATCCTCGGCAATAATTAAAGTTACAACATACGCAGATATGAATCACTATAATAATGTAATTATATTTAGAATATAACGTGCCGAGTAGTTTTTTGAGATAACAATAATAATCCAATCAATAATAATGTCAAGATGAGATACGAACTTCTTAGCAAACCACGGATTCACTGTAAGAATGCCGGGTGTATCGTGAAACCTAATCATTGTGGCAGAGAGAGGATAACACGAGAGTGCCTGAGACTTGCGACTCAGATGTAGGTTTAAGGCGGCCTCCTTTCGACAATTGTCAACACTCACCTTCACCGCTCCTGCCTGACTGCACCAAGTATAAACCATTCCCGACAATGATTTACAACATAAATACCAAAACAGTGTCAATAATAAAGAAATATTAAATCTACGTAAGATTAATGTTCCAGCTAAATACGATGAATACGTCTCAAGCGCCTCGCTTAGACTAAACCCAAAGCCGCACTTGCATCGCGCTTTATACTATCGGCGTTATAAACTACCCTCTTATAACTATATTCCGCCATAAAACACAAGGCTATCGCTTTATGTAGAGTTTTGATGGCGGGGAGTCGGAAACACCTAACTATATTTTTATCAATCAGAAGCAGAAATTCTTAAGAAAAAAACAAGTTGCTACAGCCTAACGCTGACGCAATACGACTTATGTGTACGCGACGAACGCTCGGATCTAAGTGAGTGCACCGGTTTTTTTTTTTTTCTTTTTCGAAAGGACCTACACTGTTAGCCCTAGGGGCTTTTACAGCTTCACCTGAACTAGAGGGGCGAGCGAGAAGGCGCTCAAACCCGCGGGGCAACTCGCACAAGGGTGTCACTAGTGACCGAACCTCGGCTTGGGCTGTTGCCGAATCGCGTACGAGAGAAAACGAACGCGGTACTAGCTATTATGAGAGAACGTTACAGTAATAATAAAATAAAGTGAAAGTCTTAACTAACTGATCCCTTTAGGGATCTGATAAAAAGTGCACCGATGATCTAGCTGCCCTTTTATAAGCAGTGGCTATAAGCAGTGGTGAGGGTAGTTGTGTCGTCGTTGGGGTCAATTGCCAACAATATATAATTTTTAATAAACATAGATGGCGGAATCAGCACTCACATCGGCAAGGTTGCAACAACGTTCGTGAAGCTTAGCACAGGAGTATGCAATAACAAACACCTTACTATTAAAATCAAAATGACTGTGTGCCAATCTTGCATCTTGAGCTTACTCTTGTATGGAGCTGAGACTTCGTATATCACATAGGAGAAGCGATTGAATGCTTTACATGTGCGCTGTTTTCACCGTACTCTGGGCATCTCGTGGATGGTTCGAGTGTCAAATGAGACAGTGTTACACACTGTACAGCTACCTAGTATAATGGGTCTTCTCAAACAGAGAAGATTACGTTGGTTAGGGGATGGACATAGAACGAAACCTTCTCGTTTGCCAAGGCAAATTCTTCTTGGCGAAATTGCACACGCAAAGCAACCAGTCGGTGATCCTATTTTAAGATTTAAAGACAGCGTTAAGCGCGATATAACCGGCTTCAACATAGAAATATCAAACTGGGAGTACTGCTCAGAAGACCACGTTCAATGGGAAAAAGTATCAGCAGACGGAGTGGGACTTAACGAAGATTTCTGGGTAGAAGAGTTGGCCCGTAAACGCGAGACTAACCAGCTGCCATCCCCGCCGTATTGTAACAGATCGGACGCTACATAAAAAAAATCATCTCTTGTAGATGTTGTTGAGGCGATGATAGCTCAGTGGTAATGTGTACGACTTCGCGTTAAGGGACGCGAGTTCGAATTCAAGCACCTACAATGAGCTTAAGCTTTCGGTAAAGGAAAACATCGTAAGGAAACCATAGCATGGTGGTAGGGCTTTTTTTAATGCCCATCTGGCTAGCAACCACGCTCAAGTTGTAAATCTGCCACCAGATACCAAGAGGTGTGTTCCGGCAGCTGTACTTGAGAGCCAGTTCCTCCACAGGTTTAGCGTGTCCACCAACTTGGGCCGTATCGTCACTTAAGATCAGGTGAGATTATGGCCGTAACGCTCAACCTTAAGTATATAGAAAAAGATGCAGAAGGCCAATGATGACTGTCACTGAGGCAAATTTTATAAAGCTAACAATTTTGGTACTTCATAGGCATAGCGTTATTGCCACAATCTCACCTGATGTTAAGTTACGATGTTACCCAAGATGATTAACATTCTTCGCCTAGAGAAGAGACTGGCTCTGGATTTCAACCGCTGAACCACCCCAGTAGATATTTCAACTCGAGTGTGGTGGCTAGTTTTAGAAGAAGTGCGAAAGATGTACCTGGTATCTGGCTACACGGGAGTTTGCAGTGTCATCGTGGGGCAGTTTAGTGAGTAGTTTTAAGTAATGAGCCCTCGATCAGTTACCACATATCCCACTCGCCTTGACCCTGAGTTCGGGTAATGCGTTTGCGTTTGCGCGTTGCCATCAGGAAGTCGGTACAGAATGGGATTTTAAACACCATGTTAATGAAAATAAGGGTAGAAGCTAACTGAGTGGAAATTAGAAAAAGCTCTACCACCATACTGTGGGTTCATTACGATGTTTTACTTCACCGAAAACTCAGGTTCAATGCAGGTATCGAACTCACGACAATTGACGCGGGTCCATACACTCTACGAAATGTTATATATACCTTATATTATTTCTCTGTAAAACAAAATATTACATACACAAAATAAAGAGATACTTTATTAGTCTATGACAATTTTCATCAACCGTGCATTCACAATCTAACTGTATACTCAGCTCGCTTGGTAATAGTGATGTGGTCTCAGAATATGAGAGAGTCAACATTGCAGTTTATTATCCATAAGGAAATAGAGCTGGCTTATTGATTGCAACTGACTAATAAAATAATTCAGATCGTTGACTTAATCAGCCACAGGGGAAAAGAATACGAGGTTCTTGATGACGCTGCATGCGGCATAATCTTTATTACTTATTTTTATGAAGACACAATTTCGTTAGCTTGAGATACGTTATACTAACATTAGCATGGGAATGTACATTTGTTTATTTGTAATGCGTGCAAGTTTTGACTACTCAGACGATACACTTGCTGTGCCCGCGACTTCGTTCGAGTGGAACTAAAATTTATTCCTTATTTTTGGCTCGTTTTGTAATTTCTTTCAATACAGCTTTACTCTTATTAGAGGTAGCGCGATTTCAAACAGTCTAAAGCCTTCGTCAGTGATAGCTCTATTAAATACAAAAAGAATATTCAAAATCCAACAGGCAGTTCTTAAGGTTAGCACGTTTCAACAAACAATCGGTATATTTCATTCACATGAAAGTACTGCTTCCTAGAAATAGACACAAAATATTCCGATTGAGAAAATTTACATTAACGAGAGAGATCGCAGTAAATAGCTAGTTCATTGACGACCTGTAATTAATTGATTATCTCTCGGAAGTCATTATTATTTACTATAGGCATATTGTGCTAGGTTTTAAATGGCTTTACAAGAGTAGCTAGGTATAACATAAAAAACTAAAAAAGAGTTTTTTTTTTACTTACGGAATGGATGACGTACAACGAAGTCACTTTACAAGCTACATGCGATTGAAGTGAAATTTAATAAAAAATTATAAATGTATCTATCTCTATCTACTACTACTATTTTGTAGTTTTGTATGTTTGTAACGAATAAACTAAATATAATGAACTGATTTTAAAAATTCTTTCACGCTTCCGGTCAAGGAAAACATCTAGAGGAGACGATAGCATGGTGGTAGGGCTTTTTCTGATGCCCGATCAGATACCAATAGGTGTGTTCCGGCAGTTGCACTTGAGAGCCAATTACCCCACAAATTTAATGTGTCTATAGTCACTTAAGATCAGGTGAGATTATGGCCAGAACAATAATTGATATACACTTTAAGCTATCTAACATCACGCTACCACCGATAGAAGCAAAAAAAATTACATAAACGAACCAAAATTATTAGGTTCATGCGAACGGCGTCGCAGGCACATCTAGTTAATATATGTAACCGGAAGTGGGTTTTCTTTCTTTTACGAAATACACGTGGGACTTGTCACTGAATATAAATTTTATGAAAAAAAAAAAACAATCTTAGCAGCTTATTCGTTATTCATATATTATATGCAAGACAATATAAATCATGATTGGCACGCTCAACCAGTCGCACAATTACCATCGCGTACATTCGCGCAGAGAAATGAATTTTATAGTTGGTACATTTTATAATCCTGCCCTTTCTATTCACCGCTGTTACATGTTATGAAGCGATGACAGCTCATTGGTAGTGTATACAACTTCGCGTCAAGGGACGTGAGTTCGAATCCGACCACCTACAATGAGCTTGAGCTTTCGGTGAACGAAAACATCGTATGGAAACATCATCAAGTTGAAAAGTTGGAACTTGAAAGTTTGCCGCCAAATACCAATAGGTGTGTTTCGGCAGTTGCACTTGAGACTTGAGAGCCAGTTCCTCCAAAGGTTTAGCGTGTCTGCCAACCTAGGCCGTATCGTCACTTAAGATCAGGTGAGATTATGGCCATAACGCTAAGCCTTAACTATAAAAAAAAAACATACTAATATTACAAATGCGAAAGTAACTTTGTTTGTTCATTACGCTTTCACACCTGAACCGCTGAATCGATTGTTATCAATTTTGGCACTGAGATAGATGGGACCCTCGAGACAAAGACAGGATACTTTATCTCTCGAAATCTTTATTGGAAGTGGGGTAAATAGAGGGATAAAGTATGTATGAAATCATCCGATTTGCTTGACAAAATCGATATTAACGCGAGAATCTAGTAATATTACAAATGCAAAAGTAAGTTTGTTCTTTGTTACGCTTTCACGCCCAAAACCGCTGAATCAATTATGATGACTTGTGGTATAGCAATAGACTAGCTTGGAGATAGAGAGATATATGCTACTTTTCTCACGAAATATGTTTTAGAAGGAGAGGAATAGACTAAACAACTTTTTATTGCGGCATCCGTTTTGACAAAATCAATATTAAAGTGAGCGGAGCCGCGGGTAAAAGCTAGTTGCGAATAATTTGACAACAGAATCGTCTATCGTATTCAGGGAATGAATAAAAAAACCTTGAAACTGTGTTAGAGTTTAGCATCCCGGAAGAAAGTATTTCGTTTTATGAGATAATATCTGACTTTCATATTAATAATTTATATTAGTGTACTAATCAGATTGAAATACATAATGATTTCTTAGGTTTACGCGAATATTATTCATTGAAATAAAACTAATTTAAACGGATTTTATCGCGGTTATTTATTAAATTTTGATCCCGACGTTTCGAAAGCTTTTCAGCCTTCGTGGTCACGGGGCACAATCACAGCGTGTATTTAAACAGCTTTTATTAGTATCGAAGTCAGTGAAGAAATCAATTCAGTACAAAATTAAAACACTTATCCCCTATTTCTTAAAAACCGTCTCGTTTTATGGAAGAAATAGTGTAAATGCATCACTAGTTAATAGCTACCGATGTAAAATTACATATATGTCTCAGGAAACCTAATAAATGTTAGGCGTCAACGAAAATACTGGCCCCGGCAAAACGTAGCATATCTCCAGCACAAACATTCGCTAACATAAATCTGATAGCAAACGTAGAAAGAATATATAACATCGGGAGTTATCAATCGGGTAAAAGATGCGGTATCATCATATATCACCCTTAATGGCCACTTTGGGATGCCACCGCGACTTTTTTTGAATTAACAATGTTTCCCAGATATCGCGCAAGACGATTAGATAGTTATTTTTAATGTCAACATAGTCCATGAAAGGAATAGTATAGCATATGCATAAAATTTTAAAGCGATGATAGCTCAGTGGTTGCGTGTACGAACGCATCGTCGAAGGACGTGAGTTAGAACTCACTTTTTTTTTTCGAAGGGACCTACACTTTTAGCCTGAGGGGCTTTTACAGCTTCACCGTACTAGAGTGGCGAAGGGTGTCACTAGTGACCGAACCTCGCCTTGGGCTGTTGCCGAAACGCGAAACAGAGAATCGAACGCGGTACTAGCTACTCATAAAAAGAGAAGAGTTATAGTAAAAACGCGAAAGACTGTACATTAAGATGTATTAATTGTAAAATGGTGAGATCGAAACTAACTGATCCTCTTCGGGATCTGAAAAACTCACCTTGGTTTGTACTGTGCTATGGCAGGCGAGGCAAGATTGTACTGTGCTTGGAACTCACCTGATGGCCACAATCTTAGCTGATGTTAAATGACGATATGGCCCCGGATGGTGGACACGCTAAGCCGATTGGACTGGCTCTCAAGTGCAACTGTCGAAACCCACCTATAGGTACTCGGCAGCAGATTTTCAACTTGAAGGTGGTGGTGGTGTTGAAGTCAGTGGGCCACTAGAAAAAGTCCTACCACCATGCTATAGATTCATCACAATATTTTCCTTCACCGAAAGTTCGAAATCATTACAGGCGCATTCGAACTCACGTCCCCGGGAGCGGCGTCCGTACACACTCCCAACTGAGGTATTATTGCGTCGAAATTATATTTCGAATAAGATACTTTACTTGAATAATATTGAAACTTTATAATTAAATTAATTATGATTCACTTTCCATTACTGAGTGACCACTAATTTAATTGAAATCCATTCCAGTGGAGTCAACAAAATTGTTATGGAAATGACTTGAGAAATAGTTTTTGAAAGTTTATAACGTAATTAATTTATAACGTTACTTTCCCATATATAAAAATTTCACCTTAACCGGTTGCATATTTATAACTTTATATTTTTACCTTACCTTACCTTTTTATTTTTTATGACGCGTAAGGGTTGACAGTTCTCATAACTTAAGGAAAGTCATATCTTTCCGTGTAGAACATTCTATGCATGAAAGGAAATACTCTTTTATTAATTGTTGGTTAGTTAGTATCGCGAATCTTTGTTCGTTTTCCGGCAGCAGCCCAAGCCGAGGTTCGGCTATTCTGGCACCCTTTCCTGACTGGACGCCCTCAGCATTGACCCAAAAAAGTTCGGTGAAACTGTCAAAGCCCTTACGGCTGACAGCGTACGTCAGGTCGAAAAAAAAATTATGAATACACAAACTGTGCCCGCGAATTCGTTTGCGTGGAATTATGTATCATCTATATTAATAATGTACAGCGGAAAAGTTTGTTTGTCTGTTTGTTTGTTTAAACGCATTAATGTTAGGAACTACAAGTGAGATTTTTACTACAAAATGTGAGCAAAACTGTATGGTTTTGTTTTTACAAAATCGGCCAAATATTACTAAGTATTTTTTAGTATTGAGATCGATTGGACCTTGGAAATGGCGATAGGGCGAAAATTAACGAGAAAAACTTATTGGAACTAAAGACAGGGACGGAGACAAGCTTTGTATGGAACTTTTTATTACGTCATCCGATCCGTTTGACAAAATCCAGAGCGGAGCCGCGGGTAAAAGTTAGTTGTATGGATTTTTTTTACTGTTTCTATTACAAACTTATTTAATTAGAATTATGTAGAAAAAAGTTTTTTTATACAAAAATTTAACTTTCCCGGAGAAACCCTTCATTTTTGTGTAATACCTTGTGTCCACAGTTATAACCGTGTCCAGTTTCAGTATCTAGAAATTTCGGAGCGATGCACATACAAGAATACAGACAGACAAAAAATCAAAATAAAATATTTTTTTACAATTTTATAATAATACTAATTGTTACTCGCGACTTCGTCCGCGTTGAAGTCAGCATAAAGACCCAAAAATATTTCTGGAATAGAGTCCAGTGTTGGCCAAACTGCAACCAGATTAATGGTTATAGATTATGATTACATTGTGTAATCTTCAATCATAATTACAAATTAACTAAAATAATCTAAAAAGTAATCATATAACAGATTTATGATTATTATTCTTTAATCGTAATTTTGATTCCTTTTTTTGATTAATATCAAAATAATAATGTAGAAACAAGACATAGTTTTATAGTGTAAATCAACTTTATTTGTATTCAACCTTTGTCATCAATTTAAATTTACCCCGATTATAAGAGATTAATCATTACAATCAATGTATTTTAGTGTTACAGGTATGTTTGAAATTATTCATATGCGACTTAAATTGGATTTCAATAGCACTCAATTTTCAAACATTTTATCTAATAATCAAATAATACTCATAGTAATAAAATAAAGTTTTGGGGAAAATGCAATAACTTCAAAATTTTTATTTCATCGATCGACTACTTTAAGAGTTTTGCAGTCATAAAGATACAGAAAGTGGTTACTTATTTATATACTTACCTAAAGTTCGTTTTACTTCATGTAATAAACATATACGTGCTTTAATACCTACAGGCTTTTATTTGATAGCGGTATAAACTGCTACTATAATATTGAATACAAATAATCATATAATATTCAAAAATATAATTTAGATTGAATGTAATCAAGATTGATGTACTCATGATTACTTTTGATCAGATTAATAATCTAATTACAAAATTAATCGAGTACGCCCATCTCTGGATAGAACATATCTTGTGCGTTAGTTTTTTTATGTCACGCAGTAACGTGACAACACGTCACCTGATGTTAATACCTATAGTATAAATCAAGTCAGTAGCTAGTGATGATGAACTAAAATTCACTACCAGTTCCTGTTGTCGTGCTTAGGTATTAGGTACCTCTTCAAGCTTCTTAATATCTATAACTATATTTTACGTGCGGCTTCGCTCGTGTTAATATTGGTTATGTCAAGCAAATTTGTTGACGCAATAAAAACTTTCATGCAAAGTTTATCTCTCTATTTACCCCACGTCCTATAAGATTTTTAAGAGAAAACGTAGCTTGCAGTGTTTCCAGTTCCCTATCCGCCTTTATATCAAAATTCTTGAAAATCGATTTAGTGGTTAAGGCGTGAACGCATGACAAACAAACAAGCTTATTTTTGCATTCATAATATTAGAAACGATTAATGAGAATAAACTATATATGTGTCAAATTTCATCCTAATATATTGAACCATTTTACACGATTGACAAACATACAAACTTACACATGTATAATGTTATATAGCATAGACAATAGATACATAGTTTACTAGCTTTTAACCGCGGCTTTGCTCACGTTTATATCGATTATGTCATACAATTCCGAATTCGGTACCCACTTTTTTAGATAAATTATATCAATGCAGACTGGTTTAAGAGCAATCTTCCTCGTCATATATACGTGGCCCACTCACTATTTTGACGGTAATCGCTTACACATAAGAGATAGATATATGCTGTTGGTGGCTTTTTTATAAGACTATTCAAGATAAATATTTCCATTACACCTTATATACGTGTAGCTTTAACGGTTTTTGCAGCGCACACCAGAATATCTCGCAGATGGCAGATTTTTTTTTTACTCACTTGGCACATCTTTATAATATGGACAATTCACACAGTATTTTTACCCACACTATCGATAAGGTCGTGATAGGATGACTAAATTAGTAAGTTGTGACCTGTTGGTTAGTTAGGATCGCGAACCCTTTCTTCACTTTCCGGCAGTAGCCCAAGCCGAGGTTCGGCCATCCTGGCACCCTTGCGCTCACTGCCTCGGAGCTGAGTGCCCTCAGCACTCGCCCCAAAAAAGTTCTTGAGTGTCCCAAAAAAGTGAAACTGTCAAAGCCCCTAAGGCTAACAGCGTACTTCAAGATGAAAAAAAGTTGAGAGGTGTCAAGGGACACCCGGATGGAACGAAGTATTATTTTTTATTATTTATTATGTACAAAAAACCTGTATACACTCAACAAAAACAATCGTCGCGACACCACACTGTTCAATGCGAAATAAAAATGAAAATATCTGGCTTGCTTTCTATAAGAGAGAGAGAGAGAGACAGACAGAAAAACATGCGCGCGCCGCATAGCATACTATAGCAAAAAGTGTCGTTACAACTTTTCGTGAGATTTTTTTCCGTCTAGCCCCCTTTCACAACGTGCGATAAGTTCGTTCCAAAAAAAAACAGTGTCTTTATAGATTATAATAACATTTGTGTTATTCTGATGCATAAGCTACCACTGTAAAGTTCCATTAAAATCCATTGAGTAGTTTTTCAGTGAAAGAGTAACAAACATACACACATACAGACTTTCGCATTTATAATATTAATACGAATGATTACGCTGAATCTTTTCTATCCCACAGTACCGATGCCGTAACGTAACGCCCGTCATAGGCTGATTCACCTAATTTAATTCTGTCGTATGTTAAAGTAGTTCAGTGGGTGTCGAGGACGTGCCGTGATTTGTATTGTTGTCGTTTATCGTATTTCGTGTAGTTCAATCCTGTGTTATTATTGTATCGCATTCCAAATTGTGCCGTATCCATTTGCTTATGTGTCACTCTCGGAAATGTATAGATGTTACTTAGAATAAATAATCATGCAGGTATGAAATTTTTATATGAGTATTGTCCAAACTTCGAAACGATGATAGCTCAGTTGGTAGTGCTTACGGATGCCGCGGCAAGGGACGCGAATTCGAATCAACGTATAATGAACTCGAGCTTTCGGTGGAGGAATACATCGTGATGAAACCATATCATGAAGGTACGGCTTTTACTAATGCCCGCCTGGCTAGCTACCACCCTCAAGTTGAAAATTGCCGCCAAAAACCTATAAGTGTGTTCCGGCAGTCGCGCTTGTGAGCCAGCCCCTCCACTGGGCTTAGCGTGTCAACCATCTCGGGCTACACCGTCATTTAACATCATGTGAGATTGTGACCACAACGCTAAACCTTAACAATGAAAATTAAAAAAGCATCTGGTCTTTCCTTTGCCGTTTTTAATATCACAGACTAATTTCAAAGGCAATGATAGAAGTGGAATTATTTAAACATTTATGTTTCCGACGCCGAGGTTCAGTTAAAGAAAACTTCTTTCCCGCTGAATATTTTACTTTGTATTAAAAGTATAAGATAGAAAACAACAGAATGTCAGTTTTACAAAAACTAAAGAATTTATAAGAGTAGTTAATATTTCTCTAACAATTTTATTATACTGATAACTATTATAGAGTATTTGAAATAATTCAAGGCTTCTTTCACGATCATAGCAGTATCTACTTACTATTTTCATTTTATGGTATGCCATTTTGAAAATGACATATAATATCCTGGATAAAAGATCGCAGAAATCGGTCAAGTCGTTATTTAATTAAATACAAACATATAGAAAAATAATAATATCATAATGATTTCCAATGTATTTAATCCATGTATATGTATATAATAACAGTTCAGTGCATTAGGCATTTTTTGAATATTAATATTTCTATGTACATTGTTAAAGATATCGAGGTTAAAAATATTATGTTATATGAGATTTGCTGTATCTGCATGTTCCTTCGTATGTGACCACTTTTATACTGTTCGATAGATATTAAAATTTAAATTACATAGTCTTATAAATTTTGCTAATCTTCCAGTCAATTTCCTTAATTTTTCTTTCATAAGAACCTTGTCCGGACGATAATTATCCCAGCAAAAAAAGAATTAGCGAAATTGTTCCACCCGTTCACGCGTGATGCGATGACCAAGGGAAATAGAGTTTTATTTTATATATATATATATATATATATATATATATATAGATCATCTATCTGAAACAGCAAATAATATCTGCTGGGGTAGTAAGTAAAAATTATAGAAAAAATATATGTACTGACAGAATTACTAATTTATTAATATAGCTTAATTAAAATTAGTTTCTCACCACCAGCCGACGCGCCGAACGCAATCTAATTACAGTTCGCTTCTGAAAGTTTTATAATTAAACGAAATTTCTCCTACGCACCCTTACACCAGTGGCGCCATGGAAATAATAAAAAACAAATTCCGTTCCAGATTTCCGGCCACGTTACATGAGGGTGAACGATAAACCAGTTATGAAGCCCGGTGTGATCAAGTGACCGCACCATCACGGTTGTCACGGTGGAACCCATTCACGTATAATGGCAACGGAAAACGTGCGTTCGAGCGAACGCGGCGACAGCACGAAAATCACCGATCTCCCATTACGGCCGACCGCCGCCGCCATTGTCGTCGCAGACATTTCACTGAACCGGACGTTCGACGAAACGTCCGGAAACGTGACGTCACACTTCCATAGGATCGACAGCGAGAACTACTACAGAACGAATTCGAACTACTTCGATGACGTCCTCAACGATCTGTACGCGCTCTCGAACTGTACCTCGTTCGCGAACGGAACGTGTAGTGCTGTGACCGAGTATAATCTGTGGGCGTTGTCGTTGCTAGTTTTCCCGCTTTTGACGTTGTTCGGTAACGTTTTAGTGATCATGAGTGTTGCCCGAGAAAGGAGCTTGCAGACTGCGACGAATTATTTCATTGTCAGTTTGGCAGTCGCGGATTTGCTGGTCGCGGTTGTTGTGATGCCGTTCGGAGTTTATTATTTGGTAAGTTTGTTATTATCTGTGCACGCATTAAAATTTGTTTTCTGTAAGTTGTACTAGTCTACATGCCAGTGGCGGATTGACACTTTTGCCGTCCCTACCTACCTCTACAATTTTCATCCACATAGGACTATGTAAGTTAAAAAAATAAATAATTTTGAAGCGATGATATCTCAGTAGTAGGGTGTACGGATTTTGCGTTAAGGGACGTGAGTTTGAATCCACTTACAGTAAGATTGAGTTTTCGGTGAAGGAAAACGTCGTGAGGAAACCATAGCATAATAGTAGAGCTTTTTTAATGCCCGCCTGGCTAGCAACCACCCTCGAGTTGAAAATCTGCCGCCAAATACCAATAGGCGTGTTCCGGCAGTTGCACTTGAAAGCCAGTCCCTTCACAGATTTAGCGTGCCTACGAACTTAGGGTGTATTGTCACTTAAGATCAGGTAAGATTATGACCAAGACGCTAAATTTTAACTATAAAAGTAGTGAAACATATTATCCAGCAACGTTTAGATATATTTATGACTCATTTCAGTTACTGAAAAAAAATCCAAATGTGTCGCCTCTAAAATCTGCCACCTTAAGCTCCGGACCTATAAGCCTCTTAGTAAATCCATCACTGCTATAGGCCGTAACAAATGTATATTTAGTTTAGTAAATACGTACAAACAGTAACTACACTATGAAGCGATGACAGCTCAGTGGTAGTGTGTACGACTCTGCGTCAAGGACGTGAGTTCGAATCCAACCACTTACAATGAGCTTGAGCCTTCGGTGAAGGACAACATCATGAGGAAATCATAGCATGGTGGTAGCGCTTTTCCGAAGCCCGCCTCTCTAGTTACCACCCTCAAGTTGAAAATCTGCCGCTAAATACCAATAGGCGTGTTCCGGCAGCTGCACTTGAGAGCCAGTCCCTCCACAGGTTTAGCGTGTCTACCAACTTGGGCCGTATCGTCACTTGGTGAGATTATGGTCATTAGGCTAAGCGTCAACTATAAAAAAAAATACTCTGTGTTAAGACGACATTTGCACGTACTTCCGCTGATTTAATAGTTCATTAAGAGGTTTTTAAACTTGTGTCCATTGTACATCTAACGAAATGATTCGAAATAAATTCCCATTGTATGAAAACGTTCAAAGTAATGCAATATTCCGTGCGATCCGCATTGGAAGCATTCATCTAAATCAACGGATGCTAATACAACTATTTACAATGGATTTTCACTTCATTTTCAGTAACATTCGAAGAGCTAGAATTCTATGAAACGACTTAATTAATTAGTTCAACGAGACGTCTGTTGAAACAGCACCCTTTTTTTGTTGAATATATAAGGGACTTACTAAAGACGTATCTCTTTTTATAAGGCTTCGTAGGACAAAACATTTGTACATGTATCCATTTCAGTAATCTGATTTTTAGATTACTGAAATTTTAAAGAGAAATTTAAATATATTTACAATCGTTATAAATTAGTACATAGACCAGGGAGGGGTGCTAATTTGAGTCATCATCATCGTTCATATACTCATCACCCCTGTCCTTTTTACCCCTGTTCTTGTTGTAAGTGATCACCGCCGCCCACGGACACCTACAACGCCAGAGGAATCGCGGGTGTCTTGCCGGCCTTTATTGAAGGGGGTGGTTTTCACGTGCAATTTATTTATTATTATTTTATTACATTATATTTATTTATTACAATTTATTTAAGTCTATTTCTTTATATTTACAAGAAATCCGTTAAACTTTCAATAAAAATTCTAGTCTTTTTTATGGAATAGGGGATGGTAAGTGATCACGACTGCCCGTGGACACACAGCACCAGAGGAAGAATATCAGATGCGTTGCTGGCTTTTATGGGACCAACTAGCTCTCAAGTGCCACTGCCGGAACCCACCTAATGGTATTTGGCAGCAGATTTTCACCTTAAGGGTGGTAGCTAACCATGCGGGCATTAGAAAAAGCCCTGCCACTATGCTAGAGTTTCCTCACAATATTTCCCTGACCGAAAGCTCAAGCTCATTATAGGTGTTTGGATTCGAACACACGTCCCATGACGCAGCATTCCTGCACAATACCACTGAGTTATCATCGCTTCTTGCTCTCCTCGAATTTGGCATAAAAACCCGCTTGACACGATACTAGAACTTACTATTCAGCAAATCGGTAATATGCTTCCGATTTTATTATAAAACAAAACACTATTACCTATAAAAACTGTTATTGGTCTTACTCAGTCTAAAATATAGTATGACAATTCAGTGTTTCAAGTTTTGTAGGGGCATACATTAAACTGTAAATAATATACTGGGAAGGCAGAGTTAAGGTTCTATTGTTTTGCATTGCTTTACTGTGTATCCATATAAAACTAAAACAACAAAGCTACTCTAAAGTGTAATGAAGCTAAAAAAAAACCAAGTTGTAAAAGTACTAAAAACATAGTTTAAGAATCCGTTAACGTAAATAATTAAAATTAAGGAAAACAATGAACTAATAGACGTAACAAAAATAATAATTTTAGAATTAATTATTAATAACAATATCGCATTCCCAAATAAAATAAACAAATAAAAAAGTCTCGGATCATGACAGAGGTGTTTTAGGGGATTTTACAAAAAATGTGTTAAATGAATGAATGAATGAATACTATATTGAACTCTAAATATCCATATGTCCGTAAAACATCAACAATTGTTTACTGTACCAGCTTGTTATAATAATGTGTCAAAGAATAATCCGATCTACAGAATGTGTAGGCGCTACAATGAAAGTCATGTTCAACACGACATATTTTTCAATAGCTTAATAAACTTCAAAAGTTTAATTACATAACTGGTTGATGCTACATCTCCAATTTTTACTAGGGTTTTTGTTATTTCCGTTTCTATTTTCTGTAAATTTACGTTCAAAATGCTTTAAAATATTATAATTTGTGTAAAAAATATTACAATTTATGTAATCTGTATTCTGTTCATCTTCACGCTCATAAAAGTTCCTAACTGTGTAAGTTGTGTACTAATGTAATAGGGTGTGGGATTTAAAATGATATCTAGAATTAAGTTGCTTTTGTATTTAATCTCATATATGTATCAGGGACTTTAAAAAAAATGTACCCTGGTCAGCAGAATCCCATACGGCATTTACCAGCTAACAATCAGTACTGTAGTAAGAAAAAAAATCTACTATTGTAGGTAGCGCAAATAAATAACTATGTCCGAGACTTCGCTAACGTGAAACGAAATATTATTTCATCATTTTTGGCCGTTCTATATTGAAAAAATTAGTAACAGTCGTATTATTTTTATTTTTGATGAAACACTGATTGAGAAACACTTTAGGCTATTTAACACCACGTTACCACCAATAATAGCAAAGGTGTATTGAAAATAATTACAAAAACAAGCAAAAATTAATAAATATTTTAATATCTACGCGAACGAAGTCACGGGCACAGCTAGTATAATGTATAATTATAATAATATTATTGTGTTGGCAAAAATTAGAAGATTATGTGTGGTAAGATCACGAAAACGTGAGCATATATATATCGGCGCAAATATTATATAGGCAGGAAATACAATAAAAGTACATCAACGAATTATGATTAAAAGTACTTCAACGAATGTTTTGTGCATTACGTGACGTAGCGCTCGCCGTTGTCACTGTACTATAAAAAAAAGCTTCATAACGCTAGCTACGACTACACAGTACAATCAGCACAATCCACTCCACAGATTTCCTTGCCTCCTCAATTGATATTTTAACTAAAGGCATACTCCAGTAGGCCAGTCCTTACCATTATTTATTTAATTCTTTTCCGGCAGCAGCTCATGCCCATGCCGGGCTGAGTGCCCTCAGCATTCGCCCCAAAAAGTCCTGCCAAGCTGTGAAAGCCCTTCCGGCTAAAAGCGTATGTCCTGTCGACAAAAAAAAAGCTGGCTACGATACATCGTGAGAGACTTTCGAGCGAGACTGATCGTTCGAAGGTGGTTACCATTTTACGAAAAAAACATGATTCAATAACATGGCTTATTTCCTGAGAGTACCCCCGTACTCTTACATATATAGTTTATATCACCACAGACCTTTTATCGTGTGAAGATCTACATTATTTTGTATTATATAATGCACACTTTTACGATTGATTAGTAGACATTTATTTAACGTCTCTGCAGATGCGGGCTCGCTAAAGGGTTCGCTCTCGGTCAGCGAAAGGTTTCGTCAATATTTCAAAGAACCGTTCGACATCATTATCTTCAATCGTTCAAAACGCAGAGTTAGAGAAAATTAGAACAAATCAATTATATTTTTTTATAGTTAAGGTTTAGCGTTATGGCCATAATCTCATCTGATCTTAAGTGATGATACGGCCCAAGATGGTAGACACGCCAAACCTGTGAAGGAACTGGCTCCCAAGTGCAACTGCCGGATCACACCTATTGGTATTTGGCAGTAGATTTTCAACTTGAGGGTGGTAGCTAGCCAGTCGGCATCAGAAAGAGTTCACTACCACTGAGCTATCATCGCTTCATGTTCAACTTGGAATCTCATAATAAATCTAAGGTTTCGGTGTAATAGAGTAATTTAGTTGTCAGAATGAATATAGGTCCAAAAAGCGCTTGGAATTATTAAGTGGCTAGAAATTCAAAGTTTGATAGGTAAAACGATAGAATTAAATTGGTTATTTAAATAACTTAAATGTAAGAAGAATTAAAAGCAATAATTGAATGTAGTAGTTACATAAACTAACAAAAAAAAATTACCAATGAGATGTCCGGTCGTATTATAAAATAAACAGGAATAATTTAATTTCTACCAAAGTTTTATTTCAAGACGATCCAATCGATACATGAAAGCAAAACGATTATCCGACGATTAAATACACGTCTGAACACAGCAAATAAAAAAAATCAATCTTCCATATATTGACATTCTGCTAAAGCGTAGGTGTGCAGAATAAAATCAAAGCGGAATAGAAACCGTTGAACATAAATTGCAGCCGCGTGTTCGTATGTCACAGACCGGTTACGAAGAGACGTGAAAGAATAAAACAGCCGTTTGCTACGCACACACTTTAAACTCTCATCCAATTAATTGACAAACTGTATTCCTTCTTTTTCTCCTGTATTTTCATTTTACGAGTTTTATGACTAATATTAGGTTTTTGTTTTTGTAAAATGTAGTGGGTGTGTTACAAACATACAAATCAATGACGCTCTTCTTTCTATCAATATTATTTTTAAAAAAAACAGAGTAATTTAGGTATAAATTTTAAAGGCTTTGATAGCTTTCCCGGACTTTATGAAGTTTGCATTTATTTATCAAAACCCAGTATGGTTTACGTAAGCCCAATACAAAATACATGAGTTTCCTGACATTCAGTTGGAACGAATTTTCTTACGTCGTATATTATTATTGATTAACAAATATAATTAATGAATTACTATAATTTCAGCAATTAAATGAAACCTAGATATAACAAAGTAAATGGTAGGAAAATCCGTAATTAATATGTTTTTCGGGTTGTGAAAATAAACCTGTTATTATACAACATCCAATTTATTATAATATATATGTATTACGCTACGAAACAGTTGATGCCTATGAATTGTACAGACTATAACCTGCGCAGCCGTTGAGAACTTACTGGCTTTCTTGAACCAATAAGCGCGCACCTATGATTGGGCACAGCCAATAGCATACGCGCTATGGATAACTTTCTACACTATAGAAACATAGCGCAATAAAGAACAAACTAAAGAAAGGATTGTGATTAACAAATCTTACATTTTAATTTATCTAGATTCCGTACGTACTGAATAAGGAATTACGTTGCAAAAATAAATGTAATTTAATTGCCGTAACATAGTTTTCAACATTATTTTCTTTGTATCGAGTGACGCGACCTTGAAGTGATTACCTACAGAATAATCACTTCAAGCGCCTAAAGAAGTATTATCATGAAAATAATATCAACGTTACATTAACACGCACATAAATAACACATTAACATAAAACTATGAATGTTTCAATAGATTAGTTTTGGTAAGCACGTCTAGTAAGTCAGTGCTCTATGTCACATACAAGCCCAAGCAGTTTATTCGCAGCCAGGCCGTGTCGAGTTGTAAATTGAAACATGTCCTACACATCGCGCTATTGGATATAAAGTATATTATCCGGATGACATAGGACTATATCATGTATGCGGTGATTGAATGTCATATAGCTATATGTACGTTATATTGGTAGGTAGGTAGGTAGGTAGGTAAAATGGCTTGTTTGACCGATTATTGTGAAATTTGGAACGTATTATATTTAAGATTTCCATTGTTATTTCTTAACGCGATATGTGGCGTTTTGGTCGTGATTTTGAGAACTGGAAAAGGCAGTTAGGACAACATCTTTCGTCCCACTAAATAGAGGTATTGCATGGTGGTAGGGCTTTTTGTAATATCCGCCCGGCTAACTACCGGCGTCAATTTGAAAGTATGCCGCCAAATACCTATAGGTGTGTTCCGGCAGTTGCACTTGAGAGCCAATTTCTGCATACATTTAGCGTCTGCGTATAATTAAAGTTCTTCTGAAGGTCTCCTATTCTTCACGCACTCATTAAGTCCTACGGATTATCTTTCGCTATTGTCGGATTCTTTTAGTAACATTTTGCCCATATCGGAAAATATTTTGTATGGAATTTTCCTACCATTTCAAACATAACACAACATAATATTTTACATAAAAGTAGTAAACATAACATTAACATTAAGGGGTAATGTAAATGTGACTACTTTAATCAAAGTTTATAAGAAGATTTTGAAGCAATTTGAAATTTGGCTTGCGTCCTATTAGTTTGAATTATTCGTATACGATAATAAAACATCTCCGAACTTATAGCGATGAGACCATAGAACTATGAAACGGTTTACGACCGCTCACAACTCCGTTACTCTATGAATGTGACTGACATAGAGCAAACTTACGAAAACGTTCGGGTGCCGCGTCAGTGGACGTGAGTTCTAATCCTTGCAATGAGCCGGAGTCAGTGAAGGAAAATATCGTAATGAAATCATAGCACAGCGGAAAGGCGTTTGTGATGCCAGTTTTATTAGCTATCACACTTCCTTGGAAAATCTTCCACAATATGCCTAAAGATGCACTTAAGAGCCAGCCTTCCACTAGGCTTAGCGTGCTCACTACCTTCGGCCACATCGCCACTTATAATCAGGTAAGGTGGTAGCCACAACGCTAAACTTAAAAAGTTTTACCTATATATACTCGACCACAGATGTTTAGTTCGAGGGAGGTAGTTCAACAGACGATCACTATGAAATTGCTTAACGGCGTGGTATGACTTTCGCACGATGTTTTCCTGTGAAATGTTCTGTTATGTTAGGATGTTATGTTACGTTATATATATAAAACATTTATGTAAATGTTATGTTTACTAATGTACTTTACGTATGGCATATAACAGCGACGTAGTTAAGAAAGAAACAACAATAACAAGAGAAGATCGAAGTTGAATTACAATATTCTTTGTTCATATATTTTTTTTATCGTCGGTCCTAGGTTTAAATGCAGTGAACAAATAAAAAAAAATTACAAGCATATTGTATCTGTCTGTTCCTTAATTTTAATCAATAAATCAACTATGTGATACATTCACCGAAAACGTTAATTATTTATTTTAATTTAAAAGTAAAAGAAAAGTATATATATAGACAAACAAAAATTGGTATTTATCGTTTATTAACGGAAAAAGTCAATAAGAAATATAGCAATTATCTATGTAAATCTAAAAAAAAGTAATTTAAACCTTCTTTTCAACTCCACGCTTATATACTCCTTTTATTTATAAAATGTATTTTCTTTCTAAAACCTATATTATCGATGGTTGTCTATGAAACAATGTATATGTCAAAAAATGATTTATGAGATGTCATTACGTTGAAAATAAATAGATAATAAATATTAAGATACAAATAAAGTCAAGCAATAGCTTTAAATGTTGTTTCTCTTTATTACAGAGCTACTATTAAGCTTATTGTTTCATTGCCCTAATCATCTCTACTACCCAACTTATTACATAAATATAGAAATCATAAAAAAAATATTACGGACGTTCCCCCTTAGAATGGTAACAATGTTATATGAATTGATTTACCCATAGTGCATCTCAAAGAAAACACATTTTCTTTATATATATATATGATATAGATAGAATTCGAAGAGATGATAGCTCAATAATAGCGTTTACGGATGCCGTGTCAATAAGATTGAGTTTTCGGTAAAGGAAAACATTGTGATAAAACCATGGTATGGTAGTAGAGCTTTTTTCTAATGCTCTCAGCCCTGGCTACCTTTTAAAAGATATTCGGCGCTTGCAATGGTTTTCATGAAAGGCTCTATATATACATTATTCGGCCAGTGCGAATCACTAGCAAAATAATAACACCAAATCAAGTAAAAAATATACCAAAATCTTTTCCATTTTCCAAAGACTCAAAATATAACTTGCTATTTTTTTCCTTATACAATGGAAACCGGTGCATAATTTGACTCGGGGCGGGAGGAGAGGGATCAAAATAAAAGGGTTGAAATGATCCAAACGGAATTGGGTCAACGTGTCAAAAAATACCGCAACGAAAACAAACAGGTCCGGGGTAGAGTGAGCCCTCTGATTTTCCATATTATTCGGGAAAGTGCCATAAAACGAAATCAATACAAAGCGCTAGCAATCGTGAAGCTGCTTGCGTGGATATATTCCATTCTTTATGGCGCGTTTGGGAACTGAATTTCTCGTAATATATGTTTCATCTCTTGTCCTGAACTGTACTAACCTATCAATCATGCCTTAGAAGCGATGATCGCTCATTTGGCAGTGCCTACGGTCCCCGTGTTGGACTAAGTACATCTTCTCACGATATACCGAGCTTCGGATATTTGAAGGGCTTTCTAATATCCATTTGTATTGTATTGACACAAAGAATATTCCCAAATTTTAAAATACGTTTCTTTTTTCAGTTTTTTTTTATATATACCAAAGGTTTACCGTTATGGCCAAAATGTCACCTGATCTTAGGTGACGATACGACCCATGTTGGTAGACACGATAAACCTGTGGAGGAACTGGCTCTCAAGTGCAGCTGCCGGAACACACCTATTAGTATTTGGCGGCAGTTTACAACTTGAGGGTAGTAGCTAGCCAGGCGGGCATTAGAAAAAGCCCTACCACCATGCTATGGTTTCCTCACGATGTTTTCCTTCACCGACAGCTCAAGCTCATTGTAGTTGCTTGGATCCGAACTCACGTCCCTTCACGCGAAGTCGTACACACTACCACTGAGCTATCATCGCTTCAACCGAAATGTAGACACTGGACCAGCTTTTCAGAACACTGGTGTGACTACGTCTCATCGCAATTATTCATTAATTTTCTAACATGAATGAACGAGGCGGGTAACGTATGTTTCGTTTAAAGTATGTGAGAAAGGATAGGTTTAAAGGGATTTCGACATATGTCATCACTCACCGTCACCGCTCGTGTTTCTCTCTCTGTCAGTATAAATCATTCCCGATAATGATTTATATAAATACCAAATATATCGAAACAGTCTAGTCAATAATAGAAAATATAAATCTTCCGTGAGTACCTGGCCTCGAGTGCTTCGCTTTGACTGAACGCATAGCCGCGCTCGTGTCGCGCTTATATAGGAATCGGTGTTAATAAACTACCCTCCCCGTTACTTATCTTAGTTATTATATTATTCTGTATATATTAAAGTTGTTGTTAAAATCAAATAGTGTATTAATTAGGTGGTAAAACCATAGATTTTAAAACACTACACATGTGATGAGAAAATCAAAGAGTATTAAAGGATGGAAAGGAAGAAGAAGGTCAAAGAAAAGTTGAATTGAGTGTGTAAGAAATGAGATTATGGAAATAATAGCGAATGAAAATATGGCCGATGATAAATATTTATTGTAGAAGAAAATGTATTGAACCTTAACATTGTAAAAATTTACCTTTACATTTTGTAGTAAAATGAATAAGTATAGCCATTTGATAGGCAATTAAGAGAACCATTATAGCTAGAATCAGCAAGTGCCCTTTTAAAATATAGCCAAGATACGTAAGTATTACAATAGGTTTGAATTAAAATTTAAACACATTCACATCTACTCCCGAACTGATGTTTGTTCTGAACGCTCAATCTGGTGTATGGCAAATTAGTATCAAAGTTATTACACAATCTAATTATTGTATGCAGATTATGTCGTTTAGAATGCAGATCGTACCTATACAATGTATATATTTACATATTTATTTCTCGTAATGGATAGTCAAAGAGCAGAGGTTCTTTGAACTCGATACTTTAGGTTACAGTAAAAATCTCTGTACGTATATTTGGTTGTCTGTTAATATTAATTTCTTTTTGGTGATCGAAAAGAAGTCGAATAGACAATGATCGTAAGAAACGGATTCATAAATCATATATTGTTCATGTAATTTATGTTCTTTTGTTCCTATTGTGTGTATTATTTACATAGGTGTGACTTTTTTTTGTATAATTTAATCATGGCTACGTGTTTTATACGTACAAAGTTTTGCCAATGTCACGTAGATAGAATAATTTATCAATATTGTTAAAACAGCACTCAAACAAAATGGCTTCTCCCTTTTTTTTTACAACTCACGGTGTTTTTGCAACTCAGAATGCATATTCCCATCTATTATTTATTGTTTTTCGTGTGAAGAACGAATTAGATTAAATAAAATACCTATAATATTAATTATATAGAATCAATTGACATAAGATTTTGAATTTTGAAGCGATGATAGCTCAGTGTTAGTGTGTACGACTTCGCGTCAAGGGACGTGAGTTCGAATCCAAGCACCTACAATGAGATTGAGCTTTCGGTGAAGGAAAACATCGTGAGGAAACCACAGCATGGTGGTAGGGCTTTTTCTAATGTCCGCCTGGCTAGCTACCACCCTCAAGTTGTAAACCTGCCGCCAAATACCAATATGTGTGTTCCGGCCGCTGCACTTGAGAGCCAGTTCCTTCTCAGGTTTAGCGTGTCTACCAACTTGGACCATATCGTCACTTAAGATCAGGTGAGATTATGACCATAACGCTAAACCTTAAGTATAAAAAAATCAACACTTAGATGACGCTAATTTTATTTCAATTTTATAAACTTTTCTATCAAATTGAGTCATACAACCAGACAATTATGAAGTATGAAGGTAGATGTATGTGTATGGTTGTAGAGGAAGAACAAAGAAAGTAAGGTTGCACTGCGTGAGAAATATTATGTGTATAAAAGGTTTGACTGAAGGTAAGGGTAGCATCTAGATAATTTAAGACAAATGGCGGACTAAAACATAATATATCTACATAATTTAAATGAGAAATGTAGGACAATCTTCTACCTACATTATCTGCAAAGGTTAGTAAAATATTTTTGAAATTATGCGCGACGCGTAAATTAGAAAGGCGATGGGGGAATATGTATCTAAGTTCACAATATCACATTAACTTTCATTCTCTCCCTAACCAGCAACCAGCGCAAATAATTCTAACAGTGTTTACCTATTTACTTATTTAATTAACTTTTATGTATGCATATTCTAATTTACTCTCGTTAACTGCGATTCTATGTTTCGCTTTTAATTTTTTTATTTATTACTGACTATGTCCGTAACTTAGTTTGTGTGTTACTGACATTTATTTTTCCCGCACGATCAGTACTACTTCTAAGTAAAAGGTACATTATGTAACATTGATAACACGTATGCAGATTCCAGCGATATGATAATGGTTGACTCTACAAACATTTAGGACCCTGGTGAGACATGGAAATCTTCTGGGCGAAATAAATGTATTACCAAAGGTGGTGTAATTTAAACTTTTATATTTAACTAGCTGATCCGACAGACTTTGTCCTGTCTTAACTATGAATATATTTAACTAATATTAATTCGTTGGTGGGAGGCGCCTGACGTGACGGCCCAGTGGCATGCGCGTGAGCTGCGCGCGGTACTGGACAGTACTTGGAGAATGCAACATTACTTTGTTTTTCTAAAATAAAAGATTTTTTCTAAAATAATCGTAGCCTAAGTTACTTCTTATTACATCAGCTACCTGCCAATAAAATTCCCGTCAAAATCGGTCCAGCCATTTCAGAGATTAGCCGGAACAAACAGCCAGACAGACACAAAAAAGTTGTAAAAATATATTATATTGGTGTATGTACCGTATATATTTGTACACGTCTAGTAAAAAACGGTTATTTCAATATTACAAACAGACACTCCAATTTTATGTATATGTGTAGATCATATAACATAATATTTAATACTAGTTGTGCCAGCGACTTCGATTTTTTTTTCACTTAACCCTAACCTTTCAGAAAATAAAAGTAGCCTAAGTTACTCCTTATAAGATCAACGATCTGCCAGGCAAAGTCCCGTAAAAATCGGATTAGCCGTTTCAGACAATAGCCGGAACAAACATACAGAAGAAATTTTTAAAAATTGTTTTTATTATATATATAAATTCCGTGTATATGCACATAATAGAAAGCTGTTATTTTGACATTAAAACTAGGCACTTCAATTTTATTTATTTGTATAGATTGTATAATGTTTACGAATTAAAATAATAACATGACGGTAACCCGCGTACTGTAAAACTCTCCAAATATGTTTTCGCTCTGGATACGTGCATGATTAGGTAAATTGCAGCGCGGGAACAACGGCCTTTGAGACTGATTACAGAGGCTGAGGGCACCACGTTCCTAGGAACAGATCACACGCCGTCACCTAGAACAAAGGGAAGCTCGCACGCCCGGCTCGTTACTGATCCGGCTTTATGTCATTTGTATAAATAGATATGACGTCATTCTACGTAGTTATAAGTTACGTACATAAGGCTAGGTCTGTACTTTGAATATTTTCATATATCTTATACATTTTCAGCTTTTGAAAATATTCAAAAACAACAGAAAGTCTATCAGGGATAAGAAAAATTAACGACATGACTGATGTAAAATGGAGCTGACAATTCGCTTTCGTTCACAGTTCAGGAAGAATCATCCAACTGACTATTAGAAATTGTAATAGACAAAGTGTGTAAAAATAAAATTAAATATACTATCACGTGGTTGACGTTTACCATTACGTTTTGAAATGATGATGGTTCAGTTGGTAGTGTGTGCAGACGTCTCGTCAATAGACATGAGTTCGAATACCTATTTTTATAGTTTAAAGGTTTAGCGTTAAAGCTACAATCTCACTTGATGGTAAGAGACGATGTGGCCCACGCTGGCGAACACCCCAAACCTATGAAGGGGCTGGCCCTCAAGTGCAACTTCTGGAACACCCCTGTAGGTATTTGGCGGCGGATTTTTAACTTGTGGGTTGCCAGGTAGGCATTAGGAAAAGCCCTACCAACATTAGAGGACGCATGTGCCAAGTTCAGGCACGAAAACCAGGCTAGCTATTATCTTCAAGTTGAAAATCTGCCTGTAATGCCTATATATGTGTCCCGGCAGTTGCACTTGAGAGCCAGTTCCTACACTAGACTTAGCCTGTTTATATCTTAGGCCATATAGGGTGAGATTGTGGGGATAGGGGAGCTAAACCTATAAAGATTAAAAAAAAGTAATATCATACAGTAAATTACCCAAAAAAATGATACAAAATATTTTACAAACTAAGCCCAGACGTACTATATTACTTACTAAACTTAAATATTAAATTTACAACTTGGCCACGTCAGTAAGGAATATGCACAGCGCCTGACTGCATGCTGCATATGAAAATTTATATCTGTTCATGAAGTTTCTTACAAGATATTACAGATGTTATGAGATTTTGAATCTGAATAAAGATATATATATTATGTGTATTAAATTGGTTGTCGCGGTTACTTAATAAAAAAAATAATATTTAATTTAATTAAATGAAAATATCTTAGGTAGGGCTTTTTGTAATGCCCGCCTGGCTAACTATCACCCTCAAGGTGAAAATCTGCCGCAAAATACCAATAGCTGTGTTCCGGCACTTGAGAACCAGTTCCTCCACAGGCTTAGCGTGTCTACCAACTTAGGCAGTATTGTCACTTGAGATCAGGCGACATTATAGCCATAACGCTAAATCTTAACTATAAAAAAAATATTTATATGATCTACAGGCTCGATAAATATTCGACGATAAATATCGGAGCTAAAAATCATGTCGCTTCACTATTGAAAAAAAAGAACTGTGTCTATGGACTGTTGTATTTTTTGTCTATGGTCGCCTGTTAATGGTTATAAAACCTTAAAGGCATACTTATGTCGACAACACTCACCTTCACTACTCGTGTTTCTCTCCCTGCCCAGTCAAATTTAGTAGGCGCCTGTTAGCACAACTTTAGAGACACTTTCTATTATAGAACTTACTGCAAGCTTAGTCAGGCTAAGATCTTTTAGTAAATTATAGAGAGATTTTGCTGGAACACCTCTTGCTCTCAATTCGATTACGTAGCCAGCCAAATTTAGGTAATTTATTCCATTTATCTGTATTGTATTATAAATTAAATGTAGTGTATTTGGATAACTATAATTATTTTTTAATCACTTAGCAGTATTGTATAGATATGTGAAGAAAATATCTGTTTGTGTAGTTCAACGGAGTGTGGGGTCTGCCGGCGGTGGTGTGTGACTTCTACATCGCGATGGACGTCACGTGCTCTACCTCGAGCATATTCAACTTAGTCGCCATCTCTGTAGATAGGTACGTGAGACTAACCAATAATATTATAAATACAAATTACAGTATCTGAAATTCAGTATTTCAACAAAGTGAAATTTTCCAGTTTTTTTTTGTTGTTAAAATTTAACCCTGTATGGTGTACACACTACGTCTATTGGAGGGATTGGTTTTCAAGTGAAACTTGCCGGAACACAACTATATGTGTTTCGAGGCAGATTTTCAGCTTGAGGGTGGTAGCTAGCTAGGCGAACATTAGAGAAAGCCTTACCACCATCCTATTTTCCCCCACGATATTTTCACGATTATAAATCACCTCTATTACAAATATGAGTTCAACGTAAGAAATCGACAAAACCTTCAACTTTTATTGTAAAGACACAAAACCTTGGTCAGCAAACTCAGCAATTCTCAGCAACCTCAGGAAATAATCAGTCTGTAGGTCGTATTATATAGGTCATTATGAAAATATCTACTTTAAATAATAATTATATCATCGATAAATTAATATATACAAGCATCGCTACCATAATAAGAAACGAGACGGTCTTTTAAAAATAACCTTAAACGAAGAAAATCACAAAATTTTTTTTAGGTACGCGTCGATTGCTTTATCCAGTTTTTTTCTTTTTTTTTACTTTTGTGCTGAAAAACTGTGCAGTGAATATTTTCCACTAGTGATAATTTATACATAGACTGACATCAAAATCTATGCTGAAGTTCAAGATTCTATACTTCAAGTTAAAATCAATTAATAGTATCCCTTCACTTTTGGTTTTAATGTTAAAGAGTGTGTTGAATCTTGAATTTTCCACAAATTGTGTAGTACAAACCCCTTTATCGTTAAACTCATAATCCGTGTTTAAATCCTATCCAACACATTATACATAGATACATAGATACATACATAGTATATCACCTCTCTCACATGAGGGTAGGCAGAGACCACATCCTTCCACGTGCTACGATCATGCCATACAGCTTTCGCTTCTTCTACTTTCATAATCACCTCTTCGGTTACGGGTACCTTTGATCTGGCCTTTCTCCAGAACGTCCTCGATCTGGTCGAGATAAGTTCGCCTAGGTCGATCCTTACCAGCTTACCCAGTCACACTTGCCTTGTAAACTTGGTTCGTCAATCTACTTTTTTTATACAAGAAATATTAAAATAACAGTTCACCCAAACATTAACGTTGGCGTAAGGTCATAGATAGGACATTTATTTATTTTGTTTCTCAAACATTGAACCAAAATATCGGCCGTTCGACAGTAATAATAGAAACCTTATCAAAACAAAAAGGGACGGGGCTAAACAAATTTCACATTAGCATATAACGTTACCGAATATTCGCATCGAATTATAGCAGAATCACGTGAAACGTTCCCATGCGGTACATATTAACACTGCCGAAATTACCATGGTCAGCACCGTGGACATTGATCGACCAAGCAAAAATACGCTACTATGATCTATAATCGATATAGAATAGGGGCTATTTTGCCATACACAGTGTGGGAATTTTAATGAAGGTGATATGAGTAGAGGAAGCACAGAGGGTTACATTTGGAACAATTTGTAATAACGTTGAAGCGATGATAGCTCAGTGGTACGAGTGTATACAAGTTCGCGTCAAGGGACGTGAATTTGAATCCAAGCACCTACAATGAGCCTGAGCTTTCGGTGAAGGTAAACATCGTGAGGAAACCATAGCATGGCGGAAGGGCTTTTTCAAATGCCTGCCTGGCTGGCTACCACCCTCAAGTTGTAAACCTGCCGCCAAATACCAATAGGTGTGTTCCGACAGCTGCACTTGAGAGCCAGACCCTCTACAGGTTTAGCGTGTCTACCAACTTGGGCCGTATCGTCACTTAAGATCAGGTTAGATTATGGCCATAACGCTAAACCTTAATTAATGTAAAAATTGTACTATACTTTAATTCCCTTTGATCGTCATGGTGTTGTTGGTGTCATGGTAGTGATGTTCAACCAATACGGTTCCTTATGATAAATGAAGATGCCTTTAAGATAATACAGGGGATGTTTACCTAAATAAGCCTGTACTTGACGTAGGGTTTGACGTAGGATATGATAATTTAATAGATGACCTTCATGCCAAATTACATTGAAAAGCACTGTCGAATACGCGAACCCGCGACCTTCGAATTCTCTCTTATTAACAGAGAGTAGAGTTCAGTTGATAGCGTACACAGACTCCACCTGAGTGGACGTGAGTTCGAATCCCTACAATGAGCCTAAGTTTTCCGTAAAGAAACCTAGACAGCTACCACTATCAAGTTGAAAATCTACCGCCAAATACCTATAGATATGTACCGGCAGTTGCATTTGAAAGCCAGTCCAGTCCATCCATAAAGCTTTGCGTTTCCACCATCTTAACCGACATCGTTACTTAACATCAGGTGAGATTGTAACCATTAGGTTAAATATATAAAAATAGTACGATAATGGCAAATAAATTACAATATAATATACTTTCAAGTACATAAGAATTCATCAATTGTTTATTATAAAGTATACAGCGTTACATTTTTTTTTTTAATTGAAACAGCTTTATGGCCAAAATCTCACCTGATCTTAAGTGACGATACGGCCCAAGTGGGTAGACATGCTAAACCTTTGGAGGAACTGGCTCTCAAGTGCAGCTGCCGGAACACACCTATTGGCAGATTTTCAACTTGAGTGTGGTAGCTAGCCAGGCGGACATTAGAAAAAGCCCTACCAACATGCTATGGTTTTCTCACGGTGTTTTCCTTCACCGAAACCTCAAGCTCATTGTAGGTAGTTGGATTCGAACTCACGTCCCTTGACGCGAAGTCGTACACACTACAACTGAGCTATCATCGCTTCAAAGAGTTATGACTAACATGTAAGATTTTTATGTTAAATACTACCGGAGCAAATCAAACATTATTCTGAGCAACATGTGGAAATTTGTAACACAACACAGCGAGGACAGGTCAGACTTACACTCCGCGACAAAAGTATAACCCACCCCCCTAATTTTTTCATATCTGATAAAGAATTATAGTTATATTAATATATTACTAATACACAAAATTTGGGTGTCAGTAAGTTTATTATACTATCAATACATTATTTATTAAATGCATAATTAACCAAATACAAATGCTATTGGGTTTTGCAGTGCGACAAAAGTATAACCCAGGTAATGAAATTTAAATAAAATTTCGAGAAAAATATAACAAACAATAATCATTCATGTAATCTAATATTTAGTAGATCCACCACTTTTACTTATTACCTCAATCATTCGGTCCGGTAAACTGTCATATAGCTTTTTAATTACGTCTTGATTTATATTTTGCCACTCGTCAACTATGACCTTTTTTAACTCTTCAACAGAAGTAAATTGTCTTGATCCACGATAGACAGCTCGTGATAAATTTCTCCAACAATTTTCAATTATGTTCAAGTCAGGAGAATATGCTGGCCATTCAAGAACTTGAATATTTTTTTCACTAAAGTAGTCTCTAACTACCTTTGCTCGATGGATACTGGCATTATCTTGTTGAAAAATAAAATTAGGACCAGCAATTCGCACTGCGTTAGAGTTCATTTGCTCGTTTATTACTTCTATATATCGTTTACTAGTTATTTTTCCAGAACAGAACTTAATATCCATTTTACCTGAGTATCCAATGCCAGACCATACCATTACACTACCACCTCCGGCTTACCGACGGCTCAATATAAAATTATCTTTTCTTAAATCGTGAAAATAGTAATTAAAACCATCAGGTCCATCCAAATTAAACTTCTTTTCATCAGAAAAAATAACTTTTCGCCACTTTTTTTTCCATTGTTTAGCAGACAACGGTGGTTTTTTTGGTAATTTCTTACGTTTTAAATGCTCACACTCACGTATAATGCGTTGAACGTTTCTTAAATTAGTACTAACACCAGCCTCCGCTGCGATTTGTCTTGCGGTAAGCGTAGAATTTGACGCAACTCTTAGAATTGACCTTCTTTCTCGTGGTGTAGTTGCTCTCGGTCGACCTGTCCGTTTTTTCTTACCATAGTTGTCGGGATCTTTTAAAAAATTTCGCACAACACGATGATTTTGGCCTTAGAATAATTTTCAGAATGCAATTTTTTAATTATATTAATTTCAGTTTCGTTTGTGTTTTCCCCGTGGCATTTTAAATAAAAAATAGACAAACATTAACTTAAACAATTTATTTATACGTAAGAACTTACGAGTTACACGAAACAAGTATAAACATGAATTGACATGTCCAGTGCACCGAGCTGCTTGAGCCAATGAGACGAATGGGTTATACTTTTGTCGCGCTATCAAACCAATAACTTCGCCGCTGCGTAACAAAGCAGCATCGAAACGTAACTATATATATACCATAGTACTAGAATCAAGAAAACAATGCTGGCGCGTTAGGAATTTATTTACTTGTATTTAGTTTTACAGTAAATATAAAAAAATTCGAGGGGTGGGTTATACTATTGTCGCGGAGTGTAGTCATATTTGTTTTCCTTTCTGCCTTAAAATCTTCGTTAGTTCGTTTTAATTTCTCTAAACCTACCTTGAGAAGTTTGTACTGTTATATTACTCGTAAAAAGTCTAGGATATACCTTACACAGTACACCTTACACGTAGGGCGCCCGATTCGCATGCCGTTTGTCATCCACTGCAAGAAAACATTATAATTATAACGACGTGATTGAGCATCGATAGTTACGTATGAGGTTATATATCAATAGTTTACTTAGCATAATAATATCATCCTAAAAATAAGTCTTAAATTTATACGATACGTGATTCAAACCGACGCAAACTAATTCGCTAGTTTCGCTTGTTATAAGTAATTCAGGACATGTGGGTATTGAATAAATTAGTTACTCTGTCTGTAGGTGTGTTAGAGAAATGTTAATGAAGTTGTCAGTTAAACCGTACACAGTCAAAGTTTAGATAAGAATCGTCCTTAATATTGACGTTATATTACTTTACACTACATTACATTACACTACGTTACATTACATTGCATTACATTACATTACATTACATTACATTACATTACATTACATTACATTACATTGCATTACATTACATTACATTACATTACATTACATTACATTACATTACATTACATTACATTGCATTGCATTGCATTGCATTGCATTGCATTGCATTGCATTGCATTGCATTGCATTGCATTGCATTGCATTGCATTGCATTGCATTGCATTGCATTATATTATATATAAATTTAACTTACCACTACACGTACCATTTTCAAATGAAATAAAAATTGCTACTATATTCTTATTTCCTTTCAAAATTGGGTGTTTTTTTTTCATATTATTAAAAAACAAAGTGTACTTACTGACAAAATATTACATACTTATCATATACATATTAGATGTTAAAGCACATTGCATTACCTATACAACGTACGGTGTCCCTACAATCCCAGAACTGGGTGTAGTTATTTTTATTACAATTTATAAATATACTAATCTTACTGACACTGTATTCGAATCATAAACGTCATAAAAAAAAACGCGGCTTACGTTACTTTTTTTTAATATTTTCATTTTCTGTAATAACATTTTTAAGTATATCGAATTTCTTTATTTGTTTCACTCATTTTGACAGACAGAATGATAAATTAAAAATAGCTGGAAGCAACATTTTACTCATTTCCTTCTTTTATTTCGAAATGTAACCTTCTTAGTGTCATCCGTAATTTTGTGTTCCGGCATAGTGAACGAGAACTAGCCAAATTCCGCCAACATCAGCAACACCCCTACTGTTGTGGCTGTCCTTTGGCGACGCTAACAAGTTACAATCAGATGGACCGTCTGCCTGTTCGTTGCTCACTAGCATAAAAAAAAACCAGCCAGATACAAATAGCATGGGCGAAAAAATTTTATGACAAGTTTTTACATACTGTATACGAAAAGACTCCTCTGACCAATTATACTGCTTCTTAGTTAATGCTTGTATTAATTACACTCCTCATTAGTTTTCCATACGGAGGCCTTATATCAAAATCGGTTCTGAAGTAGTCAACTCAACACAACCGTGTTGAGGCTTTGTATGAAACTTGAATATTTTGCTCAACCGTGCTCTACGTGACATTGTCACAATCTATATCTATGTTCATATTATAAAGCAGAAATGTTTGTTTGTTTGAACGAGCTAACCTTATGAACTACCTATCGAAGTTCAAAAATTCTTTAGTATTTTCTAATTTTCTTTCTATATTTCTTTAAAATTTGATAAAGCAACTATCGGGGAAGGCTTTAGGCTAATTAGCATTACGCTACCATCAAAGAGAGCAAAGTAATATTGTAAAAAGTTTGGAAAATCCAAAATTGTACGTCGCATAACGCCCATTGAACCCAAAAAAAAAATGTTTTTCTCACAAATGTTATTAATTGTTGTGGATAAAGTTTATATGCTATCCCGTAATGTTTTTACCCGCTTCTCTATAGCTCTGCAACATATTAACTTCTACACCTTTTAATCAAGTACTATTTATTTTTTAATTAAATTACAGTGAATTACGTCTAATTCAATAACCGTCGTTATTTTAAACAGGCTATTACTCAGAATGATACTGAAGTCTAAAAAAAAACTCTAAAAGTGAAGTTTTTTGGGCGTTATCGTGAACACATACATCATCCGCACATGCACACAACCCGACGTCCACCGAAATATTTTATCAAATAGGTTTCTTTATACTATCTAGAAAAGACGTTTTTTTTAAAGTGTTCTTTTTGATATTCGTCAACTCGCTTAGTACTCAAACTGAAAAAAAGACCGGTTAAAAGCAATTTAAGCCGAGACAATTGCTTGACCTTGAGAGAGTGAGAGTAAAGCACTACTCAAACGCTTCGCGTTAGAGACATGCAATGCGAGCAATAAACATTACATCGTTTTTAGTTCCAGGCAAACAAAGTCGCAAGCAACGCTAGTTAATATGCGAAAAATACTGTTTGTATGCTTGAACGAGCTAACCTTAGGAATTACCGGCCGGATTTACAAAAATCTTTTAGCATTCGATACCGCTGGACTTGAGTTTCAGCTGAAAATCAGCGCTGAGTGTTTCTGAAACCTCAGTATATGCTAAGCTGGGCGCCCTGTGTTAGTAATAAGTTATCTACTATTATTATTTATGTGTGTATTTTCTTTCCTTTTTTTGTTTTTCCTTTAATATTTTTATTGTTTATTTCCTTTGTTGCTTGCATGTCTTTTATTGCTTAAACAATTTATTCCTTTAAATCATTTAGGAGGGCTTTCGAATATTTAACATCATGCTACCGTCAATAGGAACAAAGCTACAGTAAAAAAAAAAACAAACGGGCAAAACTGATCAAAGCGATGATAGCTCAGTGGTAGTGTGTACGGACTCCGCGTCAAAGGACGTGAATTCGAATCCACCTACAACGAGCTTGAGCTTTCGGTGAAGGAAAACGTCCTGAGGACACCATAGTAAGGAGATAGGGCTTTTTTGTAATGTCCGCCTTGCTAACTACCACCCTCAAGATGAAAATCTGCCGCCGAATACCAATAGGTGTGTTTAAGAGAGCCAGTCCCTCCACAGGTTTGGCGTGTCTACCAACAAAAGATCAGGTGAGATTATGGCCATAACGCTAAAACCTTAACTATATATAAAATACAACTTTAGCTCCACGCAAACAAAGCCGCAAACACAGCTGTGTGGATCGCTGCTGAAAAAAAAAGAAGTAGGATAAAGAAAAAAGTTTAAATGAAATAAGTACAACAAATAAATCGTTGTATTAACCCAGATTTAACTGCCGGATGGCGTATACGTGACCTGTCCGCTAAAAGGTCTAAAAGGCCCTCGCGACATCGGAAACGTTCTCCGTGACCGAACTAAGGGCTTATGTAGGGCATTCTTTTACTGTTAGTAATAAAAATCTCTTTGGATGCTAAATTATTTAGATTACAATATTCAATTGTTAGATTTTTTTTTAAATAATCGCTACAATATTATGGACAAAGTGTGGCTCGAAGCAAAGGAGATACAAAGTGAGGTTAGCAAAAGGGAAGAATGTTACTAAATTTAAGAACGTAACACTAAAATGAAAGTGGCAAGGAAATATGTATATATGATGTAGGTTTTAACTAACACAATTCGCTAAATAGTGATTAGAGATATATAGAGCAGTGTTTTTACGCGAACATTTGTTTGGTATATAATATGTATAGCGTAAATTGTCAAAAGCTTTAGTGGGGAAAAATTATTTTACAAAGCCATATATAAATTATAATAATGTTTTTTTTTTCGAGTCTCGAGTAAAATATGTAACTTTACAATGTTTTAAAAGTCCGTCCCAAAGGGCAGGTAAAAAAAATTATGGCTCAGTCAAAATTGAAAAAAAAAATACATTTCTATCTCGTCATTTTTTTTTTCGACAAGCAATGACAAATCTCAAACCTAATTTGTAATATTTCGATCTACTTCATTGTCTTGGAAAATTTGGAGGGAACCATATATTTTTTTTGCTCTGCCGTCTGGCGGACTCTTAATTGTAAACATAAATATTTTGGTACGGGTGCAAATTTTTTTTTTTTTTTTGAGCCTCTCTAGTTGTATAATTTATTTTTAATGTACAAGGTATCTATGATAACTCTGAAAGCTATACATAGCGTAGTGTTCGATCTATTAATTTGTGTAAAGGAACGAACAACGCTTTGTTTCCATACTCGATAACTGAGAATACTCTCTAGTAGATTGTTGAGGTAAAGCAAATTAGTGTAAAGCGTAACGTGTCACGAATCACTGGCTTGAAAACGATATCAGAAGGGGGCGTGCGCTCCATTAGGTAATGTTTTTACATATTATGCTATCGCTTATAATACGTTCAGAGAATGACTACAATTTACCAGCATATTATATGATAACTAAGATATATATAATTTAATAATAACGCATAAATAGATGAAGATTTTTTTTAAATATTTTATAAAACATTTTGGCGTTTTACGACAGTCCTGATCTGATGTTATGTAATGATTTGGTCTGAGACGGCGTGCATGTTAGTGCAATTTAGGGACTGGCTCTCAAGTGCAACTATCAGGGCACACACTCAGAGCGATGATAGCTCAGTTGTAGTGTGTACGACTTCGCGTCAAGGGACGTGAGTTCGAATCCAAGCACCTACAATGAGCTCAAGCTTTCGGTGAAGGAAACCATAGCATGGTGGTAGGGCTTTTTCTAATGCCCACCTGGGTAGCTACCACCCTCAAGTTGTAAACCTGCCGCCAAATACCAATAGGTGTGTTCCGACAGCTGCACTTTAGAGCCAGTTCCTACACTGGTTTAGCGTGTCTACCGACTTGGGCCATATCGTCATTTAAGATCAGTTGAGATTATGGCCATAACGCTAAACCTTAAGAATAAAAAAAAAAAAAAAAAAAAAAAAAATAGGTATTTGGCGACAGATTTTCAACTTGAGGGCGGTAGCTATTTGACTAGAAGATAGTTAGCAGTTTGAAGGTAGTTTGAAGCGTCGCCGTGGTACGTTTTAGTGGGTAATGTTGTGTTATTAGCACCAGATAAGCCACGACATGCTTCTCTAACCTTGGCCTGAGCCCAGGTAGTGCGCTTTCGCATGACGATGAGGAAGTTCGTAAACATAGGATTTTACACACCACATTAATAAAATAGAAAACGGTTGTAGCTTTATAATTAGGCGGGAAGTAGAAAATGCTCTTCCGCCATGCTATAGTCCAACCACGATGTTTCCCTTCACCATAACTCAGACTCATCGCCGAGATTTGAAATTACGTACATCGATGTTAAGTCCGTACACACAACCATTCAGCCATAATGGCTTTCATGAACCCAGTCGAAATACTCCAGATTAAAATTCTTGAAGTAATTATGCGACTAGACATTTAGACTAACAGTGTTAGGTCAGTGTTTAAAAACGGTGGAAAAGAAAAAGTCTTTAACTATTTGTATATGTTAGCTTAAGACACGAATCACTATTATTTGATACATTTCCGCTGGGCCGAATATGCGACATATGTAACTAAGCGTGCCATTGTGACAGGTATTAAACCTGGTATGTGGTGTAAGAGATACCATATCTCAGAACCCCCTTCTTGATCATCGTGTTGATAAAATCTATTCATAGACTTTTCAAGCAATGCGTGAGGTAAAACGCATCAGGTGACTAGCTCTGTCTGATATATGTATCTTCTAGTCTCTCTTAGTCACTTCTCCAACGCACACGTTTTAATGTACAGTTGCCTTATAGCTTCATATCTAAGACTAGATGTGCCCGCGACCTCGTTTGCGTGGAATTATAATTTTATTAAATAATAATTGTTCATGCTAATGTTTTCAATGCAGCTTTGTTCCTATGGGGTATTAGCATGAAATAAATAGCCTAAAACCTTCGTCGATGATTTTTCTATCAAATAAGATAATTATTTTTAAATTCCGACAAGTAGTTCTCAAGGTTAGATCGTTTGAACAAACAAACTTCTCTGATTTTTAATATGAGTAATATAGATTCATCGGATAAGGTAGAGCAACAGGAATACTCTGGGAATACAGCCTCATGGAGGTATTGTATCCGGTCTACGAGAAAAAGACTGTAAACTGCTATATATAGCTGTTACCCACCCTATAAATTAAACAAACAGAACAACCGTACTAGAATGTTACGCTTTACATTAAGGGTAAAGATAACTTAAACTTAATGGAAAAGTTTATAAAGCCATGACAAGACATGCCGTGATATATAGCCCCGAGTGTTGGGTAACAAAAGAAATAAATTAAAGTAAATGGCACACAGCAGAGATGCAAATGTTGAGATAGATGCGTGTTATAATTAGAACGGATTTGTTTAGGAAATATTAATATAAAATCAGCTGTAGAGACGTTAAGAAGATGTAGACTGAGAAAAGCAAGTAATTTATTCAATTATTTTTTGAAATGAAACCTTATTTTGGGAGAGCTTTGAAATTCTGTTCTACAACCTTTTAATGTGACGATCGTTCGGGTAAAGTAAGCTAAAGGTGACTAACGGAGTGAAAAAGGTTTAGTGATGTTGCTCTTCTATCATGTGGTATTTAACACACACCGTCTTATTGTCAAAGCAGGACAAAACGATCCATGGTAAGCACACAGTCAGAAAATAATCACAAACAATCAAGAAATAGAAAGAGACAACGATAATTGCGTCTCTGTCGTGTACAGATCTCGACCACCATACTTAGTTACTGGATTTACGGTAGCTGATCTCTCACCGCAAAACGTCCAAGACTTTTTCTAATGCCCGCCTGGTTAGCTACCAACCACAATTGAAAATCGGCCTCCAAATACTTATAGGTGTACTCCGGCAGATGCACTTGAGAGTCTGTCCCTCCATTAGGTTTAGCGAGTCCACCATTTTGAGTCACATCGTCACTTAATATCATATGAAATTGTGTCCATAACGTTAAACCTGTAAACTAAATGAAAAAGTATAACTACTATTATATATGACGTTTGAATCTTTTTTATAGTTAAGACTTAGCGGTATGGCTACAATCTCAGCTGATCTTAAGTGACGATACGGCCCAAGTGGGTAGACACGCTAAACCTTTGAACGAACTGGTTCTCAAGTGCAACTGCCGGAACACACCTATTGGTATTTGGCGGCAGATTTTCAACTAGAGGCTGGTAGCTAGCCAGACGGGCATCAGAAAAAGCCCTACCACCATGCTATGGTTTCCTCACGATGTAAGTGGTTGGATACGAACTCGCGTCCTTTGACGCAAAGTCGTACACACTACAACTGAGCTACCACCGCTTTTAATTTTGAAGTTTTAAACATTGATCGATTCTGGTTTATAAGGTTGTTTAAATGTTTCTCTTGCCCGCAGGTATATAGCTGTTACGCAGCCTATAAAATACGCGAAACACAAAAGCAACGCTCGTGTATGGGTGATGATCGGAGTGGCGTGGCTGGTGTCCGGGGCAATCGGCTCTCCTATAGTCCTGGGGTTAAACAACACACCGGACCGAAGTCCAAATCAATGCCTGTTCAACAACACCGACTACGTCATATACTCGTCGCTGGGTTCCTTCTACATACCTTGTATCATAATGATGTTCTTATACTTCAATATTTTTAAGGTATTTTTTTTTTAAGTTTAGCTTATGGCCATAATCTCACCTGATCTTGAGTGACGATACGGCCCAAGATGGTAGACACGCTAAACCTGTGAAGGAACTGGCTCTCAAGTGCAACTGCCGGAACACACCTATTGGTATTTGGCGGCAGATTTTCAATTTGAGGGTGGTAGCTAGCCAGTCGGGCATCAGAAAAGCACTACCACCATGCTATGGCTTCCTTCACCGAAAGCTCAAGCTCATTGTAGGTGGTTGGGTTTGGACTCACGTTCCTTGACGCAAAGTCGTACACACTACCACTGAGCTATCATCGCTTCAAAAAACTGCCACTCATTAGATTATTTAATTAGTCAAATTTTAGAATAGATTCAACTTAAAAACGTGCCATAGGTTTAGCTGATTCGATGAAAAGTGACCAAAGATTTAAACGTGCCAAGATACGTCACAGTCGAAGTTTAAAACACTCCACACGTTTCAACTCACAGTTATCATACTATTGATTATTGATTCTTAATAAAGGCAAGTTTGAAGCAGCATTTTGAAGCGATGGTAGCTCAGTGGTAGTGTGCACAACTTCGCGTCAAGGGACGTGAGTTCGAATCCAAGCACCCACAATGAGCTTGAGCTTTCGGTGAAGGAAAACATGGTGAGGAAACCATAGCATGGTGGTAGGGCTTTTTCTAATGCCCGCCTGGGTAGCTACCACCCTCAAGTTGTAAACCTGCCGCCAAATACCAATAGGTGTGTTCCAGCAGCAGCACTTGAGAGCCAGTACCTCTACAGGTTTAGCGTGTCACCAACTTGGGCCATATCGTCACTTAAGATCAGGTGAGATTATGGCCATAACGCTAAACCTTAACTATAAAAAAAATGTGTTCCTCAATGTACTATTCTGCTAATGAAATTTTAGGCCATACGTCAAAGAGCTAAGAAGCAACGTACGGCTAAGAAGACTTCTGCATTGGGTTCGGCTGTCTCGAGCGGTACTGCGGCAGTTGTGATAGAGAACATGGCCCAAACGCAACGGCTGACAGAAGTGTTGCAAGACGATAAACCCACGAACACGGCATCTGGCAGTAATGAAGACGCCGAGGACGACGATGATGATAAGTACGTCCATAGTCTTGGTGATCCAGAGACTATGGGAAATAAAAAACAGCTTTTACTATATGTTATGAAAATTTCAATTGTCATTTCCGGTTTGTAATTTCACATTTGTGTATTAATATCAGTCGAGTTAACTCTACTTCTTTGTAACTAATATTTGTCTTCTGCCATGGATTAAGTGGCAGCCTGTTTATACAAAATTATGACAATGTAACGTAGAACAGTAGAAAGTGTTGCAAATTTTCAGGTCTGAGACAACAATTTTTTTTTTTTTTTTTTATACTTATGGTTTAGTGTTATGGCTATAATCTCACCTGATCTTAATTGACGATACGGCCCAAGTTGGTAGACACGCTAAACCTGTGAGTAACTGGCTCTCAAGTGCAGTTGCGGGAACATACCTATTGGTATTTGGCGGCAGGTTTACAATTTGAGGGTGGTAGCTAGTTGCTATGGTTTCCTCACGATGTTTTCCTTCACCGAAAGCTCAAGCTCATTGTAAGTGCTTGGATTCGAACTCACGTCCCATGACGCGAATTCGTACCCACTACCACTGAGCTATCATCGCTTCGCGTTCCAAAGATTATTTTTTATACTTTGTAGGTTAACGTTATGGATTGTTAAGGAAAACATCGTGAGGAAACCATAGCATGGTGGTAGGGCTTTTTCTAATGCTCGCCTGGATAGCTACTACCCTCAAGTTGTAAACCTGCCGCCAAATATCATTAGGTGTATTCCGGCAGCTGCACCTGAGAGTCAGTTCCTCCACAGGTCTAGCGTGTCTACCAACTTGGGCCATATCGTCACTTAAGATCAGGTGAGATTATGACCATAATGCTAAACCTTAAGTATAAAAAAAGCGCTTTACTCTATCGTTTTCTTCCAGCTACGGTAGAACAGAGATGGGCGCATACGCTGAGGAGTTGGCCAACACGAGGTCCGCTCGGTTCATGCTCGCTGCTGTTGTAGAAGAAACTGGACTGTAAGTTTCACTTAAACAATACCTAGTTGTACAAATGTTACTGCTGTCTCTCTTGACTTATTACGAACGCAATTATTATTAATATTTTCATATTATATCACCATAGCTTAATAACAAATCTAATCTTCCTTCTGAATATATTTACCCAGTTGCGCTTGTGGCTTCGTTTACGTAAAACGAATATTAAGTTTTGTGTATTTCAGGAAGAATATACTTTAATTCCGAATGAAAATTATAAAGTAACTTAAAGTTTAGTCTAGTATTTAAATTTAAGTAAAGACCTTTTACGTACTCCCGACAACGTGTATGCAAAATCTGATAATACTTTCAGTAGTTATCAGAAAATATATCACCGATATAACATTAATAGATCATAAGAACATACGTTTATGAATTTGTATATAAATCAATGTGTGATAGACAAAGAATCGGTCAAAAATACCTATTAACTTCGTTACCAAATTTTGTAAATAATTGGCAGGTAGCCCATTCAAATCAGAATACATGGCGAATAAAATATTGATTTATTTGGGAAACAAACTCCTCTTAGTTCTTATAAATATATACATAACTAGCTTGGACCAGCCGCTTCGCTCGCATTTACATTGATTTTGTCAAAGAAATTTCATCGTAATAATAGTTTCATACAAAGTTTTTCGCAAGAAAAACTAGCCTATCACCATCTACAGGTTCCTACCTATCTCTATATTAAAACTCTTCATAATCGATTCAGCGGTTTCAGCGTGAAAGCGTAACAAACAAACAAACTCACTTTCGAATTTATAATATTAATATAGATACATTAGCACATTCTAATAAAATGTTTCCACATATCTCATAAAAACATACAGTGTAAAACGTATTTTTTCATTTCAATCTATTTCATATTAAAATGATTATAATAAATATATACGTGTATTCATGTCAAAACTACATAACTACATCTTTGGCATGAAATTCAGAATCAATACAAAATTTAACGTACAAGAAAACATTAAAATATGAAAATTAAATTACACACACAAAACGATTTAAACAATATTAAACGAACATAACATATAACATGATATTTATTTAACATTATATAACATATTTAAAATGATCTAATACTTTATCTTTCCGAATATGAATCACCGCAGTCTGTTATATCATAAAAAAAAAGGAAAATGAAAATACTAAATCACAGTGTTGCCAAGATCTACGTAATGACCATTCGGTACTTTTGCAGCTGGGGAAAAATCTGTCACCGGACGCTTGAACAATATAATTCCCTGTCACATAAATTATGACCCATCAATTTTCCTCTCCCTTGAAGCGGTTCATCGACGTTTCGCATATCTTAAGTATTTATTTCGGAAATAATTTTACAGTAGAAGCTTCTTACGTTCGCCCTCTTGAACATGTAAGTAGATGTTTTTTTAATCTCTCTATGCGTGTATAAATAATCCCGACCCTCCCCTTGGAGGTCAAGTATTGTGCCTACGTGTCTTTAATAATATTATAAATCGGAAAAGTTTGTTCGTTTGAACGCCTTAATCTTGGAAACCGGCAACCGGATTTTTAAAAATATTTTTGTACTCTGTGTGACTATTTAACATCACGCTACCACCAATATGAGCAAAGTTGTATCGAAAAAGGTTACAAAGGTGGAGAAAATCTATAGCCATACTAGTATTATAAATGCGAATGTGAGTTTGTTTGTTTGTTACGCTTTCACGCCTAAACCGCTGAACCGATTATAATGAATTTTGGTATAGACATACATGGGAATCTGGAGACGGTGATAGGGTACTTTTTCTCGCGAAAATCAAATTAGAAGAAGGGTAAAGACAGGGATACACTTTGTATGAGACTTTAGATTGCCTTATATGATTTGTTTGACGATACCAATATTAAGGCGACGTTAAATCTATTCCACGCGAACGAAGTCGCGGACGCAACTAGTTTAAAAATATAATATCTTCTTCCTAAAATGAATTACCATCCAAAAATGATGAGAGGTTTTGGGTAATATTGGAAATATTGTTGTTTCTTATAACGAGATTTTAATTGCGAGTTGTTTGGTAAGAGGAGGTTGATTTCATCACGCCCTTTCGAATCATTAAACGCCGAGTTTTCGGAGTTCGGCTTTATAACTCTCCCCTTCCAATACATTCTTGATAATTTAATGTAAGTCCACAGAAACCTGGAAAGTCTGGATATCGTCATAGAGCGTCACGATTCAAATACTAAACAACGTGACAAACTGGTCACCCCATATTGTAGACCCAGTTTTTAGGCAATAATGTTAGATTTTACAACAAGGTTCTAAAGCAGATTACCGGTTTGGAGGATACTAGGTTCAGACACCTTGCCCACCGAAAGCTTAAATATAGGGTTGAATCAATGTGTGAACGGAAACCCTTCACTTAGCATCCGCATATAACTATTCTTAATGGCACATATTAAAATATAAAAAAAAGAAAACTCGATGACTGGATTATTTTCCGAACCGGTGGTAGTTTTAACATTCATAATTAACTTCTTAAGACCTAGATTGGATAAAGTATTTGATTTGATACTAGATACATATTCCGACATTTATAACATTTGAAAATAGTATATATTGAAGGGAGACTTCTTTTGGGACGGTGAATGGTAATTTATAAAAAGAAAATTTGTGACGAAAAAGACTTAGCTATAAATGTAAACATAGGTTTTATGCTGTGAGAGAATGAGATAGAATTTTGTTATAGGCTCGCGTTTTTAAAGTTTTTTTTTAATGAATTGAGGGCAAACGCGCAATCCTGTCACCTGGTGGTAAGTGATCACCGCCACCTGTGGATACCCACAATACCAGATGAGTCGCAGGGGCGTTGCCGGCCGTTATTGGTGGGACTGCCAGAACACACCATTTGGCAGCATATTTTCAACTTGATGGTGGTAGCCAGCCAGGGGCATTAGAAAAAGCCCTACCACCATGCAAGTTATTTTTTTATACTTATCTTATTTTAGTGAAAACTTCTTTGGACCGGCTGAACACTTTATTTTGTTGGTACTGAATGAGACTGAGCTGACACGCTACGTTGTGTGACGCTCGTTCGGTTAAAGGCGACTCGAGTCGGCTAAACAAGCGAGAGCTAAAGAAAAAAAGAGAGAGACAGGCAATGGGACATTTCTATACTCGCTCGGCAAACGTAAGCGAGCGTGACGCATCATTAGCATTCAGTATCAACATAAACATTGTGTATGCTGTGCTAATACGTTTTTGTGTTATAGTTTTATTTTTTATTATTAACCTCGGCTTGATCAAACTCACTTGTGCCATGTGGTCTAACATACACTTTTTTTATATACAAACGATAATAATGTTATTGCAGCGGCGGACTATCAATCGTTCCCTTGAACTAATACTGTGTTTACGTATGCAAAATAATAAAAACATATTCCTCGAAATCCTTACTTGAAAGGTTAGCTTAGAGGATTTTCTATCCGGTCGAGAAACTCTATAAGTTAAGGTAAACTTGCTTACAAAAACTTTAACGCGCTAAGTTGACATCAAAGGGCTTTGATGTTGGCCCGAGCATGATAATCGGTTTATCATATTTTTGAATTCACGAGGACATTCTCAACGTAGCCTACAAATCGAAAGTAAAGCTGTATACTTTCATGTTTTTCCACATCATTACTAACCTTTACTCGATGTTTATACGAACTTAGATATACTAAGTATATCAAATATATGTATATTTTTAATAATAAATTAAATAAATATTTAAATACTGACACTTTTATATGGATGTCTAAATTTCGAGTTGATTGGTGTGAGCTAGATAGAATCCCTGTTACAAAGGATTACATTGTGATGAAACCGTGGGAAGGTGATAAGACATGTTGTATACCTGTATGATTAGCTACCACCCTCAAGTTGAAAATCTTTCAATAAATACCTCTATAAGTGTGTTCCAGCAATAGCAGTTGAGTGCCAGTCCCGCCACTAAATTTAATGTAGTAACCACCTCTAGCCATATCGTCACTTAACATCAGATGATAATAAAATGACCATAACCAATCAGATTCAAACAAAACATATATATATATATATATATATATATATATATATATTTATGGCTGCACCTGCAAGTGATGAAGCCAGGATTCTATGGAGTTTTATCATTAGTTATATAATAAAACCTCTCTACAACGAACATCAAGAGCCACGCAAAATAAAAAAAGGTGTAAAGTTTTCAACTTATGGAGAATGGAACTTTTGGTGTTTGAAGGGAAGGGAACAAGACATTTTTTCCAGATCTGGAGGTTTTTAACTTATCGAGGTTCGACTTAACGTGGTTCTTCTATAGTAATTATTGTAAGATCAGGGTACAATGGGACTGACGTGTCCCATGTAGACCAAAGTCCCTAAATAAAATGAAGATATAAAATAATGTTTTATACACAAAATTTAGCAACTTTGAACACACAGTTCATCGAAGTGAGCCCGAATTACTGGAATAATGCAGAGTTTTTGTTGAAGGGAGAAAAAAATAATGAAACTGTAGCACAGCGGTCGGCCATTTTTAACAACTACATTGTTAGTTATCACTGTCATGATGGAATATGTTATTAATTATTTGTAGGTTAACTCCGACAGCTACATTTCAGTGCCAGTTCCTCCATTAGGCTTAGTTGATTTAAATGGACCACCTGGAGTTAAATTATCATTAAATATTAAATAAGATTGCTGTCAAACAATCCTTACTAATATTATAAATTTGAAGGTGAGTTAGTTTGTTTGTTTATTAAGCTTTCACGTCTAAACCGCTGAATTTATTATGATGAATTATGGTATAAAAATAGATGGGAACCTGGAGACAGTGATAGGCCATTATTTCTTGCGAAAAACTTATACGAAGTAGGGTAAAGAGAGGGATAAATTTTGTATGAACCTTTTTATTGCATAATTCGATTTGTTTGACAAAATCTGTACTAACGCGAGCGAAGCCGCAGGTAAAAGCTAGTAAGAATAAAATGGCACTGATATATATATTATTTTCAACAACAGTATCATGGCCAACTTAGCATCACCAATTCCGATGGTCGATCCAAACACGAATAACGATTCGGGATACGCACCGTCGAATATTGACGGAGAAACCAAGGAGCACACACCGCCAGCCTCTCCGACACTTAAAGAAAAGAAGATACCGGAAGAGAAGAACCACGAACAGAAGGGGAACGAGCAGAGTAATACGCCCAAGAAACCCGAACTCAAGTAAGACTTAAAATTTAAAAAGAGAGTTAAATTCGGACGGCTATTCCCGTCAGAGACTAGAAGTAATACGACTGCAGTAGTAAAACACTTGGTCTTTTGCAATATTCTTTTTGAAGCGACGTTGGACGTGAGTTTGAATCCACCTGCACAGAGCTCGCTTTTAGTCAAGGAAAACATCGTAATTAAACCATAGCACCGTGGCTAATACCCTCCTCGCAAGCTATCACTCTCAAGTTGAAAATCTGGCGCCAAACACCTTTAGGTGTATTATGGAAGTTGCACATGAGATCCAGCTCCTCTAGAAGCCGTAGCGTTTCCACCATCTTGGGCGACATCGTCACTTTACATCAGTTAATATTGCATTCATAACTCTAAACCCACTAAAACACTATAATAAATGTGTATGTGAGGAACGTATGGTCACCGGGGGATGTTTAGAGTTCTAATTGATTACCACCTACCCCTCCCATATCTTGCACGACATACTAGCATTTTATCCATGTTAAAAAATTGCAAACTATATATATATATACGCGTTAAATATAGAGTTAGAAATATAGGGTACTGCGAGTTACAGGGACACATCCCATAAGGATATGGAGCCCAACATACCAACATTTTAACCAAGTTAAAAAGGGCAAAGCTTTATATATACACAAGTTGAACAAAGTTCTATCTTCTTCGATTCGTATATAATTATTTACAATAAACAGCTCGGAATAATAAAGAAGATGTAAAAATAAAATGAACAATTAAATTTTAACGAACCCACCAATTAACCGGTCGGTAACCGTTTCTTAATTAAAGGGTTAATTGTATTTGTTTTCCTCTGCTAAACGGGTCTTAAACAGTATTACATTTTTATTTATTACAACAAACTTTACGTTTAAATAGCTAGTGCCCTCGACTTTATTTGCGTTTTTCTCGTAAACCATGAATAGTCGCGAAATTCCTTCTTAGTAGCACGTGGAAGTGAAGTGAGTAGTATATAAATCTTGGCATGAGTGACTGAACATCTCTTACATGTATGTAGAATGTAGATTGATAATGCTTATAGTAATTGTAACTAGCATCTGATAATATATTAGTTTTTTTTAATCAATAACCCTTTGCTATATTGATTTTTTTTGCTTAACGTAGGAAAAAATATATAAACCTACTTCCTCTCGCAATCTCCAGAGGCGTTTGGACGTACAAATTACCAAAGTTGGTTTTCTCTTTAAAGCCCTTTATGATCAGAAGCTTGAGACTGCTGTCGAATTGCTTCTAGCCACTCGTCGGTTGCTATATCCACCAAACTGTTAGTAAAATTATCGAATACAGAAAGTTTGTACGTAACCCGCAAATTAACAGAAAGAAGCTGAGTCGCTTGAGCACCAGTTCGCTCATTACGACCCCACGGAGACGGTTCCGCAGTGCTGCGTCTGCAGCCAGGTTCACCATGTTCAGGGCCAACAGGGCTGGGAAGTTGCGGGCCAAATCCTTCGCAAAGAAAGAGAAGAAAGCGACACAGACACTTGCGATCGTATTGGGTAATTTTATACCTTAGTACATAGTTTTAAAATTCTTCACTTAGATTTATAGTTGCTCATATAACGCTGTCTGATCCCGGATCACAACCCTCATACACCAGGCTTATTACACTTAGCATTACCAAGGACTAAAATATACCTGGATGACCACGGTCGTGGCTAAAACGTAACGAATGACGTCATAATTCCCATTCACGCCAACATCGTAATAACCCATCCGCAAGGGTGAATCTATACGACATTCCGCTTTATTTAATGGTTGTAGCGCTCGCAAGCAAGTGGAACGTTGCTTCGTGGCATTGTGAACGCCACAGCTTCACGCGGACTTCCATTGAATCGCAAATTAAAAAGTTTGCTGATTTGAATTTTGGTCGTACCTTGGAGCTGTGGAACCGTCTTCCCGTTGACGTGTCCCAACCTTCTTATGACATGGAGTCCCTCAAAAGAGGTATCAAGAGGTATCTAAGCAGGCCAACATGGCAGCGGGGACTGGCAGTGAATTTTCGTTCATTGTCAGTCTCCGCCTGATTTGGATTATACTATATTGTGCATCAGGTGTAGTGCACCGCAACATAAAAAAGTAGAAGTAGTCCAGGGTTAACACACGTGGTAATGACATACTTAGATGCACCGCTTTCCGAAATCAGTCAGCATACATCCTGCAGCTGAGCAAGATGGTAGTGCTTTGTACCTAACTGGGTCGAGACCACTATACGCATTTTTAGGCTTTATTTTACAGGCGGTAGGGCCTTTTGTGAGGCCCATCTGGCTAGCTACCACCCTCAAGTTAAAAGTCTGTCGTCAAATACCAATAGGTGTGTTCCGGCAGTTGCACTTGAGAGCCAGTGCTTTCACAGGTTTAGCGTGTCTACCAACTTGGGTCATATCGTCACTTAATATCAGGTGAAATTATGGCCACAACGCTAAACCCTAACTATGAGAAAAAAAGTATTTGGCGATAGATTTTCAAATTTAAGATGATAGGCAGGTAGGCATTGACCTACCCCCTTTTTGTTTTTCTTCACCGGAAGCTCACGCTCAACGCTGGGATTTGGACTCTCGTTCATTGATGCGGCATCCGTACACACTACCAATTGCCCCATCATCGATTCAAAATCGCAGGTGATAAGCTTGTAAACCTGCTTTTTAATAGTACATCATATTTTGATATCAGCCCAACTAAATGCAGTTCCTGCCAGGTTCCTGACAGCTTACTTCTCAGTGGTCTTCATTGTTTTCGGACTACACTTGGCTACACCAAATACACCTGGTATATGCCATCGTGATTCAGGCAACACAATTGTACCACGGCCTTTCACCAAAAGGTCATTGTAAAATGCGAAGCTCTACCTGGGTTTTAAACAAGACTGATTTGCACTTTCGCTCCCAAAACTGGCAGTTGTATTGATTAAGAATGTATATTCCAGGTGTCTTCCTCTTCTGCTGGGCTCCGTTCTTCACGTGCTCCGTTCTCGACGCGCTCTGTTCGAAGTTCAGTCTAAACTATTCGCCAGGAGTGACGGTCTTCATCCTAACAACGTGGCTGGGTTACATCAACTCGTTCCTAAATCCGGTCATCTACACCATCTTCAACCCCGAATTCAGGAAGGCGTTTAGGAAAATTCTGCACTGCGGCACCTAGCCCGTGGATAATAATGTGGTTTATGAACGAACTGTTGATAAACAGGGATTGAAGCTTATCGATACTATGATGACGGGATGTTAACGTTTTGATACGGACACATTTTTAATTGTCCATTACTAGTTGACCCGTGCGAATGTATTACACATTACCGTAATCAAATTGAAGCCCGTTTGGTCGATTATCGTAAAAGATTACGTTTGCAAATAGAACGTTAATAATCTAGCAACTGCTATGTCAGTTAAATGGGTTATTGATAGATGATGCATCGTAGGTGTTGATGGGGTTCCTAAAGAATTAACGCTTTGTATAACATTGTTAAACTTAACATGTTAAACCATTACATGAGTGTAGTGTGCCGGAACATCGTTAGTGATAATGAGCAAATGAGGGTAGTTACTATATTTTTTATTATTATTGTATACACATTTGCGGACTCTGGGTCCGCGCCTTTTTTTCGGTAAGCGTGATTTATTAGGCGTTAAAAATAGCTTTACAACAGTAGGCATTACACAGATAACTAAAAAGTTGAGTTTTTTTTCCTCTTATGGAATTATTACAATTTTTGACTTATTTCTATAATTGCTTTGTGGTTAGGGTTTGGGCAATTATAGCTTGTGTGAGGGTAGTTACTAAAAACTGCCCTCCCTAACGAAGAGACCGCAACACTTCAGTGAGCTCGTGATCACGACAGAAACTTACAGCGATTATTAAAAAATAAATCGCATTTTAGACCCGTATTTAATTTCTATATTATAAAATATAACATTAATTTGTCTATTTTCCATCATAAAAGTAAAATGTTAGCTTCAAAATGATGTTTAAATCAATATTTTAGACTAAGAATTAGGAGAAATATTGTATTGCCTCAGAAACACCTTTGTGAAATAGTTATCGGTTACTGGAAATTTAATTTTAATGTTAACTCTCTGCCTAATTATCATTGCCGCGTTATTTGCACTAATTAACATCCTTACCGCAAGGTGGCCTATCACGATTTCCTGAAAACTATTACAGGACCGTAACGAATCATAGTTCAAATTTTAGGTTAATTTTACGGTGATAATCGAAAGAAAACTAATTTAAACGGATTTTATATAGTTTACAATAAACTGAAGTTAGACATTGTAACATTAACTTTTCTGGACTACCTACACCTCTGTCCACTCCGTGACTACGAAGGCTGAAGAGCTTCGAGACGTCGGCATCAAGATCAAATAAATAAACCGCGATAAAATCCGTTTAAATTAGTTTTATTTCGATGAGTAATATTCGCGTAAACATAAGAAATCTTCACGGCTTTAAGCACGTGAAAATGGCAATACAAACAAAGCAATTTTAATTTTCCATGAATATCCAAGATAACCAGTTTTTCACCCCCTAGAAACCTTCTCAAATCCAGTCAAACCTTCTGAAACGATGCACTTTCAACAAACAATATTATTATTTTTAGACAAACTATCAAATCATCAAACCAAATACCAAAATACCCCTGATTCTACTCCTTGGAACATAGCCATCCAAAGGTTGCCTGGAAGAGATTGCTATATGCAATATGCGATAAGGCCGCCACTTGTGCTAACTAAATCATTTGTTATGTATAATATTACGTTCTAAGGCGTACAAAAAAGATTAAATAAATAAAAAATATGAAATTGTCATATTTTAATATTATTTATGTTATTATTCTAACACGCTGTGAACAAGATTGACGTGCTCTGTTTCTTTATGTGACATGATTTATGATATGTGTTAAAAAGAGGCGACAAAATACTTTGATATGACGTATGGCTTTTGTTTTGCGTCTAAATTTATTTCAGTGATTTATAATCTCAGTATCAATAGATTAGAAAGTTTATTTCAAATAGTGCGCGGACGATGGTCGAATTTCAACCCTTTTTTTATATAGTTGAGGTTTAGCGTTATGGCCATAATCTCACCTTATCTTAACTCACGATACGGCCGAAGTTGATAGAAATGCTAAACCCGTGGAGGAACTGGCTCTCAAGTTCAACTGCCGGAACATACCTATTGTATTTGGCGGCAGATTCTCAACTTCAAGATGGTAGCTAGCTAGGCGGATATTAGAAAAAGCCCTTCCACCATGCATTGGAATCTTCATTGGAAACTTTGAGCAAATTCTTGTAAGCATGGATATATATAATATTTTTTATGAATATCACAAACGCCAATTAATATCTTATAATGTAAAGATAAATAAAATGCTGTGTCCCGTCCCGTGACTTCGTTCGGGTGGAACTAAGAATTATTTAATATATAGTTTTTCTGTTTCTAAAACTTTTTTTTTTTCGTTAAGTACAGTTTCACCTGACGTTTAGTACAGTACAATCCAACTCAGCGACGACTGGCAATGAATCAAAATACACTGTCAGTCACTGCTGTCATGCTGCCCTGCTTAGGTAGCTCTTCACGCCTCTTTTGAAAGACCCAATATCATACGAAGGAGCGAACACGCTGGCTGGAAGTCGATTCCACGACTTCGCGGTCCGACAGAAATGAGAATTTTAATACAGCTTTACCTGTATTGGCGGCAACGTGATGTCAAATAGCCTATAGCCTTTCTCCGTGATTGCTTTATCAAATACAACAAGATATTTTTAAATCCCAATGGTAGTTCCTATGATTAGCGCGTAAAACAAACAAATTTTATTATTTCATAGATAAATTATAACATTTATATATAAAATAGATCGAGAGTGATAAAAAAGAAGTGAGTCAGCTCCAACGCAGATTGGAGATTACTGCGTAAATACATCATGGGATGGCAATTTCACGATTGTCACAGTGGAAGGGGGCGCAAGGTACGTTACGCAGAAAAACGTAATGCATTTGCATTCTTATATTCGTTTTACTCAATCACTTTATATAATATTTCCATCCCGGTGGATTTATATGAATAATCGATTCTTGAGGAATACAATCTAACAATACACATATATGGTTGCCCGTTCGTATATACATAGGTATATAACAATAATTGTGGTTACAGATTCATATAAATTCTATTATTTGATAAACTTATAGTTATGTATATTAATACTATAATATATTTATTTTATTTATAAAGCACCGACTAGATTTACATTATATCATTCTTCAAAATTAAAAACACATAAAAAATCAAGCACAAATGTAATCTTAATTATAGGCGAGTACGATACATATTTACTGTATTAGCAACACTAAATACATAGTATAATTTTAAAGTAAATAAAGTAAGATTTATGAAAATCGATTTATAAGTGACGTCAATATCAGTGGTTAAACGTTGATGGGAAGTGCGTCAAATAAAAATAAAAAATACTTTATTTCACCCTCTTAGGGGTTGAAATTTTCGTCATATATAAATGAGACTAGCCCTGAATAATAGTTATTCATACTAAAAAAAGATAATTAAAATCGATCAATAAATAACGAAGTTATGGAGTAACATACAACCGAACATAGTACCTCTTCGTTATTGAAGTCGATTAAAAATTAATATGGAAGAAAACAAACCATATTAAATTATGAATACATAATAATTATTGTATGATAATATAATAAATAATAATAAGTACCTATATATGTAATATATACTATTCTATAACATTCCCTGGCGGTTGTGACTTATAACGGATCTAGTATAAGCTGGAAAACAGTAAGGTAACTAAATTGTTAAGTTTAATTTATCATTTGACTCGCTTTGAAAGTTTAGTATAAGCTTTCATATCTAAAATCTTCATCTCATCTTCATATCTCTTAAAGCGATGACAGCTCAGTGGTAGTATGTATAACTTTGCGTCAAGGAACATGAGTTCGAATCCATACACCTAGAATGAGCTTGAGTTTTCGGTAAAGGAAAACATCGTGAGGAAACCATAGCGTGGTACAGGGCTTATCTGATGCCCGCCTGGCTAGCTACCACCCTCAAGTTGAAAATCTGCCGCCAAATACCAATAGATGTGTTCCGGCAGTTGCACTTGAGAGCCAGTTCCTCCGACGGTTAAGCGTGTCTACCAACTTGGGCCGTATAGTCACTTAAGATCAGGTGAGATTGTGGTCATAACGCTAAACCGAATATGTCAAAACACACAGGACGTTTTTATCAGTGTTAGGTTAAAAAGACGTATGGTTATTCGCCTCAGAAGTTCCCCAAATCGTCACTTGTTTAATAACACTGCTGCAGGAAAGAGTAATTTAATTTTTGAAGCGATGATAGCTCAGCGGGTAACGTGTACGAACGCCGCGTCAAGGTATATGAGTTAGAATACTGCTAAGATTTTTGTTACATAAAATCCAATTCAGACCGTCCCAAAAGAAGATTCACTTCAAAAAAACGTATCACTATCTTCATCGCGGGTACGGTTCTGGAAGTGTATTTTTTTTAGCAATAATTGCCAATGATATATTATATAAGAAGATTAAGTTCTGTTTTTATCTGTTTACGAGCATCGCATTAATAACGACTCTGTATAGTTTAATCACTTTGTTTCGAATAGAAGTAAAATTAATAGTGTTAACATGCCAAATATAGTTTTAAGATTGTAATGTAAATAAACATTTACATGCCATTTATATTTATTTATGACTTGTAAATAATTGTATAAAAATGCTAGTGTTGTACGATTTTGATGTGTTGAAATAAATATGAAGTTTGATGTGGTTTTTGTTTCAATTCAAATTTTTATTACTTACTTTTAATTTGAATAATTTAAATCGTCACCTATTGTATCGCGTTCACTACATTACACTTTACAAATCAAATCAAAGTACTCTATTCAATTTATCCCCTGAGAATGCGCTTACGAACGTCAAAGCCACCACAGGTTGGAAAAATAACGCAGTCATCGCGAAGAACCGGTAAGAAACTCGATCTGGTTATATTAACTGTTTACGTACATATTTTAGCATAGAGATATAAAGTAAAAAACTAGGGTTTTATATTTATTCATTAATATAACTTAAGTATATTTCTCGTTACACGTAGTTTAATTATGCAAACCACAAAAAATGTATCAAACAAAAACGTAACTTGTCAATCAAATTAGAGTTGAAAAACTGCCGCCAAATACCAACATGTGTGTTCCGGCAGCTACACTTGAGAGCCAGTTCCTCCACAGGTTTAGCGTGTCTACCAACTCGGGCCGTATCGTCACTTAAGATCAGGTGAGATTATGGCCATAACGCTAAACCTTAAGTATAAAAAAAAAATAGACACCGCATCTTCTTTGTCCACACTAACTTTCCTTTTTATATACACATAGATAATACCATACACAAAAGGTTTTAAATTATTATTACTATGAATAATGAAATATTATACTTTCCTACTATTTTTTATATATAGATTTAGCAGTCACAAACTCACTTCATTTGAAGTAACGGTGTGATTCAAGACGGTGGACACTACGCCTAGTGGAGGGACTGGCTCTCAAGTGCCACTACCGGAACACATCTCCAGGTATTTAACGGTAGATTTTCAATTTGAGGGTGTTAGTTAGTCAAGTAGGCATTATAAAAAGTGCTACTACCATATTATGGTTTCATCACGACATTTTCCTTCACCGAAAGCTCGGGCTTATTGAATCGAATTCTCGTCCATTGACTTGGGGTTCGTACGCAATACCAACTGAACCATCATCGCCCTAATCATAGCTATTATAATAACACACTTGTAGAGACATAATCTGGCTTAATTACCTCGAACGCGGAGTATTAACATGTAGTATTTGAGTGTCCAAACCTTACCCTATTTCAACTATTTCCCCGCTACATAATGTATCAATTAAACGGATCGTAATTACTAAATCCTTTACAGAATAAATCAACACTAACAAGATGTTATCTGCAGATTGAAAACTACGGCCATTTACATTTGATCCACGTCGTTTAGGGACGCTCCCAGGATCTAGTTTAATTGATCGGTCACAGTAAATTGGACGTGAGAGATTTTTTATAACTCCCTCTGCGCGGTAACATTGATTGAACTAGTTTCTGAAATACAGTTTCAAATGGTTTCTGTCATATCTGCATCTAGATTAAACTTATACATTGCTAGATTTAAGTTGAAGTTTTGGGCTTTTTAACTTAGAATAAACCGGAACATTATGATTAAAACATTTTCGCCACGTTGGACTTCAAACACCGATTTTTTTTATAGTTAAAGTTAAGCATCATGGATACAATCTCACCTGATATCAAGTGACGATGTAACCCAAGATGGTGGTCACGCTAAGCTTAATGGAGGGACCGACTCTCAAGTGCAAGTTCCGGAAGACACCTTTAGGTATTTAACGGTAGACTTTCAAATTGAGGGCGGTAGCTAGACCGGTGGGCATTAGACAAACTCCTACCAACATTCTATGGATTTACATCACGATGTTTTCCTTCATCGAAAGATCCAGCTCATTGCAAGTGGATTCGAACCCACGTCCAATAACGCGTCGTCCGTATATGTTACCACTGAACCATCATAGCTTCATCAACTAATATTTATTTACAATTTACTGAATTTATTAACTACAATTCTAATTATAAACGTATAAATTAACATTATTTAAACATATTATAGAAATAGCGTTAAGACCACAATCTCACCTGATGTTAAGTGACGATGTGGCCCTAGATTGTGGACACGCTAAGTCTAGTGGAAGGATTGGTATTCAATTGCAACTGTCGGAACACACCTATAGGTAATTGATGGTAAATTTTCAACTTGAGGGTGATAGCTAATGTAGTGATATACATATATATATATATATAGATATATATATATATATATATATATATATATATATATATATATATATATATATATATATATATATATATATATATATATATATATATATATGTATATATATAGTACGAAATTATAATTTTGTACTGGTTATAATTTTAATTACCTTCTGTTAGGGGTGATGTTACCCACATATTAATTAAATTAAAGTTAAATAATGTTCTCTCCGCACCATCCGGCCACAACCCATTACCACAACACTCCTGCCGCTTTCGCGTTCCCTAATTCGTTTTACCGATATTATGTTTTTAGATTGAAAACAATAATAAAACATTGGTTGATCAACTTCGCCCGTACGCCGATATACACACATATATTGTTTATTCTTCACGTTTCTTTTTAAAAGCTTTTTATTAACTTCACCTGTATGTTTAAAAAAAGCGTGAGATGCTTTTAAGATTATCAAGTGATATTCACTCTACTCATATCTGTCGATAAAACATTTATAACTATTGACACCATGCACCCCACGCGTTTTTTAAAGTAAAATACATTTTTTTTATTTACACTATTATTAATTTATATTTTATTGAAAATTTTAACACTATTGTTAGTTTATGTTTATTAAAATTTTTAACACTATTCTTAATTTAAAATTTATCATAACTTATTTTCTATTTTTGTAGTTCAGTTTTCTATAAAAAGCGTGTTTTTTAGTTTTTTCTAACTATTATTTATTTTCATTAATTACCTAACGATGTTTGGCCATATTTGACTCCCATGTAAGACTACATACAATTAGTTTTTCATATAGTTTATAGGTTTATCGTTCTGGCCATAAAATCACTTGATCTTAAGTGACGATTTGGACTAAGTTGTGTTAGCATTATCATTGTTCGCCGCTTTGTTTTTAGCCTTATCGTTGATCTTCTCTATACATTAAATGTCATATTGCAGGGGTTTCAATATTCACACGTTAGTTCAAAATAACTTTATAGATTCAAATTGATATTTACATGTTTGGTTAAAAATAACTTTATAAATTCAAATTGTAATGACGAGATTTTATAAAAATTGTTTTAATAATCATATTCACACTAGTTCGCTTTTAGCGCTTTTAGTTTCCGGTTGTGGCAATATAAATATGTCTTATAATACTGAGGTAGATACAGTGGAGCTCCAGAACGAATCAGTGGACTGAAGTATTAGTGATATGAAGAACCGAACAGTACGTGCAGCCTATTAAACAAGACGGTTAAGATATAAGGATTTTTACAGTTTGTAGACACGTTCAAGCTGTGAAAGCACTGGCCCTCAAGTACAACTGCCAGAACACACCTATTGGTATCTGGCGGCAGAGTTTTAACTTGAGGGTGGTAGCTAGCCAGGCGGGCGTTAGAAAAAGTCCTACCACTATGCTATGGTTACCTCAGAATGTTTTCCTTCACCGAAAGCTCAAGCTCAATGTTCATCTTTGTCAGTCACCGCTGTTCTGGATTGTACTGTACTTAACACCAGGTGCAGTATAGTCACTATGCTGAGCAACATAAAAAAAAAGTGCATTGTAACTCAGGTTCCTTGGCGCTGAGTCCGTGCACACTACCACTAAGCTATATCATCGCTTCAAAATCTTCGATTCTGCTTTCCATTTCTAACATTTACCTGGTTTCTATGTAATTATATAAAAGTATATATAACTACGTAAGTACGTACGTAAGTTGCACATTTGAACTTATAAAATACTATCTGTGTCCGCGACTTCGTTCGCGTATAACTAAAATTTTATTCAATAATTTTCAATAAAAAAATTAATAGCCTATTTTACTCAGTGCTAATGGAGCATTCTAATGGTGAAAGAATTTTTGAAATCAGTCCAATAGTTCCCAAGTTTAATCGTTACGAACAAAAATCCAAATCTTTCCTCTTTATATTATTAGCATAGATTACTTAACAATCAGTTTTATAACCTAAAACCCTCCCCCCACGACCACGATTTCGTAATGAGTCAGTGGTATATTTGTCTTATATGTGAATTGGTGCTTCCTGTTATTGTGGTTGCGTCCCGTTAACATCCCAAGCCGAGATTCGGTCACTAGTGGTACCCTTGCGCAAGTTGCCCCTCGGGCTAGAGCGCTCTCCACCCTCGCTCTCTAAGTCCTGTGAAGCTGTGAAAGCCTCTCAGGCTAACAGCGTAGGTCCCTTCGAAAAAAAAAGTAACCTGTTATTGTGACATCTCCCCATACAATTTTAATTATCACTCAAACGATTTATAACTTATCAAGTGTACATAAAAGTATACACATTCTTTTATATAATGGTATATTACAATGTAATGATTTTTCTTTAAACTGCAATAAAGTGATATTCATACAACAGTTTATAACAAACACACACTAGATTTTTTATTTACAATCATCGGGTACGTCTTACATTGTTAAATTAATACATTTATTGTATTGTATCAAACAGGTCTTTGTGAATAATTAGCTGACCTATTTTCTATGAATAAATAAATAAACTTCAATTTATATTCAGTAGATGAAAATTACTGGCAACGGCGCACGTTTATGCCATGCCAAATGAGTAAAAAAAAAAACAAAAACAATTAAATTGAAAATAATATGTACGACATTATTTCATTTTTATATCTTCTCGACTTATGAGGGTCCTTTATAATATAGATATCAATTCTACCGTTACCCTGCCTTATCGCAAGTTCGATTCCCATTAGGCAAATCTAATTTCTTATTAAAAAGATCCTATTTGCACAAAATTCATGTAGATACGAAGACCAATCACTAGTACGTACAATAAAAAACATATGCGTATTTTATTATTGATTCTGTCAGTAATTTGGCCTATTCTACATAAATACTAGTAAAAATAAAGCATACAAACGAAAATTATAATTCCCTAACTCTTAAAATGGCAGCACCATCACGTAATAGACTATAAATATATGTAGTATATACTCTGTGGTAGTTACAGATAATAAGTAGAAACATTACATTATACTCAATTCATACAATTACTATATATAATTATCTTATCAAATACCAACCAAGGTATGTACTGGCCTAATTTTTATTCATTGAGCTGCCATCTGTACGATCTTTAACAAACTAGGTATATTAATATTTTGTCCAAACACTGCTTATGTTGTTGCACACATATTTTACACATAATTCTTAAATCACTTACATATTTAAACAAAAAAAATTATACAGAACGTTATAGGAATAATAGAAATCTTAAAAAAATACACAGCAAAAACAATAACAACATATGAATGACCTTGAATGCAACCATTGCGAAAATTTTATACCAATAAATCATAGATGGCACTACAATCAATACAAAATAACAAAGTGTGTCACGCCCAAATATAGCTTACCGATGGCTGATTACGTGTTATTGTGAAATAGAAACATCTCATCACCCACAAAGACTTACTTTTCAATTCATCACGATAAATAATTAGATATATTTTGTGATATTTCTTTTGCAATAATAGTGCATCAGGAAAATGACGTTTGTTGTGCTTCAAGCCTTTTTCAAATGAAGCGCCATAGTAGTTGTCTCTTTCTCGCATACGGATTTGTATCGTATGTTAAAGCAAGAGTGAGCATTCTTCGCCTCCGCTTGAATTATAGCAGTCTTCGTATCAGCTGACAAGCAAAGCAAAACAGTCGGTGCGCGACCATCTTGTCAAAACTCGAAGTCGGTGACAACAAATACATTTTGTAAAATGTCCTAATTCGTTCGTAATGACATAACATTCGCATTGTATTTAACGAAATATCGTGTATATTACATGTCGGTGTTGTTTACGGAGCGTTCACTATACATTTTGCTCAATATTTCGGGTTTGTGTTGCGTCAAATGACGTCATGAGGCTGATACACGTATCTTGGCTGGCGAGTTTGTAAGTATTTTCATTTATTTCTGTGTTAATATTGTATTATTTTCGCTTCATATAGTCAGTTTTCAATGTGTAATATTTTAAAGTTTCATTCATTATTTATAATGTTAATGTTGGAGGCGTTCGGGTGAGCCATACGCGAGCGTTTCGTCGATGCCCTTGAAAAAGTGTAAAGCAAAATTCGCGTCTCTTGTTTGAATAAATTGTGAACATTAACGCTGCTGTGTAACTTTCAGTTCCATTCATAATTAGGTAGCCGGAGGCCTGATTCGACCTCACAGTTTTGCATGGCAACAACATTGCGTCGCTTGCCTATAAATGGAACACTCTCGTCTATAGAAAGTATTCTATTTAACATCGAAAGTGTCTCTACCGTACAAACATATGTATATCCGATCAAATGGACTAAAATTAGATTTACAATAAAACGGTATATATTTCCGAATGTTCATCAATGTGTGTAGGTAGGTACACGCCATTAGTTTTAATAGGGTTTAATTAGCCTGCCACGATAATGTTTTTATGAATTTTCATAATCTATGCGCGCCGCCGTCGCCGACTTGTTTTCATGTATGTTTTTTTTATACCTACATAGCAATAAGCAAAGATATATATCATTAGTGTTTATGTTCATACTTTGTTATAGTATATATTACATATGTATGAGTATAGTTCATGATTATCAACTTTGTGAATAATGTTGTTTTGTTGGTAAATCCCCATGAATAGACATTATTTAGTTGGCGTTTTGTTGTTCGTTTCTACTTGACCACGTTTTAATCCGCTCTTTCTTTCGATTATTGTTAAGTGCTCCGCCGGATCACGGTGACTATGCGGTTGGTAGAAAATATAAAATTTCATTGTCGCGTCGTGCCACTTCTACATATAAGATCTTCAGACTTAGTTGTAATATTTGCGGTGCAGTGTAGCGGTTTATATATTTTTCTGTTATCAGCACCACTGTTCTCAGATTGTACTGTAATAACCATTAAGAATGTAGTCTTCGCAGAACCTACGTACGAAAATATTTTAAATAACCAAATACGTGGTGATAACATCAGAAATTCTTCATAATATTACGGTGTCTCTGTGCTTTATTACAAGCAATTTTGTAAATGTTCGTTTGAAATTAATTACATTACAAATACTAAAGATACTGTGTTACATTTTCCGACGGAAGTTTCGAACTGATTTTGATTATTTTTGGTATATACATAGGTTTAACCTTGATTGAGGACCTAGGCTACCTGTTGTCGTGATAATAATACTTCAGAAGTTTGAAATATGGGATTCATTTTATGCATTTTTGTAAGAAATACAAGATTGTTGCGCGTTTTCTAGCAATCATCCCTGAAACTGGGCCAAGAGGATGATTTTAAGTATTCAAATTCATGGGATCATCATCATGGAATATTCGCGGACGCAGATGGTCTATTTGTATTTAAAAGATATACCTAGTCTATAAGTATAGTCCTTTAGTTTAAACGTAAAGTTGTATTTAGTGAAATAATTGTTAAATTCGTATCAGCTAGTTAATACCATGGATTAACTTGTTTTTGTAACATTTGCATTTACACCTTTATTTCTATTGGTGGTAAGGTAAAGTTAAATACCATAAAGTCTTCCCAATGATTACTCCATGCCAGGGGTGGCACACCTTTATATATCATGGTGCTATTATCTACAAAGCAATGTGTAATAAGGCCATTGACGTGCGGTCAAATATTTTGATCTCGTCATTATTGGGAAAATAATAATACTAAATACTATCGACTCACAACTCTTTATTATTGATAATTATTTTTCAAGAACATATTTTCTTTCTTTTAAGCAAAAAGTATTTACTAGAAGTGTTTTTTCTTTTTCAGTGCATAATGAATTTTGTGATTGGTGGCGTGCCAAAAACATGTGTTGTGTGCCATCAATGGCTCATGTGTTTTTGGTTCGCAATACTTTCTCTATGGAATACAAATATAATTTTTGAAATCGGACTGGTGGTTCCTATCATTAGTGCATTCATGCAGACAAACTTTTACTTAATATTAATAACATAGAGTCTACATAGCAGCCATAGACGTATCACTTAGCGTTAACTCAGTTCACGACCGCAGATTTTCCCGTTCCATTAGCTTGTTTTCGTTTCCATGATTAACTCAAATGAAAAGGCGTAGGTATTAGTCGTTGATGTAAAGAATAAAAATGGAGACTCTGATAAACCGCCTTTTAAGTTTAAATTTAAAAATCTTAACCAAAAACTGATATTGCTTAACTTGATATAAAACACAACGACCGTGGTCGATGGTCGTCCTTAGTTTCTAGATCCCGAAGTAAAGGGTTCAGTTAGTACATTTAGCTTTTTCGATTTTTATTCATAGCTAGTACCGCGTTCGATTTCCGCCTACGCGATTCGGCAACAGCCCAAGCCGAGGTTCGGTCACTAGTGACACCCTTGCGCGAGTTGCCCCCGGGCTAGAGCGCCCTTCGTGCTCGCCCCCCTAGTTCAGGAGAAGCTGTAAAAGCCCCTCAGTCTAACACTGTAGGTCCCATAAAAAGAAAAAAAAAACGTTGGTCGTCATGTTTGTCATGTCTTCACACCGCTCAGCATATACAGAGCTAGGCGTCCTATCCTAATAACACATGCAGTTACATAACATGCACATTATTTACGAATTTATATTTTTCTTAATAATACTAATTTAAACAGATTTTATCGCGGTTATTTATAAATTTTGTTCCCGACGTTTCGAAAGCTTTTCAGCCTTCGTGGTCACGTGGCGAACTGAGGTGTAGGTTGTCCAGAAAAGTTTTAATTCCTCACCTCACTGAAAAGCTTTCGAAACGTCGGGATCAAAATTTATAAATAACCGCGATAAAATCCGTTTAAATTAGTTTTATTTCGACGGGATAAACACGGAATAAGCCCTTACTAATTGTATTGAATGTCTGAGGGCAGAATAACTGAGGACTGTACTTCTCCTCGCTTGGACTGTTGCCGGGGACACGAGTAGATACCGCGAGTTGTAAGACTGGCAATGGATTATTAATCTTTTTATATAGGACGTGGATTTAAAATTGTACTTTGTTATTGCAAAATGGCCATTACATATATATCTAAAAATTAATGGCTTACCGTATGTCGATAACATTTCCTCATATTTGTCCGGTGCGGCCTCCAACTTGGTTAGTGATATTTTTATTAACATATAGTAGATTACTGTACTGTAATAATTTTTAATTGATAGCCTGCAATATGTGTTATTTTTCAAAGGTGTTTTTTGCGGCAATGCCATATCTCTCTATTAATTCGTTGTCAAAATTAATTATTTATAGCTTAACTTTTGGAGTGTCGGTGAAAGTAGGCATTTTTTATTAGAGGCCTATTTTCATTAGTAATTTCAGCATACTTTCGCTAGGAATCACATTAATATGTTAAAAGATCAATATAAAAGTCGCTATTTGGTGTTTGATAACGATAATGTGCGAATTATTAGCACATTAGTAGGCCAGTATTTTTTTGATTTTGTATTGATTATATTCTATTTACATTTTATAACTGATAACTATTTAGTGATATAAAAAAATTAATAGGATCGTGTGTAAATAGTTTTGAAGCGATGATAGCTCAATGGTAATGTGTGTACGACATTGCGTCAAAGGGACGTGAGTTCGAATCCATCTACAATGAGCTTGAGCTTTCGGTGAAGGAAAACATCATGACGTAACCAAAGCATGGTGGTAGGGCTTTTTATAAACCCCGTCTGGGTAGCAACCACCCTCAAGTTGAAAATCTGCCGCCAATTACCGATAGGTGTGTTTCCGCAGTTGCACTTGCGAGCCAGTTCCTCCACAGGTTTAGCGTTTCTACCAACTTGGGCCGTATCGTCACTTAAAATCAGGTGAGATTATGGACATAACGCTAAACCTTAAATATAAAAAATAATAGTAATACTACGAATATTAATAAGTGTATTAATATTATTGTTATGGTGGATTTAAAAATAAAACTTGAAATGTGCTCATAATCATCAAGTATTAAATGATGGATCACTTAAATTTTGTATTACATTTAAAGAAAAACTCGACTGTAATATTTCAAATAAATAAACGTATAATAAATTAGTTAGTGATTCTTAAAAAAGACGCTAATATCTGTTGTTAACGAGTCGTATGGTGACAGGAATAACCATGCCATATTTCAAGTATAAAGGCCTGTTAGTTTTTGTGATATCGTGGTGACTCAGTCACTTTTTTCCGCTTATATATGTATACATATAGATAATTTCACTTAGGTAATTATATTAGATAATATTACAATTACAACATAGACTCTAATCGCAACGTACAAATCCTAACTAATAATATAAATGATAATGTTTGTTTGTTACGCTCTCACGCATTTACTACTGATCCGATCATCGCGAAGTTTTACATGCACGTTGTCGGGAGTATCGAAAAGGGCATAGGGTATATGTAATCCAGTTAAAAATAAATTTCATTATCACACGAAGTCACGGACCCAGCCGGGGCATACATTATTATGATCGATGTGATGACTCACGTCTGACTTTGTAAAGACTGTATCTGACACATCAATACAATTACTCCGCCTATTTATAATGTAGTGTCACGAGGAATATTAAAAAATGGAAATTACCAGCGACCTGGGAAATATATTTCCAAGGGAACAGACATCCGGATGTATATTTTTTTTTTTTATAAAATATGCTGCTCCTGCAGACTCTTAGTCCGCACCTTTTTTTTTGCTTATATTTATTAGTTTGAAGCGATGATAGCTCAGTGGTAGCGTGTACGGACTCCGCGTCGAAGGGCGTGAGTTCGAATCCACCTATAATCAGCTTGAGCTTTCGATGAAGAAAAATATCGTGATGAAACGATAGCATGGTGGTAGGACTTGTTCTAATGCCCTAAGGTTGGAATTCTGCCAAATTCTATTAGATGTGTTCCGGCAGTGGCTCTTGAGAGCCAGTCCCTCCTATAAGGGTCGGTATTTTACGAAAACGCGAACAAAATCGTGGACTTTAGCTAGTACTTTTTACGTAATGTTGATAAGGATTTTTTTTTATTAAACGCGCAACGATAACTATGTTAAATCTTACGGTTTTGAACTTACCATAAAATATACGCTTAGACCCCGCAGATAGCGACGTAGTGGTTAATGCAGTCATTTCACCGCTACCGTTACGCTTAGTGCTACAGGTTCGAAACTTACTCAGACCAATTGTGTATGTAATTTGTATTTTTTTTTTAAAGCAACTGCCATCAAGTGGTAGGATCGATCGACATTAATCGACGTTAATACCGCCATATCGGTTTATTTTCCTTTATTACTTGCTGGATTTTATAATGGCCGATATCCAAAAGACGCTTTTACCTCCAGTAGCGAGACATTTAACACAGTCATACTATATTTATCGTCACGTGTGTTGGTGTCAATTCTAATCTCAGAAACGTCACCGTCATTTTTGTATTATAATGGAGGAGTGTACCAGTCTAATTAGTATTCGACTGTATAAAGAATTTCATCTGGTAACAGCTGTGGACTGCTCAGGTTTCATTTGAAAAGTTTAGTTCACTTGATGCTCTGTGACATCTTTCGGGTTTTCTCTTTAGATCTTTAAAGCTTTGGTATTTAGTCTGCCAACAAGGATTTACATAATGTTGCTTTTTTTTTATTTATCAGAAATTATATCAATTTATTAATCCTCATAGGATTTGTCATTATCCGACGCTCTAATGTATAGGAATGTAGATCTAACCAAATCGTATCTCGAAAATCTTGAAAAATATGTTCCAGGTAAACAATGAAATTGTTTATTGTTGCCATGAATATAAAAATATCCGTTTTTTTTACACATTTTTAACCGAGTCATAAGTTACAAGGACTAAACTACATACTATAATTAAGAGATTGTATAAACAAATATACCTAGGTAAATTATATAAATATAATTAAGGTAAAAACAATAGATTTACAATGGTTGTGTCTTTTAAAATTAAGAAGTTATGTATCAAACAACGAGCCCAGAGAACTTGTACTTTCAACTAACTCCTTGGTATGGTAGATCGAAGAGAGTGACTGTAGTTTCCAAGTTAAAAAGTCATAACACAACTAAAAAAGTATATCTAGAATTAAAAAAAAAAAAAAACCATCTAAGATAACTCATTTAGAACAACATGGTTTCGTCATTAAAAAGTGTATATTATCATTTTTATAAGCTGGCAACACTAATTAACGTTTATGATTAGAGTTTCATAATAATATGCATTACACCTATTTACACCAACTTTACTACTATTATAAATGCGAAAGTGAGTTTGTTTGTAATGCATTCCCGCCTAAACCGCTAAATCGACTATGATGATATCTTGGCATACAAATAGGTGGTAATCTGGAGACGGTGGTAGGTTGCTTTTTCTCCTGAAAAACTTATTGGATATGAGGATAAGATAGGGATAAACTCTGTAAGAAACTTTTCATTGTGTCATCCGATTTGTTAGACAAAATCAATAGTAACGTGAGCGAAGCCGCAGGTAAAAGCTAGTTAAAAATAAAGCAATATCTCACACAACTAATTTAATTATTGCCAAGGTTGCCTCATTACAAAGTATATCGTTTGTATAAGCTGGCAATACTAATTATTGTTTATATATAGAGTTTGATAGTATATTGTTTATTTCACAAACGTGTGTTATTGTACATGTGATACACAATAGGCCTGTATCGAGGACGGGGTATTTATTGTATACTCCGGTAACAAATCACATCGTTATTTTTAACGATTCCTGATAACCGGTCCACTATTCACGTGTATTGCAAATTTAATAAATTCTGCGTATTTTATATTCAACTACGTTATGCTCCCGACTCCGTTTGCGTTCGTCCCGTCAAATACGACGCTTGATGGTGAAATCCGTCCTTGGTCTTCGTGACTAGAGTGTCTACGTCGTCAAGAGAATATCCATGCCAAATTCGAAGTCTTTGGAGGTGATAGTTTTGGAGATATTGTGTTTGAGATAGACAGTGGTATTGCTCTTATATATTTACAGTTTTCATTGCTTTTCAGGCGATAATGTACATCGTTGATCATATCATGGTGGTAGAGCAATTTTAGTGGGTTGTGGTAGGCGATTATCATCCGATGAGTCTTGCCGGAAACAGCTGTCACCTTAACCTGAGTTCGGGTAATGTTTTTACGTGTGGCGACGAGGAACTCCGTTAAGGATAATATTTTGAACACCACACGGCTAGCACAATTAAAAACAAAGATATAAACCAATAACGTAAATATGCCATTTATACACCACCTACTTCATGAAGATCATTTTCATAACTGAATAATGAGAAAAATGTTGTTTTTTGCCCGGCTTCTGATAAATGTATGTTTCGCGTCTGATATTCCTAAAGGTTAACTTATATATACATAATAAATATTTGTCTTACCTTGACTCATACTCCATAAAGTAAAATATATGTCTGCAGGTCCGTTTGTCTGCTATTACCTTACTATGTATGTTTTATTTTTTAATGTTGCTTATATATTATTTGATTATGAGTTATACTTTTTATTGTATTTATTTATTTATATTTATTGTATTGTTTTTTTTTATATACAAAATATGCGATATATTATTTGAAGTGTTTCCTTGAAATAATTGCTTGATCTTGACGTGTCGAGAGTAGAGCACTACCTCATCCGCTTAGCGGTGTGAGGCGTGCAATGTAAGAATATTAAAAAAAAAATTGGTTGGGAAATTTGATTTATTTGTTATATATCGCACCACTTATCAGGTCTAACTAGCTTAAAACCATTCCGGTGACCGTATGAGTACATACGAATAAAACTGTCACTCTCAGGCTAAGAGGAATATTATGAAAACATGCACAGTTTCCTTTTATATTGATGAATAACTTAAGTTGCCTGATATTAACAAGAATTTTTAATGGAAATTGGTTAACTAGTTTTCAAACGATGTAAGTTTAAAATAGTCAACTACTTAAAAATATAAAGGTATTTATTTTTAATTTGTTTCCTTGTATTTATACCTAAATAGTCCTAACTAATTATTAATGCATATTGAATGTACAGACTGTATACTAGATTGATTTTCTATATATAGATAGTTGTATGTTCCTCCTTCCATCAGCAACACAAATAGCTTATTACCACAAATATATTAAGAGTTATTAATTTAGACAATAATAAATGGTAGGAAATTTCGTAATTAATATCCTTTTAACATCATTCAATTCATCTAATTCATTGTAATTCGCTACATACACTTGTACAAACTATGTATATCTGCGCGGCCGTTATAATTTTATTGGCTGTCTTGAACAAATAGTACGCACAGCCAGTAATAGCGCTATGAATAACCCTCTACGCTATAGAAATATAGTTAAACGTAGAGCAGACTAAAGAATGGGACAGTATGGAAAAATCTTACATTTTGATTTATCTAGCTCCATTCCAATAATAACTGGAACTATATTATAAAACCCGTTGTCACGAAATAAAATAAAATAAATTCCCAGACAAGCGGAGACGCGAGCGGGAGTTAGTCCGTCCATAATTCACATTAAGTCGTACGGCAAATAACGTGTGACATTTATGAAGGGTTAACACGTTGATTTATGGCATTCGGATAAACCGAAACTGGCAACAATTATGCGGCAGTTAAAAGATCGGTGAAGTTTCGCCGGCACATGAGATAGCTCGATCTAATGAACAGCTCGGTAGAGCGGTTCAACTAATTAAGTCCGTTTATTACGTTGCTTCGATTTAAGAATTTAAGAAATCTTTCACTTGTTTCTGGCCGTCACTATATATTTTCTGCTTCTATAAATCAGCCGCCATCCCATCACTCATTTTCCTTTCCTCTCACTCCTCACACACTCTATCCAACTTTTCTTTGGCCTTCCTCTTTCTTTCCTTCCATCAACATTTAAACCTATTACTGTTCTCAGCGCATGCCTTTCCTCTCTTCTCATGACGTGTCCATACCATGACACAATTTCCTTTCAACTTGTCTACCACTGATGCCAATTTGAAACTCCCCCGAACATATTCATTCCTGACTTTGTTCATTCTTGTAACATTCTACTGCATACAATCGACACTCCGGTTCATGCAGTATGACAAGCCTTGTAATTAACCTATATATTCTGCCCTTGAATTTAAAGGGCATTCTGCAGTCACAAATTGTACTCGAAACTGAGAAATGTAGTATAACCCTGAAGGAATGAGGACTTTCGAGGGATAAGCAATCTATAATCATAAGTTGCCACTGTAGTTATCGGGTCACAAACACCACGTAAGCTTGAGGTGCCTCAAACGATGATGACTCAGTTTGAAGTGTGGAATGACGCCACGTCAATGGGCGTGAGTTCGAATCAACCAGTTATGAGCCTGAATGTGGTGGAAAACATCGTGAGGAAATCATAGCTTGGTGGTAGGGCTTTATCTAATGACCACCTGGCTAGCTACTACGCTCAAGTTGAAAATCTGCCGCCTAATACCTATAGGTGTGTTCTGGCGGTTGCGCTTGAGAAGCAGACCTAACAGTAGCTTTAGCCAGGCCACCATTTTGGGCCACATCGTTACGTAACATCAGGTGAGATGGTAACCACAACGCTACACCTATAAAGCATAAAAAATGACAACGTTTATCAAAATGTAAGATTTCTTTATTTGTAAATTCAAATCATAAACAATCACTTCGTTTTCACATATATTGCTGTTCCGAGCACCAATTAAATAAATTTCTTGTACGGTTTATTTGTTCACCAAAGCACACGGAATCGATTGCACGAGACTGGTACGAAATATAAATAAAATTTAATTGGCATCACGATTAATATACATATTTATCGTTTTAAAATCGAATCAAATCGATATACTTTATTCAGTTTAGGTCCTGAGAAGGCGCTTTTTGACGTCAAAAGGATCACCGGTTTATGAAATAACGCAGTATAAACTATGCTGTGGCTCCGTCGTTGTTCGCTTTTAACTTTTAGCTTTGCTTCTGTTGACGGTAGCGTGATTTTCAATGTCCTAAAGACTTCCTCAATGATTCCTCTATAATAAAAAATAATTCAACATTATCATTATTTAATTAAATTAAATTATGATTAATTAATTAATAAAATAATTTTTGACATCCGATTGGTAGTTCATAAGGTTAGCGCGTTCAGCCAAACTTTTTGATTTATTATTTTAATCGTCGAATATCGTCACAAGGCTCGATTTATATATTTTCACTTATGCAAATATCGTACAATGTACCTGAAGCAGTTGTCACTAAATAAAAACGTACATATTTTTTTTATTTAAACACTGACTTTTATCTTTTCAATTGTGGCAACCATATCGAAATTTAAAGTCGACGAGATGGAATGACTGCCCACTCGGTAAGTTGTTATTGTGAATAATCGATGTGACACAAGTACCAGTTTGCGATGAGTGCTTTATTATGTATTCGATGTCTGGAATATGGTTTTTGAAGTCAAGACTTCACCAGACGCGTTGGATGTGTTATTGGGTAGGGGTAAAACCTTTAACGTCGCGTCACCGATATGTTCGCGTAATGTGTATATGTATATTTTTTCATATGTATATACATATGAAAAAATGGACAGCTCGGTTGGCTTTGCGCTTCAACAGTTGCGTCATCGCAACCACCGCACCGAAGTGCTGTGGGTTCGAATCTCTCACAGGATAATTACATGTGTAATCCAGAAATAATTGAAATAGTGTGGTCGTTATTTTGCATTCGTTGACTGTGTTTATAAAATATTTCTGATTTGACGAAATTTCCTGTATTGATGTCATATGTGTTGAAAATCAAGTCTACTTATATTCATGTTACCTATCATGTACTGCTAAAGTTTAGCGTTATGACGTAAATCTCACCTAATGTTAAGTGACACTGTGGCCAAGGATGGTGGATATGCTAAGCTTAGTGAAGAGACTGATTTTCAAGTGCAACTGCTGGAACACTACAATAGATATTTGGCGGTAGATTTTCGACTCGAGGGTGGTAGCTAGCTAGACGGGCATTAGAAAAAGCCCTACCACCATGCTACTAAAAATTATGTATTAATTTTTGCCCGTTTTAGTAATTTTATTAAATACAGCTTTGATCCTATTTATGGTAGCATGATCTTAAATGTCCTAAGGCCTTTCTCAATGATTGTTCTAATTATAGTTCCAAAGATTAGCGCGTTGATACAAACAAACCAACTTTTCTGCCCTATAATATTAATATAGATCATATATTCTTAAAGTGGGCGGTACCGCCCCCCAGTGGGCGCTGAGACTATCTGAGGGGGCTTTTGAAACTTCAAATGATATAGAGGAGGGCTAAAAAAAATGTGTCGATTGTGGATTTCCCTACAAATTTCAGTAAAAAAACTTACGTTAAGTATTCCTAGGGGGCGCTTGGCATTCAATTTTCCTTAAAGTGGGCGGTACATCAAAAAGTTTGAGAAACACTATCTGACGGATTTCAGTTCTGGGCATAGACGGTATACCGGTTTAGGTGGTCGCCTCGCTGACGATGCGTGGTGCAAGTTCGAATCCCACGCATGACAATTGCATGTGTGATTCACAAATATTGGTTCTGAGTCCTGAGTGTTATTTTATGTTCGTTGCTTGTATATTGGCACTTGGCATTGACGAAATTGATTGCATATGCAGATGATAGTATAATTTTTTTTTATCTTAGACATAGTAATCAATCTCTTTTGTTAATAAACACAAACATGGAATTATTTCAATCAACCGAGAGTTTCTTGTAATTTAAGTTATGGGTTATAATAATTACAGTTATGAATGATACTTCCTTTATAGAACAATTTTCAAATGTAAACTAAGTAATTATATACATTTGTAGAATTCGATTTCACATTGTTATTTGACCTTACTGTGTTTTTTCCAGTAGTCAGTTGTTTGCTGAAGGCGACCCAATAGGCCATAGAACACCTTAAGGTTATAGTTCATATTTCCGGTGGCTCATACACCGGATGGGTCCCACATACCCCTCTCAACCCATCGAGGAGGTGATACCTAAATGCATTACCCCGCGATAATAAAAAAAGTTTCAAAATCTAACTTAAATCGGCCCAGTGATTTCTGAAATTAACGTGAGGAACTTGTTTGACACGAGATTTTTATATGTTTTTGTTTTTAAACATATAGTATATTTTTTTAATTTTACAGTTTCTCATACAATTTCGTCCATATCCAGTGGCAGATTTACAAATGTGCTGCCTACAGGCGCCATAATTCGCCGACTGTGCTACATCTATATTAATACATTCAAACTAACAAACAAACTTATTAACATTATTAATGATATAGATAATCCACCTCACTTGTGCACATAAATGTATCATTAAGCGGAAAACTTTGTTTGGAAAACCTTACCTTAAAAACAACCAGTTGGATTTCGAAAATTATTATCGTATTTGAAAACGAAAACGGCTCGTTAACATCACGCTATCACCATTAGGAGCAAATAGTATTGTAAAAAGTTACAAAAACTTAACTAAAATCATTGAACGGTATTATTTACTCTAAATTATATGAAAGAATTAATAAATGAATTATTGTTTTTCAAGAAGTATAACAAAAATACACGTTTTGATAACAAAGCGTACTAAAAATGAAGAAATAATCCTTAAATAGGTTTGGAGAGTATTTTCTATATCGATATAAACTTTATTTTAAAAAGCGTGTGGGTTCTAACATTGAAAGTTATAAATAACTCACTAATAAGAGGTATGAAGGATAAATATCGCAGACAGTTTTTTTTATACGTTAAAATTTAAATCGGTAAGAGCCAAAATATTTGTACTTAGAAAATATGTTGTACTTTTTAATTTGCTATTTTTTTTAACTTAGCGGTTTAGCGTTAGGGCTGCAATCTCACCTGTTGTTAAGCGATGATGTGGGCGAAAATGGTGGACACGCAAAGCCCAGTGCAAGGACTGTCTTTCAAGTGCAACTTCCTACAGGTTTTTGGCGACAGTTTTACAACTGAAGAGTGATAGCTAGCCAGATGAGCATTAGAGAAAACCTACCACCATGCCGCAGTTTTATCACGATGTTTTTCTTCACCGAAAGCTACCACCCTGCAGTCGTAAATCTGCCAGTAAATACCTGTAGATGGCCCTCCACTACATGGACCACATCGTCACCTAACATCAGGTGAGATTGTACCCCTGACTATATTAAAAAAAAAGTGTTGTCGTTAGGAGTAGTTATTAATATAAGGCCTCAGGTATGAGAGGCGTTATGTTTTTCTGCGCATCATACCTTGCGCATCTTTCACTTTGACTATTGTGCAATTCACCTTCCCATAACGTTCGTACTCACGGAGTTAAACCCAGTAGTGCGTCAGAGCTGACACGCGTACCCTTTTTTCACATTGTCATCGGCTCTGGATATGTTTGCAAATTTTCAAGTGTTCTAGACGATTCCTTAAGTTTGTGTAAATCACGTGATAAGGAGCTAATAGAAACATGTGAATTGATTATTCTTCGTGCCGACGGGACTCTGTGTCGTGTCGTCGCAGTGAGTGGGCGCATTACTTAACCTATAATGGATTTGTGATTTTGTGGACATTTTATAATGACCACTACTATCTTGTATTTGTAAAGAGGAAAAGTGTATTTGTTTGAACGCGATCATCAGAGGAACTACCTATCGGTTTACAAAAAAAACAAATGATGCAGTAATCGTTGTGGAAATCTTTAGGCTATTTAACATCACACTGCCGTCAACAGAAGCCCAAGCTGTATTGAAAAATGTTACAAATGTATATATACGGACCTTATGTGTTATCTTAGTGTGTATGCTAGTTGCATAGGAGCGCTGTTGGATTTCAATGTATCTTACGGATAAGATAACGCTTGCTTTTCTGCCACACCGCTTCGTTATTAAATTCGTATGTATTGGAATCCACGCGTAGGCATAAAACACTGCGGCGGGCGTCAAAACAAGTGTATGATAGTCACGAATTGCTCCAAATCAGAACAGTTTACTTCATTTAAGACTTGTGGCGGCGCTTGTGAACGTCAAAACTGCCACCGATTGGGTCGTTGCTGTTTTTGGACTGTACTGTACTTAACATCAGGTACAGTGCAGACACTTTGCCGAGCTAACATAAAAAAAAACTACTAAGTTACGTACGTAGATATTTTACAAAAATACATTACAGTTACAATCGTATTTAAAGGACCATCATTCACATATTTACATCAATGCACGCTTGAGATGGTGTTTGAACTTACGGTCCGGCAAATACATAATGCGCTTTGTAATTTTGTCGTAAAATCTAACATTGTTACTGGGTCATACTGAGTCCGAAACTCTATACTAATATTAAATAGGGGAAAGATTTGTATTTTTTTTTTGTAACGAGTAGACTCAAGAACTACTGGACCGATTTCAAACATTCTTACACCATTAGAATGCTATCACTATTTTTTTAATGAAATGATTAAATAAAAATTTAGTTACACGCGAACGGAGTCGCGGATACAGCTAGTTAAAACATATAAGTTACTGGGTATATGTAGGTTATAGGAAATGCAAAAGAAAATTAAATTGCAATAACATAGGAAATATAATCAAATCAATATATTTAAACAAATTTTGCCGATATGAACGTCGTGCCTTACCATCCAGCGAACCTACCTGATGAGCTGAAACGTATTCGAGCAATCGATCGAAGGTACCCCGAGCCAGGCCCTCCACTAAGCTTATTGATAATTTTGGGCCACATTTAATTTGTGGTGTAAGGGGATCGAACACCATTTAAATTACTCCAAGCAAAACTCACCTGCGCGTGGTACACTCTGTCGAGTACCTACGAGGCTCTGACGACTGTTGGTCCCGGTTTTGGTTGCGATGGTTAACCATCTTATCGTTGATCCGTCACAGCGATGATAGCTCAGTGGTTCTGTGTACGACTTCGCGTCAAGGAACGTGAGTTCGAATCCAAGCACCTACAATGAGCTTGAGCTTTCGGTGAAGGAAAACATCGTGAGGAAACCATAGGATGGTGGTAGGGCTTTTTCGAATGCACACCTGGGTAGTTACCGCCCTCAAGTTGTAAACCTGCCGCCAAATACCAATAGTTGTGTTCCGGCAGCTGCACTTGAGAGCCAGTTCTTCCACAGGTTTAGCGTGTTTACCAACTTGGGCCGTATCGACACTTAAGATCAGGTGAGATTATGGCCATAACGCTAAACCTTAAGTATAAAAAAAAGGCTTGGTCGGGTTATTGCTCGACTGGTTAGCGACCACCGTCGGGTTTAGACTGCCGCAAAATAAAAGGTCAGTAGGAACCTTTGTGTTCCGGCATAGTGCGCGAGAACTAGCTCCTTCCATCACATCAGATGGGCAACCTGTCTTTTTACTGTCTATTAGCATAAGAAACATAAGGTGAGATTGTAGATATAACTTTAAACGTTTAAACTACTAACTGACCCGACAGACATTGTCCTGTCTTAACTATGAATATTGAATTCTAATTCGTATAATTTATAACAAAACATATATGATTCGAAAATAGTGTTTATTATTGCAATGCTTTATGACAACTGACAGTTATATAAAATTAATATTGTCATTATGTTGTTTAAATTTTCTAATGCTCCGTTCAACTTCCTTGATTGTTTCTTTTATAAGAACATTCTCATCACAATAATTAACGCAAAAAAAAAGAATTAGCGAAATTGTCCCACCCGTTCATACGTGATGCGATGACCAAGGAAAATTCATTTTTATATATCAGCGTAAATATTATATAAGCAGAAAATACGATGAAAGTGTTTCAACGAATGTTAGTGCATTACGATTACATCAACGACTTATGATTAGAGTACATCAATTGCTCATTATGTGACTGCCGCTCCACTATACTATAAAAAGGTGCTACGTAATGCTGGCTAGGATATTTTATCTAAAGGCCTACTCCAGTAGACCAATTCTTACTATTTCATATGTAATTTTCTTACTCCAGCAGCAGTTTATTCCAAGATCCAGCCACAACGGCACCCTTGCGCCCGCTGTCTCGGAAGTCCTGCCAAGCTGTGAAAGCCCTTCCGGCTAACAGTGTATGTCCTGTCGAAAAAAAAAAGCTCGCTAGGATATATCGTGAAAGACTCGAGCGAGACTGATCATTCGGAGTCTGTTATCATTTTACGAATAAAAACGTAACTCAATCAGATTGGTTATTTCCTGAGAGTATCCCCGTTACTCTTACATATTTATATATATATATACATATGTAGATAACGATCGTTTTTTTAATTTCGCTTCTGTTTGTAGAGTCCAGTTATCGTGCAGGATGTTTGTTATCGCTAAAATATTTTACTTCTACTATTATTATATTAATGTGTTAGTTACATACTAAAACTAGTCTGTACCTGCGGCTCCCTTTGCAAAAAACATTATTTTTTAATAGTTTATAGGTAATCTTTATGCCCAGAATCTCTCCTGATGTTAAGATACGATGTAGCCCAAGGTGGTGGACACGCTAGGCCTAGTGGAGGGACTGGCTTTCAAATGCAACTGCCGGAACGCAACTGTATATGTAATGTGTAGATATTTGGCGACAGATTTACAATTTGAAGGTGCTAGCTAGCCAGGCCAGCATTACAAAAAGCCCTACCACTATGAGTAAATGTATTTCAAGAAAACACTTCAAATAATCTATATTATAGTTTGTAAAAAAAACAAAATTATATTTTGCTACCTTGATAACAAACTGCTTAAAAAAATGTTAAGTGGAGGTCCGAATTTTTTTATACGAGGTGGTCACTATAGCTCTTAAAAAAATTGACGTATCGAGACCAGGTTCCGTGTATTATCTTTAGAATAACATCAACCGATTACTTATTTCATATCAATAGCCTAGTACCCGTAGTTTTATAATACAATGGTTTTTTGCTCGATTCGTTATTTGAATTCATTACATTTTACGTTTACACGTTTTTGGTAGTATTTTTTTCCATCTCAATGAAATGGCAATGATAACTAAACTATACAGCCGAGTGGAACGTTATTTTATAATAAAGAGGTTAACGGTTCATTATGATAGAGACTCTGCAGGTAAAACTATCTAGAGAGTTTTAGTGGCAAGCAATAAATCATGCCTGCTTAAAAAATATAGATTAATTAATAAAATAAGTAAAATTAAATGAATGGTATAAGGCGTGCAATTTTGAATTTTCCAAACTATTGTTTTTCTTTTATTACTTCATAGTTTTAGCGTGACAGTCATAATCTCATTTGATGTTAAGTGACAATGTCGCCCAAGATAGTGGACAGTTTAGTAGAGGAACTAGCTCTTCTCGAGTGCAATTGCGGGAACACATATATAATGGCGACAGTTTTCTTATTCGAGATAGTTAATTCGGTTACTTTGGTTTACGGTCACCCGTAACACCCTCTTGTTATAAACGTTGTTAGAGTAAGTCGCTTTTGGGTCGCTGCAATGGCGGGGTCCCCGAATCGTCGGTTCTAGGTCAAGGCGGCGCATCAACAGGTCTGCGATTTACCTATTTACCTATTACTACCAGCTTTAAGACCGTTTACAACCATTTCCATTATTATATTACTACCATTATACGCTTTATTACCACAGTTACGACTAACTCAATTGGAATTATGACTATTTCTTCGAACTTTGTTAAGATTTCAATGTCACTCTAAATACAAGTTACCTTTTCTATTGTTTTCAGTGTATGCGTTGGTGATTTTATTGTTAGGGTGTGTTTTGATTAGCTGAGTTAGCCAATTCTTTCGCGTGGATGTTTTTTTTATAGTTGATATGTTTTTTATGTAGCGATGACAGCTCAGTGGTAGTATGCACGGACCCCGCGTTAAGGGACGTGAGTTCGAATCCACCTGCGATGAGCTTTCGGTAAAGGCAAACATTATGAGGAAACCATAGCATGGTGGTAGGGTTTTTCCTCCTCAATCCTCAAGTTAAAATTTTACCTCCAAATACTAATAGGTGTGTTCCGGCAGTTGCACTCGAGAGCCAGTTTCTCCACAGGTTTAGCGTGTCTACCGACTTGGGCCGTATCGTCACTTACGATCAGGTGAAATTATGTTCAAAACGCTAAACCTTAACTATAAAAAAGTTAGGGTTTGGCTTTATGGCTACAATATGAAGTTAAGTGACAATGTAACCCAAGATGGTGAACACGCAAAATCTGTGGAGGGAATTTAAAGATTATCTATTAATTTTTGCCTGTTTTTGTAACTTTTTTCAATACAGTTTTGCTCCTATTCGTGGTAGCGTGATGTTTAGTAGCTTAAAATCTTCCTCTATTATTGCTCTAACAATTGCAAAAATATTTTTTAAAATCTCACTGCTAGTTCTTAATATTAGCGCGTTCAAACAATCAAACTTTTTCAATTTATAATATTAATATAGGTATACAAATTCCGTGTCACATTGTTTGTCCGCGATGAACTGCGAAACTAATATGCCGATATTAATGAGATTTTGCGCACTCTGTGTGCAGTTGTTCTATCATCGAGGCCCCTACCACAGATGTATATCTATTGTATATTGTATATCGATTGTTAAATCTCGACTGTCATTATTTATCTTTATGTGATACTGTGTTCACCTGACAAAGCCGTGACTTTGCACAAATAATAGAACGTCATTTTTTTACATACCTTAAATTAGTTAAGGTTTATCGTTACGGCCATAATCTCATCTGATGCTAAGGGACCCAAGAAGGTGGACATGCTAAGCCCAGTGGAGAGACTGGCTCTCGAGTGCAACTGCCGGATATGTATCTGGCGGTAGATTTTCACCTTAAGGTTGGCAGCTAGCCAGGCGGGCATTATAAAAAGCCCTACCACCATGCTATGGTTTCGTATATTTCCTTCACCGAAAGCTCAAGCTCGATGTAGGTGGATTCGAACTCACGTCTCTTGACACGGCGTCCTAACACATTACCAATTGAGCTATCATCGTTTCAGAAGAAAATGTATAATAATGATATTTGTTATAGTTTTATAGCTCCTCGATAACTCTTCACCTAATTTCGGTGTCCGATGCGTCATCATCGGAGGCGACACGTTCACTCCAGTTTACGAATAGATATTTTTAAAGTTTATTCCGTGTACTATTAGATCATAATCATCCAACATTCCGATATCATCGTTCTAGTGAAAGTTCATAAAATCATTTGTAATGTATTTCGTTGACGTGTAATCGCTTTTTTGAATACTTTATAGGATTAACGCTATGTCCATAATCTCACCCAATCTTAAGTGACGATGTTGTCCTCAAGTGCGACTACCGGAACTCATCTATATGTATTCGACGGTGGGCGGGTAGAAAAAGCCCTAGCATCATGCTATGGTGTCGTCACGATGTCTCACCTTCATGAAAGCTCAGGCTGATTGGAGAGATTCCAAAGCGCGAGCATTGACACGGCGTCCATACACACTAACAACTAAACCATTATGTACTACCTTACGGAATAAAATTTTACTTGTCAGCTAGGCAAACGTTCTGTTTTTACCCATTAATTAGTAGATATACCGCCAGTTATTACATTCGAAGGTATCATAAATATCTTCCCCACGGGAAAAATACATACACGTGCCTATTTACATGGTGTTCCGTCGAACTGCGTTGAAATTCAGCGATTTCGTGTGGAGAAACATACTAAGTTTAGATATACAGATTTCATTCGAATATAAATTCGAATAACGGTTTGTCTGTTACTCTTTCATGCCTTAAATACTCCAACAGATCATCTTGAAACTTTGGATACACATTTTCAGCAACACAGAACAGGATATAGGGTGTCTTTGACGGTGAAAAATAGTTTCCGAGTGATAAGGAAATAACTCTTCATTTTACGCAAATGAAGTCGTGAGCATAATTTTATTATAGGAAATGGTCTGGCCGTAGGTTTTGTTACAATTGGAAATGTATTTTATTTTCATAAAATCATCATTTATACAACATATTTATTGTGGTAACGGTAATAATTAAACAAAGTAAATTCAAAATGGTCATCTTTGGTTTTAATCTCTCTGATCATGGATATATAGAATTGTGCACTGATATGAAGCCGCTATCCACTCTAGAGAATCCTTAAAGGCGTCATCTTGTTAAAACTTTGTTGAACTTTTGCAAGACTAGTAAAACGTTCTATCGATTGGACATCGGCGAAATTCTTTTATAACAGATGTCATCACTAAGTAATGAAAAAATAAAATCAAATGTAAAAACGAAGGAATTACCGCATTTGCTTTTATATGACTAATTCATCAGTTTCTATATTTATTACCACCAGAAACGAAGTCAAATAAACCGCACGCCGACCCGGTTCCGCAGAATGTGACAAGAATTATTGTCGTAACCCAAATAGAAGCATCTCCTCACTACGACTATCTGAGTGAGGTCGTACGAGTGCATTTTAAAATAATACTTTTAAAACGATGATCTCTCAGTGATCGAATTCTTCAACGAGCCTGAAAATTTGACTCGGTAATAAAAATACCATGGTAATGCCTTCCTGTTTGGTTTGGGAATTCATAACTCCATCTGTCTTACTACTATTTTGTACTGTACATACAGAAATGAGGTATTGAAATCTCGTCTACTTCAAAGTCCATTGTGTCTTCGACAAACATCAAAGGCAAACTCTAGGTATCTCGAAACCTATTTCGATTTTAGAAGGTAAAAACAAATCTATATATAGATGTAGACAAAACAATTTAATACCATTTCTACCCTGTCTGTTAATCGATTTTCTTTGTTATTGTTTATTATCTACTGAAGAGCTTGAGTTTTATTAATATAAACATTGGGAACAGTTTTTTACATATTTATATATATACAATATTTTTCCCCGTTTTCTATATCTATTTTCTATACAGATCTGATAGCGTGATGTTTACATAAATACTTTTTAAAATCCGTCTGATCGTGGTCTAAATGTAATGTGTAGAGACAAACTTTTCCACTGTGTAACATTAATATTTTTTTTAATAGTTTACTTTTCCAAATATCTCCAAGGAGTTTTATTTTATTATAAAGCCATACTAATAGTTACATACTAATAACAGTACGTGGAATTAGCACGAAAAAGCAGTATTTTAGTTAGGTGACAGCGCGCGCGCGTCGCGTTGCGTTGCGTCGGTCGGTCGGTCGGTCCGTGCGCACGGGTTTTCACTTTCACGGGCCGTTGATCTTCGGCCGTCCTCGGCGCGCTTCGGCTCTGTAGGTCAAGGTCGAACGGGACCTCAACCGAGTAATGGAACTTAAATTTTACTTTGTTTATTTTCGTTTCGGATATTATTACATTTTTAGTTATAACTTTTCCGGGTTAGATGATTCGTTGCGGCTCTGAAAGCTCTTGTACGTTTCATTTCGTAGGAATCCGTTTTTTACTGTACTGGCTGTGCCCGCGACTTGGTTCGCGTGGAATCGAAAATAGGTAACGTGATGGTAAATGGCCTAAAACCTACGTCGATGATTGATATATTAAATACAAAAATAATTTTTGAAATCTGACAGGTAGTCTCTAAGATTTGCACGTTATTGTTACGAAACAAACTTTTCGTCTTTATAATACATTTTTTTTTCAAATCCGATATATAGTTCCTGAGATTGAGGATTGTACAGTGTTTCGCTGCTAAGTAAAATGCAGTCACTTTGACGTGAAGTTTAAAAAAAAAAAAAATGCGCTTAGGATTTTATGTGATAATATCCAGTCTCATAGCAGATCTCAGTTTGCACACAAACGAGTTTTTAAGAGGTTTCTACGCGACATAAATAACAATATAATACGCTTGTTATAGTATTCTGTGAAGCGATATTCGCGGAACTGATTTTCTCACAATTCACATCGATAAAATATGTCTTGCGCCGTCATAATGTTTGTAAAAATGTCTACATTAAATAGGTAAAGAGGAAACAGTTGAATAACCTTGAATCTGTTTGGCAATATTTTTTTTTTGTTTAAGCCATTTGCAAGCTTTATTTATCGTAGATTAAAACATTTTTATATATACATAGGTGAAGTCGAATGAATGAGTTCAGTGCGTTTTCTACTCTTCGTGACAATTTTTCTTTTATAGTAACCGTTCACTAGCTTCGATGTTAGCAGTAAAATAATTTGGAGATAGTTTTGCCGCACCTTTAAGAGAAATTCTTAAATATTTACATCACTGTCTATGCTCGGTCCAATTTCTCAATATTCATATCTATAGCTATCTCCAATGGTTAGTGGTACACTCAATTCTCGGAATTTAAAGGTGAAAATCGTTCAAATCGAAGTTATATCATTTTGAGATCCGGGCTCTATTTGCCTTTTTATCCGAGTTCCCTCAAAGCTCACCCCATAAGCCTTATAAAGCTGTCAAAGTGCGTCAGGATGACAGCGTTAGTAAGTCCCAGAAATAAAACAAAATAGTGTGTTTTAGACTACACGACAGAAGTGAAACTTTCCTCAAGTCGAAATACAACTATAACGTATTAAATAAAACATATTGGCACGACACAGGCTGTGTTTATGTCGATACTGAATGTCATTGACGCATCATGCTCCCTCATGTGTAACGCTTGTCGAGCGAGTTGCCTTAGTCGACTCGAGCCGACTATACCCAAACGGGCGTTACATAACCGAGCGTTACAGCTAAGTATCATTTTATACCACCAAAATAAAGGACCCATTGCGACTAAAGAGAAGTGTTTACTTAAAAAACAAACCTGTATTATGACGCATCTGGGAGTATGTAAATATTTTTGTATCGATACAATCTAAGCAAGCGATCGTCGACCTCCCGTTATCAGTGTATTATCACGCGGGAGGACGACGTTGCACTTGGCAAAGAAACCTATCTATATAGATATATTATCATTTAGATAACGAGATAGAATGCGATCGGGAATGGCTTCCGCTAATGTCGTTCGTTAACTTCGTTCGCGTGGAAATAAACATTATTAATTCATATTCGCCCGTTTTAGTCACTTTTTTCAATGCAACTTTTCTCCTATAGGTAGTAGCGTGATGTAAAATAGCCTAAATCCTTTTTCGATAATTATTCTATCTAATACAAAAATATTTTTTAAAATCCGGCTTGTAGTTAGTAAGAATAACGCGTTCAAACAAAAATACAAACAAATTGTTTCGCATTAACAGTATTAATTTGAATCTAATCTTAGGAACTACTAAACGGATGTCAATAAATGTTTTTTTTTTTTTAGTAGAGCATTCATGGAGGAAGTCTCTATGCTATTTAACATCACGCTACTACTAATAGGAGGGAATCTGTATTGAAAAAAGTTACAAAAACGGGCGAAGATTATTACTAATTTTTAGTTCCCCGCGAACCAAGTCACGGACAAAACTATTATTATTAATATGTACATTTAATCGATTTCATTTGTTTAAATTACGATAAATGTATTACGTTAAATATTTCCTATATTACATTGTGCAGTGTCAAATAACATAAAATTTGAATTAAATAAGACTCTACTGAGTGATATTACAGAGAAACATGAAAACAAATAAGTTTCTATTAAGTTCTACCTTATGTTATTAATTCCAAGCACTCATTAATGGAAGCACTACATTTTGGATGTTTGACGACGGATTGGATGACGCAATAAAAAGTTTCATACAAATTTTATCGCTCTCTTGTTTAACATACTTCTAATAAGTTTTTAACGACAACAATTTGCATATCACCGTCTCAACGTTCTCATATATCTCCATACGAAAATTCGTCATAATCTAATCAGCTGTTTAAACGTGAAAGCGTAACGAACAAGCAAACAAACAAACTCACTTCCGTATTTCTGATATCAGTCACCCACATTATGTTTGTCGTTTCGTTTCAGATAGTACGCAATGCAAGAACAGGACTGCGAATTCGAACCGGCGCACCACGCGCGCCGGCCAATGAACGCTTTCCTTATATTCTGCAAAAGGCACAGAAGCGTCGTTCGAGACAAATACCCCAATCTTGAGAACCGGTAAGACTTCACTATACACCCGTCTTCTCTTATGTCGATCTGGTGATATTTTCAACGCGTATAAAACCTCTGTTTTTCCCTTGTTCTTCGTATAGTTTGTCCCGCAATCTCACCTGATGTTAGTTTGTGTTTGTGGAGTCCAGTTATCGTGCAGGAAGTTTGTTATCGCTAAAATATTTTACTTCCACTATTATTATAATTGTGTTAGTTTTATACTAAAATCGGTGTATACCTACGGCTCCCTTTGCCTAAAACATTATTTTTAAATAGTTTATAGGTAATCTGTATGGCCACATTCTCTTCTGATGTTAAGATACGATATGGCACAAGATGGTGAACATGCTAAGCCTAGTGGAGGGACTGGCTCTTAAGGGCAACCGCCGGTACACACCTATAGGTATTTGGCGGCAACTCGAGGGTGGTGACTAGCCAGGCGGGCATTAAAAAACGCCTACCACCATACCTATGGCTTCATCGCGACGTTTTCCTTTACCAAAAGCTCTAGCTCAAGGTAGATTCGAATTCACGTCCTTTGACGCAGCGTCCGTAGATACTGCCAACTGAGCTATTATAGTATCACGTAATACTTGATGAACAAATGATGTTCGATGTATAAAAGAATAAATGAAAATAAAAATGACAAAAGGATAATAATAGACCCCAAAAACTAACTATTAAAAATTACGCATCATAGTCCCATTCCCATGAGTTCAGTAGTTTTGACGTAATTCAGGGTCAAATGAACTGTACATTCCCACTTACACACGTGGTTTTCCCCCCACAATTATCCTTAACATTTTCGCTATGTGCCGAAGCGATGATAGCTCAGTGGTAGTGTGCACGACTTCGCATCAATGGACGTGGGTTCGAACCCAAGCACCTACAATGAGGTTGAGCTTTCAGTGAAGGAAAACGCCGTGAGGAAACCTTAGCATGGTGGTAGGGCTTTTTCTAATGCCCGCCTGGGTAGCTACCACCCTCAAGTTGTGAACCTGCTGCCAAATACCAATAGGTGTGTTCCGGCAGCTGCACTTGAGAGCCAGTTCCTCCACAGGTTTAGCGTGTCTACCAACTTGGGCCGTATCGTCACTTAAGATCAGGTGAGATTATGGCCATAACGCTAAACCTTAAGAATAAAAATAAAAAAAAATTGAACCGCACAGAAGCAAATGCGTCAAAACTCCCTTTATGATACTTTTACAGTTGAATAGACAAGACAATTAGGTATGTATATCGTAATAGATGTTTCTGGAAAACAAATTTATTTCAATACTAGTTGACCCGACAGACGTTGTCCTGTCTTAACTATGAATATTTTTGGCGCATTGTAGTGACAGTTATGTAAAATTAATTTTGTCGCTAAGTTTACTTAAATTTTCTAATATTCCGGTCAACTTTTTTAATTTTTTCTCTCTCATAGGAACCTTCTCCTGATAATAATTAACACAACAGAAAAAGAATTAGCGAAATTAATCCATCCGTTCACGCGTGATGCGATGACCAAGGGAAATAGATACTCATTTTTATATATAAAGATTACAATTGTTTTAATTTTTTAAACATGAGATATAAAATTGTGATTACTGCGTTTGCTTCTATATGACCCAATTACACTCTGTAATGATTTCTTATGTTTACGCGAATATTATTCATTGACTTAAAACTAATTTAAACTGATTTTATCGCGGTTATTTATTAAATTTGATCCCGACGTTTCGAAAGCTTTTCAGCCTAAAATTAAATTGAAGGTAGACACAGTTACATGAACTTTTCTGGACAACCTACATCTCCGTCCACCCCGTGACCACGAATGCTGAAAAGCTTTCGAAACGTCGGGATCAAATTTAATAAATAACCGCGATAAAATCCGTTTAAATTAGTTTTATTTCAACCAATTATACTCGATAGAAGTAGTAGTAAAATTAAAAAAAAAATAAACCTTATCTTTTCGTACATTAATTTTATGTCGACAGTTAATTAACACAAACGACAATATGTATTTTATAAAATGTCATTATAAATATAGTTATAACAGGCCGACGAATATCATAGCCATGTATTATGCATCCTTTTACTTTTTGTGTCACGACAAAGTGTCTACACTGTACCTGATGTTAAACGCAGTATGATCCAAAAATAACAGCGACTACGGACATATAAAGAATCTCCTTATTACTGCGCATTTCGCAAAAGAAAGCTACAGCAAAAGTAAGAAATAATCAGATTCTTTATTAAGCTAAAGAAGATAAGTTTTTTTTTGTCACGTAGCAAAGTAACTTATACCGAGGGTTATCGTTACGGTTTAGCGTTAAGGCCATAATCTCACCCGATCTTAAGTGACGATACGGCCCAAGTTGGTACACACGCTAAACCTGTGGAGGAACTGGCTCTCAAGTGCAGCCACCGGAACACACCTATTGGTATTTGGCGGCAGATTCTCAACTGCAGGGTGGTTGCTAGCCAAGCGGATATTATAAAAAGCCCTACCACCGTGCTCGGTTTCCTCACGATGTTATCCTTCCCTGGAAGCCTAAGCTATTGTAGGTAGATTCGAACTCACGTTCCTTGACACAAAATCGTACACACTACCGCTGAGCTATCATCGCTGCAAATCCTTCTGTGATATAACATGTTCACGGAAGGTACTGACTACCTCATTCCAGACACTCCCGCAGCCTAGCATGGCTCCCACCACACCCGGCAGGCGAAACATAAAACCTATACACTGCATAAGATATGTTTATTTTATAATTACAGATCTATAACAAAAATTTTAGGAGAATGGTGGGCCAACTTGGAAAAAGATGAGAAAGCCTGCTACACAGGTCTTGCTAAACAGGTACGTTGAACTTAATCTATTTTGAATTTAAATGTAATAGGTCTGCATTTTTTCTTACGTTTCCGATGCATGTTTATTCATCGAACAGCCGTGCTCGTGACTTCGTTCGCGTGGAATTGAATTATATTTTATATTATTTAGGGCATTTTGAAGCGATGATAGCTCAGTGGTAGTGTGCACGACTTCGCGTCAAGGGATGTGAGTTCGAATCCAACCACCTACAGTGGGCTTGAGCTTTCGGCGAAGGAAAATATCGTGAGGAAACCATAGCATGGTGGCAAGGCTTTTTCTGTTGCCCACGTAGCTAGCTACCAACCTCAAGTTGAAAATCTGCCGCCAAATACCAATAGGTGTCTTCCGGCAGTTGCACTTGAGAGCCAGTTCCTTCACTAGTTTAGCGTATCCACCACTTGGGCCGTATCGTCACTTTAGATCAGGTGAGATTATGGCCATAACGATAAAGCTTAAGTATAAAAAAAAATTAAATTGGTGATCATTTTTGTACACTTTATACGTTTAGCGTTACGACCACAGTCTCACCGGATGTTAAGTGACACACTAAGCCTTGTGGAGAGAGTGGCTCTCAAACGCAACTGCCGGAATACACCTATATGTATTTGGCGGCAGGTTTTCAACTTGAGGGTGGTAGGTAGGTAGTTAGCAGGGTATTAAAAAAAGCGCTACCACCATGCTATTATTGTTAGTATATCCTTCCGTTTTTTGAGAGAGAAAGTAACCTATTGTTAATTCACAGTTTCATTTAGCTCCGTAACAATTGTACTCTTCTATATCGTTAATAAAGCAAACACCAATTATAATTTTTAGAAAATAAATCATGTACAGATTTGAATTAAATATAGTTTTATTTAATACGATCGTATTCGTTTAAAGTTATTTGCTCCTACATTGATTAGTAAAAAACATTCGGCTAGTTTGTTTTATTCTTAAGATTTAGCGTTATGGCCATAATATCACCTGATCCTAAGTGACGATACGGGCCAAGTTGGTAGACACGCTAAACTTTTGGAGGGACTGGCTCTCAAGTACACTGTCGGACTACACCTATTGGTATTCCAGATTTTCAACTTGAGTGTGGTTGCTAGCCAGGCGAGTATTAGAAAAAGCCCTACCACCATGCTATGGTTTCCTCACGACGTTTTACTTCACCGAAAGCTCAAGTTCATTGTAGGTGCATATGAATTCACGTCCCTTGGCGCGGAGTCCGTACACACTACCACTGGACTATCATCGCTTTACATTTAAATAAAAAAATATGTAAGAAAAATGCCGTTTGTTTTTTAAATTAAAATAACTACATAACATACCTTATCGATTACAGTACAAAGACGCCTTCTTCAGCGCTAACCCCGACTTCAAGTGGTACAAGTTGCCAGCGCCGCCGCTCCGGACTCTCTCCTCAAGACCCAGGGAGTCGATCGACAAGCAAACAGTGTCGCCCGGCGCTGAACAGCACGAAACCGAACTAGAAAAGACAAATAACAACTCGACGAGAGTAGACTTGAACAAGAAAACGAAGGATGACGGCTTCGAGGCTGACTCCAGGTCGTTGTCAATGTTCACGCCGGGCAAACTAGCCGACGAAGCCCAAATGGGGGGCCTCAGCAGCCTCCTCGCAACTAAGACTGAACCCCAAACCACAAACCCGTACTATTCGCCGCCCAGCTTTAAATTCAACGCGATCTCAACCCCGATCGATCACAGATCACATAATTTATTCGACGGTAAGTCAAAAGCAGCCCGAGAGGATAACATAAGGGAGCTGCAGAACGCCCTGTCGGAAACGACGAGAGTGTTCGAAGAAGACTTCGACCCGGAACACGGCAGGATGTACAACAGGCAACCCCAGAACGAGTTCACTAACCAGGACGTGATAGACCAAATAGTTGATAAGAGGTATTCCAGAGATGACGAGTTCGCTTATCACAGGAACGGGTCCGACGATGAGCGCAAGTGTGGTAGATCGTGCAAGGGGAAGAGATACCAGGAGTTCATGGCTGTCGGGGGACTGATAGTGAACAAGAGGCAGAAGAGGGAGTACGCGGACAGGATGCCAGACGAGGGCTACAGCGCGACCTGCAGCTGGGAACCTGGCAGCTCCTGCAGCGACGACTCGAAACGCAGCAGCTTCAACGAACCGCCAGAGAACGAGCTAAAAATCGACATACCCGAACCGTCTGAACATGAGAATAATACGAACAAAACATTCAAAGCCGCGGACTTCGATCTGGACGCCAAAATCAAGGCGTTACCGTCGCTCAGCCTGGAGAAGTTCCAGCAGAAGAAACGCGAGAACAAACGGAAGAAGAAGACGATAAACATGAAACCGAGGAGTCACGAGCCGGTCATCATCAACTCGGTGCCGAGGCAGATGTACGACGACAGGAGGGAGACGGCCGAGAGCTGGAGGGAGACGGTCATCGGCAGCCAGAAACGCAAGCCGAGGAAAATAAGCATAACCAGACTGGAAATAAACAGCATGGTGTCGAGCGTGGACATCAGTCAGGTCCACAAGATCAGTCCGGAGATTAAGATCGCGACGGAGGCGCCGAGCACTGTGGTGCACGGTATGGACGGCAACGTGGACCTGCTGGCGCTGGCGACCCTCGCGGAGGTGGCCGCGAACACCTCCAAACTAGAGGACTCCTCCATCATGGAGAACTGGTCCGCCAAAGCGAGCGAGGGTAACGCTTCCAAGGTATAAAATATCGGACACGGCGAGCCTTAAACAAAACAAAACAAATAATAATAAAAATATTCCAAAAACTATTTACTTCATAACAAGATAATATTTATACATAGATCTACTTTTACATCGTACGCATAAATATTTATAGTGTACATTTTTAATTAAAGTTTTTTTTTTTTTATATATATACATATATATATATATATAACAACTAGATGTTAGTTATTTAAATATTGGTATAAAGAAAGGAAGAAAAACATTTATGTATACCTTAGTTTTATGTCGTATAGGCTGCTGGATTCTGCTTTGTTAGATATCTATTTGACGTAAGTGTGATAAAGTCTACTTGTAAATCACACGAATAATAAGGCATAATTATAAAGATATTTTAAGTTATATATTATAATGTGAATGTCGTTTGTTCTAACCTGTTCACGTGGTGTTCATCGAACGTATCGGCACGTGGTCTTACAAGGTACATCACAATATGTCAACGGAAAACCAAACGCAAGTCATCATAATTAACACGACCTCATTAAAGGTAAAGTTAGATATAATCTCGCCTTAATAGGTACTTTAGATGCATAGACTGTACCACGTATTTGTGGTAATTTATATATTTATCCGTTTGCAACACTCAAGTGTTGCTCGATTTTTCCGCTGTCAAAGAGGACAGTGTTGCCATGAAAACTGCTTTGACATAACTCAATTGAGGTAAATTGACCTAAGAAAACTTGCAACACTACATATAACTTACAACAGACTTTGTATACTCAAAATATACTTAAGTCTTATTACAATAAGATAAGTCGTATAATAACATAAAAATACAAAATTTGAAAAAAAAAAAATCTAATACCTGATAAATTCTGACTGGATTAAATATAGAAATGGTTATTTTAGATCTTTAAAAAGGTGTTGTTGTCTGAAATACTTAAAATGTTGCTACTAATTTCATGGCTATGTTTTGATCACAAGATTTAATATGTTATGTACACACAACAACACCATTTTGATCGACTTTGCAAGCCTAAGGCAGTTTAATGACTCCAGTTGAAATTCCATGAGTTGGTACTCCGTATATTACTACTATTATAATACGTATAATAGTACTAATTTAGAGTGATATAATCCAAGTCATTGTGATCTATCCGATAGATGGACAAATTTGACCAACCCAAACTTAAAGGTTGGCACTACCGCGCGCCATCATGTCAAATAAAACTTGTCAATAATGTGTCAAATATGCAAGTGTATAAAAAGTTAGTTATAAATTTTGTATACATTTGGCTACTATAGAAAATATGTTTACGATATTTTCTGTACATACAACTTTGTATAAAACTCGAATTTCGAGTGTAAACCGCACATATGTTTATAATAAAAAGTTCAATGGATACTTCTATCAGGGTGGCATCGCCTACATAACATATCGTTATAAAACTTTTTTCAATTCGTATATGTCATTAGTGCGACCCCGTCCGTACATTAATTATTAAATAGCGAACTCAATGTAAAGGTATTTTTGATTTTGTAAAAATATATTGTTAATAACGAACCCGCGCGCTCATGTCAAATACATAAAGATGGCGGCTAATTCAAATATGGCTGTCGATACCGTTAAAAAAATACGTTTAAAATATTATGCATAAACATACCACTATGGTTTTTTTTTACCAAATCAAACATAATATATAATTGATTTCGAAAATGAAAAGAATAATTTTGATAAATATAATAAGTTTGTATTTTCTCTATACTTCCATAGCCTTCACGGGCCACAGAGTTTATATGACTGTCGTGAGTAAAACTTGCAAATTTACTTTGTGATAATATATATGAATAGGTTTAATTATCTCTTATATTGGTTGGTTATAAGTCATAGTACGATTTATTATTGTAAAACCAAAAAAAAAAAGGAAAACATGTTTCATGCAAATATTTTGATCAGATCTATAATAATTGTCTCCGTTAGGTACCTGATGTTAATCGAAAGTACTATACGAATTTCATAAGAGAAAATAAATTTAAATTGTTTTTAAGTTAATCTTAGTAAACGTATCTGTTCGGAACAGTGTTTCTCAAAGTCAATTTTGTTATATCATCTTTAATTCTTTATTTTTTTTTTGTGATCGATTTTAATAGTGTTCTGTGATTTTTATTCTATCCTTCGTTAAAGGTCTGTGGTTATACGTGGGGCGGTCTAGTCTAGTGTAAGAGTTACGGGGAGATGGTCAAGTTTTAAAATTCGAAAGTGCACTTATATTGTGTAAAGTTACAGACAATCACAAAAGCCATAACGTAACATGCTCATCCAAAGACCAAATGTATTTAGAATAGTGAGCTAGGCTGTAGATTATGTATACTAGTAATAAATACATATACTTATGTATTATATAGATAGTCATATATCAAGAGGGTCAATATTATGATGTTTCAGATTATCAGAATTATTGAGTTAAATTTTGATTGTTGCATTTTGTTTGTTTTTTTTTTTATATTATCTATATTCAGATAGCTTTTAAATAAGCGCTAATTATTGTTGGGTTTTAATTTTTATTACTTATCGTTACGTTGTTAGTGGTGATTAGCTTATCCACTGTTCCTAAATCTTGATTGATGAGCTTTACAGAATTTTATGGTATAGTTGGGATTTTGGAATAAAACATTATACTTATGAAGGGTAATATATATATATTTTGCCTTGAGGTTAACTTGAAGAGCCTTATTTATAAATGAAATTAGTGTTAGGCAATTCGTGAAGGGGCCAGTAAGTGCAGGGGATGTTGAATAGATAAGGAATACAATAAAAAATAAATATATATATGTAATAAGTTTTTATAATCGATTATTTTCCAAAACAAAACAACTATCGTTGGGATATTAAGTGATTTCGTAAACTTGAAGGGTTCGTTAAAATGGTGCTGGAAGATCTGTAAATTATTTTAGGGAATACAGTCCGTTGCTATCATTAATCGTTTTTATAGCAACGGATTTTAGTCAGTGTAGATATTTAAAATTATTATTGTTAATTTTTAGACGTCCGCAATCATTTTGTGCTTATATAATAAATAAAAAAATATGTTTTTCGTTGTTTAACAAAACATTCAAAATGAACAAACAGTACATTTCGCAGCGCGATTTGATTGTGGCTTAATTATTTAATACTTAAGGGGGACATGTTTATACGTTTGAGAAACACTGGTCTAAGCTAATTATAAGTTAGAGCATAATAAGTCGGCACCCAAAGTGTTTACCTGTTTGGTTCCAAAGTATATTGTTGAATGTTTTGTTACGTATTGTGAGCGCGGTTTAAGCTATATCCTTTTATTGTAGTAATAAAGTTTATTCATATTAATATCGAGGCTTTTCATTATTTCGTACCTTCTGTGTGATTATTATAATATCGCTTAAAAGCGATGAAAGCTCAGTTGATAGTGTACAGAAGCGCGGGAAGGGACGGGATTTCGAATCCACCTGAGCTTGAGCTTGAACTTTCGGTAAAGTAAAACATCTAATAAAACTATAGCATGGTGGTAGGGCTTTTGAACCCTCATGTTAAAATCTAGCCCCAAATACCTATAGGTGTATTCTGGCTGTTGCACTTGACAGTCCCTCAACTAGGGTTAGCGTGTCTACCATCGTGGTCACATCGTCACTTAACAGGTGAGATTGAGGTAAAAATACTAGACCTTAACAATAAATAAATAATCCACATCAAATACTATCAGGCGCAATTCAAGGCTTATAGTTCGAATCCCGTATTTGTGTGATCCACAAATAATTGTTCTGAACTTGGTTGTTACTTTGTAATCGCTGATTGTGCAAAGTCCTTCAACGTGACATTAGCGAAATTGCCTACATATACTGACGCGATTATAGGAATAACAAAAAATATATAGGGATGTAATGTTAGAGGTTTAAGTTAAATAAAAGTACGTTTTAAAGCAATGATAGTGCTAGCGTGCACTAACACCGCGATAATAGACAAATTGGATTTTTTTCGAAGCTTTCAATAATAAAAACTTCGTGTTATTAACGAGGCTTCTTGTAATCCCCGCATCGCCAGCAACCACGCTTTTTATCAACGTATTGTTAAAATCCTATTGTTTACGGACATCCTCATCGAAACTCGCAAGCACATAACCAGGGCTCAGGCCAAGGCGAGAAGTTCATGTAGTGACTCATAGGGTGCTAATTAGCGAACATTACCCACTGACACGTACCAGCGTGACACTTCTAACTAGAGTTGAAATCTCCACTGAATCGCTTTAACATCAGGTGAAATTTGTTGCCATAACGTCAAGCCTATAAAGTATAAAATCTTACGGTGTACACTTAATAGTATACCACTGAAGTGAAACACCGCTATATCTCCTACGCTTCCTTAATCGCCTTTATCCTCACGAACGTCAGACAAAAAGCTATCCGATCAGAACTTCAAAGTGCTCCCATAAGACGTTACACTTCTAAACTTGAATATGATATGAAAAATAAAAATTATATTCAGGAGGATCACGGGTTTTTATTTCCCCATATCTTCTCTCAATCTTCACTTGGGTATAATGATAGTGCAGTTAAAATATTGAACCACTAAAGCAAAAGATGAGACTAGGTGCTCTAATAAATTTGCTGGAAGATATTGCCATCTTCAAAAACAAAGATTGAATTGTTATCATTATTTGTCTTCCTTATAGAAAATTTGTACTTGAGTACCAGTCCTTCCACTATGCTTTGCATGTCCACCATCTTGAATCACAACTTCACTTAACATTAAGTGTTACTATGGCTATAACACTAAACCTATAAAGTAAAAATGTAACACTCTGTAAAACTTTCGGAACAATGTTCCATCGCAACATCGTTTTCTGAAGAGTACACTTCCAAATTTTTTTTCAGTTAAAAAATTATCTTCATATCACTATAGCAGGTTCAAGGCATTATAATATATTTTAGTATGTGGTCAAATTGAATATTTATTAAATACTTTTTGTAATGTAATTGGTACCTATCGATGTTTTTCTTTTAAATCTAAGCTGAAAACATGTGTGTCGAGTATACCTCATAAATAAATAAACCTAAATTGTGTAATTTAGGTGGTATTTTCCGGGATTTAGCTAAATAGCATAGAGTTAAGTTTATTATAAATAATTATTTGGAACAGGATACATAATAAGTTAGTTGCATCTATCCAAAATTTCCAAATCTGAAAAAGGCAGTAATAGTCTATAAAGAGGGTTGAGTTGCCAAAAATAAAAAAGAAGAAGATAAATAAATAAAAATGTCTAATTTGACAGTGTCATTGTCAACTTTTCATGTGTATATAACGATCAGCGCGCTGTGGCGGCGAATATTTCCCGTTGAATGTATCGCTTACAAAAATTGTTATATTGTATGTTTTATAAGTAAACACTGATCCTTGCTTACGTGCGTGTGCTGTAAAATATATTGTTTCAAATCTGGATGAGGATACAATGATAGCCGCATCTGAACCTTTGGTAAGAATTTTGTTTATATCTAGTTATTTCGGCACCACACTTCTTTATGACATCTTTATAAACGTAAGAATTAGCGTTACATAAAAAGCTTATATTTCATAGCCGCTTAATTTTTAACACAAATGTCTATGTTACTGTTGAACGCCATTCGATAAAAATAATGTTTTAACTACAGGAGTTCGTGCCGCACGGCAGGACCGTGCTAGCAAAGCACCCGGGTCAGATTTACGGCAAAGGGCACAACAATTCCTCGTCGGAAAATTCTTTGTTATATAAATTAACGAATTTCGGCATAAAAGATGAAAGCTTATTGGAGGGTAAAGAAAAACAAGAAAAGGAATGGTGGTGCATTCGGGAAGTTTATTATAGGAAAACAGACGGTAAGTATTAAAACTTGTTTTTGTTGTTGTATCAAAGTAAACTAAAGTTCAATAGTGTTTTATTTTAACACTCAATTTGGTTTTTCGGAAACCATAATTCAACTTTTTTACTGTTAAAGTAGAAGAATCACATTTGCCGTAGATAACTGAACAAAATTATAGTTCACATTAAATTTGACAATAAATGTTCATGGCTATATTTACCTATGTTTGACATTCAATTTCCAGTAATTAACCATGACCCGTGACTTGTAGTGAGCACCAATTTGTTTTTAAAGTCAAAGTACAAACTCAGAATAAAGTTTTTTGTTACAAAGGAATGTAATATACATATACAACTATGTGTAACTAATGTAGGCAAACCACACAAGTACATCACAAAAATTATTCAACGTGTGTGTGATTTTAAACAATATCACTCTAGGCAACAGTAAAAATAAGACAACAAATCAAATTTATAGGTCAACTTCATATTTGGTCATTGTTTATATTGTATTTTCAAAATAATTGAAAAAAACATTATTTTATGCATTTTTTTTGCTACACAAGTTTGATTACCCTTTTTAATAATTATTTTTTTACATGGTTAAAATCTACTTATGTGTTTTCCTCTCACAGGTACCAGGGTAGGCTATGACGAGAGTAAATAAGGTTCACTTGCTTTGAACCACAAACATCCATTAAAAATCCTTTTAATACCTTTATATATTCACCCCTCATTTGCCTTAGTTCAGAAACTGCTTTGCAATACGTTCAGTCAATAGTCTTGAGGTATATACGAAAAAACTTAAAAAACTCCATATTGTATATAGTTGTATTCATTATAATACCAGATATAAACACATTGATTACACATATTTCAATCGCCACTCACAAGAGACATTTGTTTTATTAGACAGTATCAATTCTTTATATACCATAATATAAGCATTTTTTTTATAGTAAATCTATCTCAGCTGATGTGAAATGATGATGTTGCCTAAAATGGTGGACACCCTAAGCCTACTGGAAGAACTAACTCTCAAATGCAACTGCCAAAACACAGCAGATTTTCAACTTGAGGATAGTAGCTAGGCAGATGGGCATTAGAAAATGCCCTACCAAGCTATGGTTTTATCATGATGATTTCCTTCACCAAAAGCTCAATCTTATTGTAGGTGGGTTTGAGGTCAAATCTCTTGACTTGATATCCATAAATACTACTGACTGAACTAAAATTGTTTCCATTTATTTGCTCTTCTCAGTTTGGGAAAGAGAATGTGAAACTGTATCCAAAATTAAAAAAATTACTGATGGCGGTTTTACTCTATTAACAAGTGAGTTGATTTGAAAAAACATAAATCGATATTGTATCGAATGAAATTAAGATTCTGTATATTATAAAATGTGCATGTTAAGAAAAGGGTACTTATAATTTTAAAAATGTTAATGTAATTAATAATGATAGTTAAGGAGTCACAGCAAGAAAATATATGAGTGTATATAAATTCATGTCTTTGTTATTCTAGAAAGTGACGAGGAACCACCACCACAGAAAGACAATAAATATGACTGCAATTCAGAAATATTCCGACCCCCGAGTCGTCTCAAAACAGATTTCAACATTTCCATCAAATCAGAACTGATGTCAGGAGTGAAAAAGATGGAAACAGAGTGTGGAAGTTCAGCAGGTCCATCGACTGGCGGCAGTGCAAATAGTTCGAGCAATATGTCGAAGAAGTTCAATTTGACATCGGCATCAAAGAGTCCCGAAAAACCTTTGAACCATAAAACTGACTGTTCATATGAGGAAGAATTGTATGTGAAAGGCTGTACTGCTGTTTGGTCAAAAGGTAATTATGCCTATGTAAAATCTACCATATTTATATTTCAGTACTGTAGAATCAAAAATTATGATGATCTAATTTAAATATCAATACATCTGCCGCCAAATACCTATAGGTCTGTTCCGGCAGTTGCACTCGACAGCCAGTTCCTCCATTAGGCATAGTGTACCCACCATCTTGGGCCACATCATCACTTAACATCCGGTGAGATTGTGGCCATAATGCCTTAAACCATAAATCATAACTCACAATAAAACAAAACTTTATATGCATAGATTAAATTTATAACTGTAACACAAGTGGAATGGCAAATCCCATGGTCTTGAGCTTTGTGATTGTTAAGTAGAATGTAGCTTTTTTATACATAGTTAATATTTCCTGGTTCTGTAACTTTTTTCAAAACAGCTTTGCTTCTTTTGGTGGTAGTGTTACGATGAATAGCCTAAAGCCTTCCTCAAGCATTGATCTATCAAATATCAAAAATAATTATTGAAATTCGACTGGTAGTTCCTAAGATAAGCACATTTAAACAAACAAATTTTTGTGTTTTATAATATAATGTCATTATTAACATACTTATTTTATTATTAACAAAATGACTTAAACGCCTGGTTGTTACACACATTACACACAAAATAACCCACTACCCATCCATACCTTTACCGAAAACAGTGCTTGTTCAATTAAAACCAGGTTCACACAATTTTTCAGGCTTAATCTCATCACCAGCCACAAAACTCCACGGACCAGAGCAGAGAGAGACAATCTGCTGTTACACCATGGAGAATCCAATAAAGCATGCAGCATTCTGCAATTTCTATGTTGATATAAACAACACAATGCTCATAGACGCTCTGAACTCGCAAATAGGCGACGCGAAGAAAAACATTAAAGTCGAAGACACGACAGAACATATTAAGAAAGATAAGATGCCCTGCATTGTTTTATTAGATAACTCTTGCATGAGGGCTTTTGCTGTGGACGGCCGAGAGTACATCACGAGTATTCCCTTCCAAGTTAAAAGAGTTTGGCCTATGAAATACGGTCTATTACTAGAGAAAGACGCTACCCCATTGCTTCACAATTCGGTGATACTACCCTCGTCCCTCAAGCTGAACGAAACCCAGAACAGTTCCTTCTCGAAGTCCAAAATGAATCCGTTCAACATGAGTGCGAAGTTACGTGCCGAATCCTTATCAGGGTATGATAACGATGTGCCCTTACCAACTTGTTTCTCTGTATCGCACCCCTTGGATGAAGTTATTCCTATAATAATGAAGTCACCGACTCATGGACTTCAGTATTACAACGATGGGGACATGCAAATTATCTTTGTCAACACGAATCCGAGTATAATATTGCTGTACGACTGGAAACTGGGCACCCATTCACTGTGGAGGATTAGGAAAGCTGTCAGGGATGAATGCTTGGCCGTTTGCCCAAATATGAATTCGACCACGACTCTATTTAGTCAGTCATGTGATTATAACTATAGTCCGATGCAGAGCAACCGGAATACAACAACTTGGACAGGATTGCAGAGTCCGTTTCAGTCGAAGAAAGGGAATACTCCAACTACGTCCAGGTCAAGGTTGAACAGTCCAATGGCGAATGTATTCCAACATCAGGGTCTGTCACTGCATGGGTCTATAGGACAGGCGTCTTCGGTGTCCATGATGGCTAACACCATGCCCCAGACACCGCCTTCCTTGCCTCTATACCCTGATATATGCCTCGATCATATATGGACTGATAGTCAGGTGATAAGAAGAGATCCGATCGAGAAAGAGAGTGAGATGAAAGCCTTCCTCCATACAGACTTAGTGGGACACGATTATTTGTGTTTTATGGTGAAAGTTGGGTCCATTGGGAGACTGCAAATATTGAGACTACAGAAGTCCCATACACACGGGCAATCATCTAAGTTGAATCTCATCGTTGGTGCAATGTCTACTATTTTAGCTAAGGATGCTGTTGTACTGACGCATCTTAAAATGATAGCGTTGATTGATGAAACCGGGAACATAATATTGCAGTCCGGGAATTATTTTGTTGGCAAGGTAAGTCTTGACTGAATATAAGATACTATGTTTTAAATTTTTTTTATTGTGTTGCCCCCCTTCGTAAAGGTTCTTTTATGAGGAGAAAACGCGAAGAAGGGAATTGTTTTACTCTGTTACATACTGCAACAAAATTACTTGAATTTATTTTTTAATAAAATTATATTTTATATATAAATATTAGCTATAGCTTGTCTGTAACTTTGTTAGTGTTGAACTTAATTTTTCCCCGTTTTTGTGACTTTTTCCAATACAGCTTTGTTCTATTACTGGTAGTGTAAATAGCCTAAAGCCGTCTTCACTGATTTCCCTATCAAATACAAAATTTATTTTAGAAATTTTCATGGTGGTAGGACGTTCTTTAATACCTGCCTGGCTAGTCACCACTCTCAAGTTGAAAATCTGCCACCGAATCACTGTAAGTGTTCCGGCAGTTGTAACCGAAGTCTCTCCAGTAAGCTTAGCGTGTCTACCCTTTTGCCCCAAATCGTCACTTAACATAAGGTGAGATTGTGGGCTTCACGCTTAACAAAACTATGAAAACAAAGTTCAATATAGCTTTGCACCTATTGGTGGTAGCGTGATGTTAAATAGCCTTAAAGCCTCTCTCAGTGACAGCTCTTTCAAACACAACATGTTTTTTTTTGAAATTCAATTATTGGTCCCTAAGATTAGATCATTCCAACAACCAAACAAAGTTATTAAAAAGATCTTATCATTTGTTGTTTATAATAAAATAAAATTGGTTTATTGGAAGGTGTTGTTATTTTTAAAAATTATTTATCATTATATATATATCTAATATGGTGATTTGGAATTAACTTCCAGGTCCACGTAGGTGGGATACTGGCCCGTCTGATCGAGTCCCCGTACAGCAAGCGGTCCAACTTCCAGTCCCCGTTCCCGAGGAGGAGCAGCCTCCTGCCGAGCCGGTGCAACGACACCACGGGCTTTGACGACTCCGCCCTGCATCTCCTGTCTCCGGTGCCTCACACAGTGGCCTCCAGGCTGGATCACAAGGAATCCTTAGGTATGCCCCGTATTCTAGTAAAGATATACACCTATTCAGAGATTTAATGAATGCAGATGTTAGTTCTTTTCTGATGGTATATAGGCATTATTTTTTTATTCTACCAATAATATACATTATAATATCTAATGCTATACATTACTATAACTCATACTGATTCAATGAATCCAACAATAAATTAAATATTATTTTTCGTTGTCAATTTTTCAACATTAAATCAAAGATGGCTCAGTTGGTAGTTGCGTATGGACCTCACATGGATATGGGTTTGAACCCTTGTAATGTATCCCAGCCCTTCAGGGAAACATTGCAATGAAACCATAACCGTAGTTTGGTGATAGGGCTTTCTATAATGCCCATCTGCCTAACGATGACTTTCAATTTGATAATCTGCTGGTAAATACTTAATGGTGTGTTATACAGTAGGTATTATTTTCCTTCGTAAGCCACCGGTATGGCTACAATCAGAGTCGATGTTAAGAAACAAGTTAAGCCTAACAGAGACCCTCGAGTGGTGGTCCCGGAACACATCTGCACATAGGTGACAGATGATGCATAAAAGAATATATAGCTGACGTTAAACACCAACGCTCTACGAAGTCTGCAGTTGCTGAACATTCAGAAGAAGGCTCCAAACATTATCTTAGATTCGACAAGCCACAAACCCTTGCCAAAGAACATCGATTCCTATCTAGGATGATTTGTGAGGCTATTGAAATTAAAAACATCCAAATTTCAATAGAGAAGATGGTTGGAAGCTAGCACAAGCCTGGGATCCGATTATACATTAAATTAAATCGGAACCCAAAAGACCAATTGCCAGACCTGAAGACACTGTGAGCTCTTTCTGCGTAGATCGGAACACTACCAATAATAAAAATTAAATTGAAGGTAGACACAGTAACATGAACTTTTCTGGACAACCTACACCTCAGTCCGCCCCGTGACTTTCGAAACGTCGGGATCAAAATCAATAAATAACCGCGTTAAAATCCGTTTAAATTAGTTTTATTTCAATGAATAATATTCGTGTAAACATAAGTAATCATTATGACAGCTGAGTGTTAAGTAATGATATGAACTAAGACTGTGGACAAGATGAGCCTAACAGAGACTGTCAAGTGGTACCGTTGGAACACAAGTACACGTAGGTGAGAGATGAGTGTTAAGTAACGATATGATCTAAGACTGTGGACAAGATGAGCCTAACAGAGACTGTCAAGTGGTGCCGTTGGAACACAAGTACACATAGGTGAGAGATGAGTGTTAAGTAACGATATGATCTAAGACTGTGGACAAGATGAGCCTAACAGAGACTGTCAAGTGGTACCGTTGGAACACAAGTACACATAGGTGAGAGATGAGTGTTAAGTAACGATATGATCTAAGACTGTGGACGAGATGAGCCTAACAGAGACTGTCAAGTGGTGCCGTTGGAACACAAGTACACATAGGTGAGAGATGAGTGTTAAGTAATGATATGATCTAAGACTGTGGACAAGATGAGCCTAACAGAGACTGTCAAGTGGTACCGTTGGAACACAAGTACACATAGGTGAGAGATGAGTGTTAAGTAACGATATGATCTAAGACTGTGGACAAGATGAGCCTAACAGAGACTGTCAAGTGGTGCCGTTGGAACACAAGTACACATAGGTGAGAGATGAGTGTTAAGTAACGATATGATCTAAGACTGTGGACAAGATGAGCCTAACAGAGACTGTCAAGTGGTGCCGTTGGAACACAAGTACACATAGGTGAGAGATGAGTGTTAAGTAACGATATGATCTAAGACTGTGGACAAGATGAGCCTAACAGAGACTGTCAAGTGGTGCCGTTGGAACACAAGTACACATAGGTGAGAGATGAGTGTTAAGTAACGATATGATCTAAGACTGTGGACAAGATGAGCCTAACAGAGACTGTCAAGTGGTGCCGTTGGAACACAAGTACACATAGGGGAGAGATGAGTGTTAAGTAACGATATGATCTAAGACTGTGGACAAGATGAGTCTAACAGAGACTGTCAAGTGGTACCGTTGGAACACAAGTACACATAGGTGAGAGATGAGTGTTAAGTAACGATATGATCTAAGACTGTGGACAAGATGAGCCTAACAGAGACTGTCAAGTGGTGCCGTTGGAACACAAGTACACATAGGTGAGAGATGAGTGTTAAGTAACGATATGATCTAAGACTGTGGACAAGATGAGCCTAACAGAGACTGTCAAGTGGTGCCGTTGGAACACAAGTACACATAGGTGAGAGATGAGTGTTAAGTAACGATATGATCTAAGACTGTGGACAAGATGAGCCTAACAGAGACTGTCAAGTGGTGCCGTTGGAACACAAGTACACATAGGGGAGAGATGAGTGTTAAGTAACGATATGATCTAAGACTGTGGACAAGATGAGTCTAACAGAGACTGTCAAGTGGTACCGTTGGAACACAAGTACACATAGGTGAGAGATGAGTGTTAAGTAACGATATGATCTAAGACTGTGGACAAGATGAGCCTAACAGAGACTGTCAAGTGGTGCCGTTGGAACACAAGTACACATAGGTGAGAGATGAGTGTTAAGTAACGATATGATCTAAGACTGTGGACAAGATGAGCCTAACAGAGACTGTCAAGTGGTGCCGTTGGAACACAAGTACACATAGGTGAGAGATGAGTGTTAAGTAACGATATGATCTAAGACTGTGGACAAGATGAGCCTAACAGAGACTGTCAAGTGGTGCCGTTGGAACACAAGTACACATAGGTGAGAGATGAGTGTTAAGTAACAATATGATCTAAGACTGTGGACGAGATGAGCCTAACAGAGACTGTCAAGTGGTGCCGTTGGAACACAAGTACACGTAGGTGAGAGATGAGTGTTAAGTAATGATATGATCTAAGACTGTGGACAAGATGAGCCTAACAGAGACTGTCAAGTGGTGCCGTTGGAACACAAGTACACATAGGGGAGAGCTGAGTGTGTGTGTGTGTGTGTGCAGGTCTGTCGGGCCTGTTCGACGGGGGGGGGTCGCTGCTGAGCCTGCAGTTCGAGGAGGGCGAGGACATGTACCGGATCGCGCTGCCGGCGCTGAGCAGCTGCGCGCTGGTGGCGCGGTGTCGCGGCGCGCTGGCCGCTGTGCTGCCGAGGGACGTCACTATGCAGGTCGTATACACATGCACATGCACCACTGCATATGCTGCATCGCATGCATGGGTGATCATCAAAAAAAAAAAAAAAAAAAAAAACGTGGATAATATCCTATGTATGAGATACGAATGTATGTATAAAGAATTACTATTTATAAAGTACAATTTTTTTTTTTTTTTTTATGTACTTAAGGTTTAGCGTTATGGCCATAATCTCACCTGTCAATTTGTCATTTCGCACCTGATCGTAATCATTTGATTATGATTCGTATATTGTGCTCTTAATATAAAAAATGCACAAATAAAAAATCTATAATCAATTTATACCCTGAGAAGGCGCTTATGAACGTCAAAACTACTACGGCAATATCAATGACTCACATGTGAAGCCGTTCAAGTATTACGTAACACAATTTTTGAACATTTTTGCCCTCCCTTCCCCACCCCGTCATGAAATGCACCCCTCACGTATGACGTAATAAAATAACTTAGTTATCTTAACCCTTGGAAATACGATTAAAAAAAGGGTTTTTGCCGTAAAGTATAGAAAAGAGAAAGGGAAAACATGAAAAGAGTTGCGAACTGGGGAAATTTTAATTAATTATCTATTATTTGAAACCCCCATCGACCTAATAATACCTTAAGGTAATACTTTAACGGTTTCTTAGTGATCCATAATGGCAATAAATTGTTTATTCATTGATTCGCACAGTAATTTTGAAGCGATGATAGCTCAGTGGTAGTGTGTACGACTTCGCGTCAAGGGACGTGAGTTCGAATCCAAGCGCCTACAATGAGCTTGAGCTTTCGGTGAAGGAAAACATCGTAAGGAAACCATAGCATGGTGGTAGGGCTTTTTCTAACGCCCGCCTGGCTAGCTACCACCCTCAAGTTGTAAACCTGCCGGCAAATACCAATAGGTGTGTTCCGGCAGCTGCACTTGAGAGCCAGTTCCTCCACAGGCTTAGCGCGTGTACCAACTTGGGCCGTATTGTCACTTAAGATCAGGTGAGATTATAACCATAATCATAAAAAGAAAAAAATGTATATACGTGTGGTCTGCAGGTTCTAATAAAGTGGTACGGGGTACGCAACGCTCCCGGCACCCAGGACCTCACTCCGGAGCAAGAGTGGTCCATGTTCTCGGACCTCCTGCTGACGCTGATCGGTTACGACGTCGAGAAACTTCACTCGAACTCCAACGACGACCAGATCGAACCGACCGAGGTCGTCTCCAAGAAACAGAGGACCTCCAGCGACGGGACCTCCGAAGATTGGGAGTACCTCCTCAGCTCCAAGCTTCACAAAGCCATCGGCGACCCGCTCGCTGCGATGCTGTACCTGACGCCCACGAATATCGATAACAAACATCGATGCAACAACAAACCTATCGATATCGAGAAACCGGGCCAGTTTAACACGAACGGTTTACGTGTTCCCGTACACGTTGCAGATACTCTACGGTTTCCATCTGTTATACGAGGAGACAAAGCTGAACGTGTTGCTGTATAATTACCTGAAGCCGTTATCGATATTCCTGTGCCAGTTATCGAGAGATCTGAAGCTGTCCGGGTATGTGAATCACTACTGGTTGGATTTCCCGACGGAATTGAACCTGGAGGACGATGACTACGAGTCGCAGATGAGCGGAGCCGTGTTGTCGCGGTGCTCGGAGCCGTCGTACTTCAGTAAGGAGCCGCCTCACGTGTTCAGTTACCTGAATTCGATGCTCCGGGACGCCGATGTCGGATATTATCCGTATTTAGCGGATGTGAATAATATGTCGAGGGATATTATAGAGGTGAGAACATTATGAACTAAAGTTTTTTTTTTTTTTTTTTTTGCTTCCCTATTGCATTGCATTTCCTTTGTCTACGTTAATGCGTGTGTGAGAATTATTTTTTTTCTTGTACATTTTTATTATATAGAGGTATTGTATACACATGTGGGATACTATTTAAACCATGTTTGGTTAATATCTGGCCCACTCAGTTTTTGAACCGATTTTTAGAACATTTTAAAAAACATAATTGAGTGCAAGAGTTTGGGAACATATATAGCTATACGCAAGCTACTTTGGGTATACGAAAGTAAATGAAAATCACGAGTGTGCTTTTGACCACACGATTGAAGTAAAAGTTCTCTGGCTATGAGAGAAAGAGAGAAAGAAAATGTGTGCTCGCATCTCTCTCTCTCTTGCTTCAACAGTAATATACGAAACGTAACTCTTTTTTTCTATCTACACTATCTTATATCTCCCTTGCAACTTCCGTTCGCCTCGTCCGATCACAGTTTTCGCAACGCTCTCGTCACGGATTCACCAGCTTACTCCCCAAATTATACTTCAAAAATGGCTAAGTGACTTTGGAATCAAGAACTAAGTAGTAGCCCAGAATTATCTATGAAAAATTACACATCAAATGATCTTAGACCCATCCGGATATGTTCAATAGTTTTCACTTGATTAAGTGTCTAATAAACTGTGTATTCCGTATATGCTGCCTAGGGCTTCATATATCAATATTTAAGTGCCTATGATTACCATACAATTTTGGACCTTATTCCCCATTGAATAGTGTATTATTACTTTATAATGTTAAATTCAAAATCTAAAATCTATACATCTTCACTAACAGTCTTACTAAATATAAAGAAATACATGTAACAGCTTCGCACATTCTGCCCTAACATGTTAAATGTTACTTTTTTTACCTTTTTAACTATATTACTTGCATTTCATCGTGCTTGTTTGTCTGTTTGTTATACTTTCACGCCTAAACCGATGGGTCGATTATAATTAATTTTGGGATAAAGATAGATGGGAATCTAAGAGTCGAGGATAGGCTACTTTTTCTCATGAAACCCTTATTGGAAGTGGAATAAATGAGGCATAATCTTTGTATGAATCTTTATATTGCGTCATACGATTTGTTTAACGAGATCAATATTAATGCAAGTGAAGCTGCAAACAAAAGCTAGTAAGATTTATATTATTCTATTATCAACATTCTTTTCCATGTTTTTGGAATGTATGCTGTACATCATTATTGAGAATTGTTTATAGTAAATTTGATGGTTATAATTTTGTCAGTTTGTCAGAAATATTTATAAAATGCATTTGATATGTGGATACTTAGATTTAATCAGATTATTTTCGTTAATTCAATTATTTTATTCATACTACTTAGTTTGTGATTTCTAAAAAAATATATTAATCAACTAACATTCAAGTTGACAGTTGTGTAACAAATTATTGAAGACTAGCTGACTCGTTTTTATATATATATATATATATATATATAGAGTGAACTGATTGTGATGAAACAAAAACTATGTAATACTCTAAGTTACGTATAAAAGTTATCTACATTGGTTATGTACATTCTACGAGATGCGTGCACAGGCAAATAGACACAAATTCCAAAAACTCTGGAAACGGATATGTCCGTCATCTTGTCACATCCTGGTTTTTTTTTTTTAAATAACTATTTTCGATGTACAAAAACCGCTTGTCCACAGATTTATTATATGAATAGATAAACATTGTCTGTATCTCAGGTGCTGACGATAATAGGGTGCGGGCGCAGCGCCGGCCTGCGCACTGTCTGCGGCCGCGACGCAGCCGGCGCCTGCAGCACGCCACGCGCGGGACACGCACGCGCCACGCACGGCGACCCCTGCGCGCAGGCCGTGCTGCTCCTCGCCGAGAGAGGTCACTCTTGTATAATGTATACTTAAGGTTTAGCGTTATGGCCATAATCTCACCTGATCTTAAGTGACGATACGGCCCAAGTTGGTAGACACGCTAAACCTGTGGAGGAACTGGCTCTCAAGTGCTGCTGCCGGAACACACCTATTGGTATTTGGCGGCAGGTTTACAACTTGAGGGTGGTAGCTACCCAGGCGGGCATTAGAAAAAGCCCTACCACCATGCTATGGTTCCTTCACGATGTTTTCCTTCACCGGAGGCTCAAGCTCATTGTAGGTGCTTGGATTCGAACCCACGTCCCTTGACGCGAAGTCGTGCACACTACCACTGAGCTATCATCGCTTCAAATAATGTAATAATGTATACATTAAAGCGACCATAGCTCAGCCTCAAGGGACATGAGTTCGAATCCACCCACAATGAGCTTGAGTGCACGGTGAAGGAAAACATCGTGAGGAAACCATAGCTGTGTGGTAGCGCTTTTCTAATGCCCACTGGCTAGCTACCACCCCCAAGTTGAAAATCTGCCACCAAATACCAATAGGTTATTTCCGGCAGTTGCACTTGAGAGCCAGTCCCTTCACAGGTTTAGCGTGTCTGCCAACTTGGGTCGTATCGTCACTTAAGATCAGGTGAGATTATGACCATAACGCTAAATCTTAACTATAAAAAAAAAAACAGAAAAGGCCTATTTAATTTCGATCAATTTTCAGCACATTTCCCCAAAGATTCCCAAACCGCATACGCTAGCGACAAACTAAATTATAGATAAACCGAAAGAAAAAAAAATTAACGAAGTCACAAGAACCCGTATGTGCGAAAACGTAACTTTATGATTTATTTTTTTTCACATAGATAGAGTTTGAAAAAAAGTTGATTATCATCTATCTACCAGCCTAACGCATTCTGCGATACCCGATTCACGGAATGACGCATAGCAACATAGCATTGTGACTACGCCGTCGGTATGTGAGATGCGGTGACGTTCAGTACAACGGTGTGTGTGTGTGTGTGCGGGTGTGCGTAGGTGTGAGCGCCGCACACGTGGAGCGGCTGCCGGCCGGGCGGGGAGGGGGAGGGGGTCGCGTCCGCACGGTGACGTTCAGTACAACGGTGTGTGTGTGTGTGTGTGCGTAGGTGTGAGCGTCGCACACGTGGAGCGGCTGCCTGCCGGGCGGGGAGGGGGAGGGGGTCGCGTCCGCACGGTGACGTTCAGTACAACGGTGTATGTGTGTGTGTGTGCGGGTGTGCGTAGGTGTGAGCGTCGCACACGTGGAGCGGCTGCCGGCCGGGCGGGGAGGGGGAGGGGGTCGCGTCCGCACGGTGACGTTCAGTACAACGGTGTGTGTGTGTGTGTGTGCGTAGGTGTGAGCGTCGCACACGTGGAGCGGCTGCCTGCCGGGCGGGGAGGGGGAGGGGGTCGCGTCCGCACGGTGACGTTCAGTACAACGGTGTGTGTGTGTGTGTGTGCGTAGGTGTGAGCGTCGTACACGTGGAGCGGCTGCCTGCCGGGCGGGGAGGGGGAGGGGGTCGCGTCCGCACGGTGACGTTCAGTACAACGGTGTATGTGTGTGTGTGTGCGGGTGTGCGTAGGTGTGAGCGCCGCACACGTGGAGCGGCTGCCGGCCGGGCGGGGAGGGGGAGGGGCGTCCGCACGGTGACGTTCAATACCACGGTGTGTGTGTGTGTGCGGGTGTGTGTAGGTGTGAGCACCGCACACGTGGAGCGGCTGCCGGCCGGGCGGGGAGGGGGAGGGGGTCGCGTCCGCACGGTGACGTTCAATACAACGGTGTGTGTGTGTGTGCGGGTGTGTGTAGGTGTGAGCGCCGCACACGTGGAGCGGCTGCCGGCCGGGCGGGGAGGGGGAGGGGGTCGCGTCCGCACGGTGACGTTCAGTACAACGGTGTGTGTGTGTGTGCGGGTGTGCGTAGGTGTGAGCGTCGCACACGTGGAGCGGCTGCCGGCCGGGCGGGGAGGGGGAGGGGGTCGCGTCCGCACGGTGACGTTCAGTACAACGGTGTATGTGTGTGTGTGCGGGTGTGTGTAGGTGTGAGCGTCGCACACGTGGAGCGGCTGCCGGCCGGGCGGGGAGGGGGAGGGGGTCGCGTCCGCACGGTGACGTTCAGTACAACGGTGTATGTGTGTGTGTAGGTGTGAGCGTCGCACACGTGGAGCGGTTGTCGGCGGGGCGAGGGGGGGGGGCGTCCGCACGGTGACGTTCAGTACAACGGTGTATGTGTGTGTGTGCGGGTGTGTGTAGGTGTGAGCGTCGCACACATGGAGCGGCTGTCGGCGGGGGGGGGGGGGGAGGGGCGTCCGCACGGTGACGTTCAGTACAACGGTGTGTGTGTGTGCGTAGGTGTGAGCGTCGCACACGTGGAGCGCCTGCCGGCGGGGGTGGCGCTGGCGGTGCGGGGCGCGGCGGCGGGGGCGGCGGGCGCGGGGGCGGGGGTGGGGGCCGGGGCGCGGGGCTCCTGTCCGCCGGCCGCATACCGGCTGCTGGGCCGCGAGGACCTCGCGCGGCAGGACTACGTCGCGCACACCATCGACAACTCCGACAACTATATGGAGAGTCAGTACCCACTCCCTCACTAATATTCTAAAAAAACAATAATTAACAAACCGGTCACTTGGTGGTAATTGTTCACCAAAACCATTGCACCTGTTCCGTTCTCCAAGGTAAGGATTAGCTGCTTTGTTGTCATATATCAAAGTATACTTTTCTTAAAGTGAAACACACTAATATCTTTAAACATTAAACAAATTAGCGAGCCGGTTATCTGATGGTAAATGTTCACCGCCGCCCATGAATACCCACACCACCAATGGGATCGCGGGTGGGTTCCGGCCTCCAAGGTAAGGATTAGCTTCCTTCTTGTCATATGTCACAGTATACTTTTCTTAAAGTGAAAACTTCTATAGCGCAATTGGGATTGGTAAATACTTGTATGTCGTCATCGACATGGTCACGTGACGTGTTAAACGTACAGACTATATCTGTCCCTATTAGTATACACTTATTGCGCTGTAAACAGTATTCAGTTTAGATCAAACAATCAATTTGGAAGTCCATAAATAATATTAATATTAAATTTTCACTTCTGTCGACAGTTGTCATGACTGCTTTAAAGTTTGTTTTTGTCGTGATGGAATCTGTTCAGGGTTACCCTCTCGCCCCGAGAGGGAACGGGCCAGTCATAGATAAGACTGACCAGGTACAAACCTGAAATACAAATTGGGTCAAACCTTGGTCGAACTGAAAATCAACATGTCCAAATCTAATTATTTTATATATTTTTTTGATCTGAAACATTTAATGTGACGGGTCAAGCGTGATAGGGACTCTTCGTCACCACGCTATGTCATGGTTTATATTAATAACTCACTAATGAGCACAATTCAATTGGCCCCATATAATTAACGTATTAAATTACTTTAAGTATATTAAATGAATAGTCATATGTAATTTTGAAATTTTCATATTTATTTCCTTTTATAAGGTATCCCTTTAAGTTCATAAATTGTAAAAAAAACCTGCTAGACGTCCCGCGACGGCTAAATTTTTTTTGCAATATAGCCCTGCTCCTAGTTGTGGTAGCGTGATGTTAAATAGCTTAAAGGCTTTCTCGATGCATGTTCTATCAAATACAAGAAGAATTTTTAAACTTTTTATTCTATTTATATTAATATAGATAATTACATGTACTTCTATCTCCCCCCAACCAGCTCTAGCGTTGGAAGTGCTGGAGAAGGAGACGGCATACACGTTGGAGAACAGCAGAGCTGATGAGTGCCCGTCGAAGCAGGAGGACCCGGAGGCGAGCACCGGCATGGAGCACCTCAACACTAAGCTCCTCCGCCTGCTTTACCCGAGGGATCAAAGGTATATACTTGGAGAATGTGAACTCAACGTATAGGGTCGTTCGTATACCACTTATTAATGTGTACATTTCTGTAAAGAATAACGGAGGCGTGTAACCTCCTGCAGTCCTCGAGACCGGCCACCATCAACCTGCTGCAGCGGCCTGATGTCTCCGACCATGACTTCATCGAGGAGCAGGAGAAGTACCTCTTCGCCCTCAGCACGAGGACCATGGCGCTGCCTATTGCCAGGTTAAATATACATAACTATATATATATATATATATATATATATATGTAAAGGATATGATATCTACGCTATTGTTATTATAGAATCTGTGGAACTACTAGCTGTCAGTGTGACGTGTGACACTGACGATAAATTTAGAAGGAAAAAGAGAGGTTAAGTGCTTTTTACAAAAACGTGGAAAATATTCTCCTGATTTATTTTAAATAGAATTATATTATCATTTAAACTAGAAGTAAAGGCTTTAAATGTTGTTTTTGTTATTTCAGGTAAGTTATACTGTTAAAAATGTGTTAATTGTAGTAAAACTTGTGTATAAGTGTGATGTGAATAAAAGAATTTTGTTATTTCAGAAAACGCAATTACGTCTTTATTTCACCTGAGCATTTACTATTATATATATATATACTATACTATACATATACTATACTATATATATACTAGCTGACCAGGCAACGGTTTGTTATAAAATAAAATGCAACAAAATTGGACAAAGTTAAATTGTTATTTGTCATTAAAATCAAGCGGCTAGTTTCGGAAATCAGTCCGGAAAGACATTGCTAGACGAGATTTTTAAAAGATATATACATTTTTTTTGTGGTAACCTGATTTTACGCAACCAAATTTACCAATGTCACTTAGAATAGTCAAGTATTAAGAGTAATCGAGGTAAGTGATGATAGCTTAGTTGTTAGGGTATATGAAGTCGCATAACTAAATATAAAATAGTACAAATAACAAGATTACATATAAAGTTTAAAAGAGTGTATGCCGTATATGATCGTGGTAGGGCTTTTTTTTAAGGTGCGCCTGGTGACATACTACCCTCAAGTTGAAAATCTGCCATCAAACACTATTAGGCGTGTTTTTGCTTTTGAGCCAGTCCCTCCTATAAAGGCCGGCAATCCACCTGTGATTCGTCTAGTGTTGTAAGTGTCCGCGGGCGGAGGTGATCACTCACCATCAGGTGAGACGCCTGCTCGTTGTAATGAATAGTGTGGGTGTGGTGCCGCAGGGGCATGGCCACGCTGCGTAGCGTGCCGTGGGGCGCGGGCGCGGCCGTGCGGGCCCCGCGCCTGTGCCTGTGGGGCCGCGCCGGGCCAGGCGCCGGGGCCAGCTCGCGCGCCGGCCCGCTGGCCCCGCCGGCCGCCGACCTGGCCCCGCAGGCGCTGCTGTGGCCCGGGTTCCACAACGGCGTGGCGGCGGGGCTGGCGCTGGTGCCGCTCGCGTCGCCCACCATCGACGCCTCCTGGCTCAGCTACAACAAGCCCAGGGTATCCTCACTTTATCAATCTTTTGTAACGATGATCACTCAGTTAAAAGCTTGTATAAAATGTGATGTAATATTTGACTAGCCACCAACCACAAGTTGAAAAACTGCCGCAAAATACCAATAGAGAACCAATTCCTACACTAAGCTAAACGTGTCCACCATCTTAGGGCACGTTATCACTTTATACCAAGTGAGTATGTGGCCATAAGGCTTATATATAGTGTAAAATGACCAAAAACTTAAACCGGGAACTTCACATAACGCATAATAACCCACTTCAAGGTCACTCAATGTGCATCTAGAAATTAAAAGAATCAGTACAGCTAAATCACTATGACCCTTTTAGCTTGTCATGCTGGCTTGAAGACATACATGACAGCTCACTATCAATAAAATTCCTAACGAGACAGCGACCACCATCTATAAATCTTTATTCTATTGATGGTCACCATTGTTTTAGATAAGCGTGAAAACGTAATAATGCAGTAAACCCACAGTAATCCGACATGTCTATTATTATAGAATATTCTTTTAACAAACTTCACTATTCTACTTATATGCACCATCACTATGGTACTCGAGGCGTAGGTATTGCTTAGATTTTGATTACCGATTTGATTTGAAGCGATGATAGCTCAGTGGTAGTGTGCACGACTTCGCGTCAAGGGGCGTGGGTTCGAACCCAAGCACCTACAATGAGCTTGAGCTTTCGGTGAAGGAAAACATCGTGAGGAAACCATAGCATGGTGGTGAGGCTTTTTCTAATGACCGCCTGGGTAGCTACCACCCTCTAGTTGTGAACCTGCCGCCAAATACTAATAGGTGTGTTCCGGCAGCAGCACTTGAGAGCCAGTTCCTCCACAGGTTTAGCGTGTCTACCAACTTGGGCCGTATCGTCACTTAAGATCAGGTGAGATTATGGCCATAACACTAAACCTTAAGTATAAGAAAAAAAAAATACCTAGTTTGGATTTGACTACATGTGTACCTTGTTTAATTAACTAAATTCGACATACGTAATCAAGTATTGTTTGTACTTCAGACTCTAACATATAGAATCTTATCGTTGGATCTGTAATTTTCGGGATTACAAGGTAGCGTTTTGTATAAAAATCCGGGCTATAGGAGGTCTTAATTTAGTTAGTAACGTTTGTCGCATTACGGGGGGTCCACTGTAGATAGACTAGATTACTAACATTAACAGTAACTTAGTTTTAAGTATGAGTTAGTACTTGACCGATGACCATGAAATATTATCAGGTGTATAAAAAGGACATAGAGTATACTTTTTATCAAAAAAAGTTTATCTTCCGTGTGTTAGAAAAGTGGCCTTTTACAATGTCAAAATCATAGGTCAGTTTATGGTCTTAACTTTCCTTTTTCAGGGCTCAACGGAATTGTCTACAGAGCATGCCGGCTTCCTAATGGCCTTGGGTCTGAACGGTCACCTTCGGGATATGCCGTTCATGAACATCTACGAATACCTGGTCAAATGCCATGAAATGATCAGCATTGGCTTACTTCTGGGTCTCGCTGCCACGTATAGAGGTGAGATGTGTGGAATGCATTTAAACTCTCATCTCTAAAGAGCCCTTCGCCCGTAGACGAGTTTTTTCTACAATTGTTAGTGTGAAGAGAAAAAAATAAAAGTTATGGGATAACATTTTAACCCTTAAATTGACGATATAAACCCTGAATCCCGAATCAAAGTGTGTTATAAACTAAAAAATTCTCAAATATTGGTAACGTAAATTTGATATTTATTTACAGTTGACAAGAATAATGCTTTTTTTTTTTTTAAACTACTGGTATCGTGGAACCAATTTCAAGTGTTATTCGAGGTATAAAAAAATATTATTCGTGTATACATATTTATTACGATTTTTGTTATCGATAAAGAAAAACTTTCTGTCTCTCTCTTCTTCTTTATTTCCCTCGATTTATCTGTTTGGTTTCTTTGTTTAAATGGTGTTATGATTCGGTGTGTGCGACGTGTGCAGGCACGATGGACGTGCAAGCGACTCGGATGATGAGCATCCACCTGGAGCCGCTGCTGCCGCCCACGTCCATCGAGCTGGACATCCAGCAGAACATCCTGGTGGCGGCGCTGCTGGGCGTGGGGCTCATCTACCAGGGCACCGCGCACACGCACTACTCACAAGTGCTGCTCAACGAGATCGGTTCGTACAGCTTTATTATTACTTTTTGTCTATTATAGCATTGAAATAAAACTAATTTAAACGGATTTTATCGCGGTTATTTATTAAATTTTGATCCCGACGTTTCCTATATCGGACAAACTAAAAGAAATATAGGGACCCGCGTAAAAGAACATATAGCTGATGTTAAACACCGACGCTCTACGAAGTCTGCAGTTGCTGAACATTCAGAAGAAGGCTCCAAACATTATCTTAGATTCGACAAGCCACAAATCCTTGCCAAAGAATACCGATTCCTACCTAGGATGATTCGTGAGGCTATTGAAATTAAAAAACATCCAAATTTCAATAGAGAAGATGGTTGGACACTAGCACAAGCCTGGGATCCAATTATACATTTAATTAAATCGGAACCCAAAAGACCAATTGCCAGACCTCAAGACACTGTGAGCTCTTTCTGCGTAGATCGGAACATTATAAATATTAAAAATTAAATTGAAGGTAGACACAGTAACATAAACTTTTCTGGACAACCTATACCTCAGTCCGCCCTGTGACCACGAAGACTGAAAAGCTTTCGAAACGTCGGGATCAAAATTTAATAAATAACCGCGATAAAATCCGTTTAAATTAGTTTTATTTCAATGAATAATATTCGCGTAAACCTAAGAAATCATTATATTATAGCATTTTTATACAATTTCGCCACAGTGAAGTGTGAAAGTCTGTTAACGAATACAAGGTTACAACCGAACCGGGAACAATTGTGCGTGACACAAATAATTGCCCTGTGTGGGACTCAAACCCATAGCCAACTGCTCTAATGGCCACGCCAACTATGCAATAGGTATGAGGTTACATTCCAGCTTTGTAAGGGATTCTTTGAAGTGAAAACTTCTTTAGGTGCGTTAAGCACTTTTTGGGTGAATTTGTTCATGGAATTCGTGTCATCGTCACTGAACGCTTTTCATTTATGTAGAGAGTGTATGGAGATTGTTAATTATGAGTTTCATATATATTAACGTTTGGTCGATCGGTTTAACTTGTACGGTGTCGGTGCGACTTAATAATCACGCGTAAGCAAGACCGTAGGTACTAAACCTCAACATATAATTTTGAGTATTACCTCTTAAGTTTTACAAATTTTTTTTATAGCTAAGGTGTCGCGTTATGGTCATAATTTCACCTGATTTTAAGTGACGATACGGCTCTAATTGGTAGACACGATAAACCTGTGTATATATTTTTTTATTTAATTAAGGACTTAATTTCACATAAGACACGTTAGTCACATTGATCAATTCATATAGATGTGACAGATACAAAGAGCATGATTTGTTTTATTTTACTTTATAGCAAGCGCAACACAATCTAATATTGTTTGTTACGGATAGCTCAAACTAGGTGTCCATTTAATAGGTGAAAACAGGAATGACAGGACATCTTTTTACATATCTTATATTGAATACTTGAAGCCTGACAATATAAATAACTCGAATTTTAACACCAAAATAATTAAATCAAAACAGATTGTTTGAAACTGTGATAGCTCAGTGGTAGTGTTTACGGACACCGCGTCAAGGGACGTGAGTTGGAAACCATCTATAATGAGCTTGTGCTTTCAATGAAGGAAAACTAAGTGAGGAAACCATTGCATTGCGTGCTTTTTTGCATTGCTGAATAGATACCACCTTCAAGTCGAAAATCTGCCGCCAAATACCAATAGGTGTGTTCCGGCAGTTGCATTTGAGAGCCAGTCCCTCCACAGGTACAGCGTGTCCACCAACTTGGGCCGTATCGTCACTTAAGATCAGTTGAGATTATTGGCATAACAATTTTTGTGAAATGTGTTATTACGTGTGTCCAGGCAAAGTGCCCGGGGCGGACATGGAGAGCTGCGTGGAGCGCGAGGGCTACGCCCTGGCCGCCGGCCTCGCGCTCGGGCTCGTGTGCGCGGGCGCGGGGGGCGGTGCGGGGGGCGCGGGGGGTGCGGGGGACACCCTGCCGCCCTCCCTGCCGCGCACGCTGCGCACCCTCATGCTGGGCGGGGGGGAGCGGCCGCTCACAGGTACACACACACACACACACACACACACACACACACACACACACACACACCTCCACATGTCCACATCGGTACTGCATCAGGATCAAACGTTCGTGATTCTCGCTTTCGGCAGGATCGCAATGTGTCCCAAACATATAGAAGTGTAGAATGTGTAGTCGTAAATTGTCGAAATCATAACCTGTCGGGACCATACCCTGTGGCTATCATAGCCTGTCGAGAGCATAACGTATCAGGGTCGTAGTTTATTGAGGCTTTAACTTGTCAAATTCATAGCCTGTCAAGCTTATGATCTGTTAGAATCATAATGTATCAAGATCGAAATGTCTAAATCATAACTTGTTAGAAATTATTACCTATCGGAATCATAATTTCTTAGAATTATAACTTTCCCTTTTATTATATGGCTTTTATTACATTTTATTTACCAACTTTATTCGCTCCTATACCTTACGTCTTACTTATAATGTTTGTGATATTTTTAATAATATTGTTTAGTTATTGTGCGCATATTATGTGAAGTGAATTATAAGTAATAATATAATAAAATAAAGGCTCGTGGACGAGAACAAGCGATTTCCTTCAATCTCTGCTGTCTAAAGGCGACGTTAACCATTTACCATCAGACTGCCCGCCTGTCTGTCTGTTGTCCGTGATTATAAAAAAAAAGTTGAGGGTGTGTTAACCGCCCGCGCGCAGGCACGCTGAAGGAGCGCCACCGCGCGGGTGCGGGCGGGGGCGGGGGCGGGGGCGGGTGTGCGGGCGGGGGCGCGGGCGGCGGGTGCGCCAGCGTGGACGTGAGCGGGCCCGGCGCGACCGTGGCGCTGGGGCTCGTGTACCTGCGCACGGGCAGCGCCGCGCCCGCCGGGTGGCTGCAGGCGCCCGCCACGCCCTACCACCTCGACTTCGTGCGCCCCGACCTGCTCATGCTGCGCGTCATCTCCAGAGGTACACGCACCCCTCACTCTAACCTTACGCCCCTCACTATACGCTTACACCCCTCACTCTAACCTTACGCCCCCCCACTATACGCTTACACCCCTCACTCTAACCTTACGCCCCCCCCACTATACGCTTACACCCCTCACTCTAACCTTACGCCCCCCCACTATACGCTTACACACCTCACTATACGCTTACACCCCCCACTATACGCTTACACCCCTCACTATACTCTTACGCCCCCTACTATACTCTTGCTCCTTCTCACTATACCCTTACGCCCCCACATTGTACGCTTGCTTCCCTCATTATAAACTTACTCCTCTTCACTTTACACATACACCCCTTCATTATACATTTGCCCATTCCACTACACCCTTACATTCCTCACTACACTCCGACACCCCCACAATACAGCCTTACGTACCTCACTGCACATTTTTATAACATTAATTCTTAATTATCTTAAAGTGTGGGTTTCTAATATTCCTTTTCTTCCTCCTTGGTCTTCATTTGTAAATAAACTTTATTCTTACCATAATAGTGTTTTCTAATGTCTAAACCCTCGTCGCTCTATCAAATACTGTAAATAATTATTGAACAAGAGATAAAACATTCATTTTTCAATAAATTAAAAAAAATAATTTAAACGGATTTTATCGCGGTTATTTATTAAATTTTGATCCCGACGTTTCGAAAGCTTTTCAGCCTTCGTGGTCACGGGGCGGACTGAGGTGTAGGTTGTCCAGAAAAGTTTATGTTAGTAACAAAATTTAATAAATAACCGCGATAAAATCCGTTTAAATTAATTTTATTTCAATGAATAATATTCGCGTAAACCTAAGAAATCATTAAAAAAAATACATAATGAAACAAACAAACTATTATATATATTATTTATTAATTATTATATTATTAATATATTTAGCGATCCTTCAACAAAGGTTACCTAATCAGCAACTGCTTGCTAGTATTTCAATAATATTTATTTATTTGGGAAACATACAGTTCTTTATACTTATAAATGTATAAACAATAAATTATTATATTCCAATAAAGTTTCCACATATATCACGAAACATACAACGTCAAGCGTATTATTAGATATTAATATATTAAAAATTAAATAGAAACAACAATTTATTGAACAGGTCTGATACTATGGGACACGATAGAAGCCAGCGAGGAATGGATCGAGGAACAAGTACCGGCTACAATAAAGCCGTATTGCTTCGTGAAACCTACCGAGGACAATATCGACTATGAGGCTATGAAGTAAGTCGGTATTTTAAATCCATTGCACTATTAATAGAGTTGTAAATCTTTTTGACCCGACGTGAGTTCCAACACACCTGCAATGATCCTGAACTTTTGCTGAGGAAAAACATGAGAAAACCTTAACATGGCGGTAGAGCTTTTAGTTCTGGTACTGGTTGAGTTCTGGTACTTTTACTCAACTGGTTAGCTGGATGGTGTGGACATGTCAAGCCTAGTGGAAGGACTGGCTCTTAAGTGCAACTACTGAAATACACCTATTTGGTGTTTGGTGGTAGATTTTCACTATGTGGGTGGTAGCTAGCCAGGCGGGTATTAGAAAAAGACCTACCACCAGGCTATAGTTTCATCTTGACCTTCACTGCGCTCTCACGCTGTAATTGCTTACTTATCGAGCTTTATCAGGAAAAACATCGTAAGCATCACAAATGTTAAAAATGTTCTAATATTTTAACTTCTTAAAATTTTCTTTGTACATTAGAAGTACTATTTTAATAGCCACTATTTTAATGGATCAGTTGTATTTGTGAACTGCACGACTTATTTTTAATAAAAATATCATAAATAATTTTTAATAAGGTATGAAAAAACTTTCTGTAAAAAGTTACAATTGTTGCTAACGATTTTGCCTAAAAAGGCTTGACAGGTTCGATACGGTGGATCAGCCGGTGTAACACTTTAAACTTTCGCGTATTGAATGCTTTATAGTATAGAAATTAAAAACGGCCCAACAGCTTGTGATCACGCGTGATACGATGACCGAAGGAAATAGAGATTAGCTTTTAAATATACACTAGTTAACCCGACAGACGTTGGCCTGCCTTAACCATGAATACTGAATCCAAATTATTATAATAAAAAAAAAAAAAAACAGAACATAGTGTTTATTATTGTAGTGCTCAATGACAAATGACAGTTATTGATGTAAAATCGATATCGCCGTCAATTTTATTATATTCTATTTCCTTAATTGTTTCTTTCATAAGAACCTTGTCCCGACGATAATTTTCCAAACAAAAAAAAAGGAATCAGCAGAATTGTCCCACCCGTTCACGCGTGACGCGATGACATAGAGATTATACAGACAGACTGACAGACAGACGGACAGACGGACAGAAAGACGGACAAACAGACAGACAGACGGACGGACAGACAGACAAACTGACACACAGACAGACGGACAAACAGACAGACAGACGGACAGACAGACAGACAGACGGACAGACAGATAGAAGAGATAGAGGTAGTGTGTATTGATTGAGGAGTGCGCGGGTGTCGGCAGCCAGGCGTACTGCAACATAGTGGGCGGCGCGTGCTTCGCGCTCGGGCTGCGGTTCGCGGGGTCGGGCTGCGAGGAGGCGCGCGACGCGGTGCTGCGGTACGCGCGTCTGCTGCTCTCCCTCTCCGGCAGGGCGCTGGCCGAGCTCGCCGGACGCTCCACGCTCGAGTCCTGCCTCTGCGTCTGTCTGCTCGCCGCCGGCATGGTCTGCTACCCCCCCTCTACCCTCTCTACCTGTGTTGAGAGCCACTCCCTCGAGTACAGCCCGGCAACGCGCCAGCACACTGCACAGCCTTGAACCGATGATAGCTCCGTGGTACTGTGCACGACTTCGCGTCAAGGGACGTGGGTTCGAACCCAACCACCTACAATGAGCTTGAGCGCCCGGTAAAGGAAAACATCGTGGGGAAACCGTAGCATGGTGGTAGGGCTTTTTCTAACGCCCGCCTGGCTAGCTACCACCCTCAAGTTGTAAACCTGCCGCCAAATACTAATAAGTGTGTCCCAGCAGTTGCACTTAAGAGCCAGTTCCTCCACAGGTTTAGCGTGTCTACCAACTTGGGCCGTATCGTCAGTTAAGATCAGGTGAAATTATGGCCATAATGCTAAACCTTAATTATAAAAAAAAAAACATTCTCCCGTGTTGTGGATGTTCATGTCCGGTGGTCACTCGCCATCAGGTGACACGCTTGCTCGTTTGCCCGCTGTTACATAAAAATACCCCAGACGCTCTAAACCCCTGAATGAACTTCCAACCTTTTTAAATTCCCCACCCTTTTTGACTCCTGAACGGAACCCCGGCTCTTGCCCCCCTAAACCCTTAAATGGACCCTTGACCCTCTGATGTATGTATATGCTTCCTACTATATATGAAAAAGAGGAAGATTCCTAAACTACAAGAAACAGTATTCTCGTGTAGTCCTTCCTTCTTCTGTCACTAATATTATGTATAAATTCTGACCTATTTGGAAAGTAGATCCGAACGATATTCGGGTAAATTAATAATATAAAACTACTAACAATGGACAAAATAACAACAAAAATGTTGTATTTTTTTTAATGTAAAATTTTTCCTATTTAACACTACAATGAATGTGAATATCTACACATAGTATAAGATTATGATTTCCGCACCAGTTTTATCCATCTAAATGCGATCAGGTCTGAAACTAATAAACGTATTTTCATACAGTTTACAAGAACAAACGGAGTGATTCCTGAAGAAGGTCTATGTGTATAATTAATTGAAGTGTTGATTGAATTATTTAAAATGGGACGATGATCATTGAAAGTGGCGGAAATATATCAGTGAACTTCCTTTTATTTATCCTGGCAACTTAGTCCTCTTTAGGGACTATTACTACCATTTTCAAGTGATAAGATTTGGACATTTTGGGACAGATGAAACTATCTTCAACAATATGGCGACTCTCTTGTTTAAGCTCTTTTGGGAGCTTTTCTGGTAACTAATATATCGTGTTCCGAGTGATAAGTCATAGTTCACTTCACTTATGCTCTTCAGACGCACTACATCACGTAAAATGTCGCCTACATTACACGATAAGGGCTATATAACTAAGTGTATGAATAAAAATAAATATCACAACATGACATATCAAGATCCTGCTAAAAACTGTCATCAGTGAAGTTCTATAAAAACAATATATTACAAAATTGTTACTTTTAAAAAGATCTATAAAATTGCAGATCTGTTATATTTCAGCATTTTATATATATCTAAAAGGATAATATAACTAGATCTAGTTTCTAGCTGGTTCCTCTCCATTTATTTTCCGAACCAGTGTTAGTTTGGACGTCCATAAACACCTAATGACTTGAATTGAATAAAGTAGGCAGGGTAGGTAGTAATGATTAAAATACCGATGTAAAGAATTGAAATGTTTGAACAGATAATGGCGGGTCGCGGTGATATAGAGGTGCTGCGGATATGCAGGAGGCTCCGCGCCCGCGTCCCCACCTCCCCCGCCTGCACCACGCCGCCCCTCACGCACGGGGCTCAGGTAACTACACCACCACCACCTACCACTTACCACCACTGCCACCTCCCATCACCATCACCACCACCACCACTTACCACCACCGCCACCTCCCATCACCACCACCTACCATCATCTACCATGACCACCATCTGCTATCACCCGTCTAATTCCTTTTCATCTATACAAGTGTATAAAATTGAAGTAGCCGTTCATAATACTAAATGTATACAGAAATTAGAATAATTATTGTAAAGTTATAACTGGGATACACTTTGATATATACATAAAGTGATTCAGGTTTTTAAAATTTCTTTTTTTGTTTGTTTTTCAAGTGAAAACCTTTTGGTATTGTTGTATTTTTGAAACTCGATGAAACACAAAAGCGACAGTAAAAATAGACAACCACATACGTCTATATGATTTAACGTCCGAGAGAATGAGATAGAAGCCATTATACAGTATATATTTATATTAGTATATATAGATAGTGTAATAACAATAGTATAGTATATGTAATATATAGACCACTAATTACCATGTAAATTGTTTTTATGTTGAGCAGAATAATCAGAACATTACAAATTATATTATAATGTAGAGGACCGAGAGTCTGCACTGTAGAAAAAAAACATTGTAAAGTGTTTCGTACATAGCCTGAGCATTGTGTGTGATTTTTGTAGGTTTAACTTCTATCGCGTGTGAACTGCACGCATTTTTTATTTTATTTTAACTAGGCTTAATATTTTTGGTATTTTTCATATAACTGTACCACCTACTACCGTCATTTAATTTTATTTTAATCTACTCATAATAAATATAATACAAACTGTAACCGAGGCAATTGGACCAACTAATTGTTCAGCAAAAAAATATTTAATGTACAGACACTCAACGATGCATCGATATGAACAAGATTTTTTAAATTAATTTTTATTTGCATGTATGTATATATATCATCTTCATATATAAAACATTTCGTGCTGCGTTGTTTGTCCGCGACGAACTCTTAAAATACCGAACCGATTTTAATCAAACTTATCACATTGTATGCAATTTGATCCAACTTGAGAGATAGGATACTTTTATCTCGATAAGTGATCATAACGCGATAGATATATATGTCCCTGTAGTCGACGTGATTGACGAGAAAAAGCAGAACAAGTTTTTCCAGGTCAGCTAGCCAGTGATATAAACTATAATAAGGGGTCTTTTAAACGAGGCGTGAAGAAACATTTAGTGGGCCGGCAAGACAGTCACTACTGTTACTGGACTGTACTAAAACTTACCATCAGGTGAAGTGCAGTCACTTTGACGAGATAGGATTTAAAAAAAAAAAAACACGTCGATGTGAATGCGTTAGTTTGGTTAAGAGAAGTGTATGGACCCCAGATGGCGGTGCACTGCACGATAGGGCTGCTGTTCCTGGGGGGAGGCCGGGCCACGCTCAGCACCGCCCCTACGGCGGTGGCGGCGCTGCTGGCCGCATTCTTCCCCAAGTTCCCCACGCACAGTGAGGATAACAGGTACGTTTCAATTCACACTAATTATCGATCGTTTTTGTAATTTTTTTTTATTATATAGAACTGGCTCTCAAGTGCAAACTGCCGGAACACACCTATTTTGTATTTGGCGGCAGATTTTCAACTTGAGGGTGGTAGCTAGCCAGGCGGACATCAGAAAAAGCCCTAACACCATGCTATGATTTCCTCATGATGTTTCCCTTCACCGTGCGCTCAAGCTCATTGTAGGTGGATTCGAACTCACGTTCCGTGACGCGGAGTTCTTACACTAGCACTAAGCTATCATCGTTTCTGCCCTAAACACATCACTTGTGATAATCGATAAAACAATATATATGTGTTAATGAATATTCATTAAAATATAATACACTAGCCGTTCCTGCGACTTCGTTTGCGTGGGATTAAAAATCGTTTATAATTTTTTTCTCAACTCAAAGTAGCCTAAGTTACTTTTCACAATATGAACTATATGCCGGTGAAGGTGCCGACAATATCGGTTAAACCGGTTTTAGAGATTAACCGGAACAAACAAACAGATAGGAATTTTTGTAATATATTTTTATATACTTTCATGTACGTTTAGTATATAGTATATATTATGTTGTATAGATAGTCCGGGGTAGGAACGTCCGATATATAAATTATTCATATTTTTAGAACATCGAAGTTGGAATTAATAATATCAGTTCTGGATAAATAAACGCCCGAATAAATTAAATAATAAAAATTCATTTTTTAATTCTTAGTAAACCTCTCACGTGACAGCAAGTGTCTCATTTTTTACCAAAAATGTATAACCAAAGCTGAATCTGATCTATTCAAAATATCGTAGTCTTAAACATCGATACAATAATGCTTAATGAATCACTTAAAAAATATTAATATTTTCATATTTTTCGTAAGTGTAATTTGAGTATCAGTACGTGATCATGCTATCATTAGAAACATAAATATTGAACTGTACACAAAACACTGTCTTCTTTCAAAATAAAAAAAAAACGTCACATCAGAAAAATTATGTTTTTTATAGTTTTATAGGCTTACCGTTATGGCCACAGTCTCGCCTGATGTTAAGTGACGATGTGGTCCAAAATGGTGGACACGTTAGACCATTGGAAGGATTAGAAGGAAGTATTTAGCGGCAGATTTTCAATTTGAGTGTGGCAGCTATCGAGTTGGATATTATAAAAAGCTCTACCACCATGCTATGGTTTCATCACGATGTCTTTTCTTTACCACCATAAAAAAGAGGTTACAATAAAAATCATTTCTTCAAGCTATCGAGCGCTTGTGATATTTTTCCTGATAAGGCTCCATTCGTTTGTCCAGGTACCACCTGCAAGCGTTCAGGCACCTGTACGTGCTGGCCGTGGAGCCGCGGCTGCTGCTCCCGCGGGACCTGGACACCGGGAAGCTCTGCTACACCCACATACAGGTCAGGTCCTCTCGTTTCCCTTTTACTCAGACCACCAAGACAGTCGCTACTGTTATTGGACGGTACTGAGCTGACCATATGGTAAAGTATGTTCATTATGCCGAACTGGAATACAATTTTTAACCCGACAACTCCACAGATTTTTATCTAGGCTAATTTATAATTAATGTCCACAAAGGTCACACGCGTCATAAAAATATATAGCCTATTTTGACGCTGCATGTACAAAAAAGAAACGAATTATAAAGTCTTATATTAATTCTAAACGAACGAATTATGAAGTCTTATATTAATACTAAACGAACGAATTATGAAGTCTTATATTAATACTAAACGAACGAATTATGAAGTCTTATATTAATTCTAAACGAACGGATTATAAAGGTCTTATATTAATTCTAAACGAACGGATTATAAAGGTCTTATATTAATTCTAAACGAACGGATTATAAAGGTCTTATATTAATTCTAAACGAACGAATTATGAAGTCTTATATTAATACTAAACGAACGAATTATGAAGTCTTATATTCGTACTAAACGGTACAATAAAATCCAGTTGGTAGATTTGAGTGGAGCCGTGAGCGAGATGAAAGCTCCCTGCATCCTGCCCGAGCTGGAGAGGCTGCGGGAAGTCAAGATCAACGATCCCAGATACTGGCCGATCACGTTCCAGAGGGGAAGGAATTGGGATCAACTCGAGTAAGTTTAATTGTATTTATATCTATCTGGAATAGATAGTATCTATTATATGTAAAAAGCCTGTATTACTTTATGTACCCCTAAGAAAGTTCGTACAAAATGTCACATAATGGCTCAGTTGGTGATGTGTACGGGTGCCGCGTCAGTGGAAGTGAATTCAAATCCCCGCATTGAGCCTGACTTAATTTGTGATGTAGTAACATTGTGATGAATCCGTAGGAATTTAAGAATATCCGCCTATCTAGCTACCACCCTCAAATTGAAAATCTGCCGCCATATACCTTATTCCAATAAGCTTAGTGTGGCCACTATTTTGGGCCTCATCGCCACTTAACATCAGGTGAGATTGTGGCCATAAATTACTACTTTTTTGAAATTTAACAAGAAATTGACTAAACTAAAACACCGGCTTCCAGAATCTTCTTGAAGTACACGTGGTGCATCGACGTGAAACAGCGCGCCGGCTGCCTCTCGTACCTGGACGATCCCCAGGGCTTCCTCACGATACTCTCCCAGACACTGACCCTGGACAAGGCCAACATCTGGTCGCCGACGCCGGAGAACATCGAGCTGTTCACGAGCGACGAGCGGCTCCAGAGCTTCGTGAAGCGGTACCTGGTGAAGGAAGCGGGGTCCAGCATCTGCGCGGACTGCCTCCTGCTCAGGAAGAAGAAGGGCCTGAAGAGCGAGCAGCTGGTGCAGAGGCAGTGCCACTGCAGGCAGTACAGCAGGGAGGAGCAGGAGCACGTGCAGGCGCTCAGCATGGTCACCTTCGAGTGCGTCGTCAGGGATATACTATGCGCTTTGCCTATTTGGACAACATTCTTGAAGGTAACGGACCCCTAAGTATTACGTAACGAAATTAAGGGGGGAGAGAGGGGGCTCTGGTAATACGTTACGTTATTTTATATTACATAATATTTATGTTATTTTAAGAGTTTATTAGTACAAAGGGGTAGGAGATAATTGTAAATTTTAGTTTAATAATCGTCGCTTGGATGTTACGTAACGATTGAGAAAGGGGGAGGGTGGTATAGTAGGATGTTACGAAGCGTTACGTGGGGGGTGATAAATCTTTTAAATTCGTGTTACGTAATACTTGAACGGTCATTAAGTACTGCAGCTCGTTAGAAATTGGTTAGGTGATTATCGTTTTAGGGGCGTACATAAAATACGTCACATAATTTATTACCTTTTTAAATTCCCCTTCCGCCCCACTTCGTGGCTCAAATGATACACTCCGCTCACCGTACATAGTATATGTCAATTATTAGTAGTACACGAATTTCAATATTTGTATAATAAAAATCAACTAATAATAATTTATTATGACTAATAGATTAGATGATATAATAAATAACAAATATTCCATGCTATGTCTCAAAGTATGTGTTAATGTTAGAGTTTCAAGGGGAACTGATCGCAACGTTAACGTAGACGTCGAAAAATAAATAATAAAAAAACTGTATATAACTAAGTTATTAAGCCATTCTGACAGAATTGTATTGTATGATTCATTATCTTAACAAAAAGTAAAATTTTAAAAAAGTTAAGAGAATAATATATAAAATTGTTTTTCGAGCTTCGAACATTACATTTCCTTACTCGATATGAAGAGACATTTTTTTTTATTATAGTTAAGTTTACCACTATGGCCATAATCTCATCTGATCTTAAGTGACGATACTGTCCAAGTTGGTAGACACGCTAAACCTGTGGAGGAACCGGGTACTAGAAAAAGCTCCACCACCATGCCGTGTGGTTGTCACGATCCAGTTGAAAATAACGATACCGTATTTCTGTGTGAAGATAATAAAGACGATGAAGACGGAACCGTCGTCGTACCACGTGTGGCAGGTAAAGCTGCTGCTGTCGCACGCAGAGCGCGGGAGCCGGCGCGCGCTCAGCGACATGCGCGTCGACGGGGAGGAGCCGCGCGCGGACCCGCTGCTGCTCCCCGTCGAGTTCACGCTCGCGCTCAAGCAGCGGGTCGCGGCGCTCTACGACACCTGGGAGCTGGGCCTCGCCGCCCCCCTGCGGTACTACCTCGGCCTGCCCAGCGGCGGGAGGCTGCTCGACGCCTGCGACGACGCCCTCAAGAGGGTGCTCAGCTCCTACCTCGTGTACTACGAGCTGCCGCGGGGGCTGCTGCGGGGCGACTTCCCGCCCGTGCTGGAGGTGATGGCGGGGGGAGCGCTGGGGGCGGACGCGCTGAGCCGGGTGGAGGCGCTGGTGAGGTGATCGCGGTGCTGACCCCTCGCATGCACTAGCTTCTCCTCCTCTCCTCTCATCTCTCGCCTCTCCTCGTTTCTTCTCCTCTCGCCTCTCCTCTCATCTCTCGCCTCTCCTCGTTTCTTCTCCTCTCCTCTCTTTTCTTCTCTTATACTCTAGTATATTTCATTAGAAATATTTTTTTTGTTAAATGTTCGTTTTCTTATCGACTTTTGTACTCGGAATACACAAATAACCAGTTTAAGTTGAAAGATTAAATTTTGTATCGATAAATATAAGGGATAGAATGATTTTTGTAACATTCTGCTAAACGAAACCAGAAGAGATACTTTTTTTAATATTATTCTAATTCACAATTAAAAATATGTTTTAGATATTATAACTATGTATGTCTACACAGGAACGGAACGTAAGAAAAAATAAAAGGAACGAATAATTGAATGAAAACAATGACCGCATATATCATTGTGTCATATATTGTAACTAGTAAAATTACCACGTACTTCGAAAATAAAACATTTTAAATCAGTTTAAATTTTTTCGAATAATATTACACATAAATGTATATTATAATGATTATATATTGGTCTGTCTGTGCAGCATCAGTATTTTGAAATGATACCTCAAACTCAACCTCTTGCCTGTGACTAAGAATTATTCAAGGATCATTAAAACCGAATGATGAATAGGAAATCAAAAATTGTTGAATTCCTGTCGATAATCAAGAATAATATGTTAATAATGTATTCTGAAACTCTTATCTTATCCGATTTTATAATTATTAGTTAATTAATACATGTATTCATTTATATAAATTATTGTAAAAGTTTCTACAGTAATTTTAAGTATAGTTAGTAATTTCAAATGTAAATTATAATGTGTGAGCATTTATATAAATGGAAAAATAAAATTAAATAATAAAAGTTTTATTTTACTCCCAAACCTTTCAGTTTACTGAGTATCTAATAATGTATACTTATACATATTATAATAAAACGGAGTTCTGCCGTTAAGTTTGTCTGTATGTCTATCTATCTGTCTGTTTGTCTGTCTGTCTGTTTGTCTGTCTGTCTGTCGTCTGTGTGTCTGTTTGTTTGTCTGTCTGTATGTCTGTCTATATGTTTCAACACGATAAACTTAAAAACTACGAAACGGGTTTTCATACGATTTTCACCAATAAACAGAGCGATTCATAAGCAAGCTTTGTAAATTTGCTGAGATATGACGACGAATGTTGGAGTAGTGAGATATCGTGTCGACTGAGAGATCCAATGCAATATATTAACGAAAGTCTCTTAGAAAAGGTTTATTCAGATGTAGCAACAAATTCCGTCTATTATCAACATAATTATTTTATGTCAATTTACATTATGTAATACAAAACATGGTGGTAGGTTTTTCTAATGCCGACCTGGCTAGCTATTACCAAGTTGAAAGTCTGCCGCCAAATACCAATAGGTATGTTCCGGCAGTTGCACTTGAGAGCCAGTTTCTTCACAGGCTTAACGTGTCTACCGACTTGGGCCGTATCGTCACTTAAGATCAGGTGAAATTATGGTCGCGACGCTAAACATCAAGTTAAAAAAAACTTGAATATTGTTTTTTTTTATAGCTAGATAAAAGGTAGTATACCTGTGCGTCTAGCGAAGTTATCTAAGAACTGCGGTGGTAGAGAGAATAGAAACAATTTATGGGAAAATATTGTATATAGAATGTTCGAAGCGATTATAAAGCTCAGTACGGACAGTGTTAGTTCAATGCCTGCAATGAGATTAAGCGCTCGGTGGTGGAAAACATCTTGATAGAACTAATAGCATGGTGGTAGAACTTTTTCTAATACCCGCCTGGTTAACTGCCACTTTCAAATGGAAAAACTTCCACTAAATACCTACAGGTGTGTGTGTGTGTTTTTTTATTATTATGTTATACACTGTCTGCGGATCCGCACATTTTTTTAGATAGGCGTCATTTAGTTGGCGTTAAAAGTAACTTTACAACAGTAGCTAGGCATTACACTAAAAAGTGAGTTTTTTTTTCGCTTATGGAATTATTACACTTTTTTGCCTTGCGGTTGGGGTTTGGGCAATTGTAGCTTGTGTGACCTTGTGGTCACCGTGTTTTATGGGCATCTTGTTCAGGTCAGCAGTAGGTGTGTTACGGCAGTTGCACTTGGAGCCAGTCCCTCCCTTAGACTTAGCGTGTCCATCATCTTGAGCCACATCGTCACTTAATATCATGTGAGATTGTCGCCATAACACTAAACTTATAATATTAAAAATGTCACACACATGTCATCCCATTTGAAAGACAACATGGCTTGGAGCATAAGAATGTCGATCGTCGATACTAGTAGTTCATTAAAGATTGTCTTTCCTGCTATTAGTTTTTTTTTACTTAGATTTACTTAGCTATGTGACGATGTAGCCAGAGATAATAGACAGGCTAAGCCTAGGGGAGGGGCTGGCTTTTAAGTGCAGTTGTCGAAAAACACATATCTATGGTAGTTCAGGGCTAGTGTAAAGGAACGCCACGTCATGGGACATGAGTTCGAATCCCACCACCTATAATAAGCTTGAGCTGTCGGTAAAGGAAAACATCGTCAGGAAACCATAGCGTGGTGGTAGGGCTTTTTCTATATCTCAATACCAATAGGTGTCTTCCGACAGTAGCAATTGAGAGCCAGCCTCTCCAATAAAGGGGGGCAACAAACTTGCGATTCCCCTGGTGTTGTGGGTGTCAATTGGCGTCGGTGATCACTTACCATCAGGTTACACGCCTACTCGTTTGCCCGCTATTTTTGATATACTCTACACTATTTTATGTCTAGCTTATATAATATATCAACAACAGAAGATTGTCAATTTGACAAGTGGTAAATAGGCGGTATATAGAAATGCCATAGTTTCAGCACGATACTTTCCTTCACCGAGCGCTGAGGTTCATTGCAGAGATTTGAAGTCACGTCCGCTCACGTGACGTCCGTCCACGCTGTCACTAAGCTAAACGGGTTTTCCGTTGTGAAAAAATACAAAGAACCTATCATGTACAAAGTGCGGGTTTTTTTTTTTGTTATTATCATAATTATTTTGATAAAACGATTACAGTGATTAATCGAAATTAAATATAACTTTATTACTTTTCATAGTTTTTCGACGATATCGATTTCATTCCATGATATGAGATCACTTCGATCTCATCACCAGATGCTATGCTCAATCAATATAATCAAGTTACAAGTAATCATTCACGAGAGATATTAGAAACACGTATGTATGATCATCATAATGTTTTTGGCGTTAGCCCCATATTCAAAACAACTTAGAAATTATAACAGAACTATATACCTGCACAGTTCACCAAGCCAATAGCGGATCTACAGAGAGGGGTGACAACTCCAGACACCACTGTCGCTCACATGTTGATCCACTCTACAGTAAACTTTCGACATCAAAACCCGCCCGACATGGTTCTTAAACCCACTGTCCGGCAACTAGGTAATATGCTTTGAGGCTTATTTCTAAAACCTAACACTATTCTAGGAAACTGTTCATTGTTTTTACTGAATCTAAAATAAGGGGTGACCAATTTGTCACTATTTTTATTAGGTACTAAATTATGCTTAAGAGTTTTGACAACTTCGCTGAACTTTTCGGGTCGAATGCTGAAGTCACGGGGTACCAGAACGGCCGGACCTCGGCTTGGGCTGCTGCCGGGAAACGCGAGGATTCGCGAGTCTAAATAAACTAAATTGTCTGAGTTATTTAAGGTAATGATATTAAGGTGACATTATCGGGGAAAGGGTTCGGAGAGGTACAGATCGTGACGCTGAGAGACCCGTTAGTTGGCTCTCAAATCGGTTATGGTTCATCCACCTATAATCCGTCTTCAGTGGTTCCAAGAAGCTACAATGTAACTGTATCGACTCACGGACCAAATTTGAAGTAAGAAATTTGCCAACGCATTACAACACAAAGTCTATCTTGGCGGAGAACGTAACCCATCAACAGATATAACTGAAATTGGTGGGTCCTGTAAGATAGCAAGAAACCGACGGTCAAACCTATCCAATGTCTTCTCCGGTCGCAGCGGTTCATATTCTACTAACACCGGAAGAGGGAGGACGAGTGCATGCGCCTATTTTGCACCTATACTTGCGCAACATAATACAGCCTGCGCATCAGAATACTTCAGAGTACAGACTTCAGCCATAACATTACTTAACCTAGGTTCGATCCTCCGGATAAGAGCCCTCGAGTGACTCGACTCGCGCGATACAGTGACACTCTACATCACTGAAAGTACATCATCACACCGCAAACCACACGTTAAGTTCACGGTTCTGTAAGGGACTACCCCCGCGGCCCTTGCACGGCTTGTCCGATAAGGTCGTGCTAGAATAACTAAATTGGTAAGTTATGGGCTGTTGGTTAGTTAGGATCGCGAATCCTTGTTTAGTTTCCGGCAGCAGCCCAAGCCGAGGTTCGACCATCCTGGCATCCGTGCCCTCAGCACTCGCCCCTAAAAATTCGGTGAAGCTGTCAAAGCTCTTAAGGCTAGGGGCGTACGTGAAGTCGAAAAAAAAACCATTACTTAATATTAAAAAACAGGTTTGTTAGTTTGAACGCGTTAATTTTAGGAACTACCAGTCGGATTTCAAAAAAATATTTGTATGTGTTAGAGCAATCATTGAAGAAGGAAGTAGGCTATTTATCATCACGTTATCACCAATAGGAGCAGAGTTGTATCGAAAAGAGTTACAAAAAGGGGAACAAAATCCTTACTAATATTAAATTCTCAGAATTATATCTTCAGAATCGATTATGATAAATTTTGCTATAGAGATAGATCGGATCCTTAAGAATCTGATAGGTTTCACGTGTAAAGAGTAAAGAGAGAAGAAAACTTTTCATTGAGTCATCCGATTTGTTTGACAAAATCGATACTAACGCGAGAAATGTAATTTTTAGGTCGATGCAGTCACGGATGCAGCTAGAATGTAGCTACGTACATATACTACAAACTCTAAAATGATATGTAAAACTTACTCTTTTTTACCCCTTACCCTACCGACTACTACTCAGGTAAGGTATACAAATTGATCTCTTTACCTACCACTCTTTCAGCTGTCATCTCAGTATACCCACCTTTAATATAATTATCATAAACGCTTTATCAGGGCCGAAATTGATTGATTGATTGATTTGAAGAATAGATTAATGAAAACCGGATGCTATATTGTGGATTGTAAAGATTTCATTAATTATCTATACGATAGAAGGGAATCAATTGATAACATCACTGTTTATCTCAATTGTACTGCTATATATGACTGTAGGCGTGAGATATTCAGACCTTATTCTGTAAGGAAGACGATATGGAGGTATCCAGGGTCGTAGTATTAATGTTGGCGCTTGTCTTCGGGTGCAGAGGTGAGAATCATTGCATATTATTAATTTTGATTTATAATCAGTGCCCGGTCTAGGAGGTGCCCAGTTGTAAAAAATTACATGATAGATTTTACTAACAAAGGCAGTAGTTTGCAATATATATATATATTGAAACTATATTAAAATTTCGAAAGAGCGCTGCTTGTATATTCGGTGCTGTGGATGTATAATAGTTATTTATCTGGCCATGAAAATATATCTTTCAAAGATATATATATGTACATATACATAATGAAAACGGTGTTTGTTTGTGGCATAATCACGTCAAAACTACGCATCGTATCGACATCGACCATGACAATTCGAAGCGAAATTATTTGAATTCCAATGATTCTTTAACATTTTATTGGTAAACACCATATTTTTATGAACATCGTGATAAAACCATTGGTAGGGTTTTTCTAATGCCCCCTGGCTACGTACCACACTCTACTTGAAAAACTGCTGCCAAATACCTGTAGGTGTATTCGAGCAGTTGCACTTGAGAGCCAGTTCCTCCACTAGGGTTATCGCGTTCATCAACTTGGGCCATATCGTCACATGAAACCAGGTGAGATTATGGCCCTAACACTGAAAACTATAAAGTATAAAAAAAATGACATGCACTTATGATATTTGTTATCTCATATTTCTAATTTCAATTTCATGTTAGTACGTATAATCATAGTGATACATAAAATAGATATTCAATTTATTACTATCGACTACAGTATAAAGAAATTTGCATAAAAATCAATTAAGACTTGCTATAACATATAAACTTTTATCCTGGAGATACTCTTTCGTTGTGTAGATCAGAAGTAGCTTACAGTAGAAGCCATAAAATTTAGTTCTGCTGTAAATAAATGTGTAACAGTACAGAAAAATGATTATTTAAAATAACCTGTATAGGGTTTTAAGAGACCTATAAAATTACATAGTTAATGTAAAGATTTCGCTGTGTTACAATCTAGGTGGTCTAGTGTATCAAATAAGAAACGAAATTTTTCAATGACAATTCTACAAAGATATCTTTAAAACTATTTACTTAAAATTTTCCTTTGTAAACGAATTTTACGATTGAGTGCGATTGGCGGAAATAACGCGAAGGAAGCTTCGGGCTACCTATCACATAATACAGCCTATCACTATAACCTATCAGCTATACCATATTAACTAACCTATCAGAGTATGTCAGAGTATGTATTAAATATTTGGTAACAAAGTTGCTTTACGATTGAAGACACAGTTTTAACACGCATATACACAACATATGGTCCATTACAATATACCATAGGATAAATTATATATAAAACAGTTATTTAAGTAATAGAATTTATTTATACAAATGTTTAAGGAGACAAGTAATAGATATTTTTGTATAGTCTTTCCCTTTCAATTGAGAACAGAAAACGCAAAGGTATCTAGACCATGCAGCCAAGTCAGATGTTGTTTTAAATGCAGACGATACTATGTTCAACTAGATGGTGACTCTTGTTGAAGCTCTCTTGGAAGTTTTTGTGGCAACTAATATATCATGTTCCGAATGATTATTCATAATTCACCTGTGCTCTTCAGCTACACCACATTACGTAAAATGTTACCTTAATTTACACAATATAGGGCTAAAGAACTAATAATATGTATGAAAATAAAAATCATATGACAGATCAAGATCCCGCCAAAAACTCTAAATAATAGATAACATACTTTGTTCTTTCTTTACTTGAATAGATTAAAAACTGGAATCACGTTCCTCTGATTATTTTATCAAACTGAAATTCACTGATTTATATCAGTTATTTAAAGGGACCGATCGATACGTTATTGAAAGAAACCATGTTTAGAAACGGTCCATTGAAATATTAATGATAAACAATTTTTTTTACTCCTATACCAGGTGTAATTATTTTATTATTTCACTAAAAAGCATTCATCCACAGTAACTTACACTAATGCATTTATACAAACAACATATAATTCCTAGTAAATGCAGCAACTTCTTAGGGATAAACACCGCTTGAGCAAATATCTTGCACTACCTACATTATTTTTTTAATATTTGTTTTATGCATTAAACAAACCACACATTAAAACAATACATATTAGTAATGGAAAAAAAAAAACAGGAATTATTAAATATAAGTCACAAGCTTGTGCAGAGTTCGTAATAATACACCAATACTGTAAAAATGTATATCAGTTTTAACACTAAAATTATTAATAAAACTGCAAAACCTAGACGTGGACAGTAGATCTCACCGGTGGGCATTGTGGTATGATTCAATAACGAGGAGAACCCGAGTGACTCGAAACCTATATAAATGTAGTAACTTTGGGCAATAAATGCTGTTTCAATTAATTTTTTTAATAAAATTTGCTTCTATGCCAGCTTTTGTAGTAATGAGTTTTGAAGCCATTTAATATTTTATTGTAAATCGTAGTTTGCATGTACTTTTTGCTGTCGCTATAAAAGTAAAAATAGTTTTGAATGTTCTAATTCTTTCGGCGCGTTAGCAGCAGAAAATGGTAGAATGGAATTTTCACGATCTATTTATTTATTTATTTCATTTCATTGTGCTTCAGTGAATTCAAGGTCTTGTTTTAGTCATTAAAGCCTATGTAATATTCATTTTTATATTTTTAAAGTTTTTCTTCTTTTTGTTCCATCCTGTTTATAATGTTATAATTGCAAAAGTGAATTTGTTTGTTTGTTATGCTTTCACGCCTAAACAGTCGAATCGATTATGATAAATTTTGGAATAGAGATAGATGAGATCCTGAAGGCAGTGATAGGCAACTTTTTCTCAAGAAAACCCTATTGGAAGTGGAGTAACGAGAGAGATAAACTGTATGAAACTTTTTATTGCGTCACCTGATTTTTGTGACAAAATTAATATTAACACGAGCAAAGCCGCAAGTAAAAGTTAGCAAGAAATAATTTAGCAGTTCCAGAATACCTTTTCTACAAGAGACCTAAAAATAGAGAAAGAAATGTACTAACAAAGGCTTGAAATTAAATTTAATACATAAACTTGTTCCAGCATTTCCAACACCCGAAGATGACCAAGACATGTCGGTATTCTTTGAGCATGTCGACATAAATGCCCGTATCGTCGGCGGCACGGAAGCCCTGGCAGGAAGCCATCCTCACATGGTAGGCCTATCCACCGGCTTTATAATACGGAGTCACCTGTGTGGAGGTTCCATCATCGCCACCAGGACTGTTCTGACTGCTGCACATTGCATTGCTGCAGTAGTCACCGGCAGCAGTCTTTCCAGGTAACTGATTATTATTTTAAATTCTGGTTCCAAAATTCTTAACAACTTGTATAAAATATAAACATTTATGCCGAACCATTTAGACCTAGAAATTCCATGGATAAAAGACAGTACGTGCTTAAGATCGCACGACAAAAGTGTAACGTTACGCTCACTTAGTCGCCTCGAGCCGACTTCACATGAAAATATTCTGGATCAGGATTTCAATGCCATCCCATGAAAAGTTTCACTACAAAAAATACCAAGGAAGTAAACTGTGACTCACAATTAATCGAGTTTATTATTCAATGGCTGCTTACAAAGGTGTGTTGGACGACGCTGCTACGATTTGAAGATCGATCACGCAAAATGGGAGAAGCTCGCTGAAGTTAAGAATGACTGCCGGAAGTATTTGTATGGAGGCCGGAAAGCGTACGACAAAGCGTGGTTTTATAGTCACGAGCAAAACAGAACATTGCAACGCGATTACGCCAATAATGACGGTCAAAATTAATCCTTTTTTTTTTGTTTTGTGCCGATCTCAGACTGGCTTGCACGGTCACGGAACAAATTGCTCCGGGAGACACTGTTGAATCCTTCTGTTATACACGTAAACCGTGATTGATTGGATTCCATAGCACGCATTAATATTCCAGCACTCTCCGCGGTACTGTTGGCACCAATCGCTGGAACTCCGGTGGCACGCAGTACACCTTCGCGAGGTTCGTTAACCACCCCAGCTACACTCCCTCAGTCATCAAGAACGACATTGGCGTTCTCATCGCGTCGGCTAACATCGTCAACACGGCGCTGGTCAGGCCCGTCGCTGTAAGCTACGATTGGGTTAATCCTGGTGTTCCCGTCCGAGTTGCAGGATGGGGTAGAATCGTGGTAAGTATTTTTCCTTTTACAGTTTATAGGTTAAGCGACAATCTCACCTGATGTTCAGTGACGATGTGACTCGAACGGTGGACACGTTAAACCTATTAAAACGATTGGTTCTCATGTGCAACTGCCGGATCACACCTATAGATATTTGGCGGTAGATTAACTACTTGAAAAACCTTCATCACCAGCTTTCTTGTGCCTTATATGTAAGTAAAAGCTAACGTTTTGAAACTATCATGATTCAGTTTGTAGTGTATACGGACTTCGTGTCAATGGACGTGAGTTCGAATTCCAGAAATGAGCCTGAGCTTTCAGTGAAGCAAAACTTTGTGAGGAAACCATAGCACGGCGATAGGGCTTTTTTAATACCTACCACCTTCATGTTAGAAATCTGTTGCCAATACGTATAAGCGTTTTCTGGCAGTTACACGTGAGAGCCAGTCCCTTCATTAAATTTAACGTGTGCATCATCTTGAGCTATCTAATCCAATTAATCACTTAACATCAGGTGAGATTGTGGCCATTCTGCTAAACATGCATAAAAACACATTGTCTTAATCATTATAATTTTTTGCAAATTTATTATCCACAAATTCTTAAAATGCGTATGATTAATAACAGAATCGCAAGTTTGTATAGTTTCAAAGATTCAGTATGTTCTATATCCTTTACTAGAGTTATGTGTCTGAAGATGTGAAATTTCAAACCTAATCTCTCCACAGGCTGGTGGAGCTATATCCTCAAATCTCCTGGAACTTACGTCATGGACTTTCGATGAAAATCAATGCATAATTGACGTAGCGCTGGTTGCCGAAACCCTTAACTTAAGACCTCCTCACGTCGATCCGGCAATCGAGATATGTACGTTCCACTCCGCCGGACGGGGTACTTGCAATGTAAGTGTATCTACATACTAAAAATACAAAGAAATTTAAAGAAGACATCCCCACACATCCCAACAGAACTATTTTTTTTTTTATAATTGATAAATTATTATTAAACAGGCATAAGAAAGCTTAGAAAATATAAAAAACTAGATTTTACATGCGGCAATCGGATAATGCAGTAAAAAGTTTAATACTAAGTTTATCACTCTACATACCCCTCTTTTTATAGGTATTCCACGAACAAAAGTAGCTTATCTGCGTGCATCTATATGTGCATCTATATGTGCACCTAAATTCATCATAATCAAGTCAGTGGTTGAAGCGTGAAAGCGTAACACACAAACAAACTCACTTCCGCATTTATAATATCAGTATGAAGTGTAATGTTTAGCGACATCATATTGTGGTTTTCGATCTACACTTCGACTGGTGCTGGTGAAATTTAAAGACATTTAAATTAGAATAAACCGTGTATGAAGAAATTTGAACTATAAAATGTAACGTAAAGTGAAAGATCTATACAAGATCTAGAAAGAATTTAGGATCAAAATGCAGTTGTTAGTCTAAAGTCGAAATTTCTTAGTGATTGATTACATTATTGCACTGGAACTGAGAATTAAATTATACGGACGCGTCACATTAATAAATATTCTGTCACATGAGAAAGAGGGATATACAATGAATACTTAACACATATTTTAGGCTAGTCATATCGATCACATATATATATGACAAACCCAGTACAAGGTTTGTCAGCAAAAGAGCATCGTAATTGATCTTATATATGGACGTCTCATATAATATTGTTTTAGTATCGACCTGTGAAGAATGTGTTAGATTATTAAAGTATACTTAAAAGGCGCATTAAAGACAGTAGGAAGTACAATTCTAAAAAATATATGACGTTAGATTTCACTTGTATGCTTTAATCTAATTTATAGGAAGTAAGATTACTAAAATAATTCGTAAGTAGGTAGAGATCAATGATATTGGTTTATTATTTTGAAGTTATATGATCTATCTCTGTTGTAATAGTTACTAATTCTCACTCTATGTGCGATATGGTCTCTATTATTATCCCAATCAGAGAGTACTAGATTTTGACGGAATTGATTTCGAACTGAAAGACGACTCTATCAGGATAAGTTTCCTACGTTTTCTATACGCGTGGCTGTGTTGTGTGGACCGTTTTTTAGAAGCCTCACATTCCTCATATATGCGGTGTATATTCCCTGGAATGTTCTGGACGTCGCAATGCATGGTTATAAGTTTGTCTTTAGAAATGGTTAATGAAAATTTCACCTATTTCATAATGTCAGCAATAATTTTCAAAAGTTAGCATAATTAAGTAACAATCGCTCAGTGGTAACGTGTATGATGCCGCGTCAATGGAAGTGAGTTCGAATCCCTGCAATGAGTCTACGCTTTCGCAGAAAGAAAACATTGTGATGAAACCATAGCTGCGTGGTAGAGTATTTTCTAACACACGACTGGGTAAATCTGTCACCAAATACCTATTGGTGTGTTCCGACAGTTGCGCTTGAAAACCAGTCCCTCCAGCAGGCTTAGCGTATTCACTGTCTTCGGTCACATCCAAACTTACCAGCAGGTGAGATGGTGGCCATAACGCTAAAGTATTAACTAATTATACTATTTATATATACATTTACTGAATTTTCATAAATATAAGGAAGTAGTTACATCCTAGTCGAAGACACGGAAATATGAAGACTTTGAAAACTTATTTATATGTGTACGATAATTGCCTAGAAGAATTATAAAAAATATCTGCACGTATGGATTACTTATATTTATTCATATACACTCATTATATAGAAACAAATTCGAGAGACATAAAAATTTAAAATTCATGTTTTTTATAGTACTATAGTAAATACTGTATTTATTTTATCATAAATCTTAAGGTCGCCCAAAATTAAGTTGACAATATTGTAGTGTAACTTGATACAATATAATTAAAAGTAAGGTAGGATGAGATAAAAATAAATCGCAGTATTCTTTATGTTATCTTTATATTTATATATCTCTTAGATAAATTAAAATATATGCAATTAATATCTAGGACATGCTAGTTCAGGCGCTAGGGTACAAAAATGTATAGCAATACGATGATAGCTCAGTGGTAGTGTGTACGACTTCGCGTCTAGGGACGTGAGTTCGAATCCAAGCACCTACAATGAGCTTGATCTTTCGGTGAAGGAAAACATCGTGAGGAAACCATAGCATGGTGGTAGGGCTTTTTCTAATGCCTGCCTGGGTAACTACCACCCTCAAGTTGTAAACCTGCCGCCAAATACCAATAGGTGTGTTCCGGCAGCTGCACTTGAGAGCCAGTTCCCCCCACAGGCTTAGCGTGTCTACCAACTTGGGCCATATCGTCACTTAATATCAGGTGAGATTATGGCCATAACGCTTAACCGTACCGCTTAACCACCTTAACCATAACGTATGTAAAAAAAAAAAATACTGTCTTCAGAGAAAGTTTATGTATTGTACTGTATTTTTATCTGTCCAATAAAGTAATTATTATTAAGTAAAAAATCAAAGCAGTCATGAGGACTGCCGACAGAAGTGAACAGTCAAAACTATAAACAAACAGTATAATAGGATATCCAAATTAATTGTTTGATCTTAAATAAAAACTTTTTTTTAAATATAGTCAAGGTTTAGCATTTTGGCCATAATCTCACCTGATCTTAAGTGACGATATGACCCAAGTTGGTAGACACGCTAAACCTGTGGAGGAACTGGCTCTCAAGTGCAGCTGCCGGAACACACCTATTGGTATTTAGCGGCAGGTTTTCACTTGAGGGTGGTAACTAGCCAGGCGGGCATTAGCAAAGCATGGTTTCCTCACGGTGTTTTCCTTCACCGAAAGCTCAAGCTCATTGTAGGTAGTTGGATCCGAACTCACGTCCCTTGACGCAAAATCGTACACACTACCACTGAGCAATCATCGCTTCAACTAATAGGAACAGATATAATGTCACGTGACCATGTCGATGACGACTTACATGAATTTGCTCCCTGTCCAAGCCCTCCTATAGAAGTTTTCACTTCAAAAATATATTATATCGTCTGTCTTCAGGGTGACTCCGGATCTCCTCTGCTGCGAGCTGATAATGGCCAGCAGATCGGTATCGTATCCTGGGGCCTACCATGCGCTCGCGGCGCACCCGACATGTTCGTGAGAGTCAGCGCGTACAGAGACTGGATACTAACCAACACCGTCTGAACACGATGTCAAATATCTCAAAGATTTATAAACAAATATATACGTTATAATTTTTTATTGCTTTTTTTTTATTGCTTCGACATTTAGGTGATGTAACTCGGGCTGAATCCTCTAGAGACTAGAGGTAGCGTGATAGAAGTTCAAGGAAAGGCTTTTTTGTGTGTGCATTTCTGGTGATATACATCAGGTGAGTCTCACACGCCTCTTGTAGCTCACCCGGTATGTGACAAGAGAAAATACTTAAATACAAAAAAAAGAGATAACAAAACTCGAATTTACTTGATAATTTGAAAGGTGTGGTACAAGCGAAGGATTTCATTATTTATTTAAATGGATGGAGTATATTTTAGTTATTTAACTAATTAGAAATAAATGCCATTTAGAAGCAGATAAAAAAAATTGTTTGGCAAGGGACTTCAAATAAATTATTAAGCAGCGTATATAATAATATTTTTGTTTTATAAATCACTAACAGACATGATGAACTTACTATAATCTATAATCTGGAATACTAGATGGCGTTAAAGTAGATAGATTTTGAGATTTTTTGACAAATAATTGTTTTTTATTTTTCGTATTTTTTTTTAATATAAAGTATTCTATGTTACTTCTAATACTTCCAAGTATATGTGTACAAAGTTACATGATGATCGGTTTAGCAGTTTTCGCGTGAAAGCGTAACAAACAAACTTACATTCACATTTATACTATTAGTAGGTATTGTAAAGTTTGACATCAAATAAATAATCTTCGCACATTTTACTCTTTTGAGCTTTAGTAATAATTCAATTCTTGCTTTTAAGCGTTCTTACTTGTTTTGAAGTCGATTGAGATTTTTTGGTAAATTATTTAATTTTCTCTGAAGAGAGTCCACAGCTTCACCAGTCAACTAGCACAAGGAAGCCATAAAGTTGCAGATCTCAGTTACAACGCGGGGTGTGTTCGCGGAAGTAACCCTAACCCATAGGGTTTTACTGGCTTTGTCTAAGGGTGTAACGACTGGACTGCAGCTAACAAGTCAGTATTATCTTCATTTATACACATAATTCCTCGCATACTCCATCTACATCTTCTTCAGTCTTCCTATACTTCTACATTCATCCACCTTGATACTTAACATCCTTCAAGTTATATGGCTTCCACCTCTCATAGTATTCCCATACCACGATAATTCAATAAGTCCTGATCTTCTCTGTCACTGGTGCTATCTTGAGGCTCCCTCAAACATATTCATCTTATTCATTCTACTTTACTACCAGTGACGGATTTGCACTTTGCCATCCGTAGGTTGTTCAAATTTTGCCGTCCCTACATACCACATAATACATTGTAGAAGAAATATCGATATAAGACTTAGTTTCCTGAAACATATTATTTAACAACATATAGATAATTGTGTATCGATGTATGAATCATTTCAATTTCTTTATCAATATCAAAACAAAGATACATTTTTTTATACTTAAAGTTTAGCGTTATGGCCATAATCTCACCTGATCTTAATTGACGATACGGCCCAAGTTGGTAGACACGCTAAACCTGTGGAGGAACTGGCTCTCAAGTGCAGCTGCCGGAACACACTTATTGGTATTTGGCGGCAGGTTTACAACTTGAGGGTGGTAGCTACCCAGGTGCGCATTAGAAAAAACCCTACCACCATGCTATGGTTTCCTCACGATATTTTCCTTCGCCGAAAGCTCAAGCTCATTATAGGTGCTTGGATTCAAACTTACGTCCCTTGACGCGAAGTCGGACACAGTACCATTGAGCTATCATCGCTCCCAAATTTGCTACCTCCAAAATCTGCCCCAGGCTGGAGCTTACTCAGCCTACTGGTAAACCCACCACTGTGTACCACACATACGTCTTAACAGTCGGATCTCTGCTACTTATCTCTCATCCATGTCAGTGTTGTCCAACATTCATCCATACATAACCAAAATAATAAATACCTAAATGAATGATAGATTATCCAAATTCGGACACATATTTAAGTTTGTAATGATTTAATTAATTTTGATTAATTATCTATAAGATAGACAGGGACCGACTGATAATATCTTGGCTATATATATTTATGCGCACGGGATATTCAAAGTTTATTCTGTACCGAAGACGAAATGAAACCAACCGGGGTCGTGATATTAGCTTTGGCATTCGTCATCGGGTGCTCAGGTGAGAATTATTCTATGTCATTAATCTATATTATAACGTGGAAAAAGCTGTTTGTTTGTTCGTTTGAAAGTATTAATCTTAGGTGTCGTTTGAGATTTCTTAAAATCCATTTTTGTATTTGGTAGACCAATCATCGAGGACGGCTCTAGGCTATTTAAAATCCGGAAACAACAAATGAGAGTAAAGTTGTATTGAAAACAGTTACATAAACGGAAATCTATTGTTCAGAAGTGATGATAGCTCAGTAGTAGTTTGTACGACTTCGCGTCAAGCGACGTGAGTTCGAATCCACCTGCAATGAGCTTGAGTTTTCGGGGAAGGAAAACATCGTGATAAAACCATAGCATGGTGGTAGGGCTTTTTCTAATGCCCACCTGGCTAGCAACTACCCTCAAGTTAAATCTGCCGCCAAATACCAATAGGTGTATTCCGGCAGTTCCACTAAGAGTCCGTTAGTCCACAGGCTTAACATGTCTACCAAATTGGGTCATATCATCACTTAAAATCAGGTGAGATTATGGCTATAACGCTAAATTTAAACTATACAAAAAATGATCCTCGCAAACGAAGTAGACCACGGTTGAAGCCTTTGAAAATGATAAAAATTGAAAAATAATAGTAGGATGGTATCCATTAAAAAAAGATAATATAATAAAAATGAAAAGGAATTTACTGGCGATCTTAGGCTAGTAAGTGGAATGGGATGAGTTTTTAATAGTGAAAAAAACGATTTCTCTCGATTTACGGTAAAACTACGAGTCCTATGCAAAAAAGTAAATGACAAAGTTGTAGGTAATAAGAAGATCTACAACTTTTGTATTAACATTTTTCACATAACCTCAAAATGTATTTAAAAATTTAAATAACCAATATTAATTTTATTTAGTATTTTTTTTATTTTTAATATTTTTCTTTCGAGAAAAAAGTTTTTTTACGAATATTGATTAAAACTTCCCTTTTTCTGACCCAAATACACTGGTTTTTTTTTAATTTAAAACAATTAAGTTGTTTACCTTTTTTTTTCTTAATATCGATAAAGCACCCCAATTTTTAATCGAAAATTCTCTCGACAAGTATCAGTTTTTGCCACCCTCTTGGGCAACATCGTCAATTGATATCATGTGAGATCGTGGTCATAACATTAATCCTATAAAATGTGAAAAACTCTTCATGTTTAGTAAAATTTAGTGATTTTGGCGACATTTATGAATTTTTTAATCATCCATAGTCTCTCAATTCTCAATATTGCCCTAAAAGCCACCATTTTCCACACACGCTAAGCCTAGTGGAGGGACTGGCTGTCAAGTGCAACTCCTGAAACGCGCCCATAGGTATTTGCCGGCAGATTTTCAATTTGCGGATGATAGCAAGCCAAGCGGGCGCTAGAAAAAGCCCTACATTAAAAAGCTCAAGATCATTGTTGGTGGATTGGAACTCACGTCCATTGACGCGTCGTCTGTACACAATACCAACTGAACTATAATCGCTTCTAAATTAATATATTAATATAAGTCACGATATAGGTAAATATAAATAATTACCATAGCGCGATGTGAAAGGATTAACAGAATGTAAGCAAATTAGCAGATAACGCGTAGATGACAAAATATTTTTTTTATTCAATAATAGGTAGATTAAAACTGTAATCACGTTTCTGTGATTAGTTCGTGAAATATAAATTCACTGATTAACTAAATTATATCAGATATTATAAAGATTGATCGATATATTATTAAAGTATGACATGTTTACAAACGGCCAGCTGAGGTACTTGAAATATACACTTTATAATAGTTTCATATCCTGGCTTCCATGGTACAGTGCTGACGACCTTGGAAGATGTTATTTATCTATATTAATATTGTATAGCGTAAATGTTTCTTTGAACGAACTTAATTAGGAATCACTAGTCAGATATCAAAAAATCCATTTGTATTTCATAGATCGATTATTAAGAAAGGATTTAGTCTACTTAACATCACGCTAGCAATGACAGTAGTAAAGCTATATTAAAATTGTTACAAAAACCAGCGAAAATTATTTAAATGTCTTTTAAATCCATCTAAACGAAGTCGCGGATACAATTTTTATCTTTTAAGTTTTACGGAATAGAGGCCTATCGGGCAAGCGTGTCACCTGACGGTAAGTGATCATCGCCGCCCTTGGACACCCACAGCACCAGAGGATTCGCAGGTGCGTTGCCGGCCTTATAGGAGGGTCTGGCTCTCAAGTGCCGCTGCCGGAACACACCTAATGGTATTTGGCGGCAGATTTTTCACCACCATTTCCTTCATTTTTTTTTTGGATTGGTTTTCCTTCACCGAAAACTCAAGCTCATTGTAGATGGTTGGATTCGAACTCACGTCCCATGACGTGGTCCATGCTTCAATGTTTGCGATACAATATTTCTACGAAATGACACCTGAGATTTCTTAGACGGAATTTAATGAAATCATTTTATGGCTTAAAAACTGGTTTACGTTCCAAGATGAATAGGTACGTCTTCGCGTCAAAGGACGAGAGTTCGAATCCAAGCATCTACAATGAGCTTGAGCTTTCGGTGAAGGAAAACGTCGCGAGGAAACCATAGCATGGTGGTAGGGCTTTTTCTAATGCCCGCCTGGCTAGCTACCAACCTCAAGTTGTAAACCTGCCGGCAAATACCAATAGGTGTGTTCCGGCAGCTGCACTTGAGAGCCAGTTCCTCTACAGGTTTAGCGTGTCTACGAACTTGGGCCGTATCGTCACTTAAGATGAGGTGAGATTATGGGCGTAACACTAAACTTTAAGTATAAAAAAAAAAAAACAAATGGATCGTCTCTCTTAGCATTCCCGACACCTGAAGATGACCAGGACATGTCGATGTTCTTCGAGCATGTCGACAGAGATGCCCGTATCGTCGGCGGCACACAAGCCATGGCCGGAAGCCACCCTCACATGGTAGCCCTTTCCAGCGGCATCTTCATACGGAGCTATCTATGCGGAGGCTCCGTCATCGCCACCAGGACTGTTCTCACTGCCGCCCACTGCATCGCTGCTGTAGTCAGCGGCAACACACTTTCTAGGTAAACGAATCTCTTTTTAAATTTGTTCTACCACAAACGGATGTTTGTATGTTTGCGTGTCGATGATTTCTATGATATTAGGCGGAAGAAAATTGTAGAAGGAAACTTCGCAATAATCCTAATATAATTATGCATTTATTGATTTCTCTATGAAACGTGTTCTATCTGTCGTCACAAGGGGCTAGTGCCCAGGGCAGCGAAATTTTTCGAGGGCGGCAAAATTTGGAGGGTCAGAAAAAAAATTCTACCATAAAAATTGAAAAGATATTGCTTTTGTGCCAAATCTTAAAAATCGAGATCTCATTGGATTTTTACGTTTTGAACTCAAGTTAAATCTAATTATTAAAAAAAAAAAATAGTATTTTGCATAGAAGTTCAACTTTGCCCTTGAGTAAATATAAATAAAGTAAAATTAAAAAAAAAAATTATTTACGTCCTTTTTTGAAAAGCCTATTTTTCACGGTGCCCCACGACGGCACTTAAGGTAAGTCCAGGCCCTGTCTGTATTATAATACATTTTTTAGTGTTTTTAAGTAATTCATTTTTGAATTTCATTGTTTTACGGTACAGAGAGCAAACGAGCCAGCGTGTCACCTGAAGTTAAGTGATCACCCATAGATACCCACAACACCAGAAGAATCGCAGGTGCATTGCCGGGCTTTACAGGTGGGACTGGCTCTCAAGTGCCACAATTGCCACGTTGAACAAACAAACAAAGAACAAACCCACCGTGCAATGTTTCCTCACTATGTTTTCCTTCAGCGAAAGCTCAAGCTCATAGTAGGTGGTTGGATTCGAACTCACGGATAATGTCGCGGCGATCCTACACACTTTCACTGAGCTATCATCGCTTCATTCTTTGTAGTTTTATGCACTGGATCCTTGTTACCTGATTAATGGTAATGGGTAATCACCTTACGGGATCAACACGCTGTATACCTAGCTACTGAAAGCACTGCAGACTAGTACGCAACGACGGCGTCTCCCGCATACTCTCGCAATATATCGGGCGGGCTACGACAGGGTCGTGCGAGACTCTGTACTAAAAATACAACACGAGGATGGCTAATTCGCCCTTGTTGTCAAAGACCAGGGACAATTTGCGCACCAGAGCTCCATTTATCGCATTGATGGAAGGAATAACTTACCCGGGTTAGAAACGATCCTATGTCCTTAGTTGAACCAAGCGATATACGTTTACCAAAGTTCCTCGAAATGAAACGAGCGGTTTCTGACATTAGTGCGGACGAACATCGCGACTTGACATTTATGTATATTTTTTTTATTTTATTTTTTTATGTTGCGCAGCATAGTGACTGTACTGCACCTGGTGTTAAGTACAGTACGATCCAGAGCAGCGGTGACTGATAATGATCCAAAATTCACAATCAATCACCGCTGTCATGCTGGCCTGCTTAGATACCTTTTCACGCCTTTTTTGAAGGACACTATGTCATAGGAGGGCGGGAATACGCTGACCGGAAGACGGTTCCACAATCAGCAAACTTTTTAGAGATGAAACATATAGAGAAAGTTAACCATTGTACTTACGAATATTTAGGGATGGAATCATTGAGCCATTTTTGAGATTATAGCGGACGAACATGGCGGATAGATATCTTTATGTATAAAAATTTCGTGTCACGTTGTTTGTCCGCGATGAACTCCTAAACTACTGAACCGATTTTAATCAAATCTTGCAAACTGCGTGCAGTTTGATCCAACTTGAGAGATAGATACAGATAGATGTCGCTGTGGTCGATGTGATTGACCACTCGAAAGGGTACAACAAGGCCACAACTAGTTTTAGTATATAAAGTTAATTGGCTCATAGCTTAATTTAGTATTTCTGCATTCCAGCTCTCTCCGCGGTACTGTCGGCACCAATCGCTGGAACTCCGGTGGCACGGATTACGCTTTCGCGAGGTTCGTTAACCATCCCAGCTACGTTGCCTCAACTATCAAGAACGATATCGGTGTCCTCATCACTTCAGCCAACATTGTCAACACAGCTCTGGTCAGACCCCTCGCCGTGAACTACGATTGGGTCGGTGCGGGTGTCACCGTGCGAGTTGCAGGATGGGGTAGAATCGCTGTAAGTAAACTTTCTTATATGTAAATTGAAAGCCAACCTTATTCAATCTTTTTAAGATCTAAAACTATATCCAAGCAAGGATCTTCAAACCTATTTTAACTTTTTTCCAACTTATTATGACAATCCATTTAGGTCGATCAAAAAGTCCAGCTTCCATCTACAAGTTATATAGTTACACAATATTCTATGATGGGTTATAAGTAAAATCTCTTGGAATGAAGTCTATCTAAGATATATAAATACAAAAATAATTACAATTTCAGAGCTAAAAGTGTAGCAAAAAAAAAGCAGTCATGAGGACTGCCGAAGAAGTGAAAATTTAAACCTATCAACAAACAGTTGTCATTTTCAGATATTCAAATTAATTGTTTGACCTTAAAGTAAAACTTGTGAATCGAAACTATTTACAAGACAAACTATACTAATACGAACAGATATAGTGTGTTCGTGAACACGTCACTTGACTATGTCGATGCCGACTTACATGAATTTTAATCCCTATCCAAACCTAACTAAAAAATCTTACACTTCAAAAAAAAATTGCACTAATTTACTAATGAATTTCATCTGATATGTCTATGATTTCATTGAATTAAGTTTGCACAGTTTTCAGCGCCTTTCATGTTTCCAGGAAAACTATCGATAGGTTAACATCCATACAGACAAGCAAAATTAGTTTCGTAACAGAATCAACGTTTTCATAGGTTTCAGTGATTTAATAGATTCTATATTCTTTAATATCTACTGGACCTATGTGATGCAACATGTGAAATATTTTCTTATTCCAGGCCAACGGAGCTCTCTCAACAAATCTCCTGGAGCTTACACTGTGGACAATTGATGGGAATCAATGTGTCCGCAGCGTGGCCCAGGCATCAGTAGACTTTAACGTCAGAGCTCCTCCGGTCGATCCCGCGATCGAGATCTGTACCTTCCACTCCGCCGGACGTGGAACTTGCAACGTAAGTGTATACCAGAGATATCAATTCAAACAAAGATACATAAAAATATACATAAAAAAAGGTATGATATTGGGGAATCCTTCAAGAAACTATAAAATAATGTGTTGGTCCATGTTTTGGATTTTAATTTAAACTCCAACTGATACTAACAAAATTATCAATGAAGTAATGTGACTCAGACAAACAAGTATCGGACCATAACAAGTACCAAAAATTGAAGGACCTATTCATTCTATAAGGGATTTAAAATATTTTTCAATAGGATTTTCATGATTTTTATTATAAAATTTATTGATTTTTACCGTACATTGTGTGATATATGAAGGGTGTATTGTCCATAACATATTTTCGTTATTGCACACAAGTAACGAAATCACCCGGAAACGTTATGAAGGGGGCAACCGCTTTGTTAGAATATTGGAATCAGCATAAGGCACTCACAATAAGGATCGTGTGGTAACGACAGTGGTGATCTTCAAGAACCAAAATTAGTTGCCAAGAAAAAAAAACCTCTTTAATATTTAATAGGTTTCGCGTTATGCCCATAATCCCACCTGATGTTAAATGGCGATATGGCTCAAGTTCTCAAGTTTTGAAGCGATGACACCTCAGTGGTAGTGTGTACGAATTTGCGTCAAGGGACGTGAGTTCGAATACAACCACCTACAATGAGCTTGAGCTTTCGGTGAAGGAAAAACATCGTGAGGAAACCATAGCATGGTGGTAGTGCTTTTTCTGATGCCCGACTGGCTAGCTACCACCCTCAGGATGAAAATCTGCCGCCAAATACCAATAGGTGTGTTCCGGCAGTTGCACTTGAGAGTCAGTACCTTCACAGGTTTATCGTGTCTACCAACTTGGGCCGTATCGTCACTTAAGATCAGGTGAGATTGTGGCCATTACGCTAAACCCTAAAGAATAAAAAAAAAAACTTCCACTAATTTTCTAGCGAGAAAAAAGTAGCTTATTACCGTCTCCTGGTTTCCGTCTATCTTTATACCAAAATTCATCGTAATCGATCCAACGGTTTAGGCGTAAAAGCGTAACAAACAAAAAAACCTACTTTCGCATTTATAATATTAGTAAGGTAATATAGTTTAAAAAAAAAACAAATCAAATTAAATCTGCACTGAAGTCATTGTTCGCAAATTTAATAAATTTTTATACTTGTATATAATTATTTCATGATATTGTTTTACTTCAAATACATAAAATAAGCTGTGTGTCCGTTTTCAGGGTGACTCCGGGTCTCCTCTGGTGCGCACTGACCGCGGCCAGCAAGTCGGGATCGTCTCTTGGGGCTTCCCGTGCGCGCGGGGCGCCCCCGACATGTTCGTGAGAGTCAGCGCCTACCGGGCCTGGATACTAGCTAACACCGTCTGAACACCGTACTAAATACCTCAATGATATATATAAGAAAAATATATATACATTTTCATTTTATTTATCTTTTTTATTTTATTATCTGATCCAGCTGCCGAGATGCAGAGAACCTTACTTTGGCAGCCTGGTGGTCATAAATCGTGTGATTTTTTTTTATTTTCTGTTTATCCCATGATCAAATTGTATAAACCCATTCAGAAAACGCGTATAGATTTGAATAAATTCTTATTAATATTATAAATGCGAAAGTGAGTTAGTGTGTTTGCTACGCTCTCACGACTAAACCGGTAAATCAATTGTGATGAATTTACGTATAGACATAAATGGGATCCTGGAGACGGTAACAAGCTGCTATTTCTTGTGAAAAACTTATTGGAAGTGGGGCAAAGAGAGGGATACATTTTGTATGAATCTTTTTAATCGATCTTTTTAAGCTGTTTAACAAAATCATTATTGATACGAGCGAAGCTCCAGGCTAGAGCTAGTATATCGCAAAAATAAAATTTGTATATTTAGGGTAACATAATCTGGCCTGTTCCCGTCGGCGACCAGAGGCAATTTAAAGCAGTCACTGGTCTCTGGTAACCATGATATTATCTAGATGCAATGATAGCTCAGTGGTAGCGTGTACAGACAGATTTGCAACTTGAGGGTAGTAGGTACCAGGCGGGCATTAGAGAAAGCCCTACCCACATGCTATAGTTTCATCACGATGTTTTCCTTCTTTATATAGTTTATAGGTTTAGCGTTGTGGCTGCAATCTCACCTGATGTTAAGTGTCGATCTGACCCATAATGATAATCCCGCTGGCCTGTGGGACTGGGCCTCAAGTGCTACTGCCGAAACACATTTATAGGTACAGATTTTGGCCTTGAAGGTGGTTGTTAGCCAGATGAGCATCAAAAATAGGCCTGCCACCATGTTAATGAGGCTTTCTTCACCGGAAGCTTAGGCTACATGCTACCAACTGAGCCTTTTTTTATACTTAAGGTTTAGCGGTATGGCCATAATGTCACCTGATCTTAAGTGATGATGCAGCCCAAGTTGGTAGACACGCTAAACCTGTGGAGAAACTGGCTCTCAAGTGCAGCTGCCGGAACACACCTATTGGTATTTAGCGGCAGATTTACTACTTGAGGGTGGTAGCTAGCCAGGCGGGCATTAGAAAAAGCCCTACCACCATGCTATGGTTTCCTCACGATGTTTTCCTTCACCGAAAGCTCAAGCTCGTTGCTGGTGGATTCGAACTCACGTCCCTTGACGCGAAGTCGTACACACTACCACTGAGCTATCATCATTTCGAACACCATTATATTTGGATTATTATATAAAACATTATTTATATTCATTAAAGAATTAATTAGATATACTAGTTAATTAGATATGTCATTGATAATAAAAATCAGCATTTTACTGATACGAAAATAATATACCTAATACGTAATTACCTTATAATAATTTGTTTTCAGTTCCAATTCCAATAAACATCTTATACATAAGAGTGAATAACTAAAAATAAATAATTTACATCTGAAACTACATTAAATTAATAAATTAAATGTGGTGGAACATTACCATATATATTTATCTTCATAGTAAAAATAATAGGGTCCAAGACTGCATAGTTTTCAATTATCCTTAATAATTACACTAAATTTTACATGCGGCTTCGCTCGCGTTAACATGGATTGTGCCAAACAAAACGGATGACGAAATAAAAAGTTTCATACAAAGTTTATCCCTCCCTTTACCCAGTTCCAGTAAATTTTTCGCAGGTAAAAGTAGTCCATCGCCGTGTCCAGGCTCCCATCTACCGCTATACCAAAATTCATCGTAATCAAGTCAGCGGTTTAGTCACGACAGTGTAACAAACGAACTCCCTTTTGCATCATATTTATACCAATATTATAAACGCGAAAGTGAGTTTGTTTGTTTGTTACTCTATCACACCTATTCTGCTGAATCGATTGTAATGAATTTTGGCATAGAGATAGATGGGACCCTCGAGATGGAAATGGGATACTTTTCCTCGTGAAAAACTTATAGGAAGTGTGGTAAATAGAGGGATGAACTTTGTATGAAACGCTTTATTGTGTCGTCTATTTGTTTGACAAAATCATTATTAAGGCGAGCAAAGTCGCAGGTTAAAGCTAGTAATGCTGGTGCCCTTCCACCACCCTAAAGCTGGACTGAGGGAGGTGGATAAGGAGGCTGACCGTATGGGAACCGGCTTACCATCAGGCCGGGCCAGTCGCTGGGGTGACGCGGTGATTTCATGCACGAACTCGCGTCGCCCCAGGAAGGCGCCAAGCGGCCGTGGGGTTTTAGTGGGTCTCAGTCCGCCCAGGCTGGGAAGGTATGCGTAAAATAATTTCCCCACATCAAAATATAAACGTAAAAGTTAGTAGGTAATAAAAAAATTCAGAATATAAAGGAAAAACAGGTAAAGCCGTCGAAACTAACAAGTAATTAATAAATCAGTTCAACTGTTATCAATTGACGCAACGCAATCGTAGTTTCAATGATAACAATGTCGAATACTGTATAAATAACGAGTGTGAAAATGTTCGCAGCAAACAGTCTCCTGGTGTTCAACGACATGGCTTTGAAATACGGAATTGTGTTGTTTGCCCTCCTCGCTGGGAGCTGGGGTGAGCATAAGAGTTTATTATATGCTAAATACCTTTATAAATGTCGCATGCATTGCATTATTTTTGAGTCACTAAGCTACAACAATATTCTATAATAATGGCTCCCAATCTTTTGATTCCGTACTCGTTAATAAAACTTTTAAGTTTTGCGTACTCTTTCCCTGATAAATCCATATAAACGCCTAAAAATGTTTTTCGGTTTTCATAAACTATTGTCAATCTTAACTTTGAAATATACCTAGCACTGTCTCTAGCGACTTGGGATCTATAGAAAATTAATTTTTTTATTTCACTAATTTTTTTATGTCACGCCCTATATCAGTTGAAGTTTTAATATCCCTCTCAGATAGTCTCAGCGCCCACTGGAGGGCGCTACCGCCTACTTTGAGAACCTGTGCTTTATGTATATCAACAAAATATTATTATTTTGATTCAATTGTGCGTTAAAAAAGCAGCCTAATTATATGAATTGCAGAACCTTAAACTAAATATTATTTTAAATATAATTAATCAATAATCAGAATAACATTCTCAAAATTCAAAAATGTCAATAGTTATATGGTAAATTTAGAACTACATATGGTAGACATAATCTCCATAACTTCCAAACGGCTGCACCAAATTGGATAATTCTTTCTTATTATTTTCGTTATATTCGCTACATGGTTTGTATAAAAGGATATAAAAAAAATCGATGTTATTTTTTTTTACTTTCATAATTAAGACAAGTGAGTGAATTTCTAGAAGGTTTGTAAGGAAAGAAAAATTAAGAAAATCGTGAAGAAAATTAGATCATTGCAGTAAAACTGAAACGAAATACAAATTTAATTTATAAAAAAAAATATTTTAAGCAAATCATAATTGTATCTTTGTACATTTTATAAAATGGAGGTGCATTTCACTATTGTCACGGAGCGGTACATTAGTTTTACTTTCCTTCTATGTTATAACAAGTAAAAGTAATACGTACTTTTATTATTTCAAATGTAAACTTACACTTATCAACAAATGTCATACTAATCTATGGCCGTATTGCGTTCGGGAGTTACTGAGTTCCGATTGTGTTGTACAGGGGGAAAAATAAAATTGTCACAGTTTGCCCCCCACCAGATTTATTACGCTGATTAGTTTATGACATGGGAAGTGGTTCTAACCATTTCTTGGCCGACATTAAAAACATAACAATTGTATACAAACGACGTCGTTTCACGCATCGCATATTCTAAAGGATATATACAACAAGTGCACAAAGAACGAGAAAAAATGGTGAAGAAAAATTAAAATGTTGATCTCAATGCGACTACTGAGAATTTTCTTCGGGACCAGTTATTCTTTAAATCAGCCAACACAGTTGTCAACAGAATGCTACGTCAGAGGTTATCTCGAATTCGCGTATACCGATGATCCCAACGGACTTACCACTCGATTTTAAGCGATTACAATCTCTAATGCGATTGTATCGCGTAAACAATTAACAAATTACAAAACCAGTCGTTGGAAGTTGGCGTACACAATTTGTAGTTTCCCAAATTCGTTAACGTACCAATATACGTTGCGTAATCGCGCGTCGGATAAAAAACAACTGTATATTCACGCACCGTAAAAAGAAACAAAATGCATAGTTTATATAAAAGCATTACATTGATTAACTATATTTAAATTTAATATAATTAAAAGACATTTAATTTACAGGAGTAATAAACAAATTTCATTTAATAACTAAAAGAAAATAAAAACGGAAACGACATTAGATATAGCCAGTTCTATTGATCTTAACGAAGTGAAGTTAGAAAATGTACTAAAATTGATTATAGCAAATCAAAAAGTAAAAAGGCAGTCATGACTACTGCCGACAGAAGTAAAAACCATGTTTCACAAATGTAAAAAAAGAAGTTTAACTCGTATCCATATGTTGGGGTTTGAAATCTACGACCTTGCTTACGCGTGATTATTAAGTCGCACACCAAACCGATCGACTAATCGATAAAGTGTTCATATACGACCCGTAATTAATAATCTACATAATGGAAAGTGTTTGGTGACGATGACGCGAGTTCCATAATTTTTGTTCACCCAAAAAGTGTTCAACGTGCCCAAAGAAGTTTTCACTTCAAAAATACAAATCGGTCAAACCGATTTTGAGTTTTAGCGAGAATAATAAACATCGATTATAGGTGATACGAAGTTCACCGAGTCAGCTAGTGTATTATAATTATGTTTGTATAAATTAAATGTTTTAACTTGTTAGTATTTCCACAATTACCAACCTAATTTTCATGTACCTCCAATGGGACCAACGTACCCTCAGCCCCGAGGGGTACGCGTACCGAACGTTGAAAATCGCTGGTCTAGAAGAACACGACTCTCTGTATATTCCTCGATAAATATCGATTCCTTTACTTTATTACTATTTCTTCTATTGTTTTCGTAAAACTAATTTCTCGAAACATACCCAGTTACCGCATATGTTTGTTTTGATATATCGAGACGGGAGATCGAAGTGTCGTTGTAGTATTAAATGGGTATTAATAAACAAGTGCTTGACAACCTTTTGAGTTACCACATACGTCTCCCGCCTTTGTCCTGTGCCCGACTAATGAAAATTACATTAGTTTACATCGTTACAAAATTACACACGCAAGTGTTGACACACAGATAATAAATTTATAATGAAATATTTCTGATCTACTCCAGGAGAAAAAATCATCCCTATATAATATACTATTCATAGAAAATAATTACTTAAACAGATTTCGCTCAGTTATAATTTGATTTTAAGAATAAATGATAAATATTAACCAAGAAAATCTTGTTAACTTGAAAAATGTTAACTGTGTTGATAGTTTGGGTTTACACGTATCTAATTGGCGGCCATCTTGATGCCGCAGCGTCCAGTATTTGAATGTATGCCCCACGTATAATTCTTCAGAGGTTTCTTATTATTATTTTGTACGATCTGACTACAGTACATTGCTTTTTACACTAAAACCAACTCGCATAGCGTATTCTTGCTAACCAGTATTTACTTTCCAATTTAATGTAAAATCACGATACAACAAAACACATCGACCAACAAAAGAATCGGTCAACAAAAGATATACACTCGCGAATATTACGAGAGCATTTATTTATTTATATAGGTAACCGACAGAGTTTACATCAACATATTAATCTCTACTAATTATACAGTTAAATAATGTCTGAAATGTAACACTAATTATAGGTGACAATATCAATATATAATAATTCTGATGTTAACAATATCTCAGCTAAACTCTGTGGTAGCGTGTAGGAACGTCGCGTCATGGGACGTAATTCAAATCCAACGACCTATAAGAGCTTGAGCTTCCGGTGAAGAAAAACATTTTGAGGACACCACAGCATGGTGGTAGGGCTTTTTCTAATACCCGCCTGGCTAGCAACCACCCTTTGGTTGAAAATCTGCCGCCAAACACCAATAGGAGTGTTCCGGCAGTTGCAATTGAGAGCCAGCCCTTACAATAAAGGTCGGCGACACACCTGCATTTCCCCTGGCGTTGTGGGTGTCCCCGGGCGGCGGTGATGACTTACCATCAGGTGACACGCCTTAATTTGTTCCCTATTCGACCTACATGTCTACATTTACTGTATCCGTGGCTAACCGGCTAGGGATTAGAAATAACCCTTTACCAACATGATATGGTTATATTATAATGGTTCCCTTCACCGGAAGCTCACTCTTATTGCAGAGACTCGATCTTGCGTCCAACTAACGTCTCATACCGATTGAGAATTTATAATATAGCACTTAAACGAATGATCTATATCTATGATTAGAAATAAAAGTAAATCAGCGCATTCTCTAACACGTAACTTTGGATAACGTATTACGGGTCCTAATCATATCAAAAATTTTCCGAATCGTAAGTACCATTTACGCCACTAATTACACCATTTTCATTATCACAAAGATTAACACTATCGGTAATAAGTCTAGCGTTTTACTCAAGATTATTGATATTGATTCACGTTTTTTTTTAATTATCTTATCTTGTGAAGCACTCTGCCCGTATGGCGCGACTTCGTTCACGAGGCACTAAACTTAATATCTTTACCCCGTTTTTTGTAAGTTTTTTCAATAGAGCTTTACTGCTATTGGTAGTAGCGTGATGTTAAATATCCTAAAGACTTCCTCAATGATTGATCTGTGAAATACAAAGATAATTTTCGAAAGACACAGATATAGATAAAATTCCAGTAAAACTCTACGAGTGAAAAATCAGTAATTTCCAACGTGAAAAAAAAGCAATAACACGAGGAAATGGAAATAAAACTAATTTAAACGGATTTTAACGCGGTTATTTATTAAATTTTGATCCCGACGTTTCGAAAGCTTTTCAGCCTTCGTGGTCACGGGGCGGACTGAGGTGTAGGTTGTCCAGAAAAGTTTATGTTACTGTGTCTACCTTTAATTTAATTTTTATTATTTATAGTATTCCGATCTACGCAGAAAGAGCTCACAGCTTATTTGCTTATTTTGAAATTCATTAGACGAGTAAACAATATCATATTTTTTTTATTATATCACGATACAGTGTTTTCACTATGCCTGATTTAAATTGCAATAACAAATAACGAGGAACAGCTAGCGATGACCATTCTAACAGGGGCCAACACTCTCATTACGACATGCAAAACTCAAGGAACCTTTTTTATAGTTAAGGTTATGCAGTTAATCTCACCTGATCTTAAATGATGTTACGGCCAAAATTGGTAGACACGCTAAACCTGTGGAGGAACTGGCTGTCAAGTGCAACTGCCGGAACACACCTATTGGTGTTTGGTGGCAAATTTTCAACTTGAGGGTGGTTGATAGCCGAGCAGGCATTATAAAAAGCCCTGCTATGGTTTCCCTACGATGTCTTTCATCATCGAAAGCTCAAGTTCATTGCATGTAGATTCGAACTCATGTCCCTTGACGTACACACTACCACTGAGCTATCATCGCTTCAACTGAATGTATACCAGCTGGTCGCGAAACCCAAGAAGCCTATAATATTAATAAGTTTATAACCATATGTGCGAGGTTCGCAACCCAGACGGGAAAAACTATCGTGAACATCCAACCCGTATAAAATTCTATATGACTTTAAGTCCAAAGATGAAACTACTGACAGATAATTAATATATCCATAGTTTTGCCTTGTAATGATTTCAATATTTTAATGAATGTTTATCCTTAGATAGAATGCCTACCACGAATGCGTCAAAAACTATAGTGTTTTTATGTCTGTTAATAGTTTTAGAGATATATAAAAAGGAATTAAACGATTTTATAAAAAAAGTAGTAATAATTTATGTCATTATTCAATTAATTATATCAACGCATTGAGAAAATAAACCGATATTAAAATATGGGTAAAAATAAAAATTCAAAAAGAAAAATAAGAACAGTGTTTGAAGCGTCCGGAGTCGCGGGCATAACTAGTTTGCATTATAAAAATTAATTAAAAGAAACGATTGTGAATCATTCGAAATATCGTGAAACTTTTATAAGTTTCGTCAAAACCTAAGTCAGCACAAAACCAGATATTAGTCTTTAAAAAGATCCATTTTAGATGGAATATCAATGAACACAGTCAATAATGAAATCTAAGCTAATCCTATTGTAAACTTTGTATATAGAAGTACAGAGAAGGATGTGTTCCCGATTGATAGAAGAAATTTTTTTAAATAAATAAAAGTTACAATATAGCGAGCCAAACAAGCGGCAAAAGCTTGTATATCTGTCTAAAACTTTACGGCTTATTGACGGCATCTTATTGAAATCCAGTGCTGTAGTATCTACTGCAAGGTTATATTTTTGCCGAACAAATTGCTTCTTCATTCTTACAACAAATTCATTGAATTTTGGTTAAGACATAGATTAGACCTCGGAGAAGAAAAATGAAAAACGAAAAAAGGAAAAACAAAACTTAAAGTGTTAAAATAGGGGGACACTCATCTTTCTTGAATCACAGATATGATATAGTATTCCGCATTTATAAAAAAATCATCCCTCAGGCTTGGGGCATAGCTCTAATTGTTTTTATTAATTTAAGCTCTCCCAAAACCGGAACAAGACATGTCGATATTCTTCCAACATGCGGATCCGACCGCCAGAATTGTAGGCGGCTCCGAAGCACCTGCCGGCAGCCACCCCCACATGGTGGCCATGTCCAGCGGCCTGATTATCAGGAGCTTCCTCTGCGGCGGTTCCTTAGTTTCCACCAGGACTGTTCTGACCGCGGCGCACTGTATTGACGCTGTCTTCAGCTTTGGGTCACTTTCGAGGTACGACTGGTCTTAATCAAAACACCTTCAATCAAAATCAAGTTCCTTTTAAGAACAATGATAACCACCGCTAGATGAGAATCTGTTGGTAGAATATGGAAGTCGTATAGGCCTTTTTTATGTATAACATGAAAGTTATCCATTCTTTTATCCGTCATATTTGAATTGCTTCAAATAATCCTATCACTATGCTAAATATAAATACTTATGGCAACTTAAGTACATTTCCATCGAACCGAAAGAAGTATTATACGATGAATATATCCACAATACACACACATGCGTACAACAATGTTATTCACCACTGTTGCATAATTTAAAAACAAGTAAGATAATATTATGCTAATGGAAAGCAAACAGGCAGAGGGCCCATCTGTTGGTAAACTGGTACAGTCGCCTATGGACAGCCGCAACACCAGGCATATTACAGCCCTATTGCTGCCCTTAGCGGGAAGGTCTGGTTCTCCTTCACTATGCCGGAACACAAAGGCTCATACTGAACCTTTGTTTTGCGGCACTCTAACCTCGAGGGTGGTCGCTAACCAGTCGGACAGTAATCCTACCACTAAGCTATAAACAAGATCCCGGCAGAACGAGCAAACGTGTCACCTGAAAGTAAGTGATCACCGCCGCCAATGGACACCCACAACACCTTAGGAATCGCAGATGCCTTGCCAGTTTTTATAGGCGGGACTGGCTCTCAATTAACGATTTTTTTTTAATTCTGCAGCACCCTCCGTGTGACCGTCGGCACCAACCGCTGGAACCAGGGCGGTACGAGCTACTCCCTATCCAGAAACGTGACCCATCCTAACTACCTATCGGCCACCATCAAAAATGACATCGGAGTCCTGATCACTTCCTCGCAAGTCGTTCTTAGCGCTCTCGTCAACGTGATTCCACTTAGTTATGACTACGTGCCTGGAGGCGTTATTTCGAGAGTTGCTGGTTGGGGAAGAATCATGGTAAGATATATTTATTTTTTTAATTAAACTTTTGCAGTGAAACTTCTTATGGGAGAGCTTTGAAATTCTAATCCGAAATCTTTTTGTGTGACGCTCGTTCGGGTAAAGTCGACTCGAGTCGACTAAGGGAGCGAGAGAGACATATTGATGTTTCACTTCTGTTGTATGGTCTTACGAATATACCGATTTTTAATAGTAGAATCTGTTAAATAGACAACTTGGCCGATGCCAAGTGACAGGAACTTTAAACACTTAACTAATTCAAAGTTAAATGTGTAGTCAATGATATGTTTTTATGTCTTATTTCTTTTGGTGTCGTATAAACGTGGCATTGCTAATAAAATTAATAACATGCAGTAACAATTGCTCAGTTATATTGTATATAGGCGCCGAGTAAATTGATGTTATTTCGAATGTAATGAGACTAAGTTTTTTCCCAAGGAAAATATCATGATAAAGCCATATCATGAGTAGAACCAAATACTTTAATATTGATTAAAGTTATGGTCTTCCATTAAAGGAACTTCAATTTTCATTGAAATAACCACACAGTGATTGATTAAAATTGCTTGTCTAATAAATAGACAAACATTTAATAGAATCTATTGGTAATTAAACAAAAAATTAATAAGCGGATAGCTTCAAGCAGAGACATTTGTGTCACTTCTTCAATTTAATGAGTCTCTTTAATGGGTTTTGGAATGTCCCAGTTATAGAAATCTGCATTTCGTATATCATCTTCAAAACACTATTCTCCTTTTTAGCAAAACGGAGCACTGTCCGCGAACCTTCTGGAGATCACTTTGCCCACCATCGGTGGTGATCAGTGTGTAAACGCCGTCGCTCAAGCAGCCATTGATTTGAACGTGAGAGCTCCACCAGTTGAACCGCACATCGAGATTTGCACTTTCCATGCCCCCGGAACTGGTACTTGCAACGTAAGTTCATATGTTTTAGCGGCAGTACGTATGAACATCGCATCGATGGACTTGAGCTCAAATTATCGCAATGAGCTGGAACTATCTCTGAAGGGAAATATCGTGATAAAGCTATAGCATGATGGTAATGCTTTTTTAATTCCCGCCTGGCTAGCGACTACCCTTAAGCTGAAAATCTATCGCCAAATACCTATAAGTATATTGGGGTAGCTGGAATCAAGAGTCATTTGTCTACTATACTTAGCTTGTACACCATTTCAAGACACATTGCTACTTAATATCAAGTGAGATTGTGGTAAAACGCGAAACCTACAGAAAAAAAAAACAAAAAAAAAACAATGAAATGTGCATGTGTAACTAAATGCACGAATTAATGGCATAGCTGTTTGGTTTTTACGGTGGGGAATAGTTAACGGCTCTAATTATGTGTAAATTATTTTTTATATCATCTACTATACTTTGAACCTCTCAGTATTTCGAGCAGGCTAAAGAGTCCATGGAACTCTTACTAAAAAGTCTTCACGACGACAAGACTTTTTTTTTTTTTTTTTTTTTCGACCTGACTTACGCTGTTAGCCCTAAGGGCTTTGACAGCTTCACCGGACTTTTGGGGGCGAGTGCTGAGGGCACTCAGCCCCGAGGCAGCAGGCACACGACAAGACATTACCCCAAAACTACCAGGGATTGCTTTACATTACCTAGAACTGTATTTTTTACCATATCCTGTGTGAGACAACTTTAAATCATGCTCCATCAAGTAAGATCCTCACTACAAATCCTGAAATTAAACGGCTAACACCAACATATTAGTAGATCATCGTGGGTCATCTAGCATGTATATGGTGGTTACAATACAACAAGAAGGTATTGAAAAGAGAAACCGTATAGCGCATTAAAAAAAAATTCCGACAGCTACATAGAAAAAGACAAAATAAGTTACTGCATTTTTCTTCTTTGATGGCAACCGATATTCTTTATTTTATGTAACAGCGGCTAAAGAGCTTTAGACTCAAGATTAAAAAAAGGATTTTCCCATTGTTGATGAATTCAAATTATGAATAAGGATTATGAACGAAATTAGATCAATCGGTGAATCACCGGCACAAATTTATACAGGAATCTAGTTTGACTATTAAAATACACAATAAACATTATCATTATTATATTACAGGGTGATTCCGGCAGTGCGTTGGCTCGAATCGACACCGGCCGGCAGATCGGTATCGTTTCCTGGGGCTTCCCCTGCGCCCGGGGCGCCCCCGACATGTTCGTCAGGATAAGCGGCTTCCAATCTTGGATTGGACAAAACGTTGTCTGGTGATCTAAGACGTTTTCGACGGACTGTTAAAATTGCGTTCTGTAATAAATATATTTATTTTAATTATATTAACTTTTTCTACTTTCTTCCACATATTACAAAGCCTAATTACTAACATAATTACAACAAAAACTGAGAGATTCATTTATTTTAAAATTGTAACTTTTTTCCTCAATCCGGGATCGTCAATCCTCAGTACCAGCTCCTTCCATTAGACCACCTCCAACTCAGAGCGTCTCGGATTGTCAATAACCAAGTTCTTTCCGATCGACTTGATCCACTGGCATTGTGAAGAGACGTGGGATCTCTTTGCATTTTCTATAGAAGTTACCATGACACTCCTCATGGTAAATTCTACGCGCCATAACGTGACGTAAAAATAAATTCCAACCTCACTATCAGGATGAATGGAGATGATGGCGGTACGTTTTTGTGCGGATTTTTTTACCTCACACAATAATCTTGTAGAAGTAACTTACGTCGGCGGTTTCCGGACCGATACGACTTGGAAACCTTTAAGAACAGAGCGTTCATACCTTAAAGGCCGGCAACGTGCCTGCAATTGCTCTGGTGTTGTGCGTGTCCATAGAAGGTGGTGATCTTATACCATCAGGTAATCCGGTTATTTGTTTGTCCCCTATTCCGTAAAAAAAACTTTTAGGTTTAAGTTATCAAATATCATAAAAATCAGTCCATGAGTTTAGAAGCGATACGACTATAAAGGAAGGATAGGTAGAAAGATAAACAAAAATTCCACATAATATCTTTTTAACTTTGAAGCAACAATGTACTACACTGTGTCTCTGATTATGATTAAAAATATATACATTTGTATGTACACAATTGAATCAGTTACAATTTTATTATATGTACCTGCCAGCGGCGACGGGTGGAAGTTTGATAAAGGGAAGCCGGAGCGAAAACCGAAGTTCTAACCTAACAGAATATCAGCTCTTCACCAACGTCATCGATGTTTTTACAGCGACTAACCCCAACAAAGCGCCATAAACCCAATTAATCAAAACATTTCATTCATTTTACGACTGCCAGTCAACGATGTTAACTTCACTATAAAAACATATACTGAAATGTTTAACAAATCATTCCCGCCTGTATATCGATTGTTCTCGAAAAGCACGGCTTAATTGGTTTACATGCTTTTGATTTTCAAAAAGAAATCTAGTTCATTCTATGTGAATTAATGCCATATCTTATGTTAACTTACCAAATTAAATCTAAATTACCGTTAACTTACATTTATTAGTTATTAATCGCTAACCCCAATTTATTATATCACAATAAAACAATCACAGAACTTCAAAATCGAGCACGCATGCATGCTTCACGTAAACAAATGTTTACCACTACCTTCTAAAATACAACCTAAAAAAGGGGATAGATAGGAAGTATCTACTAAAATTGATTTTTAATTTAGCCGATAAAATCACTCTTTCTCGCTTCCTCTTTTAAAATATCTCTATCTCTATCACTATCATAAATCGGCGATTTGCGTGTTATAAAGATCAAATTTATCTGACCTCTTAAAGCGGACGTTATCTTGCAAATTCGTATTCGCTACTGGGCCATATTAAACTGGTAGTATCTTAGGTGAGAGCAGGACAGACTTTGTTCTCTTCGTAGAGAAATGTAAGAGACGAATTTCGAATTACATACATTTAATTTAAACACTAAGCAGAATACATGACAATCGAAAATACTACCTTTGGCCTACATAGTTCCATTAAGTACGAATGTTATATGCCAATTCGTAAAGAGAAGCCGACGGGAATCGAGTTGTACGGAGTATTCGCCACTGGTACCTACAGATACTAGTTTTGATTGACCGAACAACTCTTAATATAGACCCACGACCGCGGTGTTTCACGTTCCACTTGCTTCCGAGCGTTACATTCATTAGCTCAAGGGGAATTGAGTATGAGTACACCCTTGCAGATGAGCCGTTATGAACTTGATGAGTGACATCATTATAAAACAGTCTTCCTATTTCCATAATATAATTAATGTAAAATTAGGTACATAATCTGAATGAATATTATACATATATATTTACGCTTTCACGCCGAAACTAACCAACCTCTCGTCATATGAAATGTTGTGTACACTTCGTCAGGTGTATAGAAAAGAATATATACTGTCCTAGCTAACGTAGTAACGGGTAGCTAACGTTTTGTGTGAGTTCGAATCCACCTGCAATAAGCTTGAGCTTTCGGTGAAGAAAAGCATTGAGATGTACTGAACACTAAAATAATAGTGCTGTTTCTAGCACCTGGCTAACTACCACCCTCAAATTTAAACCAACTGCCAAAGTTTTATAGGTGTTTTCCGGCAATTGCACTTGAGAGCCAGTACCTTCGCTAGGCTTAGCGTGACCACCACCATGGCCCGCATCGTTTCTTAACATCAGGTGAGATCGTGGCCTTGCCCTTTACGATACCTTATACGTTTATTTAAATGAAAGATAAAGTTAATGTCATCATAAGGACAACCTTAAAAATATAATAAAAGTTCATCGCACTCAGTATACCTATAGCTATACAAATTCAGGATTCGGTTAAATAGATAATTTACGATAAATAAATGTTTGCCCACTAGACATTACTTATTTATATTCATATTTTTCTTTCAAGGTCATGTCTGTTATTGTTTTTCGGCATGCATAGATTAAATGGACGAAATATTCTCCAGTCCCCCATTGTTCATTAAACCCGTTATCATTTATTGTTATATATCGAAAATTAGACAATAAACAAAAAAAAACTATATATATTTGATGTTGAATGCATTCGTCATCATTTGTGTATTTATTAGACCAAAAAATGTCAGCATTTCTGTTCATCGTTTTTGGACTGTTTGGTGTTTTTGAACTTAGTCAAGGTGAGGCTTTCTAAAATTGTAATTCATTACGTATATATTTTATTTTTATTTCTGAGTAAACACATAGTTATGATGTGCTTTTAAAGAATTAAAACTATATATCTAGATTTCCACTACATTCAGTTATTATTTAAGTGGAAACTTCTTTAGCATCGTTACTATTTGAAGCTTGAAGAAACGACAGTAGAAAGAGACAACCAGATACTTCTGTAGGATATAACGTGCGAGAGAATGTTATAGAAGTATCTGTAGGATTTAACTCGCCAACATTCATAGCACGTTGAAAATATCAGTTCTCGTTTGAACACTAAAGTTAAGCAACGTTGGGCGCGGCCTGTTCTTGGATGGATAAGATGGTTGGTAAATGGGAAGTTACATCCATAATCATGTCTTACAATAGAAGAATGTTATCGAATTACACTTTTTAACTATATTTTACTCAAGCTACTGACCCTGGAGAGAACAAGCGTTGAAGGGCGATAAATCTTCTTTGTACTTTTCGGTCGATAAAATATTTCAGATATATGCCAGATTAATGCCAACCCTTCTACTGATAAGACATAGAATTACTTTTCACCTATTGCGCTAACTCTTGCAGGAGTCCCACTGGAAAATCCAGAGACAGACTTGAGCAAATTCTTTTCACCTAGAATTGTTGGTGGACACGAGGCACCCGATGGTTACGCGCCGAATATGGTAGCACTTGTTGTCGATGGCCTTGTTACCATATTCACATGCGGTGGCTCATTGGTCAGCACGAAGTTGGTCCTTACCGCTGCACATTGCATAGAAGTGTTTATCATATGGGGCGAGTTATTGCCGTGAGTATTTTGATAGGCACTAAATTAGTTTGTCTGTTTAAACGTGATATACTTTAAAATTACTGAACGGACATTCATACGGTTTTCACTAAATGCAGGAGTGGTGCCTGAGGAATTTTGTGTGAATTGGCTGAAACGTGAATTTTTTGCGTGGTGGTAGGGCTTTTTCTGATGCCCGCCTGGCTAGCTACCGCCCTCAAGTTGAAAATCTGCCGCCAAATACCAATAGGTGTGTTCCGGCAGTTACATTTGAGAGCCAATTCCTCCACAGGTTTAGCGTGTCTACTAAATTGGGCCGTTTCGTCACTTAAGATCAGGTGAGATTATGGCCATAACGCTAAGTCTTAGCAATAAAAAGAAAATAGTTGAAAAGTCGCAAAAATGATGCCAATCTCGAGTTTTACTTGCGTGCGTCGCGTCCACCGATAAAGGTAGATGAGAATAATGTATTACAGGATTATTCTTTTCAAAGGGATGTATTGTACTGTAGCAAAGGTACACGTTTAGCTTCTATGGTTGATAAGATTACCAGTGTGAAGCCTACACATAAAGGAAGTCGGTTGTTAAATGAAGCTGCCAGAAAATAATGACATTTGCATGACTTCAAATAGTCAATTTTAGGACAGTATATAACCAGAGAGGCTTTTAGCGATACTTGGATACAGTAGAAATCATTAAACAATAATCAAACCATTAACCGACCAACATACCATACCATATACAATATACCACTTTCGACCCTAGTGTCTAGCTGGATACCGTCCTAAAATTGGCAATTTTTCAATAATGCATCTGTCGTTATTTTATGGAAAATTTAAGGTTTATTAGGTTAACAGGTTTTCAAAATATTTATGAGTAATATCTCAATTCATCGCTATTTTTTTCCAGAACCTACCATGCTATAGTCGGAACCAACAATTGGTTCCAAGGCGGCTATGCAGCGGAGTTTTCTGGCTTCGATATTCACCCGCAATGGAATTCCACGAGTTTGAAGTTCGACGTAGGTTTTTTGATATTGAAGGACAGGGTAAAGCTAAGCAGTGAGGTGGCCACGATACCACTGGGCTACGAATGGATCGGAGAAAGCGAAGAGTGTGCTATTGCGGGATGGGGTCGATTAGCAGTAAGCGTTATAAGTCTTTTATTTATTTCTATCTCTCAATCTATCTATAAATATAATAATGCTGTAACAGAGCTAAATCTGCCCGTAAGTATTTTTGGAAAAACATAATAACTATACTTTGTTATCGATATCGATGTAAAGAATTACTGTATTTTGAATTTTTATCTGTCCTTTTTTGTTCGTATCAATTATCTAGTTACAGGATAGGTTTAGCTTTATTATATGTTAATCTGATGCTCCTACAGAAGTAATAAACATTAAAAAAGACGACATTGAAGTTTTATCTCCAATTAATATTAGAGTGCCTCCCTAGTTAGACCTCCCCTTCTACCTGGACCACTGTTTGCTGTATCTCTCTATAAGACTAACCTTCACCACTTCAGAATTTTTCCTCGTATATTGAGACTTTAACCTGGGAAATACCCCGTATTTGATATTTTATCAAATACGCTGCACAAATTTGACATATTATTGCGAATTAATTAGATGCCCAAAATTTTTGACACATTTGTTATGCCACGGTAATTATTTCCATTTTGTGTTGTATTATAATTATTTTACTTATAGTGTTGTCATGTTTTTTTGCGTTTCTGTACTTAATATTGGTATTTTATTTTGTTTACTGTATATATTTTTGTTGATTGTGCATGCTGTGGCCGGTTTTAAATAAATTATATGGCTGCGGCTACTGATTGTTCATAAATTATTAAATGAAAATTACATTAAATATCTAATACAACGAATTAGTATATAGGATACTGTTTATTTCACAAAATGAAAGGGTTTAAAGATAAAAGTGTAGTAAATTAACTTCTTTACGAATTATAATAAAAATCAAGGGTATGTTTTACGTCTCTTTGGTATTCTAATACAACAATATACCATCGTTAGAACAAAGTATTTAAGTCATGGTGATTACTCTGTCATATTTGGTACATGACGAGGTCTATTTATATAACTTCTCAGTGGTTGACTTTCATCATTTTAAATATTTCGTAGATTTTTGTTATTGAAGTGAAAACTTCTTGAGGCGCCATGAACACTTTGTTTTATGGTTATTGAATGAGACTAAGCCGTTACGCTCTGATATGTAACGCTCATTGGGTTAAAGTCGCCTCGAGGTTTCTGATAATCTTTCTATAGGTTCTCGCTACAGACAGTTACTTGAGAACATATTAAAATCAGTAGTATATTAAAGTAGGTAATAATATTTTAACAATAAGTAATTTGACAAGCGATACTAAAATACTGAAGATAGTAATTCTAAATTGTAAAAAAGTCTGAACTTAGCACAATTGTTTGACCTGATTACCGACTGGAACGGATTTGCATTGATTTAGGGCAAAATATTGAAGATTCCTTGATAAGTCCCACTTTATTAAACTTGTAATTTTTTCTAAAAACTTGACGATTTTTAGTGTAATTTCTAAAAATATATTTTAATATCTAGGCTTGGGGAATGATTCCTTATCACCTGCAAGTATTATACGTAAGAACTCTCAGCTCAGATGAATGTCGGAAGCAAATTCAAGAAGCTGAACTAATATGGGGCCCTGTCCTACCTTTCGAGTCCAATTTGGAGATTTGCACATTTCACTCTTATGGGCACGGCTTGTGTAATGTAAGTTCGTTTTTCTTTTTGGAAACGTTCGTGTTGATAACCTAAGAAGTATAGATTAAGCTACATAGCATTTTTACAGGACACGTCCAACTAAGGCAAGAGAGTCAAAATAATCGAATCTCAGCTTGGGCTACTGATGGACCATAATGCCAAACCTAATGTATTAGATAAAGGTTGCTTTATATCTGACATATATTCGGTTTATATTTTCATGCATTTCATATATATTTATCTATATTGCAACCTCGTAGATAGTGTCACAACTTATATAACAACATTATCCAGAATCGGGCATTTAACATTTATGCCAATCTCGTGTTTTACTTATAACATAACGGTTTCAGCGACTCACATCCGGTACTATCCGGAAAAACTAAAAAAGTGACTAATATGTTGAGTTGCGACGCTGTTTCAGCAGACGTGCGAAAAAGGTTCAACATATATATTTTTCATCCGTGTTACTTAAATGTCGTGCAGTGTTGCCAGACCCGTGAAAAATTATTATTGCACCAGGGTTGTACAATTACTGTACTTTCAATCAAATTATTGCACTGTATAAAATTATATTAAATCTCTATCTTAAAAAAATATTTATTGAAAATATAGTTTGTTAAAATACTCCTTAATAAAAATAACCAAACGTATTAATGTATGTTTAGAAATATATAATTGTTATTGGCTCATGCTGTTCACAAATGGATTGAAGACTGAAAAGATCATGAAAGGCATGAATATTAAAATCGTCTACCAACACTTTACAGCAGTCACTTTATAGCAGTACTTTAGAAAACAGTACATTTTCTAGGGCGATTCGGGAAGCGCTTTGGTGTCTGTAAGAAGCGGGAAACAGGTGGGCGTCGCGTCGTGGGGCTTCCATTGTGCCCGAGGTTATCCAGACGTTTCGGTGAGGATCAGTGGCGTGAAGGAATACATCCATAGATTCCTCATCAAAAATATCTAAAGATCTGATACCGATAAAAATATATTACGTTTCGTACAAGAAATCGCCTCTTATTTATAAACTAACCACCCGCGACTCCTATTGCATTAATATTGATTTCGTCAACCAATTCTTTTTTTTTTATTGTATGCAGTTTTGCCCACAATCACAGCCGGAACACAACTATAAGTATTTAGCGTCAAATTTGACACTTGAGGGTGGTTGGTATATAAACATTATCAAATGCTATGGTTTCTTGAAGCAATGATAGCTCAGTTAGTTGGTTCGTTAGTTCGAATCCAACCACCTCCAATGAGCTTGAGCATACGATGAAGGAAAACATCGTGAGGAAACCATAGCATGGTGGTAGGGCTTTTTCTAGTGCACGCCAGTCTAGCTACCACCCTCAAGTATAAAATCTGTCGCCAAATACCATTATGAGTTGTCTGGCAGTGGCACTTGAAAGCCAGTTCTTCTTAGAAAGGCCCGCAACGCAACTGTAATTCCTCTGGTGTTTTGGGTGTCCATGGGCGGCGGTGATCACTTACCATCAGATGACCATAAGAAATAAGAAAAATATACCATATAAAGAACGATGTTCTCCTTCATTTAAAGCTCAAGCTCATTGCAGGTGGATTCGAACTCACATCTATTGACGTGGCGTCCATACACACTACTGAACTGTCATAACTTTATTGTCGATCTCTACAATATACACAATATATTCTACTAATAAATAATATATTCATACTTTCATTATTAATTATAAACATTTATTATACAAGTTTGAAGGGAATCGAGTGACGCAATAAAAACTGTCATAAAAAATTTCTCCCTCCCTTTACCTCACTCCCTATGAGTATGCTTGAAAGTGTAACAAACAAACAAACTCATTTTTATAATATTCATCATAAGATTTTTACTTAAATGGATACTTGTTATCCGGTAAACAAATTACATGAAACATTTTTCATTCATCGAAGAAAATTTATTTTCCACATTAGCGAAGATAATTTTGTAAATTCCGTGTAATTTCGATATAAGGAAAGTAGGATAAAATAACAGATTATCTGATTAAAATCTTTTTTAAAAATAAATTTATTTGGAAAGGAGGAAAAACACAAATATAGGACATGTTTTTTAATTATATTTTTATAGTTGAACATTAGCGTTATGGCCCTAATCTCACCTGATCTTAAGTGACAATAAACTTTGGGAGGGACTGGCTGTCGAGTGCAATTGCCGGAACACACCTATTGGTATTTATTTAGAGGGTAGACTTTCAACTTGAGGGTGGCATTAGAAAAAGCCCTACCACCATGCTATTGTTTCCTCACGATGTTTTCCTTCTCCGAAAACTCAAGCTCATTGCAGGTGGATCTTATAAATTATATAAAAACGATTCTAAAACGATATAGGTTTTTCAAATTAGATTTGTAAGACACAATGTTTTGTAAAGTACAACCCCCTTTAGGCACGTTGAGCACTTTTTTGGGAGAACCAAAAATCATGAAACTCGCGTCATCGTCACCGAACGCTTCCCATGAGCTATATGTATACAGTAGACCCCCAGTAAACTGACAAATGTTTTGCAAGGAAGTGTCGAATTATCGATTTTGTCGTATTATAGGGCACTTCCTAAGACCCCCTACAATACAGGTTTTTTTATAGCAGATGCTCTATTAATCTGACAAATTACAGATCCAATGATAAGATTCTAGACTGTGAAGTACAAATCATAGTTTATTATGAATGCCTGGCCCTCAAGTTGAAATTCTGCTGTCAAATACATATAGATGGGTTCCGGCAGTTGCATTTATGAGCACTTGCTCTGGGGTCTGCCCTGCGCTAGGCTTAGCGCGTCCACCATATTAAGCCATATCGTCAGTTCACATCAGGTGAGGTTGCGGCCATAACGCTAAATCTTATCTATAAAAAAATAGTACGCTACGCATAAATAAACATTTCATTGCTCTTATCAAATCATTAAAAACATATCTAAATAAATAACCTAATAAAATCACAAGTGTCAAAGACACCAAGGTGTCAAAAAAAACCATATAATAAAAATCATTTGTTACACAAAATTAAAGTGTATGTTCCTGGAAAAGATACCTAAATTATTAAGACGCACGAAAAACCGATTGACCAAGCGTTCAAAAAGAATTCAAACTCGTATCCATATGTTGAGGTTTGGAACCTACGACCTTGCGTACGCGTGTTTACTAAGTCGCATGTCAAATTGATCAGCCAAGCGTCAAGGAACACATAAAGCCATGAATGATATATATAATATATAACTCAAGATATATATTCGGTGCTTTAAAAAAAAAATCTTTCCCTGTGATAGTAGGTACACAAATATTAATTTCACGCCAAGGGTCTTTTTTTAAGTGGGGTAATACATCTATGCATCCCCTCCTAGCCCGGACGCACTGAGAAGAGTATTTGGGACTCACCCGGCGCTAGCTGGACTTTAATGAAATGCCGTTACCGTTTTTTTATATTTCGTAGGGATATCATACATAAGATACCCACATTCCGCCGGGCAGCAAACATATGGGTCATGCCACATTCCTTCTTAATTAAAAAGAGCGCTTTCACATTCATCATTTAGGTAATGTACTTAGGTAAGGTCCAAACATGGTCAAGGGCTCCCTGTACTGGTGTTAGGGAACGGCACACCAAGACAAAACCTTCGGAGAGGTGCGAGAGGTTCATCAAGCTCCTTCTCGGGCCAGCACTGTAATCGCCACAGATGTGCCCTCATCTGTCGCCACAGACCACTCAAGGCGGTCGGCAACGCTGTTACCATGGTAACTTAAGTGACATAAAAAGTCTTCATACATTTAATTGCAATCCAAAAATTGATGTCGCCAGTTTTTAATATAAAGGAAAAAAAATTGTATTCAGGCGTTTTATCTTTATTTTTCTAGAAGTTTCGTTCAAACAAAACATGGCAACCATACAGCATGTTACAATTAATTCCTCCGCCCAATACCTATGTCAACGAAATCATAAATTAATCTGGCTTCTTTGAATTATATTCATTATATATATAATAACAATTAAAATAAAGAATGTCACATAACAAGCCAAATTAAAAACTTCGGAAAATATGATTTATTAGTGCATTCTGAAAACGATAGATGGCAGGAATACCAAAAAGTTTGTATTTATCTAAGCCTTACATTTATGTAATAATTTATCATATGAAAAATTTTTCTTTTTTAAACAATAAAAATAATAAAAACCGGAATTACTAAAATCACTTCTATTCCTTACATTTCATATTTCAACATTCATTAGTAAATTTGTTTGTACGCAATATTATGTTTTTATTTCTGAACGAACTTTCGCTACCTGAAAACTTATTGTATTGGCAACTAAAAACATAACTGAAATGAGATTTATGAGTTTATCATAAAGTTGAATTTTCCTTGCAAAAGGTAAAACTGCGCTCAAATTAAAATTTGAAATTTCCTAGTTTTACTTGATTATTTAATGGTTTCCAAAAAATACAAATCATTATTATCGATTGTTTAATCGTGGGTAAACTTCAAGAACGTCAACTATTGGAATTTATATGCAAATTTTGGATAAAAACGTTTAGTGGGTATATTAAAATAGCGGGTAGCTGAAAATATAATTGCTAATGTTACGTCATTCGGCCATTTCTTTTTGTTGCTGACACGGAGTCACATGGTGAGTATTGACCGATTTTTTTTATTTCCCATAAAAAATAAACAGACCCAAACCGTGCAACTACCTGACAGTATCGTTGATGTTAAAATGTATTTCGTTGTTTACTTTCCCATACAGATGCAAAAAATGGAGGAAGTTCACCTCAGTTTCGCCGATGATAACCCAGTGTATCCTATTCTTCTGCTACCGAAGAAATCCACATCCCTCGAAACGAACTGCGACATAACAGAGAATGTTTATATAAATTTGACAATAACATCGTTGGACACTGAGAACAAAGATGTCTGCATATACTCCGGCCTGTGTAACATAAAGCTGGTCGACGGTTACAAGATCAACGTCGAGGCTGTCGATAATCGAGAGAACGGGACACCGAAATCGAACGCATATGACGACACACAGCATTACCCGGACAACAACCAGTCCCGGGTGTGGATCGACCCGATCAGGAGTCCGCACGTTTATAACGAATACGATAAAACCGGCTCCGAAGGATTCTACTCGACTCGTGACGACAACAACGGGAACCATATAAACGTTGAACACAACACGTACATCACGCAGAACGTGTACAACTTCAACGAGCATATGGAAACGTCGTCATCTGACTTTGAACACGAGAGGACGAGAAGCGACGACACGATGCAAAGTTACACGGATACGAACTTCTATTCGAACGATTTCGAGTGCGAAACATGCCCGCCCCAGCTGACCTCGGAGGAGTATATACAAGAGAGAGTCATGAAGGCGAGAGAAGAGAGCAGATATGTGGGATCTCAAAGCGAGAGTAGCGCGTTGAAACAGCTGATGTCGACGAACATAAATTCCGCCTCTAAGCAGAGAAAGACGATTCTGTTCCTGGGCCAAGATTCTCATTCGGGGCAGACAGTGCAAAAGATTTCCATCAATGATCCGTCGTTGGAGTGCATTGGTAACGGGGAAATAGATCATGAAGTTATCATAGGTAAGTCTATTTTAATCGATTGCGTTTAACTAGCCGTGGCTGCGACTTTGTTCGTACGGAACTGAAAATTTTTTATAATTTTTTGTCAGTTCTTGTAACTTTTTTCAATACTGCTCGTCTCCTATCGGTGGTAGCGTGATGTTAAATACTCAACAACCTAACTCGATGATTTTTTTATCATATACAAAAATTGTTATTAAAATCTGCGCAGTAGTTTCTAAGATTAACGCGGTGAAACAAACAAACAAATTTTTCTGTAATTTGTCTGTAAATTGTGTAATGTAATATTAATATAGATATTATAAATCGAAAATGTTTAGTTGTTGTTTTTATTTATTATAATATACACAATCTGCGGATTCTGAATCTGTACCTTTTTTAGATAGGTGTGATTTAGTTGGCATTAAAAATAGCTTTAGAACAGTAGCTAGGCTTTACACCTAAAAACTAAAGAGTCAGTTTTTTTTTTGCTTTTTCTGCTTATTGATCTTTTCAACACGCTTACCTTAGGAACTACCAGTTGGCTGTTAAAGTTTATTTTGTATTTGTTAGAGCGATAATTGAGAAAGAATTTAAGCTATTTACCATCACGCTATCACTATGAGAAGCAAGCTGTATCGATAAAAAAAGGAACGGGCAATAATTATGAATTTCACGCCTCATAAGTGAAGCGTTGAGGTGGGTACTACTGTCACTTCACGCAAAACAACTGTTTTTCAAACTTAAAATATATGTATTTATCATACTTGTAAAATAATATGTACACACACATATCAAGCAAAACACTATTTTCAACACTCATGATCTATTTGATGCCATTTTTGTTATTTAAACTTGTTAAGAAAACTGTTTAAAATAGTTCTGTCTTGGACGTCTGTGTGTCTGTACGTGCGGATCCTGGATGTTATCACGATTACGACCGAAAAACTTTACTAATCGTTTCTTTTTTTTTTCTTACGCTTCAGTATAATTAGGAATAGACCCCTATTACTTTTCACGTTCTGATTCGATGTTGTCTATTATTCGTTATTAAATATTAAAAAAAAAAAATGAGATAATGTGGCGTGCACTTTTGGATTTTTCAAACATTTTTCAGTTCTACGGGAACGAATTCGTGGTCTTTTATCTAACGAAAGTAGACTGTTATCAAAATTTACCTGACATAATGTGACAATTTAAAATTTTCAATTAAATTGCGTAATTAAATATAAGTCATTGTTATGTCGATACTCCTATCGGCAATGATTTCATTTATTATCAACGCTTTTGAATACAAGGCGGACTTAATGCCTAAAGTATTCTCTACCAGTCAACCTTGGGGTGGTACAGAGTTTTTTTTTTTTATAGTTAAGGTTTAGCGTTATGGCCATAATCTGAACTGATCTTAAGTGATGATATGGCACAAGTTGGTAGACACGCTAAACCTGTGGAGGAACAAGCTCTCAAGTCCTGCTGCCGGACCACACCTGTTGGTATTTGGCGGCAGTTTTTCAACTTGAGGATGGTTGCTAGCCAGGTGCGCATTAGAAAAAGCCCTACCACCATGCTATGGTTTACTCACGATATTTTCCTTCACCGAAAGCTCAAATTCATTGGAGGTGGTTGGATTCGAACTCACATCCCTTGACGCGAAGTCGTACACACTACTACTGAGCTATCATCGCTTTAAAAATATATATTGAACATACAGATTTTTTACCATTACGTTTATTATATGTATAGATATATTGAAAACATGATGTAGATTTAAATGTTGGTCTGTTGGTGCGTATATTTGTTGGCAAATCACTTTCATCATGTTGTCCTAACGCACCAAAACAAGTATAATTTCATTAAAAAAAATATTAAACATTACAGATGATTCATTGGAAGAAGTCCCGATAAAACACCCCAAGAGATACCAGTGCGACAAATGCAAACAGATGTTCGATCAAATCTCCACGTTCCGCCAGCACGTGGTCAGCACGCATCGCATGGACACGTTGAACAAAATCTCCGGGGATTTCGACTACGTATGCGGTGAGTGCGGAAAGTGTCTGAAGAACCAGAAGAAGTTCGAACAGCACTGCACCGGGCACGGCGACCCTGACCTCGAGTGCAACAAATGCCACAAGGTATTCTCAACGAAGTTCACGCTGCGCGCCCATAGGAAAATACACAACCGGAAGTATTCCTGCAAATACTGCGCCAGGAGTTACTCCATGGCGGACGAACTAAGGTCGCACCTGATACGAGCGCACTTTATCTTCTCCTGCGACGTCTGCTCTTACTCTACCAACAGCCATGTAGAGTACGTGGAACATCAGGTAGCGTGCAAATGCCCGGTTTTTATGGACCGGGATGTCACGGATTCGTTTGAGTACGTTTGCTGCGAGTCGGACGCCAAGACTCCACCGCCAGATGACCCAGTTTCCCAGGTCTTGGATCACTCGACGGCAACCAGTATGGAGCAAGTCCAGGAAGTAGATACCGTTCTCGCTAAAGTCATGTCGAATAAGATATTTTTATTGAAGACCGGTAAAACTAAAGAGGATCGGAGATATAAAAAGGTGGGTAAATTTTTAACTTTGAATAGACTAACTGTAAAATTCTACTGAAACTAAATTTTTATAGCTTTCTAATGCAACTGCTGGAACACACCTACAGATATTCAACTGCAGTGCTATAGTTTCATCACGATGTTTCCTTCGCCGAAAGCTGAAGCTCATTGTAGATGGACTCGAATTCACATCCATTGTCGCGGCGTCTGTACACTACCATCTGAGCTATCATCGCTTCAGAGAATATGTAGGAAAGCGACATACCAATATCTGTGGTGTGATAATTTTATACTCACTTAATGGTTGGCTTAGCGGGTAGAGCAGTACCCTCATTGTAGCCGCTGTCCCGAAGGGCTCTGGGTTCGTGTTCCGCACAGGACCAATATTTGTATGATCCACAAATAGTCGTTCTGAATTGAGTTATTACTATGTGTCCATTAACTGTGTTAATAAAATCCAGTATCCTTGATATTAACGAACTTACCTGCGTAGACCGTTGCATAATAAAGGAAAGGAAAACAATGTACCACTAGTGTCTTCTCGAAAATTTGATGTCATAGTAGGCACTCTCAATACATCTGCACAAGACAGCCAGCCTTTATTTAGGGCTTAACACTAGTCTCTCAAGTTCAGATAAGATTACAGCCAGAATGTTGTTTTTGGTAGGTTTACCGTTATGGCCATAATCTCACCTAATCTTAATTGACGATACGGACCAAATTAGTAGACACAATAAACCTGTGGAGCGTCTGGCTCTCAAGTGCAATTGCCGGAACACACCTATTGGTATTTGGTGGAAGATTTTCAGCTTGAGGTTGGTAGTTAGCCACACGGGCATTAGAAAAAGCCCATGCCTTTGTTTTATTTATAACTCTTATTCCAGGTCTGTGACGTCTGCAATAAAAATTTCGACCGAATCGGTGATTTGAAACGTCACCTCATAGAGCATATCGTGAAGAGCACCTTCGCAAAGACCCCGGTAGGCAGTGACGGGACACTCAGCATCCTCTGCGGGATTTGCAAGGCGGCCAAATTCACCAGGGTCGACACGTACAAAGCACATTTGCGAGAACATGCCAAGCTCACTCTATACAAATGCACGTTCTGCGACAAATGCTTCAGCGATTCGAGCAACTTCTCCAAGCACAAGAAGATACACGGCAACGCGTACTTCCAGTGTGACCTGTGCCAAAGGAAGTTCAATTCCAAGAAGATGATAACCCAACACCTCGAGTTCCACAATGTAACGTCACCAGTGAGTTGCCATTACTGCGGTAAAATCTTTCATTTCAAATCGATGCTGAATAAACACATCAAATGCACCCACGCCAAGGATATATACTCCAGGTATAAGTGTAGATTCTGCGTCGAATATATGAAAACGTTGAAGGACAAATGGGACCACGAATGGTCCGTGCACAACGTCAGGAAGGTGATCATCGACTGTTCCATTTGCGGGTCCAAGTTTAGGAAATACACGGAACTGAAAAGGCATTGTCACGATCATCACGGCATGTCCGTTGTGCCGACAAAGAAGGAATTTATGAAGGAAGCCAAAAAAAATTAAGTGGCAGGTTCCATGTTTTAGTTTTAGCCACGGCTTAATGCGTGCCGTTGTTTATTTATTTATTTATTTATTTTAGAGTATATATTTTTAGGTTTTAAGAGAACGTTGGTATGAATATTGGATTTTATAACACCATGTTTTTTATACATAAGATAGACATTTTCAATGTACAATATGATCGTTGTTCATCTGGAGAGCGTTCATATTATAACAATTGTAATATATACCTAGTGCTGTGTGTTACGGATACCCAGTAATCAGGCAGAGAAATAGAGATCTGCATCTGAGTTGAGATCTAAATACACATGGTGATAAATCCTACATAATAACACTCTTTTTGGCTTTGTTCACTGTATATCAATTAGCCAAAGTAATTCCACAGTTCAACGATGAACTTCTAGCACAATGGCTTAATTATAAAAGGTGGTGAAATTTAAAATATAAAATTCATTATCTTCCAATAATTCCGTAAGGAGTTTATTAATCATTTTTTTATTATGTTTCATAAATGCGTTCAAGTGACACGCTTAAGATTTGAACAAACTTTTAAAAGGTAGTGTAATATTACTAAGAATTACATAAATATATGTATACATGTAAGTTAATTTATAAACATGTTTTTGAGAAATATTCAGTTAGTAATTATGCAAAAGGTATAAATTTTGTAGTTCCACGTTAAAACTAAAGATGCAAGGGGTCTGGAACTTCTATCTTAGTACCTTAGTTTTCACTGAGAAGGTATTATTCGGTGAATAAACTGTCATATATATATCAGAAGTTTCTTATTATGCAGGCAAATAAACTGATTTAACTTCACCTATTTTAAAGCATTCTTATAAACGTCATACAAAATCACAACTAAGTATAAATTTTTTGTTTCTCTTACGATTTTTTAAAGTAAAATTGAATAGGCATAATATAAAAATTAATTCTAATATAAAAATTAGTTTAATATATAAATAATGTCTATAAAACAGAGTATTTTTCTATGTATTATATTCTTTCATAGTATATACTATACAGAAATAAAGTATTTTAACTTGTAAAGCTGTATAAATCATGTTTCGTTACGAACAAGCTGGATGTTTACGTTTTTATATTATATATTTCGTTTTTTATTATTTTTTTATTTTGTAATTTCGATCATGAAGTTTTAAAGTCTTTAAATTATTACTAAATTGTAGCACAAAGAGGCAGACGGTATAAAAGTAACTCTAATCAAATTAAATTTCCTTTGTGTTTACAACTCAAAAAAAAAATTGTCTTACACATTTCTTCTTATATAATATTTGTTATTTATTTTTTTGTTTTTTATATGAACTAAGTATTTGGTGTGTTTAATTTATATAAAACTATTATTAACTTAATAATTTAAATAGGTTTTGTTTTATGTTTTCATGTACCGCATATAAGTTATATTTAATATAAATGTAACATATAACTCGGGATAATCAGAACAGTATAGTGTAAGGTTGTCAATCATACATTTTGAGGTTATGAATACGAAAAAAATTACAAATGGCGTCTAGAATCATCATAATTAACAAATATGTGTGTCGTACTTCGACATAGTGACTAAATCATCTCATAGACTCATTGTGTCTTTGTACATTTGTAATTTGTTGGGTTCAAGCGGTGTAGGCAGGTAGGTTATGTGTTACAATATATATACAATATATATTGCATGTACCCCACGTTTTTCGTTTCCACTCTTTTATTATAAACTTTCAGTCTGTTATAAAAACATGGTAAATATTTTATTTTCTGCTTTATGGGTTACAAGAATGAAATTTCGATATATTCGGTTCATCTGTCCCTTATATTTTATCTATATTCAAGCATACAGCTGATCGATAAGTTAGTTAATCGATTATAATGTTTTTATCGATAATTCAACAAATGAATGTTTCCTTATTTTCATACATTGTCATCCACTTCTGAGCTGTGGTTCAAATTACAATTATATAGCACATCGGGAAATTAGTGTAAAATCAATTACAAAATTCCATCCGGACAGCTATAGAAGAAAGGGTGGTAATAAAAACATGGTAACAAAGTAGATGGCTATTAGTAACTGTTATAACACCTTTATGGGGTGAATTTCTTTTTTTTTTTTTCGTTCACAGTATATTTCAAGTGACGGTCACCGTTGATAAATTCCTAACGCACAACGGTCACCGCTGTCCTTGGTTTGTATTTTTTATTTTATCTATTTATTTTATTTGTTCCTAAGTCATTTCTGTTTCTCCCCTTTTAGATTTAGTTATTAAAACTTTCTGTTTTTGTTTTCCATTTGTTAATTAGGTATTTAGTGCTAAGCTTAATTAGTTTAAAATAATGGGGTTAAATAGATTGCATAATTGTTATATACAACTAATAAGTGTAACACGGAGATTGTTACAGGGAAAGATTAAGATCGTTCTGAGTTCCTTAAACATAATCTTACTTTTAAATTGTTATTGTATGTCAAAGTGTAATAAAAACACATTTATTCGCTATCACTCTGAGATAGAATCTATTGAATGTTGAACGCGTTTTTAAACTTTTTGTGTGATTGTAAAAACAAGGGGGAAAAATCAAAAGATATGTTCACAGCCATCGTTTTACAGCTGTTTATCGAGATGAGGTATGAAGGGAGACATTGTGTCTATATTATTTATTTATTCAGTGTTTGATATTTATAATTGAAACTTTTAAATACTTTCATTAACGTCTAGAAGCGGTGAATGACTTGAAGATATTCGTGTTGTTCAACGACGAATTGTTTTAAAACAACCTTTTTTTAATTAATTTGTAATGTAATTTTATTTTTTGTCTGTATATCTTTTTCCACAGAACCTATTACGTCGTTCGGTTTCACGTTTTTTTGGTTTCTTGTATTTAACATTTGTTTAATTTAATTTTGATTTCTTTTCAGTAATAAATTTCTCATATTAGTGTTTAGCGTGTTTTACTTTTTCAATCAATAATTATAGATTTCCGGTGCGTTCCGGATAGCGATCACAACGCTGACGCTCACGACCGCGGTTTTTCTATTCCATTTGATTTAGTGACAGTACAATCAGAGCTTGTTCGCTATTATTCGTTATCAGAATCAGTAGTATTCAATCGAGTAAGGAGTATTTTATTAACTTCATTGCCAGCAGCCGCTGATTTGTATTGTAAGTACTGTACCTAAAAAAAAATTGCAATGGAGTCACTTGCTTACGTGAAATGTTTCTTTATGCTAACGATCAGTAAACAGGTAGACGAGCCATCTGATGGTAAATGGTTATCGTCGCCTATGGACAGCCGCAACACCAGGGGTGCTACATCTGTGTTACTGATCTTGACCGAATTGACTGGTTCTCATTCACTATACCGAAACACAAAGGCTCAAACTGAACCTTTATTTTGCGGCAGCGGAAACCCGAAGGTTGCCGCTAACCAGTCGGGTTATGACACTACCACCAAGCTGTGATAGGTCAAGGATTATAAGATTAACCGACATGACCAAAACCAAAGGTGGGCCCAACAATAGCCAGAGACTCGCCGGTTACTCGGCAGGGGGGTTGCAGGCCTGGGTAACTCGGATGGTATTCGATCACCCTTACAACCCCAAAAAAAAAAACTATAGCACTCATTCAAAGTACAGTTGCATAGTGATAGTACTGCTGAACATACAACGCCCCGTGTTCGCGCTGTCAACTTGATTTACTGACAGTGTTGCCCACCCCTAAAAAAAAACAGTTTATCAATAAATAAAAAAACAGTAGGTACAATAATTAAGGTAGATTACATACTTTCCTCATATAACTAAAACAATTGTCACATAGACAATTAATTTAATTTCGATAAAGGTATTCCAGATGTATAAGTTATGACGAATATAAACCTGCTATCTTAGTTTAAGTAACGTAGGTACGTAAGATCCTCTCTGGCAAGGCGCTCGTCAAGTATCGGGTACTATCCAGAGAAGCATTCGTGTATCGGGCACAATCAGAGGGGTCTTCGTGTAACTATATCCCACTTTTAAGATATAATATCAGTATGGTGCCAGACTGACGTTTTCTTTTTACGTTTTCTGTCTCCGAAGCCTTCCTTTCGATTGACCGCGGAGATTGATATTGAAAGACTGCAGATTTTTTATTAACTTTGATACTAGAATTTTTTTCACGTGCATCCATATATGACTCCTGATTTTGATTGCTAGTTAAATTCTTTTGTCCATCCGATTCGATGTTTTCTTCATTTCAAATATTAAATTTTAATGTTCTATGTGCAAAGCGCCTGCGTTAAAATGTTCTATAAAATTCTATGACACTTGACAACGAAATACCAAGTTAGTACAAAAACCTTCGGGTTTTCCTTATGAAATAAATATAATACTGAATCAATAATATATGAATAATAATAAAATATATCACCTACTTTTATTAGTTATCAGTACTCAAATACATAGTTATATTATGATATTGATAACAACATAATAAAAAAGTGAAAATCTAAGTAAAATTATTTTCCACTTTCAACCACAATTGCCTGATTTTCCTTTTAAAAATCATATATACTTTTAAGAATATGTATAATATAAAATATCTGCACAGTGTAATAGGTAACGCTGAACGCTAATTGAAAAACAGTAAAAATGAGTAACGAAACATAAAACACGGGCATCAATGTGAAAACAGCAAATCTCCTGTAAAACAATAGGGCTGGCAACACTGTTTACTGACAGTTTACGCTACGTTCACGCGCGACCTTGGCTAGAGCGAATGCGCGCAACGCCGGCGCGACCCGCACACCTAGCGCCGCACGCCGATTCCAACAATCCCTCAGTTCGCGACACCGTGCCGCGACGGTACCATCTCCTCCCGCGTTAACGTATTAACGAGACGCAGACGCGTGCTACCAATAAAAAAAAAACCCGCTTGAATTAAACCCATCTCATATTCGATTCTAATTGTGTTCTGTGACCACCTGCCGGCGCTGATAAGATATCGGAGACCAGCTAAGGTTAGTTGATAGTCATAACATCTCTCGTTCGTCACGTTTCGACAATTCATTACGCTGTTAGCAATCACAAAGCGTTTTGTTTGTCTGTACGTTTGCTGGAGATCGTTAGTTTTTATTGCCGCTTTATGATTGCCACTGTTGTTGAATCAGTGAGACACTTAATGTTTCTTTTGTACTCGATTCTTTATCTAAACATAGGTATCTGTATTCAGTCTGACCATTTGATGTGATGTAAATAAACTTACGATTTTTTTTTATTCTCTGTGTATTCGAGACTGTCTCTGTGCTTTCCTGCCGTATGAACGTTTTCAAAATCATTCTGACGGAAGTCAAAATTGTAGACAGACCGCGTGCAGTACTGTTGTTCGATTTCCGAAATACACCACACCCTGTTATAGTTATCGTTAGAAATAAACCAATAAAGCAACTATTTCAACGCTATTTATAACTGCTTATTCAGTTATTAATAATCTGATACGATGTTTTCCTCCAGGGCATTATAAAATGCCGAACAGCTGATTTTACAAGTATATTTCGCTGTTCGGTTCGAGCGATCGTAATTTAGCCATACGATTTATGAAATATACATTAGTGGGGTTACGAAATCGGCATTATATTTACTTTATCACGAGCTGATATCGCTAATGTACAGTCACTGGCATAAGTTTTATTACGTCCTTTGTAAAGTTTTATCTGATGGACGGCGTTACATTCGATGTGTTTATTCAACCAAATATTGAATGAATTCAAACAAAACCCAGTTGAGGTTTTTATAATTTGGTGGGATAGTTTTTACTCTTGTAAGTTATAGCTCTTAAACATCTTAAACTTTACACACAAAATAAGTCGTGAATATATATTGAATGTTGTTTGGAACTTGTTATCGGTATTTACATTATTTTCGACATGGAGGTAAAACATATTTTATATTGTTTTTATTGTATTGTTTTATCTGTAGGTATGTATTTTTTATGTGTGTATGTATAAATTGTTTTATTACTATTACGTGTATATTATATTACTTATCTGTTTTAAAATATATTTTTGTTTGTATTAATATATTTAATTTTTTCACCCTAATATTACATTATTTCATAGAGACCCAATACATTTTTATTGCAACAACTTTGCATAATCTCTCCACTACCCCAAGGTTGACTGGTACAGAATGCCACAGGTATAAAAAAAAATATAAAATAGGTCAAAGTAGGAAAAGGGTCGTATACCCACATTACATTGTATACCCAATATACAGCTTGATCCTCACGGAGTTCGGCCTTTTTTTTTAATTGTGACCGGCACGTACCTTACAAACATACTCTTACCTAGATTTCTACTATTCATGCGTTCTTCTTGAGTTGCCATCTCCTACCGGAAGTCGGCTGTCATTACAGCAATCTAAACCTTGGAAACTGCTGTACGGAGTAGCGATGTTGTGCTGAGATTAAATCACGTCCTAAATTTTTTGGGCCATGAATTTCGCCTACTTCCGTTTGGTTGTTTCCCCCGGATTTCCCTTTGTATGACAAGTTGGAGCAGGTCGTATTTTTTCATTATACACATTCATGCATGTGTACACTAGTACAAGCGCCCTTATATTTTGTTATTATCATTTGTAATTGGATTATTAGTCATTAATACAGTAATTTAGATTCCACTTGCCAAGTTTACCTTGATAGGTGTGTTTTTAATTCTGACCACTACGCGGTCGTTCAAGATTTTTTTCTTTTACCTTAACGAACGAAAAATCGTTACAAAAACATAACGGATTTGGAAGTTATTAATAATTTTTTTTTTTTCAGTTAATAATAAACTAGACATTCTAGTAGAAAATGTCTGAAAGTAAGAAATACAAGAAATTAAAATCGGTTAACTCTGTCAAAAGTAATTGTAGTTAGAATGACGGTGCGAGATTAAATAATTTCAGCTCCACACAAACGAAGTGGCAAGCGCAGTTAGTAATTCATAAAAACATAAATACAAAGGAGTTTTCAGTACGTCTGTCAGTTCAGTCTTTCAGTTGTCTCCTAACCATGTTGTCTGTAAAACATTGCACTCGTCACAAAATATCGACAGTATCTGCATGGTGGTAAGGCCTTTTCTAATGACCGCTGGGCTAGCTATCGTCCTTAAGTTAAAACCTACCGGCAAATACCGATACGTGTGTTCCGGTAGTTGCAATTGGAATCCAGTCCTTCCACTAGGCTTAGCATGTCCACCATCTCGGACCACAGTAAACGTATACAGTGTTAAAAAAAAAACTTACCATATTTAACTCGTAGTGCGCCTACATAGTTTTATTTATAATATCTGTCGTTGATTACAGTTGTTTTCAGTAGACTCTTACCCAGTAGTGAAGCTTCATTATTAACCCAGTCAAATTTGATTGAACTCGATAATGGGTCACACAGCGCTTGTCTCCTCGTCTGTACCTACCGACTCGGTCGTGTCAGAGTTTATTATGCAAATTCTGTTTCGTCTCTTATCAACGTGCCATTTATTATTAACAGTACAGCTTTCAGATCGGCGGATGCGTGCAGATGATTATGTGTTTTTTAAATATATTATTTTGTTTCGCACGTATTAGTAATATATATTTAACACCACGCCATGTTCTTATTACCGGGATAGACGAAAAGGGCATCAGTGTGTTGCGTTTTTTTTAAATTCTTTATGAGTTTAGCCTTATGGCTACAATCGTACCTGATGTTAAGTGACGATGTGGCCAAAGATGGTGCATGGGTTAAGCTTAGTGAAGATTAGCAACCAGTCGGGCATTAGAAGAAAGAACTATAACCATGCTATGGTTTCATCAGAATGTTTTTCCTGACCAACATTAGGCACATTGCAGGTGGATTCGAACTCACGACCATTGTCGCGGCGTCTCTAAACACTACCAACTGAGCCATCATTGCTTATTTTGTAAGATAATAAGACATTTTTTTTATGGTAAAACGGTTAAGGAAAGTTTTCGGTAACGCGTTAGCACAGTATAATCTACAAACGGTGGCATCGAAAGTGCATGGCCTCATCCCGATAAGTTTAGTAGTTGTGAGGTGTTTGACCGTCAGACCAACTGCATTTTCCTTAAACATATATACATATAATAATAATAATTCCTTTATTTCCCGAACATTATAGATTTATGAGTAAACATGTTTTTAATATGTCTATACATATAATAAAACTAATGGTAAAAAATTTGTACATTATTTTTTTTTATTTTAATTGGATTCTACTTTGTTATCGACACAGAGGCATAAAATATATTTTTTAGAATGTTTAATAGAAAAAAATACATTTTAATAATAAGCTCAGTTCAAGAGAATAGCCAACTGTGATTCTCAAACTTTACAGAATCAAGAAATGTCGCCTTTAATTCGATCCAAACGTGCTACAAAAGTATGATGCACTGAATTTTTCTCTACGATCAAAGTGAAAAAAGATCCTATAATTTAAATGAGCGACAAAAATGTACATACAAATCGGTGAAGCCATCTTTGAGTTTTAGCGAGAACAAAGAACATCGATTTTAAGTGATACAAAGTTCACCGGGCCAACTCGTAATATATAAAGCCAAAAATAACTGTAAAATCTACACTTGTGTTGCAAAATGTCTGTGGTTACGGTGTTGTTTACGACAAGAGTCTCCGCCAACTCTTTCCACTGTTGTCTGTCTGCTGCTATTCTTATCCAAAGGAATCATGAGGTCATTTTGAATTCATCCTCCCAACATTTTGCTTTGCGACCTTGGCTGGATCAACCCCTGGATGCAAAGCTGTCTCGCGTTTACTCCATTCTTTCTTTTTGCAACGAAGAATATGTCCAGCAGAGCATACCTTGATTTAAGTTGATTAATACGTGACAGGATATCTGTTAAATTCGTTTTTTTTGTCCATTCGTTTTAACTCTAGCATGATCCTTTCCATACTTATTTGACATCTTGTAAGTTTGTCCCTATGGTATATCGTCAAAGCCCCCGTTTCAGAGCCGCATGGGATGCAGGGTAGGATGCGTACAGGTATTAATGTTTTTAAATATGAAATCGTCAAACTCCATTACAGTATGACTCATTACGATGAAAATCAGCACATATATGTACCTTTTTGGATACAGTTTTTATTTCATTTCTGAATGCAATAGATGGAGCAGCAGTCGAGTTATTCGGTACAGTAAAAGGGCAGAATAACGTCTGCCCAGGGCCAGCTGGTCTATATATAGAAAAGAGGGTTTATATAAACGTGTTGTTTGGTGACCGTACATTATTTAATGTACCGTAAATTTGCGTTCAACTTATCTCGTATTTATAGAGTCATAGGGGTGGTTACGTTTGATATCAGGGGGATGGTTAATAATAACTAAGAATATTCTCGATACAATTTTTTTCAAGTGATTCTTCCCATGGGACGTTTTCGAAATTGTGATCCACAGTTTTCTTGTGTGACTCTCTCGTTCAAGTAAAGTTGAGAGAGATACAGTTTCAGTTATGTCGTGTTGTCTCAAGCACACGCTGCTTTTTTTTTTTATTGTACGACGAATTGTATGTCGTGGTGAACAGAGTAAATTAGAAGCATTGTGTAAGTTGTCCTCGATCTCTGGCAGCGAGAGGCAGCGTGGTCATCTTAGGGTCGTTATATAGGGCGTGTCTGATAGTTTGTGCCAGATGAGTCCCATACCCTCCAGAGACTAGAAGAAGTGACAAAATTGTGCCTGGTCTCTGACAGTACGGGGGTTTTAGGATATGCTTTGGGAATTCCTTGATGACGTTTTATCGTTTACGTTATACTTTAGCAGTGATGAGTGCACAGACAAACAGACAGTCATTTCTAAAAATGATGTTAATCTATTTTGTTACTTATTCTTAGTCATTTGCAGTGATTGTTTTCACATATTTTTTTTTGCCATAGAAGTTTGCGTTTGATTTCAATCATGCCTGGTCGTAAGCATAGATGAGGCCGATGAGGGAGTGATCAAACTTAAAGAAATACCTGTTCACACCTCTCTTGAAACTATCCAGATTATAAGTTGATGGGAAGACAGACTCCGGGATAGAGTTCCACTCCTCGTAAAACGTTAAAAGTTATTATTACATGTATAGAATATTATTGTATGATATATATAATTCAACCAAATTTTCGCGTGTCCGCTCATCGCTCTGTGAATGTACGAGGCATTGAAAAACATTCATTGCATGGTTGATATATACATATGTATATAAAAAAAAATAACAAATGACTGACTGACAGCCGCAAATCTGTTTCACGTGTGCTCCGCAAAATGCATAACGAATTCGCTACTTGTAAAGACGTTGATCTATTAGCGATTATGCGGCCCAGATCTGAATAGAAAAAACGAAAGATTGATTTGAGCTTGGATACGTAAAAGCTTGTATCTAAATGTGAAAATGGGGAATGTGTAAATGCCTTGTGTGAATCCTAGTGTTGAATTTTAAGGATTTTTGGTCGTTCGATGAAGGTGAATTGGATTTAGATGTTTATGTAGATTAAGTGAATGCGAAGCTTAGAGGGTCGACTGGTTCTCAAGTGCAATGGGACGCCCACGGATGTGAAACGTTTATATTAGTATTAGAAATTTAAATTACCAAAAAATAAACATGATAGATACATGTGTTCATAAGCAGAAACATTTCACACAGAGAAGTAGGGAAATGTATACACACACGCGAACACACACACACACATCTCGTTGAGGGGGCATGGTAGTATAAGAGGGTGTCATGCCGTTGGCCGTCTACTGGCCTACTCTGCTCGCGCGATATAGTGACACTCTACATCACTGAAAGTACATCATCAAACCGCATACCATTCATGCACGCCTACACGTTAAGTACACGGTTCTGTAAGAGACTACCCCCACGATCTTTGTTTGTTTTTCCGGCAGCAGCCCAAGCTGAGGTTCGGCTATTCTGGCACCCTTGCGCTCGCTGCCTCGGAGCTGAGTGCCCTCAGCACTCGCCCCAAAAAGTTCGGTGAAGCTGTCAAAGCCCTTACGGCTAACAGCGTATGTTAATTAAAAAAAAAAAAAACTGTTGGCTATCATGTCACACGGTTCCATTTACTACCACGGCGGGACAATACGTCGGCTCAGTGCTTGTTCTTTAATTCCACGATTAATTGCGTTATAAAATAGAAAGTTCTTTACTCTAATTTGAAAAGAAATGTCCTATTTTACAACTTTTTACATGTAATATGACAAGTTTACATAATATATATAATATTTTGACTTATCACAGGATATCTTATCATATTTTTTTATTTAAAGGTGTCCTTTCAAAGTGAAAGTAAAAAAATCTACTTCTAAATGCATTTAATGATGTATAAGAAACAAGAGCTATGACGCATACACGTGTCATATAGAAAAACGTTCGTAAAGATGGTAAGTCCGCCTGTGGTGGCCGCCACGTTCAAATTCGCGAATGGATCGCCACCTTTATGAAACAGTAAAACAAACACTGTGTAAGCAAATAACTCGAACCCACGCCCGGAGTACACGCGAGCGCAAATTAAACAACAAACCCGTTTAATACTTACGTAAACAGAATCTTGCGGTCGAACCACATTTGACTCCGTACTCGAACATGTTACACCTAATATACTGTTTGCGGTTTTGCAAACTCGGAACGTTTAGTACATAGGTTTTCAAAGTGGACGCTGACGCCACCTGAGGGGGCTATAAAAACTTAAGGGACATTGTGAGAGGCTAAAAAAATCGGAGAGCTGTGTATTTCCCAACAAATTTCAGTAAAAAATAATGTATATGAAGTACTCCTAGGGGACGATAGACATTAAATTTTCCTGAAAGTGGGCGGTACACCGAAAACTTTGAGAACTACTGGTTTAATATAACACATACGTTGTTCTTTATTTTTCTAGTTAACTAGCTGTGTACTTTAACCTTTTTCAATGCAGCTTTGCTCCTATTGTAGGTAGCGTGATGTTAAACAGTCTTAAGCTTTTCTTCATAATTGCTCTAGCGAATACAAAACGAATTTTTGAAAACTGACCGGTAATTCTTAAGATTATCACATTCAAACAAACTTTACCTCTATATAATAAATGATAGATCAGTGGTATGGATCATGAGACGTGAGTTCGAAGGAGCCACAATGTGCTTGAGCTTTCGGTGAAGGAAAACATCGCGAGGAAACCATAGCATGGTGGTAGGGCTTTTTCTAATGCCATTCTGGCTAGCTACCACCCTCAAGTTGAAAATCAGCCACCAAATACCATTAGGTGTGTTCCGGCAGTGGCACTTGAGAGCCGGTCCCTCGTAGAAAGGCCGGCAACGTAACTGCAATTCCTCTGGTGTTGTGACCGCACGGGCAGCGGTGATCACTTACCATCAGGTGACAAGGTTACTTGATTGCCCGTTGTACCATAAAGAAACAACTATTTTTCTATACAAACTGTGGTAACTCATAGTACGTACAGATATGCGTACAATTCTATTACGATGTATGATTACATGTTTTAGTTTAGTTATATTAGTTAGGATAATAAAATTATACGATCGACCATCAAATTTACGTCAAGTATGATGCTGTGTTATGACTCGGCCAAACAATTTCGGTAGGTACTTCATAACATTCCAATCAGCAGTATATCGATTATCGGTTATGACATACCCGTGACGTTATCATGATCCAATATAACAAAGTTAACCGAGTTCATATTATATATTTTTATTCTTTCACAGCTGAACCGGTAAACCTCGTATCACTTATAGATCATATTATTTATTCTCGCTAATACTAAACAACAGTTTGACAGACATTTTCTTTTTTTAATTCCGATTAGCTATAATCAATCCTAATCAACCTGCCAACTTCAAATCGTTAAGATCGATAGTAGTTTTAATTTTTTTCTTATTAAATGAAACTTGTATTATAACTCAAATAAATTAAATTTCCTTTTAATTATATGCAATTTAAATTTGGATTCAAACCCACGTCCCTTGACGCGGTGTCTGTACATACTACCGAATGAGCTGTCATCGCTTTAGTACTTAAAAAAAAATTTGCTTGTTTTTTTTTTTATACGAATCTTGTCCTGGCAATAACGAACCCAATAAAAAATGAATTATTCAATTTGGTACAGTCGTTTGGAAGTTATGCGCGTACACGCATTTAAGCGATTCGTTTTTATATATATGAGGTTTAAGAATAACTTTATTTCTCGTGAAGAATTACATAATTCACTTAATGAGAAACAAATGCTTAAAGCTAAAACTATTATTTACACCGCACAAAGGTACGTAACTAGAAAACAAAATAAACAAGTAACAACGATGTGGGTAAACAAATAAAATGCATTAACCGTAAGAATTTCGATTCTTGCCAAGGAAAAACATGGATGCATGAATTCATTTTAACTAGATGAGGCATTGATGACATATTGTATCAACATCTTTTTCTTATTATACGACTACTCTTATTTTATTTTTTGTCTAAACATTCTATTTAGAAAACACTTTAGATGTTAATTTATTAGTTCAAGTTTAAATTGGAAAATTACTAATATTTACTTTGAATTTATTGATATGTATGTTTTATATATATGTATCATACTAATATTATAAATGCGAAAATGAGTTTGTTTGTTTGTTACGCTTTCACGCCTAAACCGCTGTATCGATTATGATGTATTTTTATATAGAGATAGATCGGACCCTGGACATAGTGATAGGCTACTTTTTCACACGAAAACCTTATTAGAAGTGGAGTAAAGAGAAAAATAAACTTTGTATGAACCTTTTTTATTGTGTCATCCGAATTGTTTGATAATATCAATATTAACTCGAGCAAAGCCCCGGGTAAAAGCTGGTAGATATAAAGAGAAATTACAGGTTACCAATTGACCAAACGAGAGTATTAGGAGGAAATTTAAATGCATATTTTCATGAATAAGGTTGTCATGCTAACATCCTATGTAATACATAGCGCTCCGGTCAAAATACTGTAGAGACAGGAGAGAGGGAGAGTTTACCAGGTTACAATTAAACCCGTATAAACCATAGATTTTCAAAGTGGCCGGTTATATGGCGAGGTTATTAAAAGTTCAAATATGTTGAGGGAGACTAAAAAAAACAGTGATTTCTTTACAAATTTCCCATAAAAATTTAGATGAATTATTTCTGCGGGGGTCGGGCATTCGATTTTCCCTTAAGTGGGCGACACAGAAAAACAGTTTGAGAAACACTGGTATAAAACGAAAGCGATCAAAAAATAAACCCGGTGTATATACATTCGAGATAAATAATATCTAAAAGATACAGCTTTCGTAAATAAAGTTTAGAAAGTAAACACAATTGTGTAAATAAATCCGGGAGAGTGTTTTCGTGTAGTCCCCGCGGCTTGTGTAACATGACTTCCGTTATCCGAAGGTCAACACATGCACCTGTAGTCATCGCTTTATTTATATTGTTTTTTGTAAAAATTTATTATATACATAGAACGTAATAAAGGTTGACACACATAGGCGTTTAGTTGCGAAATCATATATCCTTACTAATAAACGCGAAAGTTTTTTTTTTTTTGTTATACTTAAAGTTTAGCGATATGGCCATAATCTCACCTGATCTTAAGCGACGATTCGGCCCAAGTTGGTAGACACGCTAAACCAGTGGTGGAACTGGCTCTCAAGTGCAGCTGCCGGAACACACCTATTGGTATTTGACGTGAGGTTTACAAGTTGAGGGTGGTAGCTAGCCAGGCGGGCATTAGAAAAAGCCCTACCACCATGCTGTGGTTTCCTCACGATGTTTTCCTTCACCGAAAGCTCAAGCCCATTGTAGATGCTTGGATTTTAACTCACGTCCCTTGACGCGAAAACGTACACACTACAAACAGCGTACAAAGTGATTTTGTTTATTCACGCCTAAACCGCTGAATTGATTAATTATGATGAATTTTTCTATATATATAGATAGAGACCTGGAGAAAGTGATAGACTACTTTTTCCCAGCGAAAACCTTACAGAAAGTGGGGCAATTTGCATCATCCGATTCGTTTGACAAAATCAAGTACCTTTATACTTTATCTACACGCACTATAGAACAAATTCTCTCTAAAAACTGTCTGTCTGCCTATGTGAACCCATAATCTCAAAAACTAAAAATTCGTAGTTCATACATCTTTCACCGATAGATGAAATGATCCGTAGGTTAAGGTTAATATAATTAATTAAGATTTTTTAAAACATTATAGTCATTATCTTACCTGGTGTTAAGTGACGATGTAGACGAAGATGATGGAAATGATAGCCTATTGGAGAGACTGGTTCTCGAGTACAACTGCCAGAACACACCTACGGGTATTTCACTGCAGATTTTCAACTTGTCGATGGTATCTGGCCAAAAAATTTAAAATATCACAATGTTTTCCTTCACCGCAATCTGAGGCTCATTGCACAGTTTCGAACCAACTGCGCTAGCATCACTTATTTGTGCAAATTGCCGAAAACATGACGGTCAATGTAGAAAATGTCGGAAAAATCATACCGAATGAGAGTTACACTGGCGTGTGAAAACTAATATGAAACAGTGTACTGTAGAATTATTCCTATTAAAATATTATATATAACGGTATCAATGTACGCACAGGGCAGCGTTTCTAGTATATCTATGTTCGATAATTGCCACTGTTACTCGTCTGTCGACAGGGCGGAGTACTACTCTGTAGGGACAAACAAACTTATTAGAAATCCACGAATTTACCTTGCGAGAGTCTGGTCCATCGCGTGACAGGGAGGGAATAGGTATACGGTTAAGGGGCCCCGCCCCAACGTTTGTCCACAGCCACCTTCACTACTCGTGCTTTTCTCTTTGACCAACTTAATTTGGTTGTTGCAATCGCAGCTTTAGAATCCCGTTCTAGTATAGAACCTACAACATACGTGGACATACCAAGATCTTTTGTAATTATTAAATCGATTGTTTTTTCCTTCAATAGTTCAATCAACATACAATGGAAAATATGACCTTCCACGTTTATCGCCTTTATAACAACGTGATTATGATTAACCCCGATTAAACTGAATTTGTTTTTTTTTTATAATATGGTAAATTTTTATCGTAATGCGTGGCACTGCAGAGGTCGCGCGGGTCATAAATGGCCATTCTGACACTGAAAACTTCATACTACAATTCTTCTAGCTAGTGTTCATCTATTTATTACTATATGTCTGGTGATCGGCATTAATGAAACGATGATAGCTCAGCGGTAGTGTGTACGACTTCGCGTCAAGGGACGTGAGTTCGAATCCAAGCACCTACAGTGAGCTTAAGCTTTCGGTGAAGGTAATCATCGTGAGGAAACCATAGCATGGTGGTAGGGCTTTTTCAAATGCCCGCCTGGCTAGCTACCACCCTTAAGTTGTAAAACCTGCCGCCAAATACCAATAGGTGTGTTCCGGCAGCTGCATTTGAGAGTCAGTTCCTCCACAGGTTTAGCGTGTCTACCAACTTGGGCCGTATCGTCACTTAAGATCAGGTGAGATTATGGCCATAACGCAAAACCTTAAGTATAAAAAAAAACTAAGTGAAATACACATCTTTACCACGCCACTACACTACTGGATATATATCGGCTATTTTTTTTTAAGTTCTACAGCAAAATGACACTTCTACCCCTGATGGTACAAATCAAAAACATTGATGCCAACCGAACGATCGTAAATCCACATACGATCGCCGCTGTCAGTCGCGCGACACGTAAACCTATCACTAGAGTAGGTGTTAGACATACCAGAAAAGGCGTGCAAGCTGTCTGTGGCAGTATGGTGGTTTTAGTGTCGCCGTGATACTTTTTTAGAGTGTTGACAGTGCTTTTTACATAATGAGTCTAGCCACACGCCCCTCTATCGACCTGCCTGAGCATTGCCAGAGGAAATTCTAAAAATTGTCGGTTTTTACCACGATAATAAAAAGTGCAGGTGTAAGGTACCTCTAATTTAGCTGGTCATTACTTAGTAACTGATCACCCTAGCATCCCCGTTGATACCAGTTGGACTATGACTTTATTATATATATTTTTTTTATACTTAAGGGTTAGAGCCCTATGGCCATGATCTCACCTGATCATAAGTGACGATACGGCCCAAGTTGGTAGACACGCTAAACCTGTGGAGGAACTGGCTCTCAAGTGCAGCTGCCGGAACACACCTATTGGTACTTGGCGGCAGGTAATATATATACAGTCTAACCTCGATAAGTTAAAAACCTCCAAATCTCGTAAAAATGTTTTGTTCCCTTCCCTTCAAACACTAAAACCTCCATTCTCTATAAGTCGAAAACTCTATAACTCGATTTTTCTGACTTCTCCCTTGATGTTCACGTATAGAGGTTCTACTGTATATAGGTTTAGTGTTATATCTACAATCTCATCTGATGTTAAGGGGCAATGTGGCCCAACTTGGTAAACATGCTAAGCCAATTGGAGAGAATCGCTCTCAATTGCAACTGCTGGAACACACCTATAGGTATTTTGCGGCGGATTTTCAACTTGAGGATTGTAGCTAGTGAGGCGGGCAATAGAAAAAGCCCTGCCACCATACTATAGTTTCATCACAATATTTCCCTTCACAGAAAGCTCTCGCTTATTGCAGAGATTTGAACTCACGTCCATTGACGTGACGTCCCTACAAACTACCAACCGAAACGCCATCGTTTCATGTTTCCTAGTAATTCGGGCTATGAATAAAATACTTGGATATTTTCTTCGCAGAATCGTTAGTTTGTATCTAGCCTTATTCAACACAGGATAAGCTTCTTTGATCCTTGATAATTTATAAACGTAAATATTAGTGTATATATATTTATATTTAGTACTAACATCGCCCGCGTCTTCGTTCGCGTGGGCAAGCTTTACGTTTTCTATGATATTAATAACGATTTATCAAGTATATAAATATCAATTATGGACGGTTATAATAAACGACATTTTGTATACCAACTGAAACTCAAGTCACATATAATGTACAGAAAAGTTCATTTACAACGAAATTTTAAATTCTGTTTTCTATTCCGGAAGAACACTTTGTGTATAAAGATTATTATATATGTCCATACCCACAGCATTTGTTATTAGCATATCAAATTACAGCAAAATCTATTAAGTGAATGAGTGATACATGTATACATGAGAATAGATAGACAAATATACAATATATATATAATTTTCTTAAATATTGTCTTCACTAATATTATAAAGGGGAAAATTTTGATTGTTGGTTTGTGTGGTAGGGTTTTTTCTAATGTCTGACTACGTAGCTGCCATCCTCAAGTTGGTATATAAATGTGTTCAGGCAGTTGCACTTCAGAGCCAGTTCTTACACTAGGCTTAGCGTGTCCACCATCATGAGTCACATTTTACGTCATCAGATGTGATTGTAACTGTAATTCTAAGTTAAAAAAAAATTTACATCGCTCTGAGACATAGTACAAGTGTATAGATAAGTATAAGTTTATTTTTGCATACATTTCCTACGCTATAACTGAGGAAGTTACCTGCTTAGCATAGGATCCAATTAAGATTAGTCATTCTCGTGGTATCTACTCGCATTCCTGGAAACAGTCCATGCCGAGGTTCTAACACTCCATGGTACCCTTGCGCTCGTCTCCCTGACTGCGTGCCGTCCTCACTTGCCCCCGAAGATCGGTAAAGCTGTGAAATCCCTTTAGATTAACAACCATCATATTCACAGTTCAACTGGATTTATCGACGGTCGTGGAGTTGGCTTCTAAACGATGCTTTCGCAGTCCGCAAATTCCATTACATCTCTAACCATGTGCTCCAATTACAATAACAAGTGACGTCTAAACACGCACCACTTCCTGTGTACTATAATTATTTGTTTAATAAGAAAACAACTGAGCTTTTTATTTATAAATACACACATTATAACTCATCATAGTCCAGCAGAGTTACCACATTTATCATAAAAACATTCTTTATATAAACCACATTCTACAAACCACAACAATATAAGTATGAAATTTAGAACAAACTGAAAAGATAAACAAATTAAATTAAATTAAATAAACAATTTTATATTAAGTATATTTGTTATTCCAGATAAGTTTCTGTAGATCTTTCTTCGTTTGTTGTATGAAGATACTAGTTCTGAGATGTCGCTGATATAAACTTGGCGTTTTTCGACAACACTCGATTTTCGCCGGAAACTCCACCATTCTTCAAAGTTTTTCATACTCTCATTATAGCTCAATGGTAGCGTATACAGATGCCCCGTCGAAGAACGTGAGTTCGAATCTGACAAGCCTGAGATTTCAGTGAAAATCGAGCTTAGGATAACACTATAGTATAGTGGTTAGGTATTTCATAATGCTCGCCTGAGCAGTTACAATCTCCAAGTTAAAACTCTCTCGCTAAATTCCAAATAGGAGTGTCCCAGTAACGTCACTTGAGAGCTAATCCTTCCACTAGAAGAACCACATCGTCACTATTTTGAAAACTACTTAGCCCAACTTGCAGGAGAATTGCTCTGCTGCTAAAAATCTTAACATGATGTTAAGCTTATAACCTTTTTCGATAAAAGGCATAAAAGCAATAAGAAAAATTAGAACTTTAAATAAAGAAAAAACAAATAAAGGCTGTAATATTAATATGGAAGGGAAAATAAAAAACGTTTAAAAAAAAAACATATATATCCCTACAGATTTCTGTAAACATATAAAATATAGATAAATAGCTATTCCACGTATTTTGCTGTTCTATTTCCTACATTTATAATCTATACATCTTCCTATCACGTGTTATCATTCGATTTTCAGTCAACATTCGCCTTATAATCAGCATTCAGATCGAATATATAAATCTGAGAGCGCGACCCTGCCAAAGCGACGTGTGTGGCATTAAATATACATATCACCGTGAACGGAGCAATCGCAGAATCACAACTGTGCAATATTTATTAATCTCATATAAACGTCGTGAAATGTTTCCGGTTACCACCATACACTAGGGCTGCGTTCGACGTTCACAACGCGCACGACCGCGGTTTTTTCCTGTTCCACATGCTTGCGAGTGTTACAGTTAGTAAGTCAAGTAAAATGGGGTATGCGTCCACCCGCCCAGATGGGTCGTGGTGAACTACGCGTAACTGAAGATAATCAAATCAATTACTTAACTCAATTTAGACCCTAAGAAGGCTTCTTAGGCCTTTATGAACATCAAAACTAGCACCAGTTTGATAAGTAACGTAATCATCGAGAAGAACCGGCAAGAAACTCGACCTGCATCTTTTTTAGGTCTTATTCTTATATTTTTTTTTCCACACAATATTTTAATGTCTATTTACAGTAATTATTAACGGACGTACAGAGAGGGGTGTCAATTATAAACATCACGACCGCTGTCATACTGAACCACCCTATTATAGCCTTTTGACATCAAAACCCGTTTGACATGGTTCTTAAACACACTGTCCGGCAATTCAGTAATGTTCTTTAAGACTTTATTGTAAAGCCTAACACTATTACCTAAAAAACTGATACTGGAACACTAAGTAGAAGTTGGCTTACGTGACACTCGTTTTATTAGGAGTGTCAAGTTGCATAGTCGGTTCTGGAAGCAAAGCCTAATCGCAAATAATGATCAATATATTGACGATTTCGAAGAAAAATATAACGAATTTTACTATCGTATTGCATTTATCATTTACCAGTTCACAACTACCATACACTGATCAAAGACCCGTCACAGTGGTTCTCTTGTAGTTTGTGAATTTTCGCGATAGGCAAGTATAAATCCAGATAAAATTGCAGGCCTGCATGACAGTATGAACCGCCAGCATTTCACTATAGCCTGTGTTACACTTATGTGTATAGTGGTCGTGAGCCAGTTCGACATAAACATTACCATGTCGCACCACAACTCGTCCCCTTATTACGTATCTCGCAAAGGCAAATCGAGAGCAAATTTGCTTCGAAATGGAAAGTTCTAGTATATGTACCAATATCTTTCGCTCAACGCTCTTCTTCTAATGATACTCCCACGTAATCGCTTTGCTCTTACGCAATACGTAATAAGGGGGCTGATATAAGAGAAATAAAGTACTCGAAAGAAGACAGTGCATCAATAACAAAATTTAAGTGCATAATTCTCCGAAGCAGCTACGGCGTTACATGTCGTGTAACAACACAGTTCCTGTCAATTTAAACGTATCTACTGATCGCGTGTCAATGACTGTAAACGTTTGTTTCTAGCCGTTAACTGGTCGTCTTCTTTCGATGTACTACTGCGACACACGTGCGTGTATGATCTTGTTGTCTCTTACAATTTGTAAGAAGTATTCTTTGATAGATATACGGTGCACTCGTCCAGTAAAAAAAAACTGTTCAAGAGGCACGGAGCATTTAGGTGAACAAAACCATATTAAAACTACTCAGATAAGATAAAACGTGTGTGCCTCGGAATAAAGAAACAAAGTAAATAACATACAACACATCATTAAGCAGCAAAGTTGCAAAAGTGTTGCATGGGGTCGAAAAGGTCCCCTTCTCTGCATGAGACTGTCTGTCTACACTGTTATTTACAATCTAACTACCGTAGAAGACAATGGAAGAGTGACCTTCTATTACACAAACAAAATTTTTGCTGTCATTTTGTATATACAGAGAACTAGCGGTATGATAATTAAGTGCCGTAGTGAGAAACCAAAAATGTAAACAACCGCAATTAATGGCAAAGTTTGACGTTGAAACCATTGAAAACGGTTGTCGGAAATCAAAACAGACATCAAGTGTGGGCTTCAAAATATAAATGGTAAGAGATAATCTAAACGTAGATCAGCTTTCTTGTGTGAAAATTTCATCAGAATCTAGATCTATAAAATGAATTTGTCTGTCCTGAAGAGGCTAACGCGTAAAAAGTGTCCTATATCTTAAATCATATTATAGGTTATCATAGGGTTATTGGTCAAACTAAACTATTCAGTAGTTTAAAAGTGATGCACATATGCAAGAGAGTGTAGAGATAGAAATTAAAATTAAAATATTTTTCGATCTCTATATATTTCGTAAGTTGGTAGGGCTTTTTCTAATGCCCGCCTGGCTAGCAACCACCCTAAAGTTGAAAATCTGTCGGCAAATACTAATAGGTGTGTTCCGGCAATTGCACTCGGGAGCCAGTTCCTCCACAGTTTTAGCATGTCTACCTACTTGGGTCGTATTGTCACTAAAGATCAGGTGAGAAACCTTAACCTAATTAAAAAAAATAACAATGATTTTAGTTTAATAAATGTAAATATTTAGCTCAGTTTCCAGTTTTATTTAAGTCTATTCAAGTTTAAACAGATTCTCAATTCGCGTAACTCGGAATCCATTAAAATTAGTTCCACTGAATTGAAGAGATCGTTTATTTTATTATGTACTAGCTGTGACCCGCGGCTTTGTTCGTGTGCTTGTCTAAACTAAAACACGTCACTTATATAAGAGTACAGTCACTATCCGTGTTACATGATGACGTCATACGCACAACGCCATCTATCAAATATCGAGTTCAACTGTCAGCATTAGTTCTATTTTGGTATTGCGAGTAACTGAATCGCGTGCGTGAGAACGGTTTAAATTCATATTACCTATATCTTTTGATAGAGTTAACCGATTGAGATGAAACAAAAACTAAGTAATACTCCAAGTTACGTACGATTTTTACGTATAATAGTTATCTACATTGGTTATGTAAATTTTACGTGATGCGTGCACAGACATACATACAAAAAATTCAAAAACGCTGGTAATTGGTTCGGTCTTATATCGTTTAACACACTGGTACTTTTTTCTTTTTTTTTAATATCTTCGATGTACAATAACGATTTTTCTACAGATTCATTATATGTATAGACGAAGATGTACATAAATACACAGTACAAATATAATAAGGTTATCAGTAATACTTTAAATTTAATTATGGTGTTTACGATAAGCCGATCTCATTAGGCCGGCCTTCGTTCGGTGTGCAACAGAGCTCGAGGGTCGAGGGTGCTTCGCTCACGTGCATTATTACAGTCGTTGCTAGAATGGCTTCTAATAGTCACATTGCGAGAGAGCCTCGTGCCTTCGACACGTGATCTGCATCGACTTAGTTATAATTCAATTAGGTATTGAACGTACTCGTTAAGTAGGTATTGTGTTAGATTGTTATATACGTGCTAGGATAGTGTCTATGGGCGCACGTTAAGCTTACCGTAAACGAGGACTTCATGTTGAGACGGTAAAATATATTTTAAATACTTTACTTCGAGCCTTTTTACGAAAAAAATCGTAAGCGACAATAACACGTTTAACGGGAAAGAGTCTTTATATTCCTAATTAGAATATATTTATGATATATCTATAAAAATATGTCTTGTTATTTATAGTTATAATAAACCCGATAATGATTTACAACATAATTATCAAATATAGCGAAACAGTCTAGTCCATAAAAGGGAATAAAAATCTTACGTGAATATCTGGCCTCGAGTGCTTCGCTTTGACTAAACGCATAGCCACGCTCGTGTCGCGGTTATATAGCAATCAGTGTTAATAAACTACGCTCCAGTTGTTGTTAACTAGGAGCTACAACAATAGCTTTTAATATGGATCTCTACATAATTAACCACTAGTCTATTAAAATAATAGCTATTCACATGTCGCTTCTAATTTTGGTTAATTAAGACAATTAGGAAAACAAAGATATTTCAGTAGGTTACAATAAAAACACCTTTTTAAGATCTGGCGCTAACAATATTTTTTGTTGAAAAGTCTCGATATATTTAGCGCTATAGCCACAATCTCACTTGACATTAAGTGACGATGTGGCCTAATTTGATAGACTAGTGCCTTAGCTTAATGAAGAGACTGTCTCTCAAAGTTCAACTATAGGTATTTGGTCGCAGATTTTTAGCATGGAGGTGGTAACTAGCCAGGTGGGCATAATTAAAAGCCCTACCACAACGCTACGGCTTCATCACGATGTTTTTCATTACCGAAAGCTGAAACTCACTGCACGGATCGAACTCATGTTCAGTAACAGGATGCTCACACAAACTACTTACTGAGCTATCATCCGCGCAGTAATTACAGCAAAATAAGACAATTAGCAACAATCGCGAAATAAGCCAATGAGCAACAATCGCAAAATAAGACAATTAGCAACAATCGCAAAATAAGACAATTAGCAACAATAGCAAAATAAGACAATTAGCAGCAATCGCAAAAAAAATACTTTAAATAGAGAAATTGAATTGATTATTGGTACATCATTCTGATACGTAATATAAATTTGCAATTTGGAAGAAAATATTCAGCGGTATTTACTTAAACAATTAACAGAACAAGATCCTTTTAAGCAAATATATTTTGGACTACCTTGTAACGTATTCCGTAAATCAGTGTTTTGTATAATTTGAAGCGATGATAGCTCAGTGGTAGTGTGTACGACTACGCGTCAAGGGACGTGAGTCCGAATCCAACCACCTACAAGTAGCTTGAGCTTTCGATGAAGGCAAAGCATCGTGAGGAAACAATAAAATGGTGGTAGGGCTTTTTATAATACCTGCCTGTTTAGCAGCCACCCTCAAGTTGAAAATTTGCCGCCAAACACCAAATGGTGTGTTCCGGCAGCTGCACTCGAGAGCCAGTTCCTCCACAGGTTTAGAGTGTCTACCAACTTGCGCCGTATCGTCACTTAAGATCAGGTGAGCTTACGGCCATAACGATAAACCTTAACTAAAAAAAACAACTCTAAATTACGCAAACGACGGATTTGAAATTTAGCAGAAATCGATTGCGTGACGTAATCTAAATAATATACGTAACCTTGACCCGGGGCGTGGGCACCGCCTTCACGCAGCACGCAAAGTGTTTATCCGAGACCGCGATTGTACTCACGTTTTCAATGAAACCAATTAAAATATTATTATACCGGCTTATTCAAATATTATTTTTACCGGCAAAAAATCATGTCGATTAAGTTTTTTTTTTTAGAACGAAGTTCCTTAACGAGGCTAGACTAATCAAAATATAAGATTTTTCCGTCACGACCCTTTCTTTAATCTGTTATATGATGCATTATATTTGTATAGTGTACTGTTAATGATTATAATTTATGTATTAATTAAAAAGGATTTACTGGTATTTCAATTATTTAGGTTTCCACGTCTGTCAGTAGTCTTCGGTGACAACTTATTAGGTCGCCTAATGTTTTAGGGGCGTTTACCTAAATTGCTTGAATAATCATCCTTAATAACCTTATTTGTTACAATACCTATTGCAAGCCTCATAAGCGAAGCGTTGAGGTGGGTACTACTGTCACTTCACGCAAAACAACTGATTGTTACAAACTTAAAATGTCTCTATTTATCATATATTGCACTTGTAAAATAATATATACACACGCATATCAAGAGAACACACTATTTTTACCACTCATGATATTTTTGAAGGCATTTTTGTAATTTAAACTAGTTAAAAAACTGTTTAAAAAGCTCTGTCTCGGACGTCCGTGTGTCTGTATGTGCGGATCCTGTATGTTATCACGATCACGACCGAGATACTTTACTAATCGAGTCTTTTTTTTCTTCTTACGCTTCGGTATAATTAGGAATAGAACCCTATTACTTTTCACGGTCCGATTCGATGTTATTCAATAACTATTTAAAAAAAAAAAAAAAAAAACAAAAAAAAGAAAAATTGATTATGAGGCGTGGACTTTTGTTTTATGTTGTACAGTGGTAGTTCAGTTCAGTGGTAGCGTGTAGGAACGCCGTGTTATAAGACGTGAGTTCGAATCCAATCACCTGCAATAAGCTTGAACTTTCGGTGAAGGAAAAAACCGTGAGAAAACAAAAGCATGGTAGTAGGGCTTTTTCCAATGCCCATCTGGCTAACTACCACCGTCAAGTTGAAAATCAGCCACCAAATAACTTTAGATGTGTTCCGTCAGTGACACCTGAGAGCCGGCCTCTCCTGTAAAGGCCGGCAGTGCATCTACGATCCCCTGGTGTTATCGGTATTAGTGGGTGGCGGTTATCACTTACCATCAAGTGACACGATTGCACGTTTGCCGCCTATTCCATAAAATAAACCCCTATCGCAATTTTTTATAATCTATAGGTTTTACGTTATAGGCAAAATCTCAGATGATGTTAAGTGACGTGGCCTTAGATGGAGGATACGCTAAACCTAGTGTCTACACTGGCTCTCAAGTGCGACTGGCGGAACCCACCTATAGGTATTTAGCAACAGATTTTCAACTTTAGGGTGTTAGCCAGCCCTAGCACCATGCTATGGATTCCTCACGACATTTTCCTTCACCGAAAGCTCAAGCTCATCGTTGGTGGATTCGAACTCACGTTCCTTGACGCTGCGTCCATACACACTACCAACCGAGCTATCACCGCTGCAAGTTTTATTAGAACAGTAATTATAATCAATAGCTAATATTATACTTCTAACTTTGATATTTGACGCAATACTAAAGTGATAACAGAAGTTAAGAACCCTCATGTTCCAACATAAGATTAATTGCTTCTATACGAGTTACAAGTAGTTTAACTTGAAGTAGTAACTTAACCGAAGAAATAAGAAGGAAGTTTCACTTACAACTTCTTACCACACTCAGAAAACTTTCCTCTAACTCGAACACGCCACTATTGAAGTTAACGGCGGGCTATCTATCTATCTATCTCGCAAATGGATATTTTTAGTTCTCAATATGTGAAAAGATTCTCTTCGCCTTGGAGAACGGATTTACTACGGGGAAAGCGGCAAAATTAAAGTCGCGACCTCAATTTAATATAATCCAGTGACACTGTCTTTTACAATTCGGAACTCGCGTTGTGCCACAACGTGTGTTGGCTTAGACGTGGATATATTGTATATAAACAAGTATATCTATACTAGGTTTTACCTGCAGCTTTGTTCGCGTTAATATTGATTTTGTCAAACAAATCAGATGATGTAATAAAAAGTTCCATACAAAGTTTATACCTCTCTCTCTATCCCACTTACAATAAGTTTTGAAGCGATGATAGCACGGTGGTAGCGTGTAGGAACGCCGCGTCATGGGACGTGAGATCGAATCGAACCATCTACAATGAGCTTAAAATTTCGGTGAAAGGAAACATCGTGAAGAAACCATAATACGGTGGTAGGGCTAGCTATCACCCCCAAGTTGAAGATCTGCCACCAAATACCTATAAGTGTGTTCCGCCAGTTGCACTTGAGAGCCAATCCTTCGTATAAAGGCCCGCAACGCACCTGCGCTTCCTGGTGATGGTCACTTACAATCTGATGACACGTTTGCAACTTATTTAATAAAAATAAAGAGAAAGAGTAGCCTGTCGCCTTCTCCAGGTTTCTATCTATCTCTATACCAAAATTAATCATAATCGATTTAGTGGCTTAGGCGTGAAATCGTAACAAACAAACAAAATCACTTTCACATTTATAATATTAGTAATAAGTAATATAGTAATAGGTATTATCTATAATATATATATATATATATATTTTTTTTGTTTGAACTCGGTTAATCCTAGGAACTTCCGATTGGATTTCAAAAATTATATTTGTGTTTGACCGAGGAATCATTAGGCTATTCAACGTCACACTTCCGCGAATAAGAGTAAAGTTGTATTGATAAAAGTTACTAAAAACGGGCAATAATCTTTATTAGTATTATATAGGCGAAAGTTTGTATGGATCTTTGTTACTATTTTAAGTAAAAGCTACTGAATATATATTGATGAAACTTTACAATTATATAGCTTATGCATCAGAATAATATATGGGCTATATTTTATAGAAACACTGTGTGATTTGTCTAAAATATAACGATTAGTGTCGAGTAATTAGGAAAACATTCTACCATCTGCGAGCTATTCACGTGTGCGCTGCAAAAACCGTTAGAGTTACACGTATATAATGTATAACGGAAATATTTGTCTTAAGTAGTCCTACAAAAAACATCCTGACAGCATATATCTATATTTTACGTGTAAGCCATTATCGCCAAAATAGTTAACTGCCCACGTATAAACGACCACGAGCACAAATCAGTTCTAATCTTTTCATACCATTCTGCTTTGATATGATTTATATAAAACAGCGGGTACCGGAATCAGATTTTTTCAAAGAAAATGTACATTAACGTGAGCAAAGCCGCGGTCAAAACCTAGTCATTAGATAATTTTTAATTCCACGCGAACTAAGTCACAAGCACATCTAGTATTTTAACATTCTACGTGACATTCGCAAGTATGTGTACACAGTGATTTAAAAATAAAGTAGGTAGAAAAAATGATCTTTGGACGTTGAATGTTATGAAACAATTGGTAGGTAAACAGTAATGCGGTGTTAGCGAGCTCGGTCCCTGACCTCAGGGTCAACCGCTGCGGAGATAATACTCTTGAAGGGGCTTCTTTAAGTACTTAAGCAGTGTGCTAACTTCGTTAACGAGCTCGCAATAATTTTCAAAACATTCGTGAAAACTCGATAAGATGTTCGTGATAATTTTTTTTTCCATGATTCATCAATTTACTTGAGAACCTACCCTGAAAGTTAACCAGAGTCCAATGTTAATTTTTCTACCAATAATTTCCTAACATTTGCGTTTAAATAACAGGATATGATGGACGATGTTTATCTTCAACGATAAGTTTGATTATGAAATAACTTTGGTTCGTAATTATTAATAACTGTGCTAAATTTAATTTTCAATAATTTTTGTCACTTAAATTTAAAATAATTTTTGTTGTAGTTTTTGTATAAAAGATATGCATGTGCTATGGCTAACTTTTTTTAGATCTACCATATTTTTATTATCCATTGTATTTATGTATGACTAAGGCATTTAGCTAGCGTACGTAGATAAAACATAGATTTACTAAATTAATCGCCTCTCGTGCAAACTCTCAGCCGCTATTCAATACTTTCAATTGTAATTTTCGCGGAAAAAGTGGTCTTTTCCTTTTTCCAGGGCACTTCTATCTCTATACAAAAATGAATAAAAATAACTTCAGCGGTTCAGGCGTGAAATGGTATCAGGAATGATAGACACAGTTACTTTCGCAGCGAATAATGCGTGTTGAAGCGATCAAAGAATTGTGAAGTATCTCTTATTGAACTTAGGTAACACTGAAGAGGAAACACTTTTTATTGTTGAAGACAACTAACAAGTTGGTTTTCTTGAACTAGAAAAGTGTATAAAATTAGGTATTTTTTAATAATGGAATGCAAACTGTATTGGTATATTTTATTAAGTATAATTAACTTCTTAATCGGAAAGATCAAGATAGTTACGGGTTTTCGAACTCACGTCCATCGAAACGTCAAACGTTAAATCCCAATTAGTTTTAACAGTTTCAAACTGATGTAAGTGTTCCGAAAGTCATAATTTCCCAGTAGGTATTTAAATAAATTCTCCGAAACCTGTACTGATTTTGATGGAATTTGCGGCCAATCTGCACGTTACTCCAACGACTAATCCTATGCCATTTGATACCGATCTGTTTTGTATCTGTAAGATGGAAACGATGGCGCGAGGAAATGCTGGTGACTAAAAATAATACTTTCGTTCGAACAAATTACGTATACATATGTGTAAATGAACAGTTAATTACAGTTAGAACAAAGCTTTATAACACATGCTCCATTGTTCCAGAATGGCCGAGTGCTGAGTATCGGAATAGAGGGCGGGGTAGAAACAGTGACTCAATATGACGAAGAAGTTTGAATTCAACTGGCAGATACCAGTTCCTCAGCCACTATTGCAGGTGATTGTTATAATTTTAACCAATTTCCATAATAATAATCATTATGGCACCTTTTTATTGTAATCCCGTCTTCAATGTAATTTAAAATACTTTTATTTTCTATTATGGCCTATGCCTCTCTTAGCAATATTACCAGTGTCAAGTCTAAGGTTTATGAACATAAAGTTACAGTGAAACTGGAAATAATTGTTTGTGGATCATACAAATAGTTCGTACATAAAAATCTGAGAGATTCGAATCCACAACGCCCAGTTGCATCGAGGCATCTGCTGTAACCGTTAGGTCGACTATGCAATTCAAAATAGATTAATTTTTAATAACAACCTTTACCCCCAGTTCAGAGATGTAAGAGATAGGGATGAGCGACATTAGAAAAACATCGATTACAATATCGATATGTAGATATAGCCTTTTTTTTACCATAGCACGGTAAAGTAATGGGCCTGTACCCGATGGAAGACACAGTACGATCTTACTCCAATTGCGAACATCAAAATGTTTTATAGGTTCTAGCCTTGTGGCTACAATCTCACCTGATGTTTAGTGATGATGTGGCCAAAGTTAGTGAACACGCAGAACCTGTGGAGGAACTGGCTTTCAAGTGCAACTGCCGGAAAGCACCTATATGTATGTGACGACTTTAGAAAAAGCTCTACCACTATGCTATGGTTTCATCACGATGTTTTTCTTCACCGAAAGCTCAAGCTCATTACAGAGACGACACATTCCTCTTTATTATCAAGATCCAGGCGCTTTCTTCGCATTGCTTCGAGTGTTTTACCCTATCGTATATCCTAGCACCTACAAAGAACAAAACATCCACCAACTTTGTTGTGTAATGCACGCCTCATAAGCGAAGCGTTAAGGTGGTACTACTGTCACGTCACGCAAAACAACTGATTTTTCAAACCTTAAATGTCCCTATTTATTATATATTGCACTTGTAAAATAATATATAAACACACATATTAAGGAAAAATCACTATGATTAACACTCATGATATTTTTGATGGAATATATGTTATTTCAACTAATTATAAACCTATTAAAAAAGTTCGGTCACGATAACGATCGAAATACTTTATCACGATGTTTTAATTATTATAAACTTTACTAATCGAGTCTTTTTTTTCTTACGCTTCAGTATAATTAGGAATAGAACCCTATTACTTTTCTCGGTCTGATTCGATGTGGTTTAATTGTTATGAAATAAACATAAAACAGATGAGTTTATGAGGCGTGCACTTTTATATATTCCAAACTTTTTAAAATATATACATATTCGCGCAGGGTGCCGTATTCGACCGATGGACCGAAGAGAAAGATAACACAGAGTTCGAGCAGAATTGTCTGTTCAAAGTCGATGAATATGGATTCTTCATATACTGGAAGAGCGATGGTCGTGTGAGTATAGAATGCTATGTTATAGAATTTAAGAGCAAGTGCTTCCGCCTAGAATAATGTTTTCCAAACTTTTCCGGATACTCCGTTTAAAAGGAAAGAAAATATTACCCAAAATTTGACCTAAGTGCCTAGTGGAGGGGCTGGCTTTGAAATGCAATCGCCGAGACACAGTTATAGGTGTTTGGCGGCAGATTTTCAACTTGAAGCTATTAGCTAGCCAGGCAGGTGATAGTAAGCGCTTTAAGTTTCATCACGATGTTTTCCTTCGTCGAAAGCTACTGCTCATTGCGGCATTCGAACACAGATGCATTGACGCGGCGTCGGTACACGCTACCACAGAGCCATCATTCCTTTAAAATTACCTCACGTTATCAAAGTTCCATATATCACGAAAGAGCTCCTCAGACTTAAAAGTAATGCTGCAAGCAACAGATGGGCATAAAAAACCGAAACACCTAACCCTCGCGAACTTTGAAGCGAACCACATCCCTCTAAAACTTTGGTAAAACGTTTACCTTCCCAAGTTTTTACAATAAAGCTATATATATAGTAAGACAAAGAATCCAGTACCATTTTTTACTCGTCGAAATAAAACTAATTTTAACTGATTTTATCGCGGTTGTGTATTAATTTTGATTCCGACGTTTCGAAAGCTTTACAGCCTTCGTGGTCACGGGGCGGACTGAGGTGTAGGTTGTCGAGAAAAGTTCATATTACTATGTCTCCCTTCAGTTGGCAGGTAGGTTCAAAGGAATCAAAATTAATAAATAACCGCGATAAAATTCGTTTAAATTAGTTTTATTTCGATGAATAATATTCGCGTAAACATAAGAAATCATTTTTTACTCTATTTGTCAACCAATTTTTGTTGTAAACCTGCTTATGGAAGGGTTATGAAATTCTCACCCGCAACCTTTTTGTGTGACGATCGCTCGGGTAAAGTCGGCTCGAGGCGAGAGATTTATATTAATGTTTCGCTCCTGTTGAATGGTCTTTAGCACACGCCGTCTTTTGTTTGTAATAGCTATCGACAAGCACTATTTTGAAGCGATGATGTATTAGTTGGCAGTTTGTATGGACGCCTCATCAATGGATGTGTAATCCTTGATAAGGAGCCTGAGCTTACAATGAAGGAATATATCGTGATAAACTCATAGCATGGTGGTAAGGCTTTTTCTAATATCAACCTGGTGGTTTCCTACTACCTACAAGTTGAAAATATGCCGCAAAATACCTTTAGATGTGATCCGGCACTTTCACTTGGGAACCAATCCTTCCACTGGGCTTAACATGCCCACTATGATGCTCGGGATGATAGCTCAGGTGTAGTGTGTACGACTTCGCGTCAAGGGATGCGAGTTCAAATCCTTTCGGTGAAGGAAAACATCCTGAGGAAACCATAGCATGGTGGTAGGGCTTTTTCTAATGCCTGCCTGGCTAGCTATCACCCACAAGTTGAAAATCTGGCGTCAAATACCCATAGATGTGTTTCGGCAGTTGCACTTGTGATGCAGTTCCTCCACAGGTTTAGCGTGTCTACCAACTTGGGCCGTATCGTCACTTAAGATCCGGTGAGATTATTGTCATAACGCTTTACCTCAAATATACAAAAAAACGTCTAGGGCCACATCGTCACTCGACATCAGATGTTATTGAGGTCGTAATGTTAAAACCCATATAGTATAAAACAAATTAATTATATGTAAACATTAAGAAAAATATAGTTCTATTGACAGCGAGATAAGACGGTCAGGAAATAGGTTATTCGAAAGCAACCAAAAGGAACGACCATGTAATAGGAAAGTAACTATTTAGTTCCATCCAATTGAAGTCGCAGGCAGAGTTAGTCTTTTTATATTGCAAAGTTAGCATAATAAAGGTGGCAGAATACACACTCCTGAAGTTACAAAGATTGTATCAGTAATATAACAAAATACACCTGCTTAATGTTAACAGATTCTCATTGCAACGTGTTTCATACGTTGCCCGTGTGACGCCATTGAAAGTAATTTGCTGGAAATGTGTTATGCAAAACCACGCTCGAGACGGAAACTTTGCGGCCCCTACAACACGTTTCGGATTTAAACTCGCATTCATTCGACAGTTTGTTTAAAAAACGAGCCCTTGTGGACTTTTTTTCGCAATATGTGAACGCGTTACTCGAACTGAGACCAAAACGAGACGGCCGTGTGGTAAGAGTTTTACACACAACGGACATTTTTTTACGTCACACGGCAAAGTGATTGCACTGCATTTAATGTTAGGTGCAGTGCAATCCAAAGCAGTGACTGATAAGACAATGAACCAAAGCATAGACACTTCTTCAGGCCTCTTTTGAAAGACCCAATTGATCACGCCAGAGTGTCGTCAGGAGTGAAACTGAACGAGACTGTGCAGTTGCCATAATCTGTGGCTGTGTTGATCACCTGTCAAGGAGTGAGTGTGCTAATTCAAGGCTAGCACGGACGTTGTGCAAATGTAAACAACGGGCTGTGGTCGCGACTTCGTGAACTTAAAATATTTTTAGTAGTTATTTTACAGTCTGGTGCCTACGACTTCATTTGCATAAATCTACTATGTTCAGTAGACATTTTTTTCCATCTTTTATCAATTTACTTGACAACCTACCCTAAAAGTTAAACCGAGTGGAATGATAATTTTCTACCAATACTTTTCTCAGTTATGCGTTTAAATAACACGCTATAATGCGCGATATTTATCTTCAACGATAAGTTTGATTAATAATGCTTGTATATAACTTTTTGATTTTCAATACTTTTTATCACATATATTTTATTTTATACATTGTATTGATACATATAGTAAGGCGGCACCGGTTCAGTATTTTGTCGCACAATCTAGTAAAATGTCCATAGATTCAAGATGTATGAAGATAAATAATTCAGTTTAAATACCAATCAGTAAACTGTAAGGTACCAGTCCTTTCATTTGGTTATTTACCTAAACTATATAAACTATAACTATACTAACTTGAAATAACTATTCCATTCTATTGTGGAATGATAAGAATGGGATTATAATATAGAGCTCTTCGGAACCTTGGTCGTGGTATATACGGTAGAACCTACCACGAACAACCTACCATAGAGCCGTTACTACACCAACTCCGGTGTCCATCAACTCTATCCACATACAAAAATTTAACTATAGCGTTTTTATATAGTGAAATTTATGAAAATCCACGCAAATTTAAAATCGAGTTTATGTTAGTGTGTTTCCCGTGAGAATTACAAAGGGTAAGGCCGGAAAAATATTATTAATAACGAATGAAGTTCTTGACAGAAAGGTATTCAGACGGCCGCGTGGGAGCCACAAAGATCGCTTCAAATACATATTTTATGTAACGAAACCACGTCTGTGTCGCACACGATGCTCACTCACCTGTTAGAGCCCGTGGTGGTTGCGTCGAATCTTACTCAAGATTCTCGTTCCACAATCGTTACATTTTACAGCAGAGCTTCCGTTCCTATGACATAGGGTCCTACAAAAGAGGCGTGAATCGTATGACATAGGGTCCTTCAAAAGAGAAAAGAAGCATGTATCCTATGACATAGGGTCCTTCAAAAAAGGCGTGAATCCTATGACAAAGGGTCCTTCAAAAGAGGCGTGAATCCTACGACATAGGGTCCTTCAAAAGAGGCATGAATCCTATGACATAAGGTCCTTCAAAAAAGGCGTGATTCTATGACATAGGGTCCTTCAAAAAAGGCGTGAAAAGGTATCTAAGCAGGCCAGCATGACAGCGGTGACTGATTGTGAATTTTGGATCATTGTCAGTCACCGCTGTTCTGGATTGTACTGTACTTAACACCAGGTGCAGTAAAGTCACTATGCTGCGCAACATTAACAAAAAAAATCCGTACTGTCGAACGTTCTTAACTCAACTGAACCACCAGCTGCTTTTTTAAGGGACCTTCACTATTAACCTAAAAGGCTTTCACAGTTTCACCGGACTCAGGGCGCTCAGCCCGAGGAGCAACTTCCGCAAATGTGTCACTAGTGACCGAACCTCGGCTTGGGCTGTTGCCGGGACACGAAGGAGAATCGAACGCGGTACTAACTAAAATTGAGAGAATGATTATACTGTGCCGCTATGGCGCCATAGCAAGAAATAGGAGAAAGGAAGAGGGATTCGAATCTAGCTGGTCCACCAAAATCTGAATGCTGTGTAACGGAGAGAAATTAAATTGTAATCCCTAGCCGCGTTTATATAGTAATCCGTGTTATCAACTACCCTCCATCTCACTAATTTAAAGTATGTAGCATTATTATGTTTCCATATTAGCAATAAGCAGCAGAAGTGGTATGTAACACACCCTTTGATGTCCTTAATATATAGATTTCTAATACATTCTCTATCTGTATTCAAAGTAAATTAATGTGGGCGTTAGTAGAAAGGTTCAATGTAAATGAAAAATAAATATTCCACCTTCAAAATATGAACTAAGTTACTTTTGTATACTCTATAAGTTTAGTATTTGATCACAGGCTTACTTGATCTTTAGTGACGATGTGGGTTAAGATGCCACGTTATGGCTAGTAGAAGTAATGGTTTTTAATTTGAACTGCCGAAACAAGAAGAAGAACTTGAAGCGATGATAGCTCAGTGGTAGTGTGTACGACTTTGCGTCAAGGGACGTGAGTTCGAATCCAACCACCTACAATGAGCTTGAGCACCTACAAAAACCATAGCATGGTGGTAGGGCTTTTTCTGATGCCCGACTGGCTAGCTACCACCCTCAAGATGAAAATCTGATGACCGCCAAATGACCCTTACTACCCTTGAGTGACAATCTGTCGCCAAATATATATAGGCGTTATTTTGTTTTATTGTTAAGGTTTTAGCGTTATGGGCATAATCTTACCTTATCTTAAGTGACGTTACGGCCCAAGATGGTCGACACGCTAAACCTGTGAAGGAACTGGCTCTCAAGTACAACTGCCGGAACACACCTAATGGTATTTGGCGGCAGATTTTCAGCTTAACTGAACTGAACTGGTAACTCGCCATTAGAAAGGCATTAGAAAAGCCCTACCACCATGCAATGCATGAATGTACTTCATCGACATGGTATTGATTCTTGTATATATGCATTTGATAGTCATCCTGAACGAGAGTACTAAACTAAGAATTCTTAAATTAAGAACAACGAACCTCAAAAATCACTCGTAGATCGCACAAATCTCTGTAAACATTCTATAAGTAACTGTAAATCAATTGAAACAGTGATAAATAAGTGCATTTGTATAAATTCCACGTGTGTTAAAGTTAACATCGAGAACTATCCATAAAATCGACGATTCAATATATATAAATACGTCAAGTATCCCATGATTAGATATAAAAATACTAAATGGGTCATAATAACAGTTAAATTAATACGCGGTAACTATTTCATTCGGCCGCATAACCGTCGGGTCGGTTCGCATAGTTCTTATAATAAAAATGCGTCTGTTTGATTTCTTTATACCCCGGTGTATCTTGTTTTATATATTGTCTGATCTACAGCATCGATATGCGTGTTGGTTTATTTTGTATCCTGGCTCACATTCCATAATTATATGTCGCAATGTGACCAATGTATTTAATTAGTGACGAAACCAAATTATCACTGACTCTCTACTGACAAATTGCTAAATTCTTAAAACGATTTTTACTTTGTTGTTGTGATGTTATTGTTATTTCCATAATTATTTTTACTGATTTCTAATAGTTACTGGATCCATTGTTATCGTAATAGTGTATTCTAAACTAAAGCTATTATACTTTCTCTTATAATTATTCTATCAATCAATTCTAGAGCTACTCGGCAGCTTAAAAAAAAAAAAAACAACATTTTATTTTCAATAAAAAGTATCCTATGTTACTTCTAATACCTCCAAGAATACATGTACAAAGCTTCATACTCATCGGTTAGGTACTTTTCGCGTGAAAGCGTAACAAACAAACTTACACTCACATTTATATTAGTAGGGATAAAGAAAATGACATTTCTTTGAAGTCCGACGTAAATAAACGTAATGATTGGTCCCACAACCGTTCGGAGCAGAAACGTTTCTTATTTTTAGAATCCGCACAACCTTTGACGTTATTTTATATATTTCGTAAACATTTTTCACCGCTAATACAATGAAAGGAAAGTATTTTCGTAAATTCGTTTCCATTTAATTTCTAAATTCGTATAAATATTTCATATTTTTGTTGAACTTAGGCATCGATGTACAGGTTACAGATGACGCACCGCGAAACGGATAGTGACGCCTAGTTTACATGTTATTTAAATAAGAATAAGTTATGAATACGGTACTGACTCATATTAAGTAGAAGTTAAGTACTAATTATTAGGAACAATATTGTATTATCAAATAAACAAGGTAATAAGGAAAAAAAAGAAAATAAATATATTATAATAAATATATATAATAAGCGATGATAGCTCAGTGGTAGTGAAGCGATGATAGCTCAGTGGTAGTGTGCACGACTTCGCGTCAAGGGACGTGGGTTCGAACCCAAGCACCTACAATGAGCTTGAGCTTTCGGTGAAGGAAAACATCGTGAGGAAACCATAGCATGGTGGTAGGGCTTTTTCTGATGCCCGACTGGCTAGCTACCACCCTCTAGTTGTGAACCTGACGCCATATACCAATAGGTGTGTTCCGGCAGCAGCACTTGAGAGCCAGTTCCTCCACAGGTTTAGCGTGTCTACCAACTTGGGCCGTATCGTCACTTAAGATCAGGTGAGATTATGGCCATAACGCTAAACCTTAAGTATAAAAAAAAAAAAAAAAAATATAAGTCACAATAGCGTCCATATCATATACATATAGTGTTTTTCCCGCAACGTCGTTTATTCCCCTTAATTCATTGTAAAATTTAATAATTTCAGTTCATTATTTTACGGCTTATATTTTATAATTAAGCTTTAGTGTTTTGGCCAAAATATTACGTGATTATAAGTGACGATGTTGCCCAAGATAGTTGACACTTTAACCCTAATGGAGGGACAGCTCTCAAGTGCCACTGCCGGAACACACCTATAGGTATTTGGCGACAGTATTTCAATTTGCGGGTGGTAGCTGCCCGCCAGAGACTTTTGGTCAAAAATTGGTCTCTGGCATCACGGGAGTTGGAAGTGTCGAGGTGGTGCGTCTTAGTGGGTAGCGTTGCTTGGTTGGTTAGCACCTGATAGATCACCATATGCCCATCACGCCTATCATCTGACCCTGGGTAATTGAGCCTGCATTTGAACTTGCATGTTGCAATGAGGAAGTCAGTAAAGGATGTCATTTTAAATACCACGTTAATAAAAAGGTGGTAGAGCTAACCAGGCGGGCATTAGAAAAAGCCCTACCATCATGCTGTGGTTTTATCATGATGTTTTACTTCACCGAATCTCAAGCTCATTGTAGATGGATTCGAACTCACTTTGACGCGACATCTGTACACACAACTAACTGAAATATATTGCTTAGTTATATTTTACAATATTCCCAAAGAATGGTTTAAAATTCATGTTTTTTAAACCAATTTCATTAGTAAACATGTACGAGGCGCCATCTATTAGCAATATATTTAACTAAAATGACAGCTGTTAGGTAATTTGCATTATAGAGTAGAACCTCGTTAAGTCGAACCTCGATAAGTGGAAAACGTCCAAATCTCGAATAAATGTTTTGTTCCCTTCGCGTCATACACCCATACCTCCATTCTCTATAACTCCTAAATTTTCGGCGTCTCTCATGATGTTCGACTTATAGAGATTCTACTGTATTTGTAAAAGTAATATATTGCGAAATCAATAAGTTGTGTGATTACTATAATGAGCTACAATAGCACGATTCAGCTTAAAAAAAAAAGAAAACGTCTTTCCTACACTTGCAAGCCTCGCAAGCGAAGCGTTGAAGTGAACACTGCTGTCACTTCACGCAAAACTACTGATTTTTCAAACTTAAACTGTATCTATTTATCATATATTGCATTTGTAAAATAATATATACACACACATATCAACAAAAGACACTATTTAAACACTCATGATATTTTTGATGCCATTTTTGTTATTTTAACTAGTTAAAAAATCCGTGTGTCTGTATGTGCGGATCCTGTATGTTATCACGATAACGACCGAAATACTTTACTTATTGAGTCTTTTTTTTTCTTACGCTTCAGTATAATGAGGAATAGAATCCTATTATATTTCACGGTCTGATTCGATGTGGTTTAATTGTTGTTAAATAAACAACAAAAGAATAAGATTATGCGGCGTGCACTTTTAGATTTTTCAAACTTTTTAACATAGTTTTCCAATTATTGATAATGATTATGAGAATTATGACTTTGTTCGTGTGGAGTTAAAAATTATTTAATCAGATTTGCCCATTTTTGTAACTTTTTTAAATACCTCTTTGCCCCTGTGTGTGCCCGCGTGATGTTATATAGCCTGAAGCCTTTCTCAATTATTGCTCTATCAAATACACAAATAATTTTTGACATCCGACAGCTAGTCCCTAAGATTAGCGAGTTCAAAATCAAAGCAGTAGTGAAAGAAATTTAAAAATTGTTATAATAAATTATTTTTTAGTTCCACGCATGTTTTGTTTTCTTACAGTTTTATATACCTAAAGATATCGCCATCTTGAAACGTAGTGACAATGTTGCCAATAATAATAATACTAAACACCTTAACAGATAATATTAAGCAAGTACTGTTAATAATGATAAATTTATTCATATTCCAACAGCGGGCACATCTGTCAATATTATAAAGTGGAAAAGTTTGTTTGAACGCGCTTATCTTAGGAACTATGGGTCAGATTTAAATAAAAGTCTTGTCATATTAGCTAGCGCCATCATTGACAAATGCTTCAGGCTATTTATCAACACGTTACCACCAATAGGAGTAAAGATACAATGCAAAAAGTAAAAAAAAAAAAAAAAAAATTATAATTTTTAATTCCACGCGTTCGTTGTCGCGGGCTCAGCTAGTTATAAATAGTTTGGATAATCCAAAAGTGCACGCCTCATAACGTAATTATAATTGAATGACATAGATTTAAGCATTCATATTAAATTTGAAATAAGATATTAATAAATATATTCACTGTTAATTAATTTATTCATTTTTTCATGAAATTACATTGAATTGGACGGTAATTTCCAATAGGCTATTACTCAGAATTATACTAAAGCGAATGAACAAAAATGGGCTCAAAAAGCGAAGGTTACCACATACATCATCCACACATATAGACAACCCGACGTCCGCCGAAATATTTTTTCAAGACAGTTTTTTATACTATCTAGAAAAAATAGTAATTTTAAAGTATCTACTGTCATAAAAACCTATTCTCGTTGATATTTGTCAACTCATTTGATACTCAAAGTGCAAAAAAAATCGGATAAAAGCAATTTAAGCCGAGATAATTGGTTGACCTCGAGAGAGTGAGAGTAAAGCACTACTCAAACGCTTCACGTTATGACGTGCGATAATAACTCTGGGTATAATTTGTTAGCGGCTTAAAAAACTTCCTGAACAGGTTTATGTGACAGTGATCATTTTGTTAAAACGTTGTATGAACATTGAAGATTTGAAAAATATTCCACCATTAGATGAAAAGAATGAGCAATTGTTTTGCAACAATTGTAATTGTTGTAAACTGTTATCAATTATTGTGCTATTTAACCGTTTGTTATTTGCTATAAGTATAAATAAAGAATAATGTAACGTTATAACGTGCCTACACGATTATGTTTAAAAAAAAAACAAACAAAACAAAATATATTCATACCGTGACTTTAAGTGAGAAACATCGGGCATGTTTATTGCTTTGACAATTATTGGTGTTTAAAATTGTCATTAACATCTAATTATAACGAACAACAGATAATCTATTGATTACTAGAAGTTATTGATTGAGTGGAATAATTATATTTTCAATGATTTGCCACACATAAAACATTAAGCTGGAACAATGCATTATATATAAAATTGGTTCTTGTAACAATGGGCATGCAATTTACACAGTTATAAAAAAAAAGTAATTGTTGATATTACAAATTAGTAATCAATTGCTGTGTATCAATCTATTCCAATTAAGAATGTATTACGACTTAAAGATTTACTATACGTAACCCGCCCGGAACTAGCGGCGCTGGGCATCCAAAAGTATATCTAAATAAAATTCCAAAAAGTTCCAATAAATTCATTACTCTTACAATGCTTGACCGGAAAAAGAACTGTGTTTTCCTAATAAACATATATGGATTAAATAAATACATGCAAACCTGATACACGTTGTCCGGCTCCTTCTAACATTCATAACGCGACCATAATGCATTATGCATATGCATGCAATATCGCATTCAGGCATAGAGTTTTTTTTTTTAATTCACAAATATGCCTAATGTCATGGTAAAGATTCAAATTTAAAATTTCTCTATTTAGTTACGTTGTCGGCTATTGAACAGAGAAAATTGCTGCGCCATAAAAAAAAAATTTTGAAGCGATTTTAGCTCAGTGGTAGCGTGTACGACTTCGCGTCAAGGGACGTCACTTGGAATCGAACCACATACAATGAGCTTGAGCTTTCGGTGATGAAAAACATCGTGAGGAAACTATAGCATGGTGATAGGGCTTTTTCTGATGCCCGACTGGCTAGCTACCACTCTCAAGTTGTAAACCTGCCACCAAATACCAATAGGTGTGTTCCGGCAGTTGCATTTGAGAGCCAGTCCCTCCACAGGTTTAGCGTGTCTACCAACTAAGGCCGTATCGTCACTTAAGATCAAGTGAGATTATAGCCATAACGCTAAACCTTAAGTATAAAAGAAAAAAAAACATAAATGCTTTTTTGTTATGTATATTTATCTTATTAACATTTTCTTGTATGAAATTCATTTAACAGTTTTCAAAGACACAGCCTTACTAAAGCTCTGTCGGCGCAAGGCCAGCGCAGTTTCCGCGCGTAATTTCCTATTCATTTGTACTAAGGCGTCCTTTATACTATACCTTTATCCCTTATTCAGAGGGTATTGTGAAACTATCTATTGTTTTTATATACTGTATTCGTACATTTTGTGGTTAGTAAAACCTGTACAACATAGTTGAAATATTTCTACTTTCGTCTCGAAGGTTATATATATGTAAATGAAGACCATTCAAACCTTTCAATTCCCCGCCTATAAACCCCCATTTATTTAGAATGTTTATTTTATTTTAAACTCCATATTGTCGATGGTAGAAACTTTCAGGATTGATTATAAAATAATTATTTATTACACGTCTTTAATAGTAATGAATAAAGTGAATCAATAGCTTTAAATTATATTAATCTTTATTACAAGCAGGTAAAATTCATATGTAATTAGTAAGTTAGATTAACAAAAAGAAGCAATTTTCTGTATATGTATATTGTGGTCTAACATTGTATTTAATACAATAAATTATCTTTACATAGAGGAACTATACCAATAATAACTACTTATCAAACCACACAACACGTTTCATATATATACCTACTAGATTGTACGCGTGGCTTCTCTCGCATTAAAATTGATTCTGTCAAACTAATCTGATGATGTAATTAAAAGTTTCATATAAAGTCTATCCCTGTCTTTACCCCACTTCCAATAAGGTTTTCGCGAGAAAAAGTAACCTATCTCTGTCCCCATCTATCTTGTGCCAAAGGTCATCACAATCGATTCAGCGGCTTAGGCGTGAAAGCGTAACAAACAAACAAACTCACTTTCGCATGTATAACATTAGTATGATACATAAATTACTCGTTGTGATACAAATAATTTCCTTCATATCGTACTAAAAGATATTTTCCGATACCTCAAGTGCAGTATTGCTTTCTAGATGAAATGAATTTAATATCACATCGCATTACCGCATGATTACATTTTCCTCGCATAACATTATTTTCCTTTCTGCTTGATTCCTAACAGACTAGAGTAGAGTGTTAAATAGCCTTTAATCTTTTTATTTATTTAGGTTTAGCGTTATGGCCATAATCTCACCTAATCTTAAGTGACGATACTGCCCGAGTTGGTAGACACGCTAAACCTGTGGAGGAACTGGCTCTCAAGTGCAGCTGCCGGAATACACCTATTGATATTTGGCGGCAGGTTTACAACTTGAGGGGAGTAGCTACCCAGGCGGGCATTAGAAAAAGCCCTAACACTGTGCTATGGTTTCCTCACAATGTTTTCCTTCACCGAAAGCTCAAGTTTATTGTAGGTGCTTGGATTAACACCACCAATCACCACCATCCAACCACCACCACCACACCATCAAATACATAAAGATAAACTTTTTGATTACTTACCACATCACAAGTTATCTTTATTTCTTAGCCTACTGGTATTAGCGAGATTGTATGATATATAAAGCCCACGAGCTGTCGAGTACCTCTTGACATTGTATTTTAATGAGCCACCCCTTGGTCAGAGCTAGCTTTCACGACGCCCCTTTTAACTTGAGAATCCACTGTTCTGTATTTATCTTAATGAGTCTGTCAAGTGTTTTATATGAGCAGACAGTTGAAGAAATAACAACAAGCCTGCGTTTTAAATTTACCCATCTTTTATCGTAAGTATCTTAAGTTTATTATAAAAGTCAGTTTGTATGTATACACTGTGATAGGCTAGTTTTTCTCGCGAAACACTTATTGGTAGTGGGGTGAAGACAGAGATCAACTATGTATGAAACTTTTTATTGCCCCGTCGGATTTGCTTCAAATTTATAGTATATTTGAGACGAATCTCTTAGCTATCCATAGATTGCATGCGGGTGAGGGATTCGTCGTGTGGCAGAGGGAAACTTTGAACACTTCCCGAGATATGTGACACGATTGTAGATTTAAGGGGGCCTTTTCTGTCGCGCGTCAACACTCACCTTCACTACTCGTGTTTCTTTCCCTACTCAGCCAAATTTGTTAGGCGTGTCATCCAATTTTTTTCACAAAATCAATATTAACGCGAGTGAAGCCATAGGTCAAAGGTAGTAGTAGTATAATATCAATATATCTTTCTTCGCATTTCAACCAACGTCGATAGACGCGATGTTAGAGCAAGCTGTCATCTATCCACCGCCGCTCCGCCCAGTCTCCGTGAAGGTGCACAAAGCACTTCGTCCGAACAATAGCGCCTGCATCTGAGCCGATATCGACAGCTCTATCAACGTCCTGAATACCCAGACATTCAAATGGAAACGAGGCGACGTCTTTCAATGATATCTCAATGGTGGAAATTCATTTATAAATTCTCGCTTTCATAATAACGTTTTAATTAAGTTACAATTTAGTTTCAACTCCTTTTTGGAGTTTTGTTGGGGGTTTAGCGTAGTTTTATTTAGTTATAAATTTACAGTAATATTATAAAGCAGAAAAGTATGTTTATTTGTTTGTTTGAACGTCCTAATTTTAGAAACGATCAGTTGGATTTCAGAAATTCATTTTGCATTTTATAGCGTCATCTTTAAAGAAAGCTTTCGGTTATTTAACAAAACGCTGCCACTAATAAGAGCATCGCAGTATTGAAAAAGTTCCAGAAACAGGGAAATAGTATTTCTGGGGGGTTCCGCGGCGTGCGCTGCATAAATAATAAATTCTAACAAAGGGCCGCCATAATGATTTCTTAGGTTTACGCGAATATTATTCATTGAAATAACCGCCGCCATTTTGTTACAGCTATAAATTATTACAAAACACTCAACTGAGTTGATAATGACAGTAATGATTTCCAAAAAGGGAAGACCGTTGCTAATTTAGGAAAAATAGGTTCTCTTTATTATGAGTACTCGTAAAAATGGACATGTTCCTAAAGGGAATAGGAAAAGAGTTTTTACCCATATTTCTGTTCCTTGAATTTGTGTAACTTTGTTGTTATGTATGTGATGTTATAGGATTTATCTGTATAAATATAACAAATTACTAATAATGATTCGAGGTATGATATATTGGTTGCCACAAAAAGCTCCTTGGACTTTTTCGACTAGAGTGTCGCCTTCTTATTCGAGTACTAACCTCTTTTTTATAAAAATTACAACCGAATAGGCTGCGTCATCTTAAATACCTTTGCCTTTTCCTTAAAAAGAACAAAATTAAACATTTGAAAAGGAAATAACAAAACTGTACGTGTTTTTGGCGGGATCTTGATCTGTCATGTTGTGATTTTTATTTTTATTCATATAATTAGTTATTTAGCCCTGTATTTTGTAATATAGGCGACATTTTAAGTGATGTAGTGTAGCTGAAGAGCATAAGTGAAGTGAATTATAAATAATCATTCGGAACATGTTTTATTCAATATTACCTTATTTGGTTGCATTCTGTGAGAAAATTTACCATAGTAAAGGAACGTAAGTGAAAGTAAGTTTTCACCAAAATGAGTGGAAAAAAAAATGTTTTCTGTAAAAGATAAAAAAAAAAACAAAAACTTAGTTACTTGAATTTTTCACATAAACTCTGAGGTTATGAGAAAATGTGTAAATACAAAAGTTATAGAACATTTTATTACCTACATCTTTGTCATTGAACTTTTTTTCATAGGACTTGTAGTTTTACCGGAAATCGAGATAAACAATTTTTTACCCTCGAAAACTCACTTCCCTTCCCGACCTCAGATCGTACGTAATTTATTTTTCCTTTCATTTCTGTCATACTCTCTTCCTTTCCTAATGGGTTTCATCCTACTATATTTTTTTTTTCACTTTTCACCATTTTCAAAGGCTTCAGCACTGTTCTAACAGATCTTCATAAAAGTCTAGTCTAGTGCAGTAGTAAGTCCTTTTAATTCTACCGGAAGATTATAACTTTTTTATTGTTTCAGGACGGTGACGTCATCGAGTTGTGCCAAGTGAGTGACGTCAGATCTGGCGGTGTGCCAAAGGTATGATCGTTATGCACGTACTTATTTATCTTTACAAATCTCGCTGCGTATTTACCTTACCGTTAACCTTAAAATTTGTAATTCTAACCTTGACGCGGGACGTGATTTTTCATTCAATATAATGTATATTCCATTGAATATCTCTGTGAAACGTCGAAATTAATTGACCATTGTTTACCTTATTTATGGATAAATTTATTATCTGTTAAATTGTATGAAATAGCACGCGTATTTTTATTTATACTTTAGGTCTAGCGTTATGGCCATAATCTCACCTGATCTTAAGTGACGATACGGCCCAAGTTGGTAAACACGCTAAACCTGCGGAGGAACTGGCTCTCATGTGCAGCTGCCGGAATACACCTATTGGTATTTCGCGGCAGGTTTAAAACTTGAGGGTGGTAGCTACCCAGGCGGGCATTAGAAAAAGCCTTACCACCATGCTATGGTTTCGTCACGATGTTTTCCTGCACCGAAAGCTCAAGCTCATTGTAGGTGCTTGGATTCGAACGCACGTCCCTTGACGCGAAGTCGTACACACTAGCACTGAGCTATCATCGCTTCAAATTCATCGCGTTACCAACGTGATAAATAAATTGCATTGGAGTACTTACTTACTTAGGTGGAACACGAGTAATAAAACTTACATACTCAATACCCGCTCACCCCCGCGTGCGTCTGCTACCATGCCAACCATACCACTGTAAGTAAGTGGGTAATGTTTCGACTTTGTGACACAAATATCCGGTTTTTAATGGAAATGTTAGGAGTTTTTGAATTCCTGAACGGTAATTCTAGAGGAGCGGACGTTTACAGATGAGAAATACCGTCCGATATCCACTGAAAGATTTCATGGTGACTCATAACCTATACTACCGGAGACCAGAGACTGTTTTCATACTTCTGGTTTCCTGTGTGGAGGGTTTCTGCTGACCCACCGATAATGTGTTGAGCGAGACGATAAACTAAAACCGTAACTGATATACATTGCGTGCGCAAAACATAATCCCTTGTAAATATTGACGAAGCGGCCATTACGGTGACGTCACTATTGTTTCGATTTCTTTATGATTTATGATTAATTAATTTATTAATTTATTATTTATTTATGATTATTATATTATAACCAAATAATTTTTAATAGCGATTTTGCTCGTATTAAGTACAATAACTTTTATATAGTTCATAGGTTTAACTTTATGGCCATAATTTCACTTGATGTTGGGTGACGATGTGGCCCAGACGATGGACGCCTTAAGTCTAGTGGAGGGACTGGTATAGGATCTATATATACCTATATATATACCTATAGGTGGCATATTTACAATTGGAAAGTAACCAAGTGGGCGCTAGAAAAAGTTGTATCACCACGTAACCTTTCACGGTTACTTTAAACGAAACTTCACGAACTTAGTTATTGACTATAATATTGGTGACGATTTGCGCTATGTGGTTTGGCTAATGCACAAACGTCAATAATGGTCAATAATGTTTGAGAACATGATTCATTACTTGGCTTAAAAACTACCTGGAAGTTCAACAAGAGAGTCACCAACTTGTTGAAGCACTAGCCTTGTAATTAGGAAATAACTTCCAAATAAAGACGTTAGATTTGTATCTTTATGGAAATGATCATTCTGTTAACTAGTTAATCGATAATATTGTATAAATTATATTGTAATTTCTATTGAAACCAAGCCTTGACCCAGGAAAATGCAAAACCCGGAGAAAGAAGGTAACGCTGCCAACAGTTTGAGAAACATCACCGATAGCCCCGATGAGTCACAAATGTCATCACTCTTCATATATTTTTTTATAATTGCACGTCAAAATGACCATACAGATCCAGATGATAACTGTATTTTAATCCCAAAACAACGATCACCGTCAATAAATTAAAAATCAGACAGCGGTCACCGTTATCATTGCAACGTGCGTACAACATAAGAAATATATATATATATATATATATATATATATATATATAAAACGTGCTTTTAAAATCTCTCTTCGCAGGATTCGAAGCTGAGCTCCAATCTGACGAACAAACACGGCGACAATCTCGAAGACAGATCGCTGACCATCTGCAGCGGTACTGACTACATTAATATCAACTATCAGCACGTTGTCTGTCCGGACGCGGCGACAGCTAAGGTCAGTCATGTCCCTTTAAGCTTCCTCCGTTTCAGGTTGGCTAAGTGGAGAATGCAATTTCCCCCGACCGGAACTGGAAAGGTCGAAAGTCGGACAGTTCGAATACAGTACCCTGGTCTATGACAATAAGGTGGTAAGGGAAACCCACATTACGGCTTGTACCTCGCCTGGCATATTAAGACAGGCAATACATTATTTTTTCCGAGTTAAGTACCACAAAAATGGGAAGAATGTAGTATATTTCATAGCATGGCGGTGGGGCTTTTTCTGATGCCCGACTGGCTAGCTACCACCATCAAGATGAAAATCTGCCGCCAAATACCAATAGGTGTGTTCCGGCAGGTGCACTTGGGAGCCAGTTCCTTCACAGGTTTAGCGTGTCTACCATCTTGTGCCGTATCGTCACTTAAGACCAGGTGAGATTATGGCCATAACGCTAAACCTTAACTATAAAAAAGAAAGAAAGCTGTTAGTAATATTGTTCGAATGTTGAGTGATCTTAGTAGACATAATAATTATTTTTGATTACATCGTGACCACTTTCCTCCAAATATAACACCCTCTAGAACTGACACGCTTAATCTTGTCATATTCAAGGATCTTAGTCTGTCAAATATTTTAATTCCTAAACATTAGTTATTTGATCCTACATAATATAATATTGTTGAATTTTTTTTTAGTAATACTTCTTTAGAATCGTTGTGATTTCAAACTCGATGAAACGAAAAAGCGACTCCATAGAGACACCAACACGTAAATGTAAAGAATTCAGACGGCGAGAGAATGAGACAGAACACATTACACGTTTTCGGTCTCCTCTTTGTGCGATGTTTTGTTGCGTCCCCACTGTCGTCTACTAAGTACTAAGCATTGTCCATATGTATTTTCAATACTTTTAAATTTAATCAGGGACATTTCAGAAGTTTCACTTCTACTGTATGTGACTTGCACACACGCACATTTTTTTTCTGGGTAAAGTCTAATTATTGTGTACGACCAATGTGAATCACATCTGAATAATACATGTTGAGTTGTCACAAATCCTGTGTGGGTAGTTCTAACAAGGGAGACGGCATCTTGTTATAATGTTGCTGAAACTTTTGAAACGATGATGGCTCAGTTTGTAGTGTGTACGGACGTCACGTCCATGGACGTGTGTTCGAATCTACCTGCAATGAGGCTGAACTCTGGCTGAGGTAAAACTTCCTGAGGAAATCATAGCATGGTAGAGCTTCTTTAATACTCAACTGGTTAGCTAGCAGCGTTACGTTAGAAATATGCCCCCAAAAACCCTACAGCTGTGTTCCCACAGTTGTACTTGATAGCCAATGCTTTAACTAGGCTTAGATTATCCCCCATTTTGGTCCACATCGTCACCTAACACCAGGTGAGATTCTACCCGAAACCCATAATATAGACTATAAAAAAATATATTAAATCGACAAGGCATTGACAGTATTGCATATTTATATTTTAATGGTCAAGAAAAAAATACATAAAACTTGTAACAGAGATCACTTTTTAAACTGAAGATACATTTTTAGAGATAATAAATTTGCAAGGTTTCTTAGAAAGTTGGAAATCCAAATCAGAATGTAAAACTTTCTTTTATATATTGTGTAGGTCGCTTTAATAACAACAATACTTGGAAAATATTGTTGTTGTCTATTTCATTGAATGCGTTAAACAGATTTAGTGTGGGTGTAATTCTGTATTTATTAGGGTGTGCCAAAGACGACGACTTTTTTTTCTTTGCTCTTACCCCAAAAATTCTCAGTAAACGTCCCAAAAAAGCTCCTGATAAAAGCGGAACTCAAAATTCAAATTGTAAGAGATTCTCTATAGAAACTTTAATTTTTCCTCTATAAATAACATGAAAAACATGGTTTTTTGTACCACAAACTGAGAAAAAATAACTTTCACGAAAATGACTATATGGACCTTTTTTAGTATTAAATTTAGTACAAAAATGTTCATGGAGTCGAATTGATATCTTTAATCTTTGATTTGTTATATAGCTTTGAAATGTAATTTTCCGGTTATTTGTATTTTTAGGTAAACTGTAAGAGTTAGAGACAAATGTTAAATGGCATATTTGTAGTAAGTTTAAAATCCGTTTCGTTTAAATAAATATATAATAAACTTTAGCCCTGAACAATAGCCTCATTATTACTATGAGGTACCACACCTCATAAAGCTTAAATTATAAATTGTTGAACTGCAAATAACTGTAATTATATTATAAATTGTGTTTGCTTTTGATGTCTTAATGAGATTTTAGGTGCTCTATCAATATAATTGAAAAATTATAAAAATATAACTAAATAAGTCTGTAACTTTTAACTATTGATAATACAAAATATCTGACGTCATCAACTTATCTGTTTAATTATCGATATTTCAGTTCGTAAATGGAAAAAATTGTGACAAATAAATATTTATGAAGTTATCTGTCTATGTGGCCAAGTGGCCAGTAGTGGACACGCTGAGCCTAGTAAACGGATTGGCTCTCATGTGCAACTGGCGGCAGATTTTAAGTTGAGAGTGGTAGGCGGGCATTAGAAAAAGCCCTTACCAAGTTATGGTTTCGTCACAATATTTTCCTTCACCGAAAGCTCAAGCTCATTGCAGGTGTATTCGAATTCGTGTCCATTAACGCGACGCCCGTACACACCACCGACTGAGCTATCATCGCTCTAAATAATAGCGTAATTTTAGGTAGAGGGTTCTTTTTTCAACTAAACCTCGTGTTCCAAAATCAATATTTATATGATCACGTGAGTAGAATGTCTTGTATTTATTTGAGTATCGTAACAAAGCGGTAGCCATCTTGTAAGAAATTTCTTGAGTAGTGTTTGTCGTATCTCCAAATGTATGATCTATGTTGTTATTCATTTCCAATTCACTTCATTTGTACACAATAACCAAGCCACAGGCTGTACAATGTCACATATATTTTACAATACACGCTAAAATAACTTAATAAAAAATCAATACATCACAGACTAAGATCCCGTCAATAACACAAAATATAGGTTATATAAACTGCAGTCTATAACAGTTTCAAATAACAACATTTCAATTGCAAAATAGCTACATTTTTTTATAGTTAAGATTTAGTGTTATGGCCCTAATCTTACCTGATCTTAAGTGACGATAATGCCCAAGTTGGTAGACACGCTAAACCTGTGGAGGAACTGGCTCTCAAGTGCAACTGCCGGAACAGACCTATTAGTATTTGACGTGCAGATTTTCAACTTGAGGATGGTAGTTAGCTAGATGGGCATTTATTAATTAAATAACGTTATTTCAATAACGTTAATTCAAAAAAGATAAGTTATTGCCACAGTTTGTTTATAAGATATGCTTATAATAATATTTCGTGTTCCAAGATATGGTTGAACGGATTAAGGCAGATAACACACAACGTGAAAGCGAACAACGTGTGTCCGATGACATGTCTCAAGAAACAGTAAGTTAATACTGTATGACGCGTTGACAGCATGGCTTTTATCTTGGCGCCATTGTCGTGTCTCGTTTTAGTATTAAGTCACATGTTTGATCAAACATATCCAACACGAGGAAATGCTGTGATAATGTTTGATCCAACACTGGATCGCTTTACTTTTCTTTCGGTAAACAATTCGTGAACTAACATAAAAACAACTGGTATTTAAAATAATATCATTCTGCTCTATTTGCTAGTAGCTTTACAGCTACGTTATTATAATGTTATTATTATATAAAAAAAGCTTTTTTTTATATTAGTAAAATAACTTCACAAGACTGTTCACAAGTGGTTTACCTTTCTTTTTTAATGCATGCTTAGAACTCTGTTTATTTGCTTATTGCCAAAGGTATGGAAGGAGGGGCTGCGCGAGATCACCCACAACAACAAAATCAACAATGTATGTCCGAGAACCAATCTCATGAAACAGTACGTAAAGTGTGATATATAACATATCAATGTGAAATATAATTAAATGCCGCTAACATATCTTATATAATTACCTTATTATTATAAATAGCTTATTATTATTTATTTACTTATACATACGTATTATCATACACAACATACTTCATAAAGGCAAAAACAATAACAGTTTTTTTTAACTTAAATATTTATCACCCACATGTATATACTTTGTGTGATCTGTCATAATCTACATATATGACTTATCAAACTGCGTGAAATAATTTATAAGCTCCGACTGAAAACCAGCGCTTTGCAATTTTCATTGCGGGAGCATTTAGCGGTGTCAGCGCATGCAGTTACAAAAAATAGTTGAAATGTATATATATACTAATATAATATGTGCTGTGTATATGGAGGAAATAAACAATTTATTTCGTTCTAAACTTTTGGTAGTGTTAATACATACTGTTATATTATACATTAGTAATATTAAAACTGCTTACGTAGTTTTATAGTTTGTGCATGTTATTAATTTAAATTGTTATTTGTAGTATCATTTGTTTATCTTTCAAACTTTTAACTCAGGTCATAAAGGTTAAAATGTATTTTGTATTCACTCCAAAGAATTATACTTGTTTCTATTGAGCGTAAGTACTATAATGTTTTTAAAATTTCTATCTGTGTTTAACTGAGTTAAATAGTATTCGCACATATACACATACATATATCCATATAACTTATATTATCAAAAATATCACGATAACGTTAATCTAAAGAATCAAGTGAAACGTTAATTTCCTATTATAATAAATATTCACTTTTCCAGCTTTCTTCTATAACAAATTTTGAGCAACGTACCTGTTATTTTTATCCGCTATAGGATTTCACATTGTTACGAGTAAATACTAAAAAACTTTGTAGAGTTATTTTACAAGGAAGCTTTGAAACTATGCCATGAATAATGCGTCCTGTTATACAGTGACGGCGTATTTCAATGGATGGTACGATGAATACTCTTTTGGGTGATTCCTCAATGAACTTAAATTCCTAATACTCGATGTTTACTAGAGCTTTCGTTGTATAATTTTAGGCAAATTTGCATCTATTATAAAATGTGAAGTTGAGGTGACAGACGGCTATAATAGTGTACGATGGAATGGTAACTACCATATACCGGCGGTAATGCTGCCTTATTTGACATACTTAGGCGTGTCGCGTGCCGGTATTAGCTGGTATATCTCCAACAATTACGTGAACTAGTATACATCTATACCCGGCTGGGTCGCAATCATTATACATATGGTGAGATTCGTTTGCTGTATAACGTTTTAGAATCAATTTCCTTAAACATGTTGTTGTACAACAATTGCTAACGCAAACAAATTACAATTAAATGTCAATGTCACTTTGACAACTACCTTCAAGATACATTTGTCATTCCATACATTTTTGTTTTTCCTTTACTTTAATAACTATTAAAAGACAACTTGGCTAGGGCCATAGGTCGATATGACGACGTCGACCCCTAATAGATCGCGTGTCTCTCAACGTTTATCGCTGTTTTCGGATTGTACTGTGCTTATTATATAATACAGTGCCATTAGTTGTCTTATGGAAATATATAAAATGACGATCGTTAGTAAAATTACTCCCTCGATAGCTTTTATGAGACTACAATTTAACTGATGTATAAAAAAACTGCGATAGCTTACCTAATTCACAGAATAACGCTTGAAAATCACGTGTAGATTCTCAAAGGCATAATTCTACGGTCATAATTACCCACTTATTTAGATCTAAGACGTCTTTAAAAGGTTAGAAGTTATAGGAAAATCTAATGTTCTTTTCGAAACTACGACCTCAAAGTAGACATAAATTTTAATTGAACCGACCTGGTTACGTTTATTTTTCTATGGCTATATTTGCGTACTTAAAATAACAGTTATTTCTATTTAAAATAACAGCTATTTATGTTTTAAAATTATAACTACTGTTATTGTTATAGTTTTAACTGTTACAAATATCATAGTCTTAGTTTAATTAATGTAGGGGTTGTTATTTTTATTATATATACCCGTTGTTTATCTCGAGAGAATTCACGCGCTTATCTATACACATAATAAATGTGGTAATAAATCGACCCTGTACATTAAATTCTAAATTATAACTGTGGTGTACTTTGTTATCGATAACGAGCTTAAATAAAATAGGTCATAATAAATTTGAGGTTATTTATATATTTGTTCCTTTATACACTAATCTTGGAAATACAGGATAGATAATTATGAAATTTAACATATTGATCACGAGGTTTCTTTTATTGATATATAGTACTCTTTTCTCCGTAAAAAGAAACGGTTTCTCCGGGTAAAGAATAGAACGCTAAACTTCGAGGTCGTCGAAACATTTTTTTAAGTACTGAGGGCTCGTACTGAAATTATTATTTTAAGTTATAGAGGTGCGTGTTTTAAGTAATTGAGGTTTTGGCCTCTGAGGGGAAGAGACTAGATTTTTTTTTTTGAAATTATAGAGGTTTTTACTTTATCTTGGTTTGTCTTATCGAGGTTCTACTGTTCGAGTTATTAACTACTGGCAAACCAAGATAATGTCTGTCGGCAGGAGGGCCCGGTTTGTCCGAGCTCTTCCGCTGCCCTAATGCCGAACTGGGGTTTGGGTCAAAGGACCTACCTCCCATTACAAAAGCACCAATCCGGCAGAAGGATAGGGCAGCTTGCCAGGCTGTCCAGATGAGGCTTGGCTTAAGATCAGGCCGGGCTGGTCGCTGGGGTGACGCGGTGAATGCTAAGCACGGACCCGGTTCATCCCAGAAAGGCGACAGATGGCCGTGGGGTTTTAGTGGGTATTCGCGGCGGCTAGCGTCGGGCGAGTCCCACATACCCCTCCTAGTCCTCATAAAGGTATTTCCCCACGTACAATAAAAAAAAAAGATAATGTCTGTCAGACTAGCTATAAAAATAGTCTATATAGCAGTAAATTATAGTTATAACAAACCTGCTTCTAGCACAATCCCAGGCAAAATGTAGAAAACTCTCGAATTTTCCAAGGGTTTTCAGTTAAGTGCATTAACAAAATCTACGATGGCACAATTATGTTTCTACAAATTAACATTCAGTCAGAATACTCATAATAGATTTGTATTGATATTGGCTTTTGATACGTATATCGAGCAACTCTAAATTGTTGAAAATTACCTCAAAATATATACGTATTTTAATAGATATATACAAGCGACGCTTATAAGAAACGTGTTAATTATTTTTATTTTATACTTAATAGGTTTAGAGCGTTTCCATCATAATCTTCCTAGATGTTAAGTGACGCTGTGGCCTAGAACTGTGGACACGGTAAGCATAGGGGAGCGGGCACTCAAGTTCAACTGCCAAGACACACTTACAAGTATTTGGCGGCAGATTTTCAACTTGAGAAGTAGCCAGAAAAAGCTCTACCATCATACATATAACTTATAACCTAAAATGTTTGTTTTAGTTATATATTATGCCTTTTTATACGCAAAATAGAACCTCCTCGAACAAAGGAAACCATGAGTTGCAGAAGAGAGCTAAAGCAACCGAAGATTGCTTACTTTCCTGCAATATATTAATAAGGCTTCCAGTTTTACGAACAAAATGTAGCAATTACCTTCAAATAACATTGAAACGGCTTGTATTTCGAAATAAATTAACGCATTGTTCAATCTAGGGGTATTGTTATAGTGAATTTCAAGTGTTTCAAGCTTCATTTAAAGGTAAAATGTTGAAACGAGTTTTGTTTTCAATTTCGACTGTTGTTTGTAACATTTTCTTTGATGTAACAAAGAAGCCTTACCGCTTGTGAAAAATGCCTCAGAGAATTTACGTTTAAATAAATTTCTACGCCTTTTATAAACGTCATTTGTTGTGTAATGGAGGGAACGTTAACTGTGTTTGTTTCCGAATTTTTCAAACAGCAGGACACTTTTACTCGTTTGTTTACATTTGCGTGTACCTCTATGACTTGTAAAAGCCGTTCCACGTGACTCTGATGGTGAACACGTTAAGCCTAGTGGAAAGACTATTTCCCAAGTGCAACTGCTTAAACAAACCTATATGTATTTGGCTCCAGGCTTTCAACTTGATGGAGATAACTAAGCAGACGTATTTTCAAAGCTGTGGTTTCATCACGGGGTTTTTCATTACCGGAAGCTCAAGCTCATTGCAGGGATTCAAGCTGACGTACATTGAGGCCGTGTCCGCACACAGTAGTAACTTAGCTTTCATCGCTTCCACTATATTTTATTATTATTTTATCTTCGTTTCTCCGTGTCGTACGTCCATCACAGTGACGTAGAAATGCGCTGATAATTCTCTATATCAACTAGGGCACGCTGTTTCCGACGACATCTAAATTAATCTCCCGGCGTCGTTTAAATTGCTTCGGAAATTCTCTTCCCCTATAAATTGAGTTTTCAGTGAAGTTTGACCTTTCAACGTATACCTAACTACCTATAATAAGTAATATGTGAGCAATTCTTATATGTATTGTTCGTCTTGTATATATCGGAAATTTATATAGGGGCCAAAAAACTTTTTCCAAAAGTCATATCATAAAGAAATGGTTCTTTTACTCTGTACCATCTACCTGAGGATGACCAGACGCCGCGAGGGTTCTCACCCTTATATAGTTAGGCGGCAGATTTTCAACTTGGGGATGGTAGCTAGCCAGGCGGGCATTAGAAAAAGCCCTACCACCATGCTTCGCTCATATTGTTGGTAGCGTGATGTCAAATAACCGGGTAATTCCAATGATTAGCGCGTTCAAACAGACAAATAGATTATTCTGCTTTGTAATATTAATATAGATAACCTTCTCACTGATCTTCGTCTTATCTTACTCATGTTCGTTGAAACTGTTTTTTCTAAAACAACAACACAGCTGTTCAAGTGCATTTAAAATTTATTATATTCCATTAAATCGCTTATTACAGCATCTATTTTCGTCTCCGAAATGATTCTTAGAAATATTTTTGATAGTTTTATAATCCCTACATCATATCATATAATCCTCTATTACACCGCATTTGTAGTAAATTTAAGTGATACGAAATATATTTTCCAACTAAGGTTTAGAAAAGATCTTCTAAATATATCTGGCTAGTAGATCTAAGTTAAACTTTGCGATGTCCTCACTTTACTACATTACCTATTGAAGAAAACACATATTCCCGATCGAAGTTCTTGCCGGTTCTTCTCGATGACTGATTTAATTTCCTAGGCGGTGGTAGTTTTGACGTTTATAAGCACCTTCGATTAGTTTTGTTATATAGCTTGTATGGAGCCGTGCATGAAATACTTCATGCAATATTATACCTTTTGAGATCCCCTCCTCCTCGTCACGCTATGTCACATTTTCTGCAACCTCCCCCCTATCAATATTACGTCACAAATGATAATCCCGTATCCCCGTGTACATGATGACCGCAATCAGTACGTCCATCACCAAAATCTGCCAAACCCGACTCCAGATATTGCCAGAGATATGCCATCATATTGCATCTAATAAAATACTACTTATTCCAAAACTTCCTTTATTCGATCTGAATTATTTTTTTCATTTATTACACTATTTTATTTATTATGTATCGACATTTGCTTCAAACACTTCGTTTTGTTCATTTTCATTATACATTTATTTTAACGATTTTCTTTTATCATTTCCTTCGTTGATGTAAAGGAGATACAGTTCCCATTTTCTTTTATAACTTTTTTTGTTGTGATAATAGGGGATGCATTTTTGTGTAGGTGCCGGTTCCTTGATTTTGTTTTATTAAAGTTTACTTGGCAAAAAATTCACTCGTATGGGAAAAAAATAAAATAAAAAAAAGTTGGCAAAATTAAGAGATCTTTTGCAAAATTTCTTGGAGCTCCATTTGCATCACGCATTTATCCTATCGCTCTTCAGAATTCACACTTAAAATTGTTCCCGCACTGGATTCCAAATAATCTCTTAAACTTATGAAGCATTTCATATGTCGAAATTCGTCGTCATATATTTGAAAATTAATCTATTTTACTATAAAAAAAAATATTATCAATGTTTACCATTGATTAATACAAAATCTTTGTAAACAGCATTTTGTGGGTTTAAAAATTGTAAGTCTTTAAAAACATTGCTTAGTGGTAAACGTGTTTGTAACTGATTACAGATGCAAATAGATAAGATAACAAATGTTGGTTTGAACCTCGATCAGAAATATATTAGTAGGAAAATAACTCTTATTTCTGATATGAGGTACCCCCATAAAAATAGAATTAATGCTAATTTCCTGTGCTATATGTGCCATGCCAGAATATCAATGACAAAAGTTTCCCCTCAGTAAATAATTTACTACCACATAAATGCGTAATAAAAGTAATAAAGTAAATATTAAAGTATAGAAAATGTATTTCAAAACTAATGAAGATTTCTCATAATCTCATTTTTATTTGCCTATTTAATAACAATTAAACAACATCGAATCGGGCCGTGAAAAGTAATTAGGTTTTATTCGTAATTATACTGAAGCGTAATACTGAAGTGTAAGAAAAAAAAAACACAAGATTAGTAAAGTATTTCGATCGTTATCGTGATAATATACAGCATCCGCACATACAGACACACGGACGTCCGAGACAGAACTTTTTTAAACAGTTTTTTAACTAGTTTAAATAATATAAATGGCATCAAAATATCTTGAGCGTTTAAATAGTGTTTTTTGTTGATATGTGTGTGTATATATTATTTTACAAGTGCAATATATTATAAATAGAGACATTTTAAGTTTGAAAAATCATTTGTTTTGCGTGTAGCGACAGTAGTGCCCACCTCAACGCTTCGCTTATGAGGCTTGTAGTTTGGTGTAAAATCTGCCCAAATGGTAGAAATCTGCCACAAATGGTTCGTACAACGTACGTTCCACAATCGTATGGCCGTTACTATAAATGAGTTGGAATATACTGCAGATTTGTGCAGAGTGATCACTAGAGTTTTGCGGTAAGTATCTGTAATTGAAGCGATGATAGCTCAGTGGTAGCTTGCAGGAACGCCGCGTCGTGAAAAGTGAGTTCGCATCTTGATCTTGAGCTTTCGGTGAAGGAAAACATCGTGAGGAAACTTTAGTAAGGCTTTTTCTAATGCCCGCCTGGCTAGCTACCACCCTCAAATTGAAAGTCTGCCGCCAAATACTATTAGGTGTGTTCCGGCAAGGCACTTGAGAGCTAGTCCCTCCTATAAAGGCTGGCAACGTATCTGTGATTCCTCTGGTTTTGTAGGTGTCCGTGGGCGGCGGTGATCACATACCATGAGGTGACACATTGCTCGTTTGCTCTCTATTCCATAAAAAATAGCATTTATTATTTACAATAATGTTTTACGAGCTGCTAACGTCACGACTTGTTGGACCGCCACGGCCCCCCATGTCACAGTAAGTGACACCAAGCATATAAATGCAAACATATGTTTTGAACGATCCCTATATAGTAGTTATATATCAAGTAATCGCTCCGGCTTCACGCGGGTAAGTTTCTGTTGATCTAAACATTACCAGAGTTCGCAGGACCGGCTACTGGGCTATCCTGAAGATCTCCTGAACATTTCGCATACACCTTTTATATATATATATATATATAAATTATAGAACTAAGTAAAATTGATGAGTACTACCATTTCCAGCTGGATGCGACTCTGCTTCCTAACCGATCCTCGCGGGAAGGTTCCCGTTAAAGTGGTCGCGAGAACTTTCGCGTCGGGCAAGACCGAAAAGCTGGTCTACCAGTGCCTGTCGGAGCTCGGCCTGCCTTCCGGGAAAAACGATGTCATGGAAAAGGAGGCTTTCACGTTCGACAAGTTCTACGCTCTATACCACAAGATCTGTCCGAGGAATGATATTGAGGAGTTGTTTAGATCCATGTAAGTGTTTTTAATTTTGTGATACAATGATAACCCAGTGGTATCGTGTACTGAGGCTGTTCAATGGACGTAAGTTCAAATCCCTGTAATGATATTCGGTGAAGGGAAACACCGTGATGAAACTATAGTATACTATATAGTATTTTGAAGCGACGATAGCTCAGTGGTAGTGTGTACGACTTCGCGTCAAGGGACGTGAGTTCGAATCCAAGCACCTACAATGAGCTTAAGCTTTCGGTGAAGGAAAACATCGTGAGGAAACCATAGCATGGTGGTAGGGCTTTTTCTAATGCCCGGCTGGCTAGCTACCACCCTCAAGTTGTAAAATCTGCCGACAAATACCAATAGGTGTGTTCCGACAGCTGCACTTGAGAGCCAGTTCCTCCACAGGTTTAGCGTGTCTACCAGCTTGAGCCGTAACGTCACTTAAGATCAGGTGAGATCATGGCCATAACGCTAAACCTTAAGTATAAAAAAAAAAAACATATTCAAGTTGAAGATTTGACTCCTAATATCTATTGGTGTGTTCCGGAAATTGTACTTGAGATCCAGTACTTCCACTAGACTTAACTTGTCCTCCATATCGGGCACATCACATTAGGTGATAGAAATAATATATATATATATAAATGTATATCATGCGTTCCACGGCTTCATCTCACAATAATGCTAGGAATGTATACGCTTCATAATAAGATGTAAGTGCGCTCTAAAGGTCGTACCTGATTGGGAGCTTAGCAGTATCTTGATCTGCCATATAGTGATTTTTATTTTAATACGTAATCTTTAGATATTTCGTAGTAAATTTTGTGTAATTTTATAGATTTAGCGTTACGGCCATAATCTCACCTGAACTTAAGTGACGATACGGCCCAAGTTGGTGGACACGCTAAACCTATGGAGGGACTGGCTCTCAAGTGCAACTGCCGGAACACACGTATCGGTATTTGACGGCAGATTTTCAACTTGAGGGTGGTAGTTAGCCAGGCGGGCATAAGAAAAAGCCCTATCACCATGCTATGGTTTCCTCACGATGATTTCTTTCGACGAAAGCTTTTATAGGTGGATTCGAACTCACGTCCCTTGGCGCGTAGTCTGTACACAATACCACCGATCTATCATCGCTAGTTGTTATGGTTTAGTTAATTCCTAGTTTAAATAAAAGATATTTTTGGGTTCTTATTTGTTCAATATTTTTCAGTACTCAGGGTAAATCGGATCGAATTAATCTGGAGCAATTCGTGAACTTCCTGAACGAGAAGCAGCGGGATCCTCGTCTAAACGAGATCCTATACCCTTTGTACGAAGACAAGAGAGCTGCAGAGATCATCAGCACTTATGAGCAAAACGAGGAAGCCAAGAATGCCAGTTAGTATTTGTAGTTTTTTTTTTTTTTTTCAATATTGAAGTAAAAACTTCTGTAGGAAGGTTTGGGTAGGAAGTAAGTTCATGTAAGCCGTCATCGACATGGTCACGTGACGTGTTAACTGTAATACTATATTTCTTACTATTAGTATAACTTACGTTTACAACGCGTAAACAGTTTTGGTTTACAAGTTTTAATTATTTAAGATCAAACAATTAATTTGGATGTCCAAAAAAATAACTGTTTGTTTGTAGTTTTAAGTTTCACTCTGTCGGCAGTCCTAACTTTGAATCTGGTTTTTTTTTTCAAAAGGGGTATTCAGTGATTATGTGACCACAGATAATTTTCACCTTAAACCAGCCCCCCCCCCCTCCTCCCATCCCACTTGGTGATTTTGTTCAAACATATTCATATTTTTAATGTAAATAAGTTAATCAGTGCTTGATTACTTTAAAAGTATTTAACAAAAACACTTTTGCTGATTATTTTTTTTATTTAAGGTTAGTATTTCAAATTTTTAATAACGTAGCATAGAGTCACATTGAGAAAATCGTACAGTGAAATATTTAAATAGAAACGACGAAAATCCATAAAGAAATTTATTCACTCCAACTCAGTCCACGGAGACTCATGTATCCATTTAATCTTCAATATCATTATAAAGAAGAAAGATTTGTATTTCTGTATGTTTGTAACGAATAAACTCAGAACTGCGGGACCGATTTCAAAAATTCTTTTACCATTACAACGCTACGTCATCCCTGAGTAACATATGTTATATTTATCAGTAGAAAAGATTATGGATCCGTACTTGAATAATTTAACACAAAATGAATATAAACGAAAACGCCTTTCCTTAATTCAACCCAGTTTAAACGCTGTTTCTAGCGGGAGAAACTTAGTCATATGTAGCGAGACCACCCTCTCCCCTACGTGAGATTGGGCGAGGTTTGGCTCGACACCCCCAATCCCCAGAAACGTCTCACAAAATTAATGTTTGCCGCCAAATTAACGGTGCCATTACATATAATATACATTAACAATACTGGACCTCGTGAATCATTGAAGGAATTTGGTATTTTAACTTTGCCCTCCCAATTTATTCTTGATAATTTAATGTATTTCCGCGAAAACTTACAAAATCTAGACTTCGTTAAAGATCAGTATAATTTGACTACTAAAAATCGTGACAAACTCTAATCACCCCCTATTTTAGACTGAGTAAGGCAAGTGACAGTTTTTTAGGTACTAGTGTTAAGTTTTATAATAAAGTCCCAAAGCACGTTACTGTATTGCCGGACAGTAGGTTCTAGAAGCGTGTTAAACGGGATTCGATGTCAAAAGGCTAGTATAGAGTGGATCGATATGTGAGCGATCGTGATGTCTGAAATTGACATCCCTCTCTGTACATCCGCTAATAACTACTGTAACACATTAAACTATTATATAAAAAAGATAAGATTTTCTTTCCGAACCGGTAGTTTTTTTTTTATACTTTAGTTTAGCGTTATGGCCATAATTTCACCTGATCTTAAGTGATGATACGGCCCAAGTTGGTAGACACGCTAAACCTGTGGAGAAACTGGCTCTCAAGTGCAGCTGCCGGAACACACCTATTGGTATTTGGCGGCAGGTTTACAACTTGAGGGTGGTAGCTACCGAGGCGAGCATTAGAAAAAGCTCTACCACCATGCTACGGTTTCCTCACGATGTTTTCCTTCACCGAAAGCTCAAGCTCATTGTAGGTGCTTGGATTCGAACTCACCTCCCTTGACGCGAAGTCGTACACACTACCACTGAGCTATCATCGCTTCAAAGTAAACTACTAGTAAAGTAGTTTTGAAGTTCATACGCGCCTTCTTAGCGCCTAACTTGAATAAAGATATTTAATTTGATTTGTTTTAACTGTGCATTTAATTTTCTTTGCGTATAATTAAAAGGTATTGAACTGTCTCTTGGGGATAAAGGGTCTTATTTCGCATCTTATATCGCATCATTTTACTCAACTCCTAGGGGTCGTAGCATGACATTAAATAGTCTAGAACTGTCCTAAGTAATTGGGCTGTCAAATACAAACACAAATTCAAACAAACCCCTCAATTTTATTTAACTATTAGATGTGTCCCCGACTTCGTTTGCGTGAAAGTATAAAATATTTGATCTTTTTTGCCAGTTTTATAACTATTTTCAATATAACGTTACTCCTATTGGTGAAATCGTGATGTTCAATAGCGTAATAAATAATATACATAGATAATATAGATGACGCAATTATTTCTTAGAATTATTAAATTTGTTTTCACTTAAGCCTTTTTATTGTAACGTGTACCGATACGGTATTGGGTATAGAGTTTCCCTCTTTCTTTAATATTATAATTGAAGCCATGATAGCTCAGTGGTAGTGTGTACGACTTTGCGACAAGGGATGTGAGTTCGAATCCAACCACTAATAATGAACTTGAGCTTTCGGTGAAGGAAAACATCGTGAGGAAACCATAGCATGGTGGTAGGGCTTTCTTTAATACCCGCCTGGCTATCTACCACCCTCAAGTTGTTAACCTGCCGCCAAATACCAATAGGTGTGTTCCGGCAGTTGCACTTACGATCAAGTGAAATTCACTGAATTAGTCCCTTTCTTTCATACACCTAAATGAAAACATTTCTAACTTATCGCTAGAATGCCTGACGAAAGACGGGCTAATTCGATACCTGATGTCGGACGAGAACGCGCCCGTGTTCCTCGACCGCCTTGACAACTATATGGACATGGACCAGTCCCTGGCGCACTACTACATCAACTCCTCACACAACACGTACCTAAGCGGGAGGCAGTTCGGCGGCAAGAGTTCCGTGGAGATGTACCGGCAAGTGCTTCTGGCCGGCTGCAGGTGATAATGAATCACGAGGTTTCCACTGTTCTAGCGCTTTCATTAAAAAAAAAACAGCTTCTGACGGTGATTTTTATCATTAACGATCCAGCCCCCATGGTGAAAAAAAGTGTTTTTGAAGTGAAACTTCTTTAGGCGCATGAGGGTAAAATTTTTACAGATGAAACGTCACGCCGGTATGCAACGGAAGTGTCGGAAAAGAGAGAGAGAGTGATCGAGACCGATTGAGAGAGAGTAAGACAGGGCGAACGTAGCATGAGCAACTAGCCGTGGAGTGAGAGTAGGGAGCAAGCGAGTGAGAAAGATTGAGAGAAAAAGTGAGACAGAGCGAACAAGATTTATAAATTAGTTCGCCAAAGAAGTTTCACTTCTGACATGTGTACTTTGTACGCACGCATGTTTTTAATATTTTTTTCTAATAGGGGTGATCGAGCAAGCGTGTCACGTGATGGTAAGTGATCACCGCCGCCCACGGACACTAACAACTCCAGGGGTATCGCGGGTGCGTTTCCGGTCTTTATTGGAGGGCTGGCTCTCAAGTGCAACTGCCGGAACTCACCTTATGGTGTTTAGTGGTAGACTTTCAACTTGAGGGTGGTAGCTAGCTAAGCGGGCATTGGAAAACCCCTACCACCATGCATATGTCACATATTTTTCAGCATTTTATAATATGTATACAGTGACTTATATTGATCAATTTATGAGTTTGTTAATTTAGTGTCAAGTTCAGTTACAACTTATATTTACAGCTGTCGAAGAAAAAAAAGGCGTTAAAATCCGTCGAGTGATTAATTTAGTACATATTTTGAACTTTTACCCCGTATTCTGCAGGAATCCTATTGTTAAAAAAATAATTTTCTGGGGTAGACCACCCTTATCACTTTGGGTTATGAAAAATAGATTACGACGGATTCTCAGACTTACCGAATGTACATATAAAATTTCATAAAAAATGATCAAGCCCTTTCAGAGGAGTATGGCAATTAATACCGTCACACGAGTATTTTGTTGTTGAGGTTTCAGCATTATGACCACATTCTCACCTGACCTTAAGTGACGATACGGCCCAATTTGGTAGACACGCTAAACCTATGGAGGGACTGGCTCTCAAGTGCAACTACCGGGGCACACCTATTGGTATTTGACGGCAGGTTTTCAACTTGAGGGTGGTATCTAGCTAGGCGAGCATCAGAAAAAGCCCTACCACCATGCTATAGTCACCTCACGATGTTTTCCTTCACCGTGCGCTCAAGCTCATTGTAGATGGGAATTCGAACTCACATCCCTTGACGCGAAAACTTACACACATAATATATATATAATATATATATATATATATATAAATAGAGACCACTACCACTGAGCTGATATATAAGAAAGGCTTTCGATATACAAACTCGACTCGGTTACAAATCGAGCACGTGTCTAGGTGCGTCGAACTCGACTGCTGGGACGGTAAAGGTGAAGATGAAGAGCCGATCATCACCCACGGCATGGCGATGTGCACGGACATCCTGTTCAAAGACGTCATCTACGCCCTGAGGGACACCGCATTCGTGACCTCCGACTATCCGGTCATACTGTCATTCGAGAACCACTGCTGCAAGGCGCAGCAGTACAAACTCGCCAAGTACTGCGACGAGATCCTCGGGGATCTGCTGCTGAAAGAACCGCTACCGGATTACCCTGTGAGTGTGAAGACTATATTCTTTTTCTTTAACCATTTACAGGTCTAGCGTTATATGGTGACAACCTCGTCTGATATGATTTAGGAACACACCTGTAGGTATTTTCAGGCTTCCCCTCAGAGATTCGAACTCACGTCCATTGACGTGGCGGCCGTACACACTGCGAGCTGAGACATCGTCGTATGAAATTATAGAATAACTAGCTTTTACCCGCGGCTTCGCTCACGTCAATATAATTAATGATTTCTTAGGTTTACGCGAATATTATTCATTGAAATAAAACTAATTTAAACGGATTTTATCGCGGTTATTTATTAAATTTTGATAAAAAATTTGATAAAAGTTAAATAACCGCGATAAAATCCGTTTAAATTAGTTTTATTTCAGTCAATATAATTTTATGTCAAAACGGATGACACCATAAAAAGTTTCATACACAGTTTATTCCTCTCTGTACACGACTTCCAATAGGTTATTACCGTATTACCGTCTCCGATGTCCCAGCTGTCTCTATACCGAAATTCATCAAAACCGATTCAGTGGTTTAGAACACATCAAACTCCTTTTCGACCTTTTGGAATTAACGTATCTGATTTGGAATTGTCGTATGTCTGTTAATTTGTACGTACGTCACTCCGAAGATGTAATACAAATATTGGTGTAATTTAACACGACGATAAGTAACACTATGGATTACCATGTCTCTGGTTTCTGACAGTACGGGGGTTCGAGTGTCGGCGTGTTGTGTCTCTTTTATTTGGTATTTGACAGTGCTTGTCACCCGGTGACTCTTGCCAGACGACCCTCTCGCCTTGGCCAGACCCTGAGTATTTGTGCATGGTGGTAGGACTTTTTCTAATACCGAACTGGTTAATTACCACAGTTTTTTTAGTGAACGTGCTGCTTAAAATCCCTACGGATATACGGATAGGGTTACCAGATGACAGGAGTTCTCCTGACATATCCTGAATTTCAGCTGTCTATCAGGGAAACAAGGAAAATTGATAATTGTAAGGAATTAAAAAAAAAGAGATATTATAAGATATAGATAAGAGATATTTATGAATTATTAATCTGAACCTCTGACCACGCGTCTCACAGTCACAGTCGAGATTACGTGCGAGTTTTTAAAATAAGATGCGTTTGCTATCGAAATGTCAGGAGAATTATTTTATGGAATCTAGTAACGCTATTTACGGATTTCTTCATCGCAACGCGCAAACTCATCACCCGGGGTCAGGGAAAGGGCAGGTGGTGGTTCGTCGGGTGTTAATCACCCAACACTACCCACTAAAACTCACCACCCAGACACTTCAAACTCCTGTGTTGCTGGAGACCAGAGACAGCTTTCGCACTTCTTCTAAGAGTTGCTACCACCTTCGAGGTGATAATCTACCGCCAGTCCCTTCGCTAGATATAGCGTGACCACCGTCCTGGCCACATCGTCACTTAACATCCGGTGAAATTGGAACCTATAAAATATATAACACAGATGATTAATAGATTTCACCAGAATCGAGTGTGAGAATTTTTCTATATAGTTTTAGGTATAGCGTTATTGCTATAATCTTACCTGATCTTAAGTGACGATACTGCCCACGATGGTAGACACGTTAAACCTGTCAAGGAACTGGATCTCAAGTGCAACTGCCGGAACACACTTATTGGTATTTGGCTGCAGATTTTCAACTTGAGGGTGGTAGCTAGCCAGTCGGGCATCAGAAAAAGCCCTACCACCATGCTATAGTTTCTTCACGATGTTTTCTTTCACCGAGAACTCAAGCTCAATGTAGGTGGTTGGGTTCGAACCCACGTCCCTTGACGCAACGTCGTACACACTACTACTGAGCTATCATCGCTTAAAAATTACCTTAGTCCGATTTTTACTACAAATTTGTGTAACATTTGACGTTCTAGCTGGAACCGGGCGTCGCGCTTCCACCACCCTCAGCGCTGAAACGCAAAATCCTTATAAAGAACAAACGGCTAAAGCCCGAAGTCGAGAAGCAGGAGTTGGAGCTGTTCCGACAGGGCCAGTTCGTGATCGAGGACGAGGAGAAAGAGGACGCATCAGCTGTGGCGATCCCGGACAAAAAGGTAATTTCGTGTTGTCAGAATACCCATCGATTATTCATAGGGGTGCATTAATTAGTTACCTGAGGCAATTTTCGATATTATTACACCCCCTCTTTTTACACGCTTTATATTAGCTTCACCTGTATGTATGTATGTATGTATGTATGTAACCGACCCCTTCGAGCTCGATTTTGTCCTACTTTGAACGACCAGATTTAATACAAACTTTGCGCACCTGTCAAAGATCGATGACAATGCAATAATCCAATCAAGGCATCCGATTATCCTAATTAGATTCGCCAGGATTAATTAATTCCTTTCCGCATCTTTTGCATGCGAGTAAGAGAGATAGAGCTAGTGCACGAACTACGCATGCGTGCAGTTCCACTAACTAATAAATAATAAATAAAAAAAAAAAAAAAAAAAAACTAGAACACACGCTTTATATAGAAAACTAAACTAAAAAACAGAAAATAAAATTTAATAAATAATAATTAAGAATAATGTAATTAAAAAAAGATAAAAGTTATTAATACTTTGAATAAGAAAAAAAATGTTTTATTGTAAAAAAAAGCGTGGTGTGCATGGTGTCAATAGTTATGAATGTTTAATTGACAGATATGAGAAGGATTATCATTTCGATAATATCTTGAAAAGCACACCCCCCCCTTTTTTTAAATTAAACATTTTTTTTCTTATTCAAACTATTAATAACTTATATTTGTTAAAATAAATTACATTATTCTTAATTAATATTTATTAAAATTTATTTTCTGTCTTTTAGTTTAGTTTTCTATATAAAGCGTGTGTTCTAGTTTTTTTAAACTATTATTTATTTGTGCTAATGAACAGCAAACAGGCAGACGGTCCATCTCATTGTAAATGGCCACCGTCGCCTATGGACAGCCGCAAAACCAAGGGTGTGACTCACAGGCTCAAGGCTCATAGGGAACCTTCATATTGCGGTAGTCTAAGCCCGAGGGTGGTGGCTAACCAGTCGGGCAATATGCCTACCACCCAGCTGTCAAGGGTCAAGGGTTACATGGTTAACCGTCATGACCAAAACCAAAGGCGAGACCAACAATCACCAGAGCCTTGTCTATCCAGCAGGGTACACTTTTTCCTTTAATAAGTTTTGCTTCACCTCTCCCTCCTTCCTTAGCGGTTTTAACGTTTGATCACAACCTCACCTGATGTTAAGTGAAGATCTGGCCCAATATGTGTGTGTTGTGAAGCGACGATAACTCAGTATTAGTATTTACGTAGTCCGCGTCAAGGGACGTGAGTTCGAATACACCTACAATGAGCTTGAGCTTTCGGTGAAGGAAAATATCGTGATGAAACCATAGCAATGTGGTAGGGCTTATTCTTATCACCGACTGGCTAGCTACCACTATCAAGTTGAAAATCTGCCACCAAATACGATTACGTGTGGTCCAGGTTCCCACTTGAGAGCCAGTTCCTCCACAGGTTTAGCGTGTCTACCAACTTGGGCCGTACCGTCACTTAAGATCAGGTGAGATTATGGCCATAACGCTAAATCTTAAATTGAAAAACAAATTGGTGGACACGCTAAGCTTAATGGAGGAACTGACTTACAAACGCAATGAACAGAATACACCTATAGGTATTTGAATGGGTAAACAGTTTGTACCATATGTCAATAGATAGCGCACATTATATGTGTTAACAAATAAAAACACGCTGTATAGGCCAATTAGATACAGTATCTAATTGGCCTATACATTATCGAAAGCGATTGTTAGGGACTTTAGACATGGACATAAACATTTTCTCGATCCGAAACCGATCTCGTGGTTTTACTTTTTTTTATAGTTAAATCTAAGCGTAATGGCCATAATCTCACCTGATCTTAAGTGACGATACGGCCCAAGTTGGTAGACGCGCTAAACCTGTGGAAGAACTGACGCTCAAGGGTAGCTGCCGGAACACACTTATTGGTATTTCAACTTGAGGTCGGTAGCTAGCCAGGCGGGCATCAACAAAAGCCCTACCACCATGCTATAGTTACCTCACGATGTTTTCCTTCACCGAAATCTCAAGCTCATTGTAGGTGGATTCGAACTGACGTCCCCTTCGTTACCTTCGGGAAGGTCTCAATGCAGGCGGGCTCAATATCTGACGTCAGATTTTGAAGGTTTCGCCCCGTTTCCACCAGCCTGAGGAGATAGTGGCGGAAGCGGCGACGGCAGGGGACGACGCCCCGCCCCCGGTCGCGTACACCGGCTCCACCACTAACGTGCACCCGTGGCTCTCCTCCATGGTCAACTACGCGCAGCCCATCAAGTTCCAGGGCTTCGAGGAAGCTGATAGTGAGACTTACATTTCCCTTTACAGGAGATAATATTACCTAATTTTTTTTTTTCTATCACATGTGTTCGTTGTTTACTCTCTGTTGAGGCAGGCGTGTAAATAGTGTAGTAGTAAATAAATAAAAAAAATAAAAATAAAAAAAATAATGAGATCGTGAACGGAAGAGGGCGGATCTGGCACTCAACTCAGCACTTAATGCTTAAATTCCCTTATTGCAGTTATCTTCCAAGGTTCCAACAGTCACGGAACTTGGTGGTCACCAGCAAAACCTCCACTCACTTTTTTTATTTAAGGTTTAGCGTTATGGCCATAATCTCACCTGATCTTAAGTGACGATACGGCCGTAGTTGGTAGACACGCTAAACCTGTGGAGGGGCTGACTCTCAAGTTCAGCTACCGGAACACACCTATTGGTGTTTGACGGCACGTTTTACTTCACTTTAAAGAACGTTCTGCAGTATCTATATGTATATATATTTTACAAGCGCACCAAAATGGAGATGGTTTTAGTTCAAACCGAGGTTTTCGCGGCGGTATGAAGTTTTGCAAGCAACGAGTCGTTGTCAATGTCTCCACAAACACCACTCTCTATTATTAATGCCCGCCTGGCTAGCTACCACCCTCAAGTTGTAAAACCTGCCGCCAAATACCAATAGGTTGTTCCGGCAGCTGCACTTGAGAGCCAGTTCCTCCAGACGTGTCTACCAACATGGGCCGTATCGTCACTTAAGATCAGCTGAGATCATGGCCATAACGCTAAACCTTAAGTATAAAAAAAAAAAAAAAAAAAAAAACATTGGCATCTATATACAGCATTTACACATAATTTGTTTCCGTGGGCAAATTCATGCAGTCAGATTTTCCTTGACTTAAAAGACTATGAGGGTCTTCCCGTTAAAATCCCGCGGCCATCACTCGCCTTGTTGGAGTAACGCGGGTTCGAACTCGCGATCACCGCCTCGGCCTGATGGTTGTATGGGAGTTTTGAAGAACACGCAATACATTTTTAACACTCTTCAATATTTTAAAGTATATTAAAAAAAACAGTGTTTTTTTATAGTTAAAGCTTAGCGTTTTCCCTATAATCTCACCTGATCTTAAGTGTGGATATGACCCATGTTGGTGGTAAACCCGTTAGACCTGTGGAGGAACTGGCTCTCAAGTGCAACTGCCGGAACACACCTATTGGTATTTGCCGGCAGATTTTCAACTTGAGGGTAGCAGGCATAAGAAAAAGTTCCACCACTATGCTATGGTTTCCTCACGACATTTTTCTTTACCGAAAACTCATTGTATATGTTTGGATTCGAATTCACGTCCCTCGACGCGAAGTCGTACACACTACCACTGAGCTATCATCAAAATAACAAACGCCTCTACGCAAACCATTCACTACAGAATGTTCCACGTAAAGTTTTCTTTGCACAAATTTTCTGACTACCCTCATGTTCCTACAGAGCGGAACATCCACCACAACATGTCCTCGTTTGCTGAAACCACTGGTATGAACTACTTAAAGACTCAGGCCATCGATTTCGTGAACTACAACAAACGGCAGATGTCCAGAATCTACCCGAAGGGCACCAGAGCGGACTCATCGAACTACATGCCGCAGGTAAGAAAGAGAGAAATAAAGAAAACACGTTTATTACAGAACTCACATCAAGCGATGATAGCTCAGTGGTAGTGTGTACGACTTCGCGTCAAGGGACGTGAGTTCGAATCCAAGCACCTACAATGAGTTTGAGCTTTCGGTGAAGGAAAACATCGTGAGGAAACCATAGCATGGTGGTAGGGCTTTTTCTAATGCCCGCCTGGCTAGCTACCACCCTCAAGTTGAAATACCAATAGGTGTGTTCCGGCAGTACCCTTGAGAGCCAGTTCCTCCACAGGTTTATCGTGTGTACCAACTTGGGCCGTATCGTCACTTAAGATCAGGTGAGATTATGGCGATAAAGCTGAACCTTAAGTATAAAAAAAAATTATTAATAATAATGACTAAATGACTAACAATTATAATAAAAAATTAGGGCAAAAAACAACAATAGCCTAGTATATATAATAGGCAGAGGGTGTCCACTAATAATTTGTGTGAGGCCGTAAATGGTTAGATATCAACTAAAATGCTACAACGTATAATGCGTTTCAGCGCTGGTTTTCATATGGTCCAACGTAATGTCACCATCAGCACTATATTTTATATTAATAAGAAAAACATACTAAGGAAAAATAAAAAAAATTGATTAAAAATTGCAATATAATAAAATATTAGAAATAGACATGTCCAATAACACGATATAATAAAGTAATAAATAAACCGTATATGGATAGAAAATAAAAATATACGACTTATATTTATTTTATTTTATTTTATTTTACACGGCACTGATACGGATATGAGATTAAATACAAAAATATAATTTTAAATCCCATACCCGATGACATTAGTGCACAACTTACAAATTTAGGAACTTTTAATTATGATTGAACATGAACAGAATACAGAATACATAAATTGTAATATATTTGACAGAAATTATAATATTTTAAAGCATTTTGAACGTAAATGTGCACAGAACAGAACAAAACAAAACAAAAACCCCAGTAAAAATTGGAGATGTAACATGTTTTTTTTTTTTTTTTATACTTAAGGTTTAGCGTTATGGTCATAATCTCACCTGATCTTAAGTGACGATACGGCCCAAGTTGGTGGACACGCTAAACCTGTGGAAGAACTGGCTCTCAAGTGCAGCTGCCGGAACACACCTATTGGTATTTGGTGGCAGGTTTACAACTTGAGGGTGGTAGCTACCCAGGCGGGCATTAGAAAAAGCCCTACCACCATGCTATGGTTTCCACACGATGTTTTCCTTCACCGAAAGCTCAAGCTCATTGTAGGTGCTTGGATTCGAACCCACGTCCCTTGACGCGAAGTCGTGCACACTACCACTGAGCTATCATCGCTTCTGTAATTAAACTTATGAATTTTACTAAGCTATTGAAGCATATGTCGCGTTGAACATGGCTTTAATTGTAGCGCCTACACATTCTATAAATCGGATTATTCTTTGACACGTTATTATTACAAGCTGGCAACACTAAACAATTGTTGATGTCTTACGGAGCGTGTAGGCACCTTTATATTGACCTTACTCAGTAATTATGAGTTATATATGAGTATAATATGATTAGGCAGTATGATTTCTGGACTTGGCTTGTTCACAATGGAGCAATTTAAAAAGGGATAAGAAGAAAACAAAGAATGACGATTTCTTATGTTTACGCGAATATTATTCATTGAAATAAAACTAATTTAAACGGATTTTATCGCGGTTATTTATTTATTTTGATCCCGACGTTGTAGACACAGTAACATGAACTTTTTTGGACAACCTACATCTCAGTCCGCCCCGTGACCACGACTGCTGAAAAGCTTTCGAAACGTCGGGATCAAAATAAATAAATAACCGCGATAAAATCCGTTTAAATTAGTTTTATTTCAATGAACAAAGAATGACATTACTTTAAAATTGTGTAAAGAAATAAAATATGTAACTGGTGACAATATAGGTAAAGTACTTATATTTCTTACGTACTTCGTACTAAAAGTACGATTCCATTTACCTGGATGATCGGGAGGTGTAAATATGGGGGGAAAAATAATATTTCAGCGTAGACTGCCTGGAGACGGTAAGAAGTAATTGAAATCCACGACCCTTGTTTCGTAAAGTGGTGGAATGGATGGATTTACCCGGCAGGTTACAGGAGAGGTTCACAGATCATACAAAGTGGGCATCGCATTGTGCAAACAAGAAATCGACATTAAAATACTTTCTCAAACTACTATCAGTTCGCAAAATAATAGAATCATCGAGAAAAACCGACCGGAAACTCGATAAGGTTATATGTTTTTTCGGTCCAAATACCAAAAATAATGCATTTACTGTATATATTAATGTTTTTAGCATATGCTTAAAATGGGGTATCAATTCTAGATACAATCACCGTTCAAACATTGATCTACCCCATAGTAGCGTCTCAGTAGTAAGATTCGAACTAGCGCACTTTGACGCGGTATCCGTACACACTGCCACTGAGCTATCATCGCTTCAGCTGTTGAGTTAATCGCGAACAAACAGACGGATAGACGTGGCGGGGCATTTTATTGTATTATATGTAGAGATCACTCTCTTGTTTATACATCAAACTTCCCTTTCCCCTGGTGAAATGTTAAGTGAATGAGAAGTCAACTACATACATTACCCATTCCTCCCCACTGTCATATTTTTGGGACATTATTTTCAATATTACTTATATCCGTATTCGGTCTTTTATTATTATATATAAAATTATTTTATTAGAAAAATACTGTAAAATATGAATTACATCAGAAATAATATAAAAATAAAAGTCCTAATACGTAAAAAGAAATTTTGAAAATAGTGTCCTAAAAATATGACATTGTGGAGGAACAGGTTAACTCTAAATTACATCCCTCTTATATTACGCACGTAGGGGATGAATTACATAAACGCTTCAATTGGTGTTTTTTTTTTTTATATTTTCAATTTAACGGGGACAATTTTCTCCGTCCCCCCACAGTCCTTGCCAACCCCGTTTGTCTCCTTAGCGAGATTTAGCCTCCTGCAAGAAACAGGGCACTACCTAATTAAAGTTAGTAGGATATGGTCTCTAGCAATTTGCGTAGGTACGTGATTCATGCACCAGACTGCTACATACGCACTTAGGGGATGAATTACATAAACGCTTCAATTGGTGTTTTTTTTTTTTATATTTTCAATTTAACGGGGACAATTTTCTCCGTCCCCCACAGTCCTTGCCAACCCCGTTTGCCTCCTTAGCGAGATTTAGCCTCCTGCAAGAAACAGGGCACTACCTAATTAAAGTTAGTAGGATATGGTCTCTAGCAATTTGCGTAGGTACGTGATTCATGCACCAGACTGCTACATACGCACTTAGGGGATGAATTACATAAACGCTTCAATTGCTGTTTTTTTTTTATATTTTCAAGTTAACGGGGACAATTTCCTCCGTCCCCCACAGTCCTTGCCAACCCCGTTTGTCTCCTTAGCGAGATTTAGCCTCCTGCAAGAAACAGGGCACTACCTAATTAAAGTTAGTAGGATATGGTCTCTAGCAATTTGCGTAGGTACGTGATTCATGCACCAGACTGCTACATACGCACTTAGGGGATGAATTACATAAACGCTTCAATTGCTGTTTTTTTTTTTATATTTTCAATTTAACGGGGACAATTTCCTCCGTCCCCCACAGTCCTTGCCAACCCCGTTTGCCTCCTCAGCGAGGTATCTGAAGTTAAATGATTGACAACCGCTAGGTGTTCTGGAACGCCGGCTGCCAAATGGTCTCGCTGAACTTCCAAACGTCGGACCTGCCCATGCAGCTCAACCAGGGCAAGTTTGAGTACAACGGAAACTGCGGTTACCTCCTCAAGCCTGACTTCATGAGGAGAGCTGACCGGAGCTTCGACCCTTTCGCTGATGCGCCCGTGGACGGAGTCATCGCTGCCCAGTGCGCTGTCCAGGTACGTGGTTGTACTGTCAATAAAAATACACTTGACTTGTGTTTCGTACACGGTTTTCTCCCGTTTTTTATCGTTTATAGGTTATCTTTATGGACATAATCTCGCCTCATCTTAAGTGAGGATACGGCCCAAGTTGGTAGACACGCTAAACCTGTGGAGGAACTGGCTCTCAAGTGCAACTGCCCCAACACACTTATTGGTATTTCAATTTGAGGGTGGTAGCTACCCAGGCGGTCATCAGTAAAAGCACTACCACCATGCTATGGTTTCCTCACGATGTTCTCCTTCACCGAAAGCTCAACCTCATTGTAGGTGGATGGATTCGAACTCACGTCCCTTGACGCGAAGTCGTACACATTACCACTTATTACATTATTCGGGCGGCAGATTTTCAACTTGAAAGTGGTAACTAGCCAGGCGGGCATTAGAAAAAGCCCTACCATCATGCCATTTATGTATTTATGTTACTTAACTTTTACTTTGCCCGCCTGGCTAGCTACCACCCTCAAGTTGAAATACCAATAAGTGTGTTGGGGCAGTTGCATTTGAGAGCCAGTTCCTCCACAGGTTTAGCGTGTCTACCAACTTGGGCCGTACCGTCACTTAAGATCAGGTAAGATTATGGCCATAACGCTAAACCTTAAGTATAAAAAAAAACTTTCATAGACTAGGACATTACCATAATTACAGTATTCTACAATTACAATCATTTAAAAGCGATGATAACTCAGTGGTAGTGTGTACGACTTTGCGTCAAGGGACGTGAGTTCAAATCCAACCACCTACAATGAGCTTGAGCTTTCGGTGAAGTAAAACATCGTGAAGAAACCATGGAATGGTGGTAGGGCTTTTTCTAATTCCCACCTGGCTAGCTACCACCCTCATGTTGAAAATTTACCGCCAAATACCAATAGGTGTGTTGCACTTGAGAGCCAGTCCCTCCACAGGCTTAGCGTGTCTACCAACTTGGACTGTATCGTCACATAAGACCAAGTGAGCTTATAGCCATAACGCTAAACATTAACTATAAAAAAAACCTATTTCAAATCGTTTATCTCTCGAAGACCGTTTTCCTATAAAAAAAGGTGTGCGCTTAATACCACACGCCGGAAGTGTATCATAGTTTCATCGCTTGCTCCCTTAGTCGCCTCAAGCCTACTTTATCCGAACTAGCGTAACACAAAAAGTTGCGAATCAGAATTTCAAAGCACTACCATAACATGTAATTTTTTATATTGTCTGCACCCTTATAATGATTGTAAGAAACGTACCACCCACTACGCGATAGCCTAGGTTCGCCTTTCGTATACCGTTACCTACCAACTACCAGAAACCAATATAGGTAATTTTGTCAATGCTATCAACCTTCATTACAAATGTAAAAAGTTATGAAGCTAATAGTTACACTTAATATATAACACATAATATAACACATAATAATACTATATCCACAAATTTAGAAAATAATTCGTAAAATAATAGAAGAATATTATTCAACTTTACACGAATAAAGTCACGGCCAAAACTAGTCTTTAATGAAGTTGCATGTGACATCTATATCCATCCATACTATACTATATACTATTATATAAATACGAAAGCAAGTTTGTTTGTTTATTACGCTTTCACGCCTAAACCGCTGAATCGATTGTGATGAATTATGGTACAGAGATAGATGAGATCCTGGAGACGGTGTTAGGCCACTTTTTCTCGCTAAACCTAACAGGAATGAGGTAAAAAGATGTACTATGAAACTTTTTATTGCGTCGTTCAATTCGTTTAAAATGTACAATATCACCCCGAGTGAAGCCACGCTTAATATCTAGTAAATGTTAACACACAGCTCAAACGTTTCAGACTGTAAAGACTGTAAAGCTCGAGCTTGATCAAAATTAATAAACAACCGCGATAAAATCCGTTTAAATCATTTCGTTGAATAATATTCGCGTAAACATAAGCTTTTTCTAACGCTCGCCTGGGTAGCTACCACCCTCAAATAAAACCTGCCGCCAAATACCAATAGGTGTGTCCCGGCAGCTGCACTTGAGAGCCAGTTCCTCCAGACGTGTCTACCAACTAGGGCCGTATCGTCACTTAAGATCAGGTGAGATCATAGCGTTATGCTAAAACCTTAAGTATGAATAAAAAAAAAAAGAGATTAATCATTCTGTAAAGGTCAAATTCGATTTCAAATTCTTTGATTTTTTTTAATTTATTTATTTATTTATTTAGCCCGGTATATTCCCAGGTGATAGCCGGTCAGTTTCTGTCGGACAAGAAGATCGGTACGTACGTCGAGGTGGACATGTATGGACTTCCCTCGGACACCATCCGGAAGGAGTTCAGGACTCGCATGGTGCCCGCTAACGGACTCAATCCGGTCTACAACGAGGAAGCCTTTCTATTCCGGAAGGTAAACTATTCGTCTCGTTTATTTCAGGGTCTCGTCAACGGCCGTACGATATGTCCTTTCTATATTAATATAATTTGTTTATTGGTTTGTTTCAATGTACTAATCTTAGGAACATGTATATACTACCATCAAGCTGAAAATCTGCCAGCAAATACCTATAGGTGTGTTCCGGTAGTTGGACTTGTCTTGTTCATCATCTTGGACCATATGGTCACTTAACATCGGGTGAGCTAAGTGTCTATTTTCTGATTTTCTATAATTACCACGGTGGGCTGATAGTATATATTTTTTTTATACTCAAGGTCTAGCGTTATGGCCATGATCTCACCTGGTCTTAAGTGACGATATGGCCCAAGTTGGTAGACACGTCTGGAGGAACTGGCTCTCAAGTGCAGCTGCCGGAACACACCTATTGGTATTTGACGGCAGGTTTTACAACTTGAGGGTGGTAGCTAGCCAGGCGGGCATTAGGAAAAGCCCTACCACCATGCAAAATATAAATACTAGTGCCCTAACTTACAGCCTTTGATCCCTAGGTGGTTCTGCCAGATTTGGCAGTGCTCCGTTTCGGGGTCTACGATGAGAACGGCAAACTCCTCGGGCAGAGGATCCTGCCGCTGGACGGGCTCCAGGCTGGCTATCGTCACATCTCCCTGAGGACTGAAGCCAACTTCCCCATGTCTCTACCTATGTTGTTCTGCAACATCGAGCTCAAGATCTACGTGCCTGATGGTTTCGAAGGTCTAACGAAGTATTTGATATATATCTCAGAGTTTTATTTTTAGTGATTCATAACAGAAATGACTCCGCGTCAAGGGACGTGAATTCGAATCCGCCTCCAATGAGCTTCAGCTTTCGTTGACGGAAAACAACCTGAGGAAACCATAACATGGTGGTAGGGCTTTCTCTAATGTCCTCCTGGCTAGCTACCACCCTCAAGTTGAAAATCCGCCACCAAATACCAAGAGATGTGTTCCAGCAGTTGCAGGGCTAATTCCTCAACAGATTTAGCGTGTCTACCTACTTAAGTATAAAAAAACAGCTCATGACGTGGACAAGGAGCCAATGACGCGTGTTTAGATACGACGATTGCGTTTGACTACGTTATAACGACTATATAATAGTGCTTCAAGCCAAGTTGTCTTATCACAATTGCTAATGTAAAGAGAAATCAAAAATGTCAATACTTTGACGTTTGACCTTTTTCTGATATAGTAAGAAAAAATACATTACCTCGATTTGAATATAACCAGTTCTACAAACATTTAACGCATTTAGAATAGATTTTAGCGGACACATAGAGAGAGGTGTCAATTCCAGACGTTCACATATGCTACAAGAGCTTTTTAACATCAAAACAGTTCATAGTTTTTTTTTTTTTTTTATACTTAAGGTTTAGCGTTATGGCCATAATCTCACCTGATCTTAAGTGACGATACGGCCCAAGTTGGTAGACACGCGCTAAACTTGTGGAGGAACTGGTGGAGAATGGTCAACTATAGGCTTATATATCAATAAAAACTGAAATTATCTTCTCTAGATTTCATGGCAGCGCTGTCCGACCCGCGCGCCTTCATGGGCGCCGCTAAAGAGAGAACGGACAACATGAAGCAGATGGGAATAGAAGAGAGCGGACCGGAGAAGAAGGTTCAAGTAGAAGAGAAGAAAGAAGGTAAGCGCGTTCTTCCACTCAGCCCGTTAAATTAATATATTTATGTTGTATAAGACGGTGACGACTGTTTGACGATGAGGATCTGTCAACGGTCACCGTTATACTCAAAATTTCAATTACCACGTTAATAGTCATTTATGTAATGCAGTTTAGTGTCTGGTTACTACTGTCTGAAGATTAGAATCTGTAGACGGTCACGATTATTCTCAAAATTTCAATTAACACGATGATAGTTATTTGTTTAAGGCAGTTCAGCGTCTGGTTACAACTGTCTAAAGGTGAGGATCTATCGACGGTCACAATTATTATCAAAACTTCAATTACTACGATGATAGTCATTTGTTTAATGCAGTTCAGCGTCTGGTTACAACTGTCTAAAGGTGAGGATCTATCGACGGTCACAATTATTATCAAAATTTCAATTACCACGATGATAGTTATTTGTTTAATGCAGTTCAGCGTCTGGTTACCACTGTCTAAAGGTGAGGATCTGCCGATGGTCACCGTTATACTCAAAATTTCAATTACCACGACGATAGTCATTTATGTAATGCAGTTTAGCGTCTGGTTACAACTGTCTGAAGATTAGAATCTGTAGACGGTCACGATTATTCTCAAAATTTCAATAAACACGATGATAGTTATTTGTTTAATGCAGTTCGGCGTCTGGTTACAACTGTCTAAAGGTGAGGATCTATCGACGGTCACAATTATTATCAAAATTTCAATTACCACGATGATAGTTATTTGTTTAATGCAGTTCAGCGTCTGGTTACCACTGTCTAAAGGTGAGGATCTGTCGATGGTCACCATTATACTCAAAACTTTAATTAATACGATGATAGTCATTTGTTTAATGCAGTTCAGCGTCTGGTTACCACTGTCTAAAGGAGAGGATCTGCCGATGGTCACCGTTATACTCAAAATTGCAATTACCACGATGATAGTCATTTATGTAATGCAGTTTAGCGTCTGGTTACTACTGTCTGAAGATTAGAATCTGTAGACGGTCACGATTATTCTCAAAATTTCAATTAACACGATGATAGTTATTTGTTTAATGCAGTTCAGCGTCTGGTTACAACTGTCTAAAGGTGAGGATCTATCGACGGTCACAATTATTATCAAAATTTCAATTACCACGATGATAGTTATTTGTTTAATGCAGTTCAGCGTCTGGTTACCACTATCTAAAGGTGAGGATCTGTCGATGGTCACCATTATATCCAAAACTTCAATTACTATGATGATAGTCATTTGTTTAATGCAGTTCAGCGTCTGGTTACCACTGTCTAAAGGTGAGGATCTGTCGATGGTCACCATTATACTCAAAATTTCAATTACCACGATGATAGTCATTTATGTAATGCAGTTTAGCGTCTGGTTACCACTGTCTAAAGGTGAGGATCTGTCGATGGTCACCGTTATACTCAAAATTTCAATTACCACGATGATAGTCATTTATGTAATGCAGTTTAGCATCTGGTTACCACTGTCTAAAGGTGAGGATCTGTCGATGGTCACCATTGTACTCAAAATTTCAATTACTACGATGATAGTTATTTGTTTAATGCAGTTCAGCGTCTGGTTACAACTGTCTAAAGGTAAGGATCTGTCGAAGATCACTATCATACGTAATATTGTACCTACAACGGTGATAGTCATCCGTTTAATTCGATTTGGCGTGTTTACCATTATGAAACAATGACGATCTACCAACAGTCACCGTCATACATAACTTTGCACCTGCCACGCTGAGAGTCACGTGTCGACTGCAACTTAGCGTTTGCTCATCATTATTGAAAGATGAGGATCTGTTGACGGTCATACATAACATTGTATCTACAACAAGGATTGTCAATTGCTGAATTCGATTTACTATTTTGCCACAATACGATCCGATGTTAATTATCGATATGGCTAAAGACGGTAACATCGAACAAAGACGGGAACAGACGGTCTAATGCTGAATGACAGTCTTTGAAGATAGTAGTTAACAATAAAAAGAAAGAAAAAAAGTTTAATTATCCAAAACACAGCAAATGATAATTAAAATAAATAAAAAACAGAACAAAACAGAAACATCACAAAAAAAATAGCACGATATTACGTATTATTACGTGTAGGAACGCCGCGTCATGTGACGTAAGTTCGAATCCGACCACCTACAATGCTTCAGTTTTCGGTAATGGAAAACATCGTGAGGAAACCATAGCATGGTGGTAGAACTTTTTCTGATGCCCGCCTGGGTAACTACCACCCTCTAGTTGAAAATCTGCCGCCAAATACCAATAGGTGTGTCCCGGCAGTTGCACTTGAGAGCCAGTTCCACCAAAAAGGCCGGAAACGCACCCGCGATTCCTCTGGTGTTATGGGTGTTCAGGACGGCGGTGATCACTTACCATCGAGTGACACGCTTGCTCGCTTTACCAGCTATTACATAAAAAAAATTATAAAACGGAAAAGTTTGTTTCAGCTCGCTAATGTTAGTTATTAGGTACCCGTTGGATTTCAAAAATTATTTTTGATGTTCATAGCGGAATCATTGAGAAAGGCTTCAGCCTATTTAACATCACATCACCACCAGTAAGATTAAAACTGTATTGAAAAGAGTTACAAAAACTGGCAAAACACATAACATTATTAAACATACCAGATTATAAATCTTTCAACATGACGTAATTTGTATAAAGCGTCTACTTATAATACACAAAGAATATAAAACATCGAACGTTATAAAAGATGTTGAAAGAGTTCATATATAAAATCGTCTCTCATAAAAATTCAGACGGATCTTAAAGAGAGACGAACTGCTTAGCTGGTCCGTGCTTGCAATCACCGCTTCACCCCGGCAATAGCCAGCACCCAGAAAAAGAAGGACATACAAAACTAAATAAAAAAAGAAACCAAAAAACTAAATAGCCTAAAATCATCTACAAAAATTTCTACTTCGAATGGTCACAGTCCCATCCCGATAGGTTTAGTCATTTTGACGTGATTGAGCTGAAAGGAATTTTATCTGCATTGCCTTTTAGTTATATATATGTAATAATTATGCTTAGGAAAATTAATTTTACATAGTAATTAAGTAAAATGCTTGGTTAACTAGTGTTTAGTGACGAATTAAAAATAACACGTTCAATGGCACGTCAATTATCAGAAATCTGGCGTAAAATGGCAATATAATTAAATCACATTATATTATTAAAAACTCTGATCTAATGCATTATTTTTTGTTCGTTTTTTTTAATAAGTATTTGTCCGTTTCGTTCATGCCAGCATTGATTTATTGTTATTTTTCCCAGAAGCCATCTAACGATAGTAGCTCTGTTATATTTCGGGCTCAATCGTAGCTTGACCAAAATTGCAAGTAAGCACAGCTACGAGATAACTCGTAGTTGACGGCCTAGGAAAGAACGCAATCTACGAATTACCTCGTAGTTGGCAGTCAACGTGTTAAATTGAAATTAAACTACTGACGTGCCATCTAATTAATTTTCTACAGGCCTCAAATGGTATAGTTACGCCACTGGCATGAACACTGATGATTAGGTGAATATTCTACATGACAGACATATTTATCTATAATCAGGTTTCCACTGAATACGAGGAAGAATAAATAATTTAATCTGGCAACCCTGCTACGTGGTATAATTCAGGCGCCTTGGTGATAATTCTAACGTAGTTAGTGTTTATGTAACTGGTATACTCAGAGCGGCTGCAAATAGAAATTGAACGTATAATATCCGCTATGTATTTACAGTAAAACGTCTCAAACTGGCCGTTTCGTAAAGGCCGGTTTATATCATACCTCAAATAGTAACAAGATATAAGACGTTTTAGTATATTTATCTCACCGAGTCACAGGTGATTTATGGAAGATGTACATACAACCTAATGGCTCCGACTAATGTATTAAACGAGCAATCATTCTATGACTTCGTTCCACGCTAATAACGCTTTGAAATAACAGGGACTTGGGAAGTACAGTATTATCCAGAGCAGCGGTGACTGACAATGATCCAAAATTCACAATCAGTCACCGCTGTCATGCTGGCCTGCCTACCTTTTCATATCCCTTTGAAGGACCCTATGCCATAAGAGGGTGGGAATACGCTGACCGAAGACGGTTCCACAGCTCCACAATACGACATAAGTATGAATCAGGAAACTTTTTAATTCGCGATTCAATAGGATTCACCATAAAGCTGTGACACCGAAGTCGCGACCACGTGACTCTGTAGTGGAACGGGGAGGAGGGGATTATCGTTATGTTCATAATCTCACCTGATGTTATGTGATGATGTGGTGCATGATGGCGCTAAGCCTAATGAAGGGAGTAACATTCAAGTGCAACTGCTGGAACAGAGCTATAAGTAGTAGGTAGACCTTTCAACGGCAGGGTGGTATTTAACCAGGCGGACATTAAGAAAAGTCCTATCACCATGCTATGGTGTCCGATGATTTACTTCAGAAAAATCTCAAGCTGATTACTGGTGGATTCGAACTCACTTCCATTGACCCGACGTTCGTACACATTACTAACGGCCATCATCGCTTTATTCAAGCATCTATCAGGGTGGTAGAAGTCTGTACTTGTATCATATACATCCAGTGTATGATAATATATCTATCACAATGACTCTATTTTGTCACGTTCTTAGATCAGCCTATATATACATATTTCCGACTGTCAAAAAACTTAAGACACTTTCACAGATCGGTATGATCCTTGATCTTTCAATGGTCATAGTTTATTTTCGATTATGCTGTATAAAATCAGATACAATGTAAACATTTTGTCGGGTTACGGGGTAATAAAAATGTGCATACATGTAAAACGACCTTAACATTTGCCTTGATGTAATTATGACAGAAGTAGATATTTTGATCTCAATAATTTGTGGTCTAAAGTCTAAAACATTTGAGCTGAGAGCGATGAATAATACTTACATCTGTTATAGTTTTATTAGATACTCGCTGTGCCCTCGACTTCATTCGCGTGGAATTAATTTTTTTTTAATGTATTTTGCCCGTTTTTGTAACTTTTTCTGTATTGTTTTATCGCGATGTTAAATGGCCTATAATCTGACTTCTAGTTCCTAGTTTAGCTCTCAAACAAACTTCCGCTTTGTAATATTATAGCACTTCGACCGTGACAATTGTGAAAGCTCGGCTAATTTGAATGTTATAATTATAATTTATTTCACCCAAATATTTACTGATGGAATATTATGTATATTCCGTTAAAATATTATCGGGGCTAACGTATTTAGCGTATTATAAAAGTATTAGTAATCTTATTGTTGGGGCACGGTACGTCTAGCGGTGGTGGACCACCTGGTCAAAGTGCGACGTTGTGTATCCCCGTTTGGACGGGCGTAGAGTCCTCGTTTGTTATAAACGAGGATGCCGGATACCCGCCTCGGTGGCAGCAGGAAGATGTCAGTTTGCCGTAAGGGGCCGCAAGGATGCAATAATGCGTGAACCGGTCGAGACGTATGACGTAATAACACTCGGTGTTCTTCTCAATAAAACGTGAACCCGAGCCAACGGTCGATATTCTTCAGGTAGTTGCTCTTCTTGTTGTAGCCAATGGGCGATCGGTGACTCAATCGTGGAACATGATTAGGTAATTTTTTTTTTTTTTTTCGACTGGACATACGCTGTTAGCCGGAGGGGCTTTTACAGCTTGGCAGGACTTTTTGGGGCGAATGCTGAGGGCACTCAGCCCCGAGGCAGCGGGCACAAGGGTGCCGTTGTGGCTGGCCCTTGGCATGGACTGCTGCCGGAAGAGAAAATATATTATAAAATAATAAGAGCTGGCCTACTGGAGTAGACCTTTAGATAAATTACTAATTTGTGAAATGTTAAATATACTAATTGTTAAGAGAGGCAAGGAAGTCGGTGGAGTGGATTGTACTGTACTGTTTTAAGATTGAGTTATCGGTGTTGGATGGACGTAGTCTTCGCATTAAAACGCCCATGAACTGTATGAAACTGACTGTGAACAGAGGAACCATTATTAAAAATTACAAAGGCAAACAACTGGCAGGGCCACAGGTTTTTGGTCCCTTACAGAACCGTGTACTTAGCGTGTGGGTGTGCACGGATGGTATGCAGTGTGATGTTGTATTCTCAGTGTTGTAGAGTGTCACTGTATCGCGCGAGCAGAGTCGCTCGAGGGCTCCTTTCCGGAGGATCGGACCTAGGCTCGAGCGTCTGCAGAGGGAGGCCGCGGCGGGTGTGCGGGAGTGAAATTAACCGTAAGGCCTCGGCGGCGAGACCTGCGGTTACGCGGGCGTGTGCGCGGACACGAACGGTTTGAAGAGACGGCAGGAAGGAGCGCGTTTTCCTTAGTGATGTCGTCTACGGGATCGGTGAAGCAGTTTCGTGGCCGGCGTGCGAACCAAACGGCTTGAGGATTTGCAGTATAGTTGACTGCTTCTACTATTTCGGGATTCGAATGAGCTTCGGCTTTTTCAAAGAATTTCTTGGTGAGTTCGCGTATGTAGGCGTATATGGAAGGGAGATTCATATCTTTGTGGAGATCTATGTTGCGTGCGTAAGGCGGGGCTTGGACCATTGTCCGAATGAATTTATTCTGGAAGACTTGAAGTTTTTCCAGGTTTGTTATTGCTGCATGGGCAAAGACTGGGCAGCTGTAAGTCAATATTGGGCGTATGCAGGTCTTATAGATTGTAAGCTTATGTCTGAGTGACATTTTGCTTTTCGAAGAAGTGAGATTACGTAGCAGGGCCGAGGCGGTGTTGGCCTTTTTGATAACGTAATCGATATGGTGGGTGAAGGTGAGATGTTTGTCGAGTACTACGCCTAGGTATTTGGTTTTATTTACCCAGGCGATATCGACACCGAATAAGTGTAATGAGCCTTCGAGTGGCTTGAAGTTGTGGGGATCGAACATGATAGCCGAGCTTTTATCTGGATTTAATCCTATGCGCCATTTGAGGCACCAGGATCCGAAGGCGAAGATGGCTTGTTGAACTCGATTTTTGAGATTGGCTCTGTGCCTTCCCGAGCTATATATGATTGTGTCGTCGGCGTAGAGGCCTACTTGGACATTATCGAAGATTGGGATGTCGCTGACATATAGATTAAATAGACAGGGCGCTAGAATGGAGCCTTGGGGGACTCCAGAGCGAATAGGATGGGGTGAGGAGAGGGCTCCGTCTACTTTGTAGCAGAAGGAGCGGTTAGATAAGTATTGTATAACTAAGTGGACAAGTCTGTCCGGAACTTGGAACTGGTGGAGCTTATATATGAGTCCTTCGTGCCAGACCCTGTCGAAGGCTTTGGCGACATCGAAGAAAACAGCGAGAGTGCGTCTAGGAAGGCGTAACTCCGTAAAGTTGGAGACTACGTGTTCCGTGAGGCGGAGAACTTGGTGGGTGCATGAATGTTTCGGCCGGAAGCCGAATTGCTGGTCCGGAAACAGATATTTGTCGGCTACGACGACTTGGAGGCGGTTTAAAATAATCCGCTCGTATATTTTGCCTAAGGTGTTTAGTAGGCTGATCGGACGGTAGCTCTCTGGGGAGCAGGCTTTTTTGCCTGGTTTCCGGATACCTATGACGGTGGCCCTTTTCCAGACGGCTGGAAAGTGGCAATGAGATATGGCCGCATTGAGGATGCAGACCAGAAGCGCTATGAGTTTGTCAGGAAGAAGCTTTAGGACTTCATTCCTGATACCATCAGGACCGGGAGATTTCCTAGGTTTGAGTCCTTTAATTATTGAGAGGACTTCGTCGGTGGTGACCGGGTCTAGGATTTCTGCTGGGCGGGTCTCCCTTATTGTGTGTATTGTTCGGGTGACCCTTTCCCAGTGTTCGGGATCTATGTCCTGATATTCGTAAGGGTTGGGGGAGCATTGTTCCTCTAGGGTGTTAGCGAGGAGCTCCGCTTTGTCTCTGCTCTCGAAAGCAGGGGGAAGAGTGGGGCCTCTGTCTAGTGGAGGTGTGGCTGAGGAGTAACTGCTCTTTTGTTTGCGGACGAGCTCCCAGAAGGCCAGGTGCGATGGCTTGAGGTCCTCCAGGAGGCTGTTCCATCTTTGAGAGCGAAATTCAGAGATGTGAGATCTGACCTGTCTTTGTAGGGCGCGTAGCCGGACGCGGTTCTCTACTGTCGGATAGGCGTCGTGGGCGCGAGTCGCGGCGTTCTTCTCAGTGATCAGCCTCCGAATGTCGTCGGGGAGTATAAAGCGGCGATCGTTCGCCACTTTTACCTCTTTCGAGGTTTCCTCGACGGCATTCTGGAGGTGACTGACCAGGGAGTCGACCGCCAGATCGGCGTCGGCCGGCGAGTCTATCACGTCTGGAATCCTGTCAAGCTCGGGAGAGGAGATGTTAGTAGCCAAGTATTGCCTAAGTCTGGGATAATCGGCAACTTTAATGGGAGGCAGGTTATGCTCGTCGGGCTGGCCGAGGAGTAGAATTACTGGACGATGGTCTGAATCGAGTTCGTGAGCGACTTCGATGTGTCGCACCTGAAGGGCGACCCCTTTTAGGATAGCTATATCTAAAACTGAGGGTCGACAGTTGGTCTGAAAGTGTGTTGGCTCTGGAGGAGCTATCACATCGAAAGTTAGCTCGTGTTCCAAGCGGAGAAGTATTCTACCGTTGACAGTGGTACGCGGGTTATTATAATAAATGTGCCCGGAGTTAAGATCGCCGGCCACGATTACCGATTCACCGAGCGCGAAGAGCGCTTCTAGATCTGATTTGATAAGTGTTTTCTTTGGCGAGAGGTACGCTGAAACGATGTGGATCGTGGGATGATCGGTCATGCCCACTCTGCATATAGATACCTCTAGGTTAGTAAGTTTAGGAGGTTCTATTCGCGTGCAATATAAAGATTTTTTGAAATATATGAGTGTACCTCCGCCTCTTGCGCCGGTGCGATCGTCTCTTATTATTTTGTAGTTTGCGATCGCAGGGGCGCGGAACTTCGGTTTAAGTAGTGTTTCCTGTACGAGGAACACGTCGATTTGCCGCTCCTTAAGGAAGCAGGCTACTAAGTCGCGTTGGGAAGTTAAGCTACTCGCGTTAAAAAAGGATAAAGAGAGGCCCCGGGGTCTAATTTTATCCTGCATCGCGAAAACTATTTTTGGGGAAGTGCGGGCAAGGTCTTGCACAGCACGTGCGAGGGCAGGGTAGGCGGCTACGGCCTTAAGTCGGTCTATTCCGACGGGAGAGCTAGCCATTTTGTCGAAGGCGATGATGTCTTCGACGTCAAAATCTTTAAGAATACCTGCGATCCAGGTTAGGCCTAGGAAGTCGAAGGACGGAGCTTCCGAGCTCGAAGGTACAACTCTAGGCGGTTGTACTTTAGCGGCCCACGCGGAAGGCGGGGCTTGTGATGGTGTGTGCGCGGTAGTGACTCGCGCTGGACTTGGCAGGCTCGGGAAGGCCTGGGTTGAGATGAGCGGTGGCGGGGCAGGGCGCGTTGACGCGGCGTGCGCTGGAGGAGCGCGCTGTGGGACGCGCGTGCGAGTGCGCCTAGTGCGTGGGGCGCGTTCACACCCGCGATAGTTCGCGGGGTGACCGGCCTTGCCGCATAAGACGCAGCTCGGTGGCTCTACCGTTTCCGGCATGCGGGGGCACTCCTTTGTGGAGTGATCTCCTAGACATTTGACACATCTCGGCTTGATGTGACAGTTTCTCGCCGAGTGTCCGTAAGATTGGCAGTTGTGACACTGCGTAGGGGCATGCTTTTTATGCGGGATCTCTACGGATATTCCGGAGAGGCCGCAGACCGATTGGAGGTTGAAAACCTCCTTGCCTTCATTGGAGCGGTCCAAGGTGACTAGGACGAGGTCGTAAACCTCCTTTGTGAAGGAGTGGTACATTCGGTGTACCTCGTGCGCGGGTAAGTTTTGCTCCTTAAGGGAGGCAAGAATGACTTCCGTGGGAAGTTCTTTAGGGACGCGCCTGATTACTACGCGCAGAAGGCGCTCTTCCTCGGGCGTGTAAGTAAAAAATTGGAATTTTCCTTCGCGGAGGAATGTTGTCAGGTTTTTGTAGTCCGCGATTGTGGGGACTTTGATTTGTATACCGGATGGGGTGCTCCGGGCGTGAGTATATCTAATTTTGGCGGCATTCAGCCGCGTGGAAATATTTAGCCACGCTGCTTTGTCAGTTATTGTGACTGGGGGCGGTGGCCGCACCGCCCTTTCGGTGGGAGCTGCTGTTTGTGCAGCGTGAGTGTCGCGCGATGTGGGGACGCGGTTATTGCCGGCACGCATTGTTTTTGCGGCGGCTGGGGGTGTGGTTTCGGGTGATAACACCCGTTTGTGTTTGGGCTTCGCCCTTGAGACTGTAGTAAAGTCCGTAAGGTCCGTTTCAGGATTAGCAGTGTCCATGTCTATTTCCGGATCAGGTGATAGTGGCGAAAAAGAGTTCGCCGTGGGTATCGGTCGGGGTGCGTAAGAAATTTTTTCCTCGAACGGACGAGGCGTGGGTGCGGCGGCGGGGGTCGCTGAGGGCGACGGGGTCCGCGATGAGGTAGTAGCGGGTGACGCGGGGGGTGCTACCGCATGCCGGATGACCGGCGAGCGGGAGCGAGAGCGTGATCGCGGCGGTAGGGGCGGCGACGCCGGACGACGCGCCGGGGCGGTTGCCTTGGTGGCGGGGGCCCGGACGGGTAGGGAGGTGGTAGTGGGCGGGGTCGGCGGACGGCGCGCCGGCGCGTTCGCGCCGGTGGGTGGGGCGCGGACCCGCTGCGAGGGCGCAGGCTGGGCCGCATAAAAATTCCTCAGAACCTCCGGTTGTTCTTTTTCTAAGTAGGCCCGGAGTAACCTACTTTCCATCAGCTCCTTACTTGCCATGATGGCTGGCACAGAGCAGGAGATTTTAGGCAGTCTATGTGCGAATTTAGAGAGCCTGTCTAAGAAAACCTCCCTGCCTGAAGGGCAGGGGGGCGCGGCTAAAAGAAAATAGAGAAACTATCCTGCGTTTAGGCAATCTAACTTGTATGTACACGAAGGAATAGCGTGTAAAATCGAAAAAAATAGTAAAAGAAAGAACAATATTCCAAAAAGTACTGGGCCTTGGCCCGTAAAAAGGATTAATTAAATTTTACCTTATCTGGGAGCCGGTGACCGGCGTACTTACAGGCGGTGACACTAATTTCACTGCACTTAATCACGATAACAAAGCAATATTTGGAATCACGGCACAAAAACACAGAGATATCTCTCAATTTAATTACCACGATAACCAAACAATATGGTTAGAGAACAAAGACACTGTATCGCGAACAAGCAACAATAGCCGGTTTGTTGCAGGTGCGTCGTCGCAGGTGCGAGAACAAAGGAATCGAGAACAATAGCGGCGCGGTAAGGCGCAGCGGTCGAATAGTTTAGAACAATCGGCAGAGCTCACGGACACGTCCGTTCGCTGTGGCTGATCGAACCGAACGCCCATGATTAGGTAACGCCCCTTCGGAGGTTACCCATGCCGATGCGTGACTTTACAGAGAGCCACTCGATCGCGACGCTTTCTAATTTCTATTCGTTTCTATTTTCACTACCGTTGGCTCGGTTTCTGCGCTATATTTATTTTATTTCATATAATATCCTTAATATCTATATACAATCTTATACCCTAGGTTATACTCTATCTTATAAATATCACTTATCCTAGGATACACTCATAATACTCGAGATCGAGCAATACTTACGCTAAACTTTCTCTATTTCAACTTTTCTCTATAACATTCTTACTCTATAAATTTACATATTCCCATATTTCGGGTTTCTATATCAAAATACAAGCAACGCGATGTCTCTATTGTTGGATTTCACACTTGTCGTGTGAAATCCCTCAATTCTCTATACATATTTTCCGGTCTAATATTTAGGTAAGTATTGCTCGGTAAATTATCTATTTTAAAACTAACATGCACGATAATCTTAAACATATCTATAAACTAAACACGCAAACATCAATTTCAATATAAATTTACATAAAATACGCGAAGGAGACGCAAAAAACCTACTCGGCACAATCATTACCTGAACTCCCACGAATCCTAGGCAAATGAATGTGTGCGCCCCCAACGGTAGACGTCGATCACAACGTACGCCTTATGACATTAAAATAACATTATTCGTCATGTTCTCATTTATTAATACGTCTCAATGTTTATAATATTAATAATCTCAATAATCTCAATATTATTAATTCTCAATACTCCTATCTCCATATCTATAAGCTTAATATTAATAATTCTCAATGCTCAATCTCTATATTCGTATTATTAATATTTATATTCTCGATATTTATATTTATATAACGTAGTTCTCATCTCGATACTTATGCTAACACAAAACACTGTTTATTCGTCCGGCACAAGTTAATACTCGAACGAGAAGTCGTCTAGCGTCTCAGGGGCTCTCCCTACGGTAACGCGTGCGTCCTATTTACCATCAGCGCCACCTGTGCGGAACTATTATTCCGGACGCCATTTCTATTTTTGTATTAACTTGTCGTAACTTTTATGCGTCGCTAACACTTATTATTAGTCTTAATAAAGTTTGCAGTAGTATACACTACAGTCAAACATTTTATTTATAAAAAAGACACATATTTTAATAAAAATCTATAAGTCCCAAATAAAAACAAAATTAATTATTTTTGGACGAAAAAAACACACTAAAATCAATGAAGGCGGTGCGCAGTGAGAGATTGCTATTAACACAAGAGTCGTAAACTCCGTCCAATGTCGGGCAATGAACACTATATATCGACGCCGCCGAAGATTCGGCTAATTTTTGACCGAAACCGAAACTGGTGCCAAAACTAGATTTTTTGGCCGAAACTAGTCTAAACCAAAACTAAATTTTTGTCGGTCAATATATAAATTTTTTACAGTTTTTAGGTTAGCGTTTAAGCTACTATCTCACCTGATGTTAAATGACCATGTAGCCCAAGCTGATGAACACGCTAAATCTGTGGAGGGACGGGCTCTCAACAGCAATAGCCGGTCACCACCTATAGGTATTTGGCGGCAGATTTTCAACTTCAGATTGGTAACTAATCAGGCATGCATAAGAAGCGTTATCACCATTGATGATTAATTATTAAAAATATTAAAGGTGGTATGTCGTAGCCATAAAAAACCCTGTTTAAGGAGTATTATATAAAATATCATATAAAATAAATTATTTCTCGTTAAACTTGTGACTTGTACCACAGGAAATCTCGGCCGCTCCGCGCCAGACATACAACATTCGTTCTCGTCCAACTTCAGCCCAATCCCAATAACGCTGATTCCCATGCGCGTTTGTAAATTTATTCTTGACATACGTGAATTAATTATATTTATTTTCCGTGTATGTGAGTGTGTGTGCGTATTATTTTTAAACAATCACTTATTCGTGTGGTATGATGGAGGGTTCAGTTTCGGTTCGACTAACTTTTAGTGACGGTAAAGTGCATCTTGTTTCCACTTTCTCATCCAAATATATTATTATTGGTGTTGTCAACTGTGTTCTATCGATATGTTGAAACGTCAAAAAATCATCAAACGATACATAAGTAATTATCGATGTGATTATTATTAATACCCCAGCTTAAAAGTTTGTCAAATATGTCAGTTGCCCACGATAAAATAAGGTTTTAGACAAATGGAACCCAAACTTTTTTAAATCATAGATCTTTACCACATTTTATTGTATTGGATAGACCTTAATGTAGATTTTTTTCGTATTAAACAAAAAAATAAAATTTCGAATAGCGAAATTATTTTTGACTTGACTTTCACTAATTGAAAAGATAAAAAAACACATATTCAATTTTATAACAATTAAAACGACACGGAATCCAAGTCATGTGAAACTATAACACGCGAATAAATGATTTTAATATGAAGGTACTATGACCTGATGCTTTGATATCAGATTTTCTATATTTAGTGGCACTTTAGCAAGATATAATCTTAAAACCCCCTCTGCACTGATATGTAGAATATATACTTTTTCTGAATAATATTCGTAACTAAACATTCAACGAGATATAAACAAGGAAATTCTGGATGAATATTGAACGTAATCATGAAATTCTCTGAACCTAGCTGTGTTATTTTTATCAAATTCTATAATTATTAACCTATTAGATATACTCATTTATACATATAAAAAGACTATATTAATATATATATATATATATAATAGAGTATATTATATAATAATATTGCAAAAGAGTAAGTACAAACTCACTAACGTATTTCATTATTATATTTACAAAAAGTTCAAATTACATCACGACTTTTTTAAATGGAACTTATTATTGGCATCCTTCATTTGCAATTTGTGGATCCACAAGTTTTGTTTTTACCAAAGTGGATCTCTTGAAGTTTGAAATCGACCTCCAGGCGTCCATATGAACCGCTTTGGAGACCTACAATCTAAACTCTAGTAAATTCAGTTGTCAGAATTAAATTAGACATACAGGTCAAATAAAGACAAGATCTCAAGACCTTTCAAAAGCGACTTCTTCTTATATCATTATAGTACTCTTAATAAAGTCTATTTTTTTTCACATATTTGTAATCGATAAATAATTTTTTATTTATAATTTCAAAACCAAAGTAATATGGGATCAAATTATTGATTAATTAAACGTTAGTTTGTTTTAATTAATCTACACTAATATTATAAAGAGGAAAGATTTGTATTTTTGTTTGTAACAAATAAACTCAAGAAGCACTGGACAGATTTCAAATATGCACCATTAACCCTGAGTAACATAGGCTATATAATTTTTTTTTTATGAAAATGATCAAATAAAATGTTATTCCACGCGAACGGAGTCGCGGACACAGCAATGTAACAAAATAAAATGTGAACTACTATAAGTATTTAAAGCATTTCTTATAATGAAATCGTGTTCTAGATATCTTTTGACACAATTGTTACAGTAAATAACCAAGATAGAATACTATACGGTCAGCCCAACGGTTAAGCAATTTTCTCATTGCAACCACAGTGCCGAAAAGTTCTTAATTCAAGACCCATCTTGCAGGAACGATAAAAAAGTACTTTAAGAAAAGTGCTTGAACTTGCCAATAACAATTAAGTATGACTTATTTCGATATATTTCCAGAATCTCCCTTAGTCTTCGATCCGATAATACGGTTGGCCTAACGGATAATGTCTCACTGCAACCACAGCGCCAAAAAGTTATGGATTCACGTCCCATACCATCTTGCAGGAACAATAAAGAAATACGCTAAGAAAAGTGCTTGAACCTGCCTATAATACTTAAGTCATGCATTATGATCTATTCCCAGAACCTCCCTTAGTCTTCGATCCGATAACAGTGGACTCGCTGCGCCAGGAGAAGGGCTTCGTGAAGACCGGCAGGAAACAGCAGAAGGAGTTAGAAGCTATGAGGAAACGCCACGCTAAAGAGAAAATGGCGCTGCAAAAGCAACAGTGCGCCGCCTTGGAGAAGATGATCAAGGGAAAGAAGTAAGTCTTATGGAAGAAAAAAAATTTCGTAACTGAATAACATTGCTATTGTTAATTAAAAGTCGTTTTATGTGAGTGAGAAAAAAAAACACAGAACACTTTTATTTGACACTTTTTCTTTTATTGGGTAGACTGGTTGTCCAACACACTTAATGGTATTTGGCGGCAGATTTTCAACTTGAGGGTGATAGCTAACCAGGCGGGAATTTGAAAAGCCCCACCATTGTGCTAAGATTTCCTCACGATGATTTCCTTCACCGAAAGCTCAAGCTCATTGTAAGCGGTTGGATTCGAACTCACGTCTCTGAGCTATCATCGCTTCAGTTGTAGTTAGTTACAATTGAGAGCCAGTCTCTCCACTAGACTTAACTGAACTACATTACAAGGGGATTTATAACTGCTATAATAACTATAACCTCCAGTTAAAATTGTCAAACTGAAGAGGCGAATGCAAACTTCCAGCAAGGAACAGCTGAGTAACGACGCGTCGTTCCGCAAGCTGGTCAGCGAGCAGTCCACGGCGTGGAGCGAGCTGGTCGCCAAGCACCGCGTCGAGGAGTGGACGAGCGCCAGGAGCCGACTCAACGAGCAGCGAGACCTGCTCAAGAAGATGATGGAGCAGACACAACTGGCACAAGTCAAACAACTGGACGCTAAGCATGAGAGGTAATCGTCTGTCTGTCTGTCAGTCCATCTGTCCGTCCGGCTGTCCGTCCGTCTGTCCGTCTGTCGTCAGTTAATCTGTCCGTCCGTCTGTCCGTCTGTCTGTTATCGATCTAACTATCCATCTATCTACATATTTGTATGTTTACCTATGTGCAAGAGACTTTCACTCAAACTTTATTAACTAATTTAAGTAATATCAAAGAAAATTGTGAACGAAAATTGAGAGAGAAGATTACTATTTTTTTTTTATACTTAAGGTTGAGCGTTATGGCCATGATCTCACCTGATCTTAAGTGACGATACGGCCCAAGTTGGTAGACACGCTAAACCTGTGGAGGAACTGGCTCTCAAGTGCAACTGCCGGAACACACCTATTGGTATTTGGCGGCAGGTTTCACAACTTGAGGGTGGTAGCTACCCAGGCGGGCGTTAGAAAAAGCCCTACCACCATGCTACGGTTTCCTCACGATGTTTTCCTTCACCGAAAGCTCAAGCTCATTGTAGGTGCTTGGATTCGAACTCGCATCCTTTGACGCGAAGTCGTACACACTACCACTGAGCTATCATCGCTTTATACAATACATTTATGTATTGTATTTATTTATTAAGATGTACATAACAGATTATAAAGTATTACAGAAGCTACGAAAAGGACAATGTTTTTCGTCTGGCTTATTATATAAATTTGAGTATGGACTAGTACAATTGGTTGTAGTATTTTACTATATATAAAATAATATCACAGTTTTTCAGTCAAAAGTGAAACATTCAATAATATAATATTAAATTAATAACATGTATATATGTAATATAATGTTTACCAAAAATGTTTTTATTATAACCGCGGAGTATATTTTAATATTTGATGTAGAGGATTTCTTTTATAGTTAAGGTTTAAATGGTTGGATTCGAACTCAGGTTCCTCGACGCAAAGTCGTACACACTACCACTGAGCTATAATCCAAGATCGATACCAGGTTGGGTGGTTTAACCAAAATTTTACAAAAAAGAAAGTCGTTGATACGAGATTACGCCATCAATGCCTCATCTAGTTAAAGTTAAAATTAATTCATACATCCATGTTTCTCCGCGACAACGTCCGGATTTCTTACGATTTATGTATCTTATTTATTTACTCGCATCTCTATTATCAATTTTTGTTTTATAATTTAGTCGCGTACCTTTGTGCGGTCTAAATATAAATTCTAGTTTTAAAACATTTGTTTCTCAGTAAGTGAATCATGTAATTCCTTGAGAAATACAGTTATTCTTAAACCTAAAATATATTTAATTTTCAAATTTCGTCTATCTTCTTTCCTACACGCATCAGTTTGAAGCTACAGAGTAAATGTTGTTTAACACGTCGTAGTCGTAGGGAAATCGAGAGAAATAATCTAATCTAATGTATCCTCCATCAGAGAACTGAAAGAGATGAACGCGAGACAAGCCAAGATCAGTATGGAGACGAGCAAGGAAGTCGCCAACGACAAGACCCTGAAGACCAAGCAAGAGAAAGACAGAAGGCTGAGGGAGAAGAAGCAGAACAATACAAAGAAGTTCATGGACGAGAGAAAGGTGATTACAATCTATCTATAGATATAAGTGTAATACATTTCCAACAGCGACGTCAAAATTACAGTACTTACCGGGATGGGACTACGACCATTCAATGCGGAATCGGCTAACGTAACTACTTAGTGACATATGTAGGCCAAATATTTTCCATTGTAATGCATACTACATAGTGTTCAAAATCAAACGTAATTCGCGTCCTCTTTAGAGACTATTACTGCCATTTTCAAGTGATAAAATTTGGACATTTTGGATAGATGAAACTATCGTCAACAAGATGGCGACTGTCTTGTTGAAGCTCTCTTTTAGGATTTTTTGTGGCAACTAATATATCATGTTCCGAATGATTATTTATAATTCACTTCACTTATACAATTCAGCCTCACTACATCACGTAAAATGTCGCCTACATTACACAATACAGGGCTAAATAACTAAGTGTATAAATAAAAATAAAAATAAAAATAACAACATGACAGATCAAGATCCCGTTAAAAACTCCTAATTCGCAGTTATAAACCGTAAATATACAGTCTGTCGCGTAGCGTTCCGTCTCTTTCATATCCCTAGGTAACGAACAAAGTCTGTCTCGCTCTCACCTAAGGAGCCACCAATTCAATTTGGCCCAGTAGCGAGTACGAATTTGCATGAAAGAAGAGGTCAGATAAATTTGGCGTTAAAAACTCACAGGTTATGAGAGACTTATGACAGGCTTATGAGAGTGTTAAACATATGTATATGTATTTTAAAAGAAGAAGCGAGAAAGCACCACAATAAATAAAAATCTATTTATAGTACTTACCGTTTATAACATATAAAGATTGTACATTGAAAGATGGTTTGATACATTTGTTTACATGAAGCATAATATATGCGTGGACGATTTTATAGTTTTATAATTGTTTTATTGTGATATGATAAATTGGGGTTAGTGATTAATAACTAATAACTGTAAGTTAACGGTAATTTTGGTTAATGTGGTAAGTCAACATAAGATATGGCATTAATTCACTTAGATTTCTTGCTACGTAACGACAATAAATTTACTAAAATGAGCTTCGCAAACAAAAAGAGTTTTTTTTTTTTTATGGGTCTTTAATCGCCATAGAAGAAACATCGGTGACGGTGGTGAAGAGCTGATCTTCTGTTCTTCCCTTTTTCATTTTCCGCCCTATGCCAATGAAAGATAGGTAGATAGATACACTCATGCGGGAACAGTCGAATAGTCAATATATTATCATCAACTAACATTTCAAATTTTAGACACAAACCATCAAGCAGAACCGCGAGAAGGATAAGCTGAAAGCCACCCACGATAAACAAATGGAAGAACTCTCCAAGGATGTCGATAATGTAAGTGTTTTTTTGTTTACCGACTGTATAGATGTGTTCCGGAATTTGCATTTGAGAGTCAGTCTTTGCAATGGGCTTAGCGTGTCCACCGTCTTGGAGCACATTGTCACTTAACATCAAGTGAGATTGAGGCCGAAAACTCTAAACAAAACTATCTCTAAACTAACTTATCTGCAATTGAGCGACCCGACCGAGGTAACATGTTTGACATCAAAATTTCCTGGATTGAAAACGCTTAAACTGATTTTCTGCTACTCTTACTGCTTTTCGCGATTTCCGTTGCATTATTTCTTTTTGTAATACAATTTTAAAATGTATCGGATATTTTCATTAGATTTTCTCATTTCGACAGAAAGAAAAATAGCTGAAAACAACTTTATACTGATTTGTTTCTTATTTTGAAATGTAACCATTATAATGTCATCAAAACCAGCCAAAGACAAATTGTACAGCCAAAGAGATTTCATTACAAGTTTATAAATACTGTATGCGAAAATCTTTTCCCAGACCTATTATTTTATATACGGCCCCTTATATGTTAATAATATTAACTTAATTTTCCAGCTGATCGAAATGTACAAAATGGAGGAGACTGAATTTGAGATGGCAAGTAAAACGGAATTTTTCGCATGAAAATATCCCGACTTGGCACCGTTGTTTGAAAATTGACTTCAAAAGTGAGTGTTTAATATTAATATGTGATCTCTCCAAGTTAATATTATTTGTATATCTAACTTATAACATATTCATATTATTTTATTAGCGGTTAACGTGATTGTAAACAGATTTTATTGTCAACTCATTCTAAAGCCGTAATGCATAGACAATACTTTAAACTTATTAAATAAAAAAACGTCAAATTTGACATTCGACTTTCATATCTGTCAATGCATTTTATAATATATTATTAAATGACATGTAGGACGTACGTGACATTGGCAAAATTGTGTGCACACTCATGTGGCCATTTAATAAATAGAAGGAGATATTAGAAACATGTCAAATTATAACTGACAAATTTAAAGTTACCACAAATAGTGAAAAAAAACGCTATTATTATGAATATGAACAATTTATCACTTAAATGACTAATGACTATGATGTACATAAAAATTAAAAATCGTGACACTTGATACTCTGAACCAACAAATCACACCAATATTATGTGATACGTTTATTACTCTATGTAGTATTGAATACTGTATTATTTGATTTGTTAAAAATATAACATTATAAAGTACAATAATTATTTAAACATATTTGTTTATTACTTCAAACATTATACTCCCAAGTATAATGTAGTAATATTTTATTTTTGGTTTTTATATACAAGTGTCATAAAAGTGTCTTTTACCACTAAATAACATCTATGGCACATATTTCCCACAATTTTTTTGAAATTGACTCAAATAAGTTTATTGAAAGGGGGTTGGTCACGACCAACACACGTTAGTTGGTAAACTATGTAGTTTAAATCTATAATTTTAAACGCAAATTCGATTAACGCGAAATGTTAGCTGTAGATAAATTAAAAAACTTGCGTATAATATATCACATCTAGCAAGCTAACCGATTCTTTTAAAATCACTCTACAAATGGTTCATAGAGTAACCTAAAAAATATCAACTGTCATTTGATAAATAATGCATTACTTGCGTTTCAATTAGTTTATTCAGGTACGTATTTTTATAACTGCAGTTATAATATTAATACGGCAATTTTCTTTATATCACCTTTTAATCTGATTCGACCAAAATTATAATGTCCTAGCCTAGAAAATAAAAAAATAATGTTAATTGTAAATCCTCAGTATATTGTAAAAATGCATTAATTAATGACAGGGCCGGATTTAAAGTAGTACGTCAGGTGATTCAGCCCCCCACACTACATTAACCACAATAGAGGGCCGACTATTTTATTTTTAATGTGATTCGCTTTCAAATCGTCATGTTCATAATATATAATATATTTAAAATTATTCGAAACCTCCACTTGTTCGATTCCCAACTTTAAATCCGGCCTGGTTTGTAGAATAGCATTTTATGTATTTGTATATCAAATAAGTGTATTTCTAAAATCACTATTTTAATTACACTGTAATTAGATTTTAAAGTATTATAAATGTTATGTAATTTTTGTCAGTGTTTATCTAGTCTGGAATGCAGATCTGTAAGAAACTGCGTTTAATTTATTGAATTAGTACAACTTCCTGTATGTAATTATATGATAATAACTATTTTAATTATTTACGAATTAAACTTTTATCAGTGGATATTATCGATCATATTTAAATTAAAACTCGTTTCTGTGTTGTTTTAAGTGTTTTTATTAATATATCTCTTTAGTTTATAGTTTTTTCAATAATTTAAGATCTGATTAAACTATAAGGAAAATAGATAAATTATTACAATGGAGAAGTAAAAATTCAACATAAATTCCATTTGTTATTTTGCGAGCATTGATTTTGCTATTTGGATCGTTTCGTTTTCTGTCAGTGCTCTCAAAATCAAATAAGTAATATGTAGTTATGGTTATTAAAATTATATATTAATGTCATTCCACTCAGTGCTAAAATATATCTTGTTGTTAGTGGACCAAACTTGTAAGTTTCATTTTTAGTCCGTATGGAGCCAAACAATTTTTCATGATTCGAAATAAAATAAAAGTAGGAAACTAACGCTATTAAATATAATATTTTTCATTGTATCCGAACAGTATTTTTTTTTTTAGTGATCATATAATTGCCAGAATATTTCGAAATATCTATTAATTATATGGTATCTTTATTATACAAGTTGATTTAAATAGTACATAATAAGTATAATTACTTTGTAGTTGGATTCTAGTCAATTTGATCCATATTTATTGTTATTTGATTAAATATGCTATATCTTTTAAAATAATATTTAGATGTACACAGCAATAAGCTGTACCTATTTATAATAAATAGAATATTGTCGAGTAATGTGTTGCGAGCATTTATTCCAACTGTCAATATCAAACGATATCTTGATAGTTGATTTTATTGTGTAGTTTAATAATCAGAATGATTAATCAGAAATATGAAAGCTTTTTTGGTTGGATCTACTCTCTCATATAATAGTGTTTTATTCTAATTGGATATATTTTATTTAAACAAACTTTGGAGTGAACACTGCAAGTGTTTATAATATTAACACGATTATGAATTATAGATACCACCATTCTGTATCTGTTACAATGTTGTTTGTGCTTAGTAGACAAGCAAAATACTTTGACACTCTTGACATTGGCAGAATCGTATATGATTGTAATTATTAAAAGTGAAAAATAAATATTGAAATTTTATCGATGCTCGCACAATTGCCATATTTAAAAATATATTATTTAACAATATTATGGTATCTAAAATAATAAAATAGGTTTAAGAACTATAGTGAGAGTAAATGTAAGTGTTTATCGACTACATAAAAAATTTACATTTTATCGAGAAAAAAAAGTTATATTACTCGATTTGGATAATAAAATTATTCATTTAATTATTCATTTGTGGTTTTTCAATAATATTAAGGTGAAAAAAGTGAACTTTGTTCTATATTATCATGTTCGAAATAACGATAATAAAATTTATAATTCCTTAGAATTTTGTATATTTCATGTGATATGGAGATGAAGAATTTTGGCCTATGTATGAATGTGGGAATTCTATTTGGAAACTTTTATAACTTGTAAGAAATTTACCAAATTCTGTGTCCTACTCAGTAGTGACTCCTATACAATTTAAGATGTTATCTTTAATTTATTACACTAAGCACTATTGTTAGCACATGATGTCTGATAATGCACATTGTTAAACGGAAATATAACATGCACTTGATGTATTTTGAATTGCTTTTAAGAACAATTATTTGAGGTAACATTTTAATATATATTTCAAAGATAGAGCTTACACTGTTTTCAATGTATTGTAATAAATTAAGTTTGTCTTACCTGTATTTACATTTCAAATGACCATGAGATTAGTAATAAATTAGAAGCGAAATACGATCAAAGCTAGATGGTATTTATTAATCCAATTTAACCTTTCAATAGAGTATACTGATCAATATAGTTATCTTTTGTACCAATGTACGTAACATTGGTATTTATGACCAAGTAAATCACACAAATGATGATAATTCTCAACTCAAAGGTCTAAATAAAGTCTTGTGCGAGAATATTCAAAACACATGTACTCCATTGTTTATTTAATTAATTGTTTTTAAAATAAACCTATGTATAATATTTTCCGATGCATTTCCTAATTCTCTCCATTCCACTGAAAACAAATCAGTCGTAAATTTATTTAAATTGAAATGATGGTTGGTTGGAGTGCTTTACTCAAACCAAATGTCTGTGTTACCTCAGATAATTGATTCTAATAAATAATTAGCTATAAGTGAAGTAAAGCATATATTCTAAAATGATATAGACATGTTGCTATTTATTGGGAATTACTTAGCAAATTTTAACCGTTACGTAAATTTATAAATTATTAGTAATTGTTTGCTAGTTTTTAATAAGACACATTGTATCCAAAACTTTGTTTATTATCTCAAGTACAATAACTAAATATACAATAAAACATTTACACTTGTCTATTATTTATAACTACAATATCATTATTACTTAAACCAGGCAACACTGAATTTTATAAACACCATCTGTTACATAGAATTGGCAGTTTGAATTGATTCCTTCGCCTATTCTATTGGACGAATATTATTAATATTACTAGGCTTTTGCCAGATGGAAGACATTATCATCTATCCCAGTGAAAGCTCTCTATTACAAATCAACATAAGCAGAATGAATATAGGAAATATAATCCCATCATTATGACTTTACATACATAGCAAATGTAATGTCCAATAAATTAAAATAAAAAAGCCTGTAAACTAAACTTTGACTTAAATAGTTTTTAACTTTTTAACTCTACTGTTTTTAAACTTATGTTATTATTTTATTTTCATTTTGTTTTTCTATCTCAGACCAAGGATAATATCTTTCGTCCCTTTCTTCTCTGAAAAATATTTATTGACAGATCTTGCATTAAAAAAAAGTTCGATTGGCTTTTAAATCAATTTTATACAAATATGAGAACCTTGCTTAAAAAACAGTTATATAGATTATAAGTATTTTTTTATAATTAAGATTTGGCATTATGGCCCACAATCCCACCTGATGTTGAGTGACAATGTGGTGCAAATGGTGGACACACTAAGCCTAGTGAAGGGACTGGATCTCAAGTGCAACTGCCTAAGTGTTCAGGCAGTATAGATATTTGGTGGCAGCTTTTCAACTTGAGTGTGGTAGCTAGCTATATGGGCATCAGAAAAGCCCTACCACCATGCAAGTACAAAGAGTGCTTATGCTTTAAAAAATAAAAAACATGTAATTAAAAACCAATTATAGAACTGTAATAATTCTGTACAAAAGTTATTACTTTTAAACAATTTCTAATTCAATATTCGTTTACATCGCCCCACCCAGTGTTGCCTTTAATTTCTTTTTTATTTTAATTAATTTTTAATATGGAATTTACTTATACTTGGCTTTGATGTGTAAGTTTTAGGAGTCCATGTTGATTTCATACTTCTGATTTTCTTCCTCTCCCTATATAAGCTTTCGTGTTGAACTGGAATAGAAAAATACAAGGCTATAATAGTAACACACTAAAATCATATGAAGTTCCAGAAAGGCTTTTCAAAGGTAAATTATTTTCTATTATAGACTTGTTACAATATCTTGTACAAAGAATAATTAATGCTATTAGGTAGTGTATTGATAGCCATATATATTTTAGATGAACATTTTTCAAGCATCATTTGTCATATAAACACTACTTGTGACCATGACTTTGTTTACAGGGAGCTATAAATTATTTTACCACTCTTGTAACTTTTTTCAATACAAGTTTGCTTCTATTAGTGTTACCATGATGTTAAATAGCCTAAAACCTTAAATCATTGCTCTACCAAACACAACATAATATTTTTTTAAATCCAACTGGTGATTCCAAGTATTCAAACAAACTTTTCTACTTTACAATATTAATTAAATAAGACACTCTATTGATATATATTTTCTAGTTTCTTAGCGTCAGTAAAGCAAAATGTCAACTGTTTTTATCATAAATATACTGCACTATTACACTCTTTGTATAAGTTATGTTCACTTTTTTAAGATACACATCACATATTCCTTTTATTCTAAAAGGTATATGTGTATACACAAGACTATTCTTTGGTTTGTGAATAAAACAAAAAAATTAAACTGAATTAGGGTAAAATAACCTTTTCTGTAGATCAGTAAAAACCTTTCAAAGTATCAATGTTCAGCCACTTCATCTGGCTAGGTACCACCCTCATGTTAAAAGCCAGTCCTAATGTGTGCATCTGTAGACCTATCCCAGCTATTGTCCTGAAGAACTAGGCCATCAATCTTTTCGTTTTACCAACCTGGGTAACATGATCACCTAACATCAGGTGAGTGTGTCAACAAAGTGCTATCTACAAATTGCATGTCTCATAACACAAAGCATTCGAGTAGTGCTCTATTTTTTTTTTATAGTTAAGGTTTAGCGTTATGGCCATAATCTCACCTAATCTTAAGTGACGATACTGCCCAAGTTGGTAGACTCGCTAAACCTGTGCAGGAATTGGCTCTCAAGTGCAACTAACAAAACTGAAATGAACTAAATAATCGCTAGCGAAAGTATGGTTTGTAGGTTATAAATAAAGTCAAATATTTACTGTACGGATCATAAGCCAGAAACTCCAATTTATCGGCCAAACGCTCTCTTATTCTTGTCGTATGATGTCCTGAAACTGCACTCTCCATCAAAACCATCACGTACCTACAAAAACGATTCCATTAAATATACCACAAGCAGTTTTTATTTTTTATATAACATTTAAAAAATCTTGCCTGCTTTTAGCTTTTTTCAATAATATATTTGTTAAAAACATAATATATTCGATATTATATTTACTCAGTGAAAAATCTATTAAGGGTTTGATAATAAACTTTCAGCTAAAAATTGACAGTTTGATGAAGGACAGACTTTCTGGCATTATCTATGGAACCGACAATAGAATATATATAAATAAATTGTATAAAACTTTAGGCCCACTGGATAATCGAGTTACTAGGGATGATCACTTACCTTTTAATAATTTAGTACATCGATGTTTAAGTATTAAACATGTCAATATTTGCGTCATGTACCGGAATGTAAACAATGTTCGTCGATTAACATATATTATTATTGATGTGAAATATCTATAGGCGAGGGTAAACCTAATTGTTGGCTTGGCGATACAGGCTGTGGCGACACATCGCCACGCTATATATAATACCATATGGCTACGCTACCATATGGTAGAATATATGTTCTATATGTAGTCTTTACCTAGTAGTGTGTGAGACGTGGCAACAACATAATTTTATTAGTTAGAATATTTTATTCAATCCAATAAACAGTCATTATATTATGGAGCAAATTTGTAATGCTTTATCTTTTAATTATGCCATATCTGGTTTATGCCGTAAGTCGTTATTTTATGCAAATAACTTATTAAAAAAATGCGATGTTTCACATGTGTCCCGTGACGGTTCACGTTTTTTTATTTGATATGTATTTTAATATTGTTACGACTATAGCTTACTGGTAGCGTGTAGGACCGCCGCGTCATGGGACGTGAGTTCGAATCCAACCACCTACATGAAAATATCGTGAGAAAACCATAGCACAGTGGTAGGGCTTTTTCCAATGCCCGCTTCGCTAACTGCCACTCACAAGTGGGAAAGCTGCCGCCAAATACTATTAGGTGTGTTTTAGCAGTGGCACTTAAGAAGTGAAGTTGAGAGTTGAAGAAGTGAAGAAGTGACTTCTTAAGAACCAGTCCTTCCTATAAAGGACAGCAACAAACCAGCGATTCCTCTGGTGTCGTGGATGTCCATGGGTGGTGGTGATCACTTACCATCAGGTGACACGCTTGCTCGTTTGCCACTTATTCCATTAAAAAAATACTATTACACATTCTTACTACTGGCGGTAGACGAATTACAAAATTCATAATTATTTACTCTAGATTTGAAAAATTCTTGAACAATATACGAATCGTGAATAATAAAATATCATTAAAAAAGGCACCAACTCCATTTGCACCAACAATACTAGTAGTAGCGCCAATAAATAACTTCATTAAAGTAGGAACAAAATTTCAATATTTTCCAACAGGTATCAATGTTTTTATTTCAACATATATTATATTTGAATACATTTTTATTTATCAATATTGAAATCGATATCAGTATAATTTTTTTATACGTAAGTTTTAGTTTTACTAATTTTAATATTGCTCATTATTTTACTATTCGTCTCTGTTGCTCATGCTAAGGCGTATAACTATATGCAACTGATGTCAGCTGTAGTTGATATGATTTGTATATTATATATAACTGTAACATAAACTTTGTCTTTTCTATACTTCCGACTAAAAACGATTTTTACTATATTGACAGTATAAAACAGCCGATGTGATATATTAAACCTTATTTTAGCTCTAGTAAGAAACAGCTGTTTTATTATGGGACAAGGATTTTCCAGAAAGACACGTTCAGAAACTATAAAAGTATCCATAGATCACAACTTAAAAGTTTTAATTAGTATAATTTGTGGTACTTATGTATTAAATATGTAATATTTTATATAATATTAATTAGCCAATAAAAAAAAAACTATTTATGTTATTTGTGTCAATTAATTATATATCACAGATTGATTAACAAAAATATAATTTAATTTTTATTGATAAATTATTTTCCATTAATAAGTCATAATTATTTAATTTAATGAATGAATTTTAATATCTATATTAATTAAAATTACCATATTTATTAAATAAACTTATAGTACTATATTCTGCTTATAGTTTTACCATAGACAAACTCATAAAAATATGCCACGCTAACAAAAATTTATAAAAAAAATATTCACTTGACAGTAACGAAATAACGAAACACGTGCAATAAAATTTTGCACTAATAAAACTCAGATAAATAACGTGCAGTTAATATGTGAAATGTAATAATTTATCAATAAATCACTTGTCACAACTGCCAAACAAAGGGACAAATCCTGGTAACATTCCAAAAACAAACTCGTTCGTGTGATGATGAACTTGTGAACCGGCGACGCCGTGCCGTTCTCGTGCGTCTCGAACTTTTTGTGTTCTTTCTTTGTTCTTTTTCACATCGCAAATGAAGTGACCAATATTCAGTGCTGTGAATTTTATTAGTATATTGTTTTACGTAGTTTAGTTATCACAAAATAAGTATGATAAACAACGAAATGGAGAATGGCGGCGGCGACGCCAACTGTAATAATGTGTCACCAACGAAACTCATGGTCAATTACATACCGGAGTTGATGACGCGCGACATGATGTACGCGTTGTTTTCGGCAATGGGGAAGATAGAAAGCTGCAAATTGATAGCGAACCGCGGCTACGGCTTTGTCGAGTACGAGCGACATGAGGACGCAGAGAAGGCGCGAGCGTCGTTCAACGGCCTCCTAATGCAAGGCAAAACCCTCAAAGTGTCTTTCGCTCTCCTCAATCCTGAAAACAAGGTGAGCCACAAACCGGATACAGAGTCGAACCTATACATAAGCAACCTCCCGCCGGACATGACCTTAGAGCGACTAAACAGTATATTCGGCCAGTTCGGTGTGATTACAAACAGTCGGGTGTCACAGGGTATCGGGTTCGTTTGCTACGAGACCCGACAGCAAGCTGAGGATGCGATAAAACATCTCAACGGGCAGGCTCCTATACCGGCAGCGGGCGCTATAGTTGTCAAATTCGCTAACAAACCGAATACGAATAAGAACGCGCCGCGACCGTCACCACGAGTCGCTGTCGGTACCACTCCTATCGCGTACAACGGTGGGGCCACAGCGGTCTTCAACGGGACCGCTCCTACAGCATTCAACGGTACGAACTTGAGTGCGGCTTTCGGAGCACGCCCTACCTTTGCACCGGGCTTTCCACAAGCCTCGCCACCGCCGCTGCTGCCCTCGCCCGGCAAGGCGCTGCCTTTTATCAACAAGGGGCAGCAACGATTCAACCCTATGGCAGCTACAAACCACTCGCCTCTACCGCTGCTCGGTGCGCCGGCGAGTCCAGTCCCCCTTTTGGGAGCACCTCCAGCGCCACATCAGACCACAGTATATGTTTACAACATTGGAGAGGACACCGAAGAGTTGGCACTGTGGCAGCTCTTTGGTCCTTATGGTGCTATCGACTCTATTAAGGTGATTAAGGACCCGGAGACTAAGAAAAACAAAGGCTTTGCATTTGTGAACATGCGTGAGTACGATGAGGCCGCCATGGCCATACAGGCGCTCAACGGTTACACGCTCAATGGGCAGGTACTATCGGTTAGCTTTAAGACACAGAAGAGGAGCAATCAGTGAGTATGGACGCTGGTGTCGCCATCTCCTCTGTGATTGTTCCCGAGCCCAAAATTATTAATGAATTTTTCATTCCAATCTCAAAATATTTTTGTAGCGGACAAGCGAGATCCTCTATGTGCATTTCAAATGTAGTCACATAAGTATTTTTGTAAGATTTAAAATAGTTTTATATTTCTCGAGAGAGCGACATGACTGTGAATTTAGTTGGCTTGACAGTATCTTATATGTGTACTCAATTTATATGATATGGTATTATATTATCAACTATGTATGGGCCTGTCGCATTATGTATGTTGTCCGGGGGGGTGAGTCGGGGTGCTCCGCCTTGCACAAGGTGCCCCGTTCGCCCTCTCTATCCTCCAGGTATTTTATTTTTGTGTAATACAAATCGCTGTATGTTTTTTATCTTTAATAAATTTCATGTTTAAATAGAATTTATTGTATATTTCTCTATTTTTTGTTTTTTCTATATACATCTTAATCCCCACCCTGTTTTGTCCTTATTTTATATAATATATAATCCATTATATTTGTGGCAGTATGTAGATATTTGTAACCTGTATATAGTTTGTATATTGTGTCAAGACGGCAGGTCAGCTGTTTTGAAACGCTTTCATATTGCATGTTGTGTAGTAAAAAGCAAAAATAAGTTTTTATTTGTTTATGCTACCTCAGGTTTATTGTTTTTTCCCGTCATTACCTTTATAAATTATTGTTTTTGGCTCAGTATAATAACGTCAGGCCATCTAATTTCGAATAAACTCCACACCATTACGTTCCCTCAGCGTCATGGACGATTTAAAATTAAGCTTTAATATTATGAAGTTATTATTTTCCAATTGACACTTCGAGAGAGTGTAGCTAATACAAACGCGCGGCGTTCTTCATTCCTATACGACCTAGTCAATAAGTTATTTCGAGTTTAACGATCTACGGCGAAGTGTGCGAAGTTCGCTATAGGATTTTGTGACTGCCACAAATTAGTGTTAAGGGAGACAAATGTGCCTAACCGAACAGCCGTGTTTCGTACGTGGAAATAGTAACAGATTATAGGAGTGAAAGTAGAAAGTAAGTATACGGAATCATGGTGAGTAATAGTGCGTTATTATTATTGTAATTTTAATGTTGATTGTCCAAGGTTACTGTTACAAAAGAACTGGGGATCAGACGCTTTCATATTTACGAGAATACACTGAGTTTATCGCGTGTATTCAAGTAATATGTACTTTATATTGTGGGGTATAAAATGTTATCACACGCTTTGCAATAATCTCGTATTAAATTTTGTAGTGTTTCGCTTTTTTTGTTTTACCTCATCGTGATAAGTAATGAGTGGAATTATAAAAAGTCCATTTAACCGGTGCGACGCGGCGCGGCGTGACGCTGGTAGTTCGGTTAATAACTTTATTGTATTTAAATAGTTATCTACGAAGGACGCAGGTAGATACGTACCGAAGTGAATCATTACAATGTAAACATTTTGAAGTATTGATTGCGACAATACCACGCCTCGTTTAAGATTAACACGCACAATATCAGTTTCACACTTGCAGTATAATATACCGGATGTACATATAGATTGATTTAATTATTCTGCTTTGTTATATATTCGAAAATATACATTTATAATACAATTTATATACACAGTCTAACGTTTAAATTATTCTCAACGTTTGTATGATAATTTTACTTTGGGAAACTATAATTTTATGAAGATTTTACTGTGACATCAACAGTGCTGATTAATTTTAGATAGATTTTCTAAAACAATTACGTCAAATAATTTGTTGGAATTTATAACCACGTGTCCAATCATGTAACTCGATAAACCGAATCAATTAGTTAACTGCATCAAGTTCGGTGTTTAAAATATAATTCGCTGGTGAATATAGAGACAGCTTTGTTGTTCGCGAACGTATGTGTGTTAAATGAATTGCGTGTGCACATAGTAGAATGTAGGCGCATAGGGCCAGATAACAACGCTTCGTTGCACCGATAAGAGCGACTGGCGAAACGAATCTTTTATTTTACATGGCAACGTGTATTTATGCTAGGGATGTTATGGATACAAAATTTTTAATCAGGATACGGACATATCGATGCTAGAATCCATTAATGACGTATCTGTAAAAAGGTGAATATGATTTATATACATTATTAGAATCAGAAAAAGAAAACGCATCGAATGAATTTGATATAGCTGTTCTGTGGTGAAATAAAAATCTGTTTCTTCCGCCATTTAAAAAAATCGGTGTACGTATTTTGATAATATTTTTGTTAATTTTTGCGAGATACGTCAAATATATTTTCCAAAGTCGATATGAATAATATTGTACCGGTCTCAGATACGGTTATTGATATAGCATTATTTCGGGATTTCTTAATACCTTCGAATAGTTTCAGTTATGTACATCAGAATGTATTCTTGAATGCATTATTAATTGTAAAAGAGAAATACAAATATGTTATAATTTGACTTTATTTCTGGTGTTACATTTAGTACAAACGCAGAATAAAAAAAAGCATTATAAACAACTTTTATAACAATATTAGCTTTTACCCGCGGCTTCGCTCGCATTTTTTTTTCAATAAAACGTATCCTATGTTTTTTCTAATACCTCCAAGAATATGTGTACAAAGTTTCATGATGATCGGTTAAGTAGTATTCGCGTGAAAGCGTAACAAACAAACTTACATTCACATTTATGAATATTAGTAGGGACATATTACTTAGGTGCTATCTACGTAAAAATTACTCATATCGTTCAATATTTTTATTAGAGTAATGTTATTTAAAATGACCTTCATGAATATTTAGATTACAAAAACAGAAAATATTATTATAGATACGGTCCATAATAAGCGAGATATCAATCTGTCTTTATCGTTCATTTGATCAAACAATATTTAAGACTGTCTTTTAAGTGAATGTAATCCCACATGAAAAGTTCACTTGTATAGCTAAATCTGTAGAAACAATAAAACCTGTCCAAACAATCCTAGAGACGAGCGCGGCTAGCGTCTACTCTCGTTTGGGTCGAATAAAAACTTGTCATAACGTCTTTAGTTAGCCCATCATTACATGTTTTTCTTTTGTGCTACAAAAAAGAATGTTCCAATATACGCTCTAGATAAAATTTTCTTTTAATCAATCCGACAGTTCTCCGAATCCAATTTGTCCGACTGATTATCGACTACCCTCGGATTTAGACGCCTTTGTGTTTCGGCATAGTCGATAAAAATCAGCCCTTTCCGCCAATGTCAAAAACATGGTTGTAATACCCCTACTGTTGCGGCTATCTATAGGCGACGGTAAATATTTACCATCAGATGGGCCGTCTACCTGTCTTCTGTCCAATAGCATAACAAAAATAATCAGGGTCATATAATTCAACATTCTGCCAATATTTTATCTTAAGGTTTTTTTTTTTTGTATATTTTGCATTGACATTACTAACTCTGCCTGCGATTTCATTCGTGGAGTTTCGCATTCCTCGGGAACAGGACGAATACTAAAGAATTAATTAAAAGACATTCTTTAATTGAACGGTCTTTTTTTGGTAATTATTCACGTACTGCAGTCGAAGTAAATTAGTACTAAAAATGCTCTGCTAGCCTTGGTAAGCCGGGGAAGATTACTGGTTAGCAGTCCTGTAGAAACATAGAGAAATTTGGCTTATCGATGCTGAATTGGAACTTTTACAATAACCGAGTTTTGGATGTAAACTGTTCGTCCGTCTGGTTGACAACGCTTAACTTTGCTTCTCGTCGCCTCAATTCCACTTGTAATTGCTCGTTTAGCTTCGAATTTATTGTTTTGTTTTCTAAGAACCCGATTTCGTCTCCTTGAGTGACGTAATTGAATAGATTCGTTACGAACTAGTTGTTCCAGCGATTCCATTAGCACGGGACTAAAGGTTTTTTTTATGGACGACAACTGTTCCATGTTCTTTGTGTAGCCCTGACAACGTGTATGCAGAATTTTATGATAATCGCTTGGTTAATTAATAGAAGAAAGATTAACAAACAAACAAATAAACCTATTTATAGTTAGGATGTCAGTTAATAATCGTGTTTTGTAACAGTGAACAGGCACCGTTCCATGCGGGATGCCAGGCCGGATTATAAAAATATTATTACCTTTAATTTCCGTAGTATGTTCCATGTGATCAGACACTGAAGTGTAAAAATTCTGTCTGAAATTACCTTCTTTCAAATTCACATAACGCCCCTTACGATCAATTTTATTTAATATACATACTAGGTGGTGCACGCGACTTCCTTCATGTTATTCTCTGCCTCTACACATGGTTGGAAAATACTTTAGTCAGTGTTTTTTTTTTTTTTTTCGACCTGACTTACGCTGTTAGCCCCAAGGGCTTTGACAGCTTCACCGGACTTTAACTTAGTCAGTGTTCAGTACTAAGACCAACTTAGTAAAGAGAAAATAAATTCAAACTTATTTTCTAAGAAAGTATTATTAAGCATCAAATGTTATTCTAATTTACATATGAACACACATTACAATATTCAAGAAATACCATCCCTTTTTTGCTGAAATTGTCTTATAACCTTCTGAACTGATTCTTTGTCAAAAATCCTCCCTTGCATTTTATAACTTTTTTCACACGCGTCAACATACGAGCAATTAATTTGTCGATTGTGTTCTGAGATACGTATAATCACAATTAGTGACTGCGCATTTTATAGCAATAGTAGCTGTGCCCGCGACTTCGTTCGAGTGAAACCAAATATTACATAATAATTTTGCCCATTTCTATACCTTATATCAATACAACTTTGCTCCTATTGTCGGTTGTATTATGTCAAATAGCCAAAGTTCTTCCTCGGTGATTGCTCTATTAAATACAAAAATAATTTTGGACATACGACTGGTACTTCCTAAGATTAGCGCAAATAAAAAATGAGGAGAGGATATTATAGACCAACCAAAGTCAAGCAATTTGAACGCTTTAGAGACTGTCGTTAAATGGAATTAAGCACTGTACAACCATAACGAACTGATGTATGAATCAGTGATAAGTGGCTTATATAAAAGCGATTTAATACTGAGTCATTCGTTGCTGTATCTCCAAAATTACCTGACCTATTGACTTGAAATTTTGCGAGCGTATTTTTTCACGCACTAAGAACAGCTTCCTAATTATGTAAATTGAAACAGCAAAAAAATGCTATATATTAAATTGAAATAAGACGAATTTAAACGGATTATATCGCGGTTATTTATTGATTTTGATCCCGACGTTTCGAAAGCTTTTCAGCCTTCGCGGTCACGGGGCGGACTGAGGTGTAGGTTGTCCAGAAAAGTTCACGTTACCGAATTGATGTAGATCCAAATGATGTAGTTGTAGATTCGAAATTGCAATTTATCGGTGCGTAATACGAATATGCCATTACACACATCGAGAGTTATCTGGTATTTATAAAAACGTTAAACCAAATCGCGATTCTTGCCCGTCTCGTCTTGATAGCGGTGATGTTTTTCCGAAGCGGAAGTAGTGTTTTCAGAATCAACGTTGGTTTAGGGCATAAATTAAATAATTACGGGAGGGGGGCTAGTGCAACAGCCGTCATAGTGCCACGGTCATGCGCGTTGGGTTCCGGGATCAACCAGGGTATATCCTGCCGCCTGGAGTCTTACAGATCGGCATGACAGCTCCAACCAATGACGAATTATTGATCTCTTGCTGTTCACCGTTGTTTTAGGATTGCACTCCGTTTACGATCAGATACAGTACATTCACTTCGCTGTGCTCTTATACATATTTATAAATTCTGTGATAATGTGACGTAAGAAGTTTTTCAAAGGCATGATGACTCTGTTGGTAGTGTGTATCGACACCGCGTCAGTGGACGTCAGTCCGAATCCAATCCAATCGAAATTCAATAAGCCTGAGCTTTTGGTGAAGGAAAACACCTTGATGAAACCATAGCACGTCGGCAGCGCTTTTTGTAATGACCATCTGGTAGCTTCCATCCTCGGGTTCAAAATCTGTCGTCAAATACTGCGTTTGGGCAGGTGTCAAATAGGTGCGTTTCGGCATTTGCTCTTGAGAGTCAATCCCTCGAACCTTTTCGGTCAAGAAACAAAAAAGTCACTCTTCCATAACAGTCTTCCCAATGCCCTTCTGCCTTGGTCGGTGGAGCCCTGGTAGGGCATCGCGAGGGAACCGTAAATAGATTTTTGTATCACGTTAATCACAAGGTCTGTGATAATGTTCAGATGTCAAATGCAAATGACTGTAGATATTCACGATATTCGACTTTTCCAACATGAAACAGTTGTACAAATATTACAACACATTCGCAGTTCCTTATTGAGTCTAGTCGCTTTCTGTTCACTGATAACGTATGTATTCCGTGGTCGTAATACGATGGAAAAGTTTTTCTTATTCCTTATACGTTTAACATTGGAGGATAATGTCACTTGATGTTAAGTAATGATTTGGCCTAAGATGATGAATATACTAAACGTAGTGGGGGGCAAATGTTAGCCAACTAGATAGGCGTTGGAAAATGCCCTAATCTCCCATGGTTTGGTGACAGTTATGTAGGTCGTTAAACCAATCGAAAAGGTTTATTGGCAAATAAGTACCTATTTATTAAGTTTATTTAATAGTCGTAAATATATTTTTACATTAATGACTTACCAATTTTTGGAATCAAATTTGGATTATTATCGGCCATGCAATTAAGGGTTCACAGAATGTTGGTTGTGGTGTTGGACCGTGATAACATACGATTTGATACATTTTACCATTTACACACGCTAGATGGCATGATTGATATGAATTAACGTTGATGATGATTGATTCATATAGCTTATGTTTTCCGCTATTGACAAAAACCACGCGCCGACTCTCGATCACCCATACTGTCAAAGTTCAGGTGCAGCTTTCATACTTCTAGTTTCACTAGTGCCCGCCTGCGTCATTGGCTGTCTTTTCACCTCTATATATCCTATATTCATATCCATATGATATTCTACAAATATAGTAAATTTGATTGAATTAATTCTATCAGTTCAGAAGTTAATTATGAGACTAAAATCTTAAACGTCACATTTTTATTAGGGTATAAGACATCGTTTATTCTAAGCAGAGCATTTAAATAATTGCAGATAAATAAAAACCGGTGTAAAAGGTTAATTAATTCCGTATCTGTAATTATTAGTAGCCGTAGAGTATATATTATATCGCTTATATAACATCTATTCGCATTTTTCTGTACTTTACTTTAGAAGCCGAGATTTTTGGATTATAAATAATTCCAAAAAAGTAGGTAATAGTTCTGGTAACTTCCATTTAACAGTGATTTTTGAAGTGAATCTTCAAATTTATTTTTTTAGTAATTTATTTATTGGTATTTGTTAGCCAATAATACAATACCTTTATCAATAATTTACTTAAGAAATTCGTTCCAACCCTGTGTCCTACGACACGCTTCCTTTTTTTTTATATATTACAATTATATAATTTTAGTATTTCAAAAAATGGTGTGTGCCTAAGACCATATGACAGAAGTGAAAAAACACTATATCTTTCTCTCGCTCCCTTGGTCGCCTTGAGCCGACTTTACCCGACGAGCGTCACACAAAAAGTTTGTGGATCAGAATTTCAAAGCCCTTCCATAAGAGGTTTAACTTCGAAACACGCTGCATCTATCCTTTCTTCTACAGATAATAAAGTTTGATAACATGTCAGCTGAATCGGGCATCACTTGTGCTAGTAGATACCTAGTATATATATATATATATATATATATATATATATATATATATATATATATAGCATATGTGATTATGTGGTTTTGTAAGACACTACCCCCCTTGCCATTGCGTGGCTCGGCCGATAAGGTCGTTGTTCGTCACAACTGTTTGTTCGTTTTTCCGCAGCAGCCCAAGCCGAGGTTCGGCCACTCTGGCACCCTTGCGCTCGTGGCTGAGGGCCCTCGGCACGCGTCCCTGAAAGTTCGTAGCTAAAAGGTAACTTAGCTTTTACCTTTTTTTCGACACAAGGAAGTCGAGGGTGCGGATTTAAACTTTTTACCCGTGTAAAAAACAGCGAAATGTTATTTATAAGTTATTGTTTAAAAAACGAAATATTTACAAGGTTTCTCGTACCTTACGGGATTCAATGCTACGAAGTCAAGAAATAAATGTTTCTTACAACTTATTCTTAACAGCTATATTTGAAAGCGTGCGGGTTGCGCCCACCTGGAGGGTAGCAAAGCACCAAAAAACAATTAAGGTCAAAAATATATTTTTGCTTTACTCCTAGTTGAGGGTAGCATGAAATTAAATAGTCTAACCTAACACCTTCGTCGATGATTGGTTTATCAAATACAAAGCAATTTTGTTATTCGACTGGGTACTTCCTTACATTACCTAATGCGTTCAAACAAACAAACCTGTACGCTTTATAATATTAATAGAGATTCAGAATCGGCTTAGCAAAAACGCTTGCCTATTCTTAGCCCCATTACTATCGTCGTATGGCTTTTTCAAGGAAAAGTTTTTAACCATAATCTGCTTCAAAATATATCTGTTTTTGAGTCAACGAAACATGAATTTAAGTTACGGATTTCATATAGTAAAATAATAATATACAAGTTAGAAAGGTTGAAAACCAATGCTGAATAGCTTCATCGGTTCGTACTTGAGTCGTAACTTTTAAAACGATTCCAACATTGAACTGGCTCGCTGAGGAGTCACAGTCCGCACACCCGTCGTCCTTTTCAAGGGCAAACCCTATAAATACGTGTTCGTGTTTAAACAGTTACATCGACCTTTTCCCTATCGTCTCGGTCTAGTCTACCGCATCGTCTGGCTTCATAACTCATATAATTGTATAAAAACTAAAGAAATTACAATACTACACAATACACCGGCCATTAATTATTAATAAATTAATGAATTTTTTGGGATAATTGGATAATTATAAACATAATTCAAGCAACAACTTAAAGCGATGATAGCTCAGTAGTAGTGTGCAGGAACGCCGCGTCATGGGACGTGAGTTCGAATCCAACCACCTACAATGCTTGAGGTTGGTTGAGATTGAGCTTCCGGTGAAGGAAATTATCGTGACGAAACCATAGCAGGTGGTAGGACTTTTTCTGATGCCCGCCTAGGTAGTAGCTACCACCGTGAAGTTGAAAATCTTCTTCCAAACACCAATAGGTGTGTTCCGGCAGCTGCACTTGAAAGCCGGTCCCCCAAAATAAAGGCCGGCAACGCACCTGCGATTCCCTTGGTGTGTAGGTGTCCATGAGCGGCGGTGATCACTTACCATCAGATGACACGCCTGCTTGTTTGCCCGCTATTACTTAAAAAAAACAACATTATTTTGCATAATATAACCACTTAGAGAAAACTTAATTGTATCACTTAAATGTCATTACCGTGTCATGTCCATTTCTTAATCTTTTTGTCGCAATAAATGATAAATAATATGCATAAAAAATATGGGAAAGTTTAATTTCAAAATCCTAAATTTTTTAATAAATAGCAACATATAACGGAATTACCCATTTAATATAGATTAAATATATAAATTAACAAATATTGTAGACAAGAGAGACAACCACAGAGTACACCTCAGGAACTCAACTCAACTCAACTCAGGAACATGTTAATTTGATGTAATGTTAAAAAACATGTTTTCAACGAGCTATTTTTACCACTCCAATACAGAAATTAAACAGCTTAGGTTTTATTTAAGCTCTTAGTTTTTGAATATAGTAAATTGCATTTTGCCAAAGTTTATTTATGTTTTTCCCGGAAAACCCAATCTCTTTGTGGGATAATAAGTATCTCGTATGGTAATACATAGTATTAGCTAACGCTGCATTGAATTGCAGCCAAATCTGTCCAATAGTTACGTACTCAAATGTGTTAAAGCGGACAGACAGATAGACAAAAATTTCTGTTTCAAAAGTAATGCCCACCCTGGCTATAATTTAAAAAAAAATGGTAAAGATTTGGTTCCGTTACATTTTTATTATATGGACAGACATTTTTTTTTATCTCGATGTTGACTCGAAGGACCACTGATTTACCTTGCCATTCTAAGGTCACCCCTATCTAGATTTATCCAAATGAGCTCTTTTATCGTGAAAATAGACCTTGAAGGGTAATAGGGAGTAAAGATTTTTAAGAAAAACTGATCATTTGTAACAATAATGATATTCCAAATTATACTTTCGGGGGTAGGAAATAGTTTCCACGTTTAAAACACATGCTTCAAGACCAGCTAAGTGTAGTTGTAAATGATAAATATCATACTTTATTTTGTATTGTAAAATGACTAATTTATCCTTAAAAAAATATTTTATTTATAGTTATATAGGTTTAGCGTTATGACAAAAATATCTCCTCATGTTAAGTGACGACGTGGCCCAAGATGGTGGCCACGCTAAACATAGTGGAGGGACTGTGTGAAAGATGAATTCCAACTTGCTGAAATGTCATTTGAGTGAGTTTATATACCCCGAAATATTATCTAATAATTCGTTACAATTTCGTAATGATATTGTGTATTCTAAATACAATTTACTCGGTTACAAAAATAATATTTACATTTGCCTTAAGTTAGCATCGTTTAAAAGCGATTAAACTATGTGATAACAGTGAAGCTATTTCATTTAATATGCATGTATATTCTGATTCAGTCTATGGATGTAATTTATATGTTAATTTTTTATTCACGAAAAAAATAAATGGATATTAAAACGTTAAAAGGTATATTTAATGGTTAGACTCTTCGATTCCCCCACCTGCCTTACCATTACAGTGGTATGACTGTTTAGGAAGCCAGCTACAGGGGGGCTACTACAGCAGGGTTTTTCCCTTACTATCTTACATACCCTTCATAAATTTGCAAATAATATCCGTAAAAAGATTTACCCACGCAAAAAATTTACCTTCGGCTTAACAGCGTGGTCATTTGCTAGAATTTGCATGCGTACCCCGTTAGGTCTTAGTGCCTGGCTCCCACGAGCTGGAGTCTGTCCATGATGGATTCCTGCGCGTTTTCCCAAGCAGGCTTAGATATCACTGACGAAGGAAGAGAACACTGTCGTTTATAAAAAACTAGCCGATAATAGCCAAGTTTCATTTTTTAATAACTTTTTCGAACAAATATTCTTTATTGAGTTATCATATTTTTAAATAGATTTTTAGTCGGTTACTTCAAATAAAGAATTGTAACTAACAAAATATAATCGGCCCTGGAAACATTCCACCGCACTATATGTATGTCGTTATGTTTAAATATATGATGCTTTTGTTGTCTTAATGCTTTCCAAACAATCTGTAATCTATGATGACTTAGAATCTATTAGTATATGTATAAACAGTACAAAACAAAGCAATTATTTTTATTGTTATATAGCTATGGACGAGCGTTTATGTTTAAGAAATTAATAAAAAAACAATTTACCCACCTTTAAAAGAATTCATAAATTTTCAATAATAACTATGATCGAGTTTCGACCACTAGATGAACGTTCATTAGTTATGATATAAAGTTATTTCAAAATGACTAAACGTGTCGCGTGAAATAGAAGATTATAATTTCAACTTTATGGCTTCTAATTTCATTTTTGTAAGTTATAGTAATTGATATATTATTTCAAAGGTTCGTTCGCCAACTGAGAAATGGACATGAAGAGTTTTGATATTTCTTTAAATCGTGCTTGTCAAGGAGGCCTTTCCAATTATCTTTTGACGTTATGTTTGTAGAACTCCATGTCGTAGTGAATACACTGGTCGGAAGAAGGTTCCATTGCTTCATCGTAAATCATAGATACGAGTTGTTAAACTTTATTCTTGCCGAGTTAATGGTTACTATAAAGTTCTGACTTCGGAACTACGGAAGAGGGATTAAAGGTTGAACAGTTTTTTCGAGCACTCGTCACATGACGCAAACGATTGAACACCCGCCAGCCCAAAACTCCCAAAGACTTTAAAAGTCGATTCTGGTGTGGTTTATTCAGAAGAAATCTATAAAGTATGTTGTATTAATTGGGTATAATATTCCTAATTATATTTTCCCATGTTAGATCTTTACGTATTTAACAATGAAGCAGGACAAGAACCTATAAACAAAGTGGTGCTAAAATTATAAATACCGGGTTGTCATAACGCGTGACTAATTTTTCCAAGACTTGGTTTAAACGAAACTATAAATGTGTGTTGGCCTCAGAAACTAACACATTTCCGCAGTTTTATTTCACCTCTACAACAGAGTGTTTTAAGATATAAAAAAAAAACATAATAAAATATGTACATTAATGATGTAATTTATTAACAAAGTAAAATGGCGTGAATATAAAGTTGCGTACAAAGGTCAAGGCGAGTTGTGATTTTACAAAATTCGATAGAAGTAGTTTTTATTTTTAATGTGACAACATTAGTTCTCAAACTATACTTTTTGACACTTTGAAGAAATTTGGAAGTTAGGTATGTGGTGATATCTATAGATACTTTCTCCTGTTTAGTCGCAACTATGTCTTGTTGCGTTGAATGGTAGGATGGTGTGACTCTTGTAGAAATTTAAAAAACCCCTTAAGTTTATAATGCGCCTCGCTTTTGCGCAATAATTGTATCTCGCAATATAATACTTATACTTTGTACATAACATAAGGCCAATTATAACGATGGAAATAAAATAAAAGATTGCTTAAATATTGGCAGAAGTACCGGCTTTTCCCTTTCACCCAAAAAATTAGTTATTATTAGATGTAACATTTAAATTAACAATATCTACATACATTAACGTCAGCGAACACATGTTAAAAGTTATTTTATTATGTATCACTAGATCACTAGATCTCCTAAACTAGAGACCCGATTGACAAGAAATTTTTCATTTATAATATTTCATTCAAAATGTAAACACCTACTAAAAACGGTTGATAGGAAAATGCGAACAAAGTCGAGAGCATCAGTTAGTAAAGTGCAGTATATTTTAAATAGATTTTTCATAATATGACCATCTTGTAACGTAAAAATATTTCGCGACCGTTACAAATATTACCTCCCACTATTTCTAAAAGCATTTTTATAATTATGTATTAAAACGCCTCCTGAATAAACCGATATGTCAACGTTAGAACTAATACGCGTGTAATCCGTACTAATATTATAAATGTGAAAGTGAGTTTGTCTGTTTGTTATGCTTTCACGCCTAAATAGCTGAATCGATAACGATAAATTTTGGTATAGAGATAGAGGGGAACCTGTAGACAGTGATAGGCGACTCTTTCTGGCAATTTTTTTTTATTGAAATGAGGCAAACTTTTTATTAAACTTTTTATTGCGTCATCCGATCCGAGCGAAGCCGCAGGTAAAAATGAGTGCTTGATAAGAATATCTTTTTGGATTTTGTCATTTTTTATTATTTTCACTAACGCTGTGTGAATTACGTATTAAGATCGAATAGACCTTGTTTTAGAGTAATATTGTAGCTATGCTCTCGTAGAAATGTTGAACAACACGCGAATTATGTAAACAACCTCCTTGTAATTAAATCGAGAACAATGTAAGATGGTTTCGCGGATAAAAATAAATTCTCATTGATATTCTAAATACACGCGTATGCTGTTGAACGTTGGCGCAAAATTTAATGCTCGTTTCGCAGCACGGATCGGTTGTTATGAAACAATCGGTTAGCTGGCAACTCTCGTATCGTATATCGTATTTTATCTCTAGGTAAATGAAAATAACTAAATAGACGTACTAATAGAGGCTATAGACACCTTAGGGCAACTTATCTTATAAGCGGGACAGCTTGATGTGTATTTACGTATATACTAGCCATGATCTGATGTATAAGTAACTTAGAACCATCTACGTACGATTCCGCTTCATATGGGTTATCATATCAATTGCTCACAATAACCAAGCTTTTATGCAAAACGCCATTACACTGTATGGGGTCAAATAAATTAATGGTCCCAAACTATTATTATGATCGAAAATAGTTCTGTTTGCACGCCAAAACCACTATAGCAATTTCGATGAATTTTGGTATAGAGATAGATTGTATTTCGAGGAAGAATTTAGGCTGCTTGTTAACGCAAACATGAAAATTAAAAGTATAGGAAATGAAGTATGAAAGTTTGTATGTATAATCCGTTAATTTTCATATATACGCTTAAGGTAACAAATAAAAAGAAAACGTTTTTGAAAAACTTTATTCGTATAGGCGGTAAAAGGGACGATTTTAATTAAGTTCACGTGAATGTAGTTGAAGGTATAATCAGTTTTGATTATTTGCTTATCTATTCGTCGAAGCGATAACAATTTGTGAAACACGTTTGTTAATTTCATTCTACTTTTGAATTTGGGCAAACTACAGTCACGTTTTGGTCCTGAACTCTAAGAGACAGCTGCTTAACGTTTTGCTTATAATTACATACATTTTTACGGGCTAAATAAGTATATGGTTTTTCTGGTCGACCCTTTTGGAATGATTTCTTAGTACAGTCTAACCTGAGTGAATGAGAACTGGATGAGCGAGAAAACTTTAATTCAGATAAATTGCCAGGTTCAAGTGTTTTAACCCTTTAAAACTCCTAAGTGTTACTCAGCAAAAAGCTTTTTAAGAGAAAGTCACATTTCTCTCGAGAACTTCAATTCAGTAGACTGCTACTTGTCTTTACCTCTATAAGCGACTGTCAAGTGCATTTAATATTTACTATTTATTAGCCATTGTTAAATTTCGCGAAACAAATATTGTTGTTTGCGGATTTCTTTCAATATTAGACTACTTTGACTGTTCCCTTTTTGTAATAACTATGATAAGTCAAATTCGAATGAATGATACCTATGTAATACGTAAATATATAGTGCTACAGATATATATGCTGTAATTTTTAATTCTCTTTAAGTAAGTAATGCCACTCTTGTACTTCTACAAGTGAAGATCTTGGGTTATTATGAATCCAACATAAGCGCAGAAGAGATTGCGATCCCTTGAACTCTCAGTTGGTAGTGTGTATGGACGTGTATTCGAATCCACCTGCAATGAGCCTGAGCTTTCAGTGACGGAAAACATTGTGAGGGAATCATAGCATGGTGGTAGGGCTTTTTCTAATGTCAACCTAGCTAGCTACCACCGTGAAGTCGAAAATCTGCCACCAAATACCTGTAGGTGTGTTCTGGTAGTTGCACTTGAGTGCCAGTCTCTCCACTAGGCTTGGCGTGTTCACTATCTTGGACCGCATTGTTACCTAACATCAGGTGAGATTGTGGTCATAACGCTAAACTTATAAGGCATAACAAAACCCCTGTTGCACTTCTAGAATTGAAGAACTTAGTTTATCTAGAAACCTCCATAAGCGAAAAGAGATTGCTGTTCCTTCAACTCTAACTTATCCAGGTTTTGGTTTCACAAGAACCAAGTCGCGAGCATAGCTACCGGTGTCTTAAAACTGAGCATCATTGTGGTGTCTCCTAAGTGGCATACCCCTCCCGTGGTCTCAGCGCATTTTACGGGAAGAAGTACGTAAATGTGTATTTTCATGACGAGAAAAAAGAAAAACAAAACAAATATGAGTCGTTTCAATGAACCTCTTTGATGATCCGCCAGATGCACTGGACCAGTGTGATATAATTGGCCCGGCGCCATGTCGATGTTTTATTTACGCCGACAAGACTATTGATAGAGAATCGTGAATTCTCTTTACCCTATTCTGTTATACAAATGAGCTTGCAAGCAAGAGTATCTGGTGGTAAGCAGTTTCCGTAACCGACGCTTGTATAACGAGAGGTTTCAATTATAAAAATTTCGTCATAATAAAATTTCGTCGACCTTACCCTCGTGTCGCCGACTAATACAGGAATAAAGTTATATGTGAATTAACGTCATCCGTACTAAAAACTGTTCTGCTTCAATGATAGTATAAATATGTAGATACGGTATATGCGCTCTGAAAATGGCACGCTGATTATGTGTCAATTGTATCACTCGAACCTTAGTATCGTGTTCGCGTTCAATGAAGAACGTTGTGTATTTGTATATTAAATACGTAATTGTTACTATTTTCATTGATAATTGTATGACAACCATCTTGAGTCACATCTTCAATTAACATCGGACGAGATTGCAGCCATAATGGTAAACCTATAAAGAAAAAAAGTAAACATATCCACGTGTTTTAAATCATTCTAGATGGACAAGTAATTTTAAAAGTACTAAAGTCATTTTAGTAAAATTTTGAACTCAGTTTTGTTCTCAGCACACGACTGAGTAGTTTAGCTTAGATGATTATCCATCTCTGTCCACACCTCGACGAGCGTGTCGTGAAGTTAATGAAGAATAATTACGGTAATGACCGACGTACAGTCACTTTTGAGAAAGCCAATTTGATAACTCTTACTTTCATATGGCGCGAGCCCCGTTTGCTTCGCAATGAATGATAATTTTGGTGTTGCGTACATATAGTTTTGGGCTTGTATATATGTTGCCACGCAGGTCGTTGATACGAATTCCTTAGGCCGTACATAAATAATTGTGAAGTGAAAACGCCTTAAGGCACAATCTGCACTTTATTTTGTGTACCTTGAATCACACTGAACCATCACGCTCGGCTCTGTAACGCTCGTTCGGGTGATGTTGGCTCGAGTAGACTAAGGGAGCGAGAAAGATATAACTCAACCACGTCGGTAAAGAAAATACAACTGACAAAATTACGACTTTCAAATTACGGCACTGACTAATAATAAGTATAATTTAAGTACTAATTACTAAGAACAATATTGTATTACAAAATTAAATAAACAAATAAAAAAGGTCTCGGATCGTGTCCGAGGAGTTTCAGGGGATGTTAATTTAAAAAAAAACACGTTTGTTGAGCAATTATGATCTAAGAAAAACGGGCTGTGCTTAAGATCACACGAAAGATGTCAAACATCACTAACTCATTGTTGTTCCCTTAATCGCCTCGAGCCGACTTTACCCGAGCGTCACTCTAATTACGGATCACAATTTCAATACCCTCTCAAAAGAAGTTTCTCTTTGACATACGTCAAAGTGACATTGACATTCTATATTGAATGTCATCCCATACATGTTTTCCTCTTTACGTTAGCGACATTGTTCGAAGACAGTTTGGCTAGTAGATAGTTTTCACACCTCTAGTGTATTCTGAATTCTACTGTTTTGTGTGTGTGTGATATAAATCACGTAATACGTTCAACACTGGTGTGTGACGCGATCGCATAACGTTGACCTTAGCCATTAGGAAGCAATATTTTTTTATTATTAGCACGTTATAAACGTCGCATCACGAGAAGATATGTGAACGTTTATCTTTGTACTATGTCGTTTCGAATTTATGTCCAGTTACATTTTATTGATATTTCTTTGAACCCCCTTTATATAAATTGAATGTTTTTGGTTTTTAATACTTTATGAGTTTCGTGTTATGATCACAGTCGCAACTGATGGGAAGACAAACTAAGTCTGTATGTAGCTAGTTCTAAAGAATTAATGTGGAATTAGTGTGTTACATAAATGTCAGGAATACAGAAAATAAATATGAGTACGTTATATTAAACAAGCAAAGTCCTGTTCCCGAGAGATATAAAATAAACTGCGAATACCTACCACACGCATGAAATTACTGGCGTAAATAGTTATTTATAATACTGGAAAATTTTAAATATTAAACAAACATTAGGGTAATTGCGTTTCCAATTTAGAGTAATGTTCTTTTAAACTATTATATCATAAAAAGTAAGGCCACGTGTGTCTATCTTTATTTGTTTTTAAACAAACAACTGAGCTGGTGCATTTTGATTTATCGCGTAAGGGGACCCACCGTCTAGTATTTAGTATCGGTCGATTTCGTTGATCAACTCCGTCTGCTGATTAACTGTAAGGTAAACTGAGAAAAGTTAATAAATTTCTACGTTTTAGGGGTTTAAGTTTAAATCGAGTAGTGTTAATTAGATTCAAAATTGTATATTGAACGCGTACAGATTCAGCGACCAAGGCGCGGTCACATTGTTTGCCCAGTGTACATAGTTGTGGGACCAAACCGATTCGTATATTTCGCAAGTCATAAATAAAGCACCAACTCTCGTTGCAATGTAAATAATTTGACATTTGAAGTTATTCGAACTGCGGACCGGTGACCGGAGATCAGTTAATTTCACTGAAGGCCTTTATTGAGAATTCGTAAGTCAGTGACGAATTTAAAACGTTGTACGAACGTCGGCTCTTCGTATTGCCATAGTCTCATCTCGATAAATTTAGTAGTTTTGACGTGATTGAAAATCAAATAAACTGTATTTTATATAATATAGAAATATATAACTATCTGTATTGATATTATAAAGCGAAAAAAAAATTATGAGCGCACTATCTTTAGAACTTCCACTTGGAAATCAAAAATTCTTGCTGTATTTGATCGAGAAATCACTGAGGAAGGCTTTGGGCTATTTAACATTTCGCTATTGGCACAACTATATTATAGAAGTTACAAAAACAACCAATATTTATGGACTATTTTTTAGCTCCGCGTGAACGAAGCCACGGGCACAGCTTGTAATATTACTAGAAAGAAATAAAATGTATATCGCTAAGTCATATTTAATTTTATTTTTACATTTTCCTTCGGTTCCTTATTAAAGCGCATATTTTGAAACAATAGCTTTATATTCATTTTCGGTAACATTAGACTGTCGATGAAGCAACTCTTCGAACAGAAGACAATATAATTTTAAATTTATAGCGTTACACTAGTGAATACGTATAGAAGTTACATTTCTTTGATCTTGATAAAGGCCGGTTTTTAATAGCTTACAAAATTTGTAATATATTACACGCACGCGAATATGAACTCAATCTTGATGTATGAAAGTTGTTAGTCGTTGGACCTGACATTCGTACGTCCAGCGGTCGGGTGTTATTTAGGGTTGTCTACAAGAAAAATTATATATCGTACTTATCTACGCTTCAATTTTGCTTGTCTTCCCAAACCTACTAAATTATTTTTTTTAAATGTAGTCATTTATTACAAGTAATGTGCGCCCAGAATTCAAAATTTGAGAAAATTCTTGTAAAGGTGACACAAAAAAAAGTCTGTTGTGAATTATTTATTTTTTGTTATTGATATCGCAAACAAACGTCAATAGCTCTCGCTGTAGCTGTCAATAATTGACAAACAGAGGACGAAAAGTAACTGAACTCATTTGTCTTTACCAATTTTATATATAGATTTGTGAACGCAATTAAGATCATAATGTTGAAAAGGGCTTTTCGCAGTGTTTGCGAAATACAGGTAGAAGATGCAATTAGTTTTAAGTAGTATTAGTTGTATACGTCAAATTTCGGTCGCCTGTATTTTAAAAAGCACTAAGTTCCGCGCTGTTAATCCACAGAAACATATTAGGAAGGTGTCATCCGGGACTACCCACATGAATCACAAACATAAAGCATGATTATACGGTAAGGTGTGCAGGAAAAATCTATAACTTTCGGTTTAACAGATTAGTTATCTATCCAAGCATGAAACCTTACGGTAGTAAATAAAGGGGAAGTCTTGTGAAGCTGTCAAAGCCCTTAAGGCTAACAGCGTATGTCAGGTCAAAAAAAAAAAGAAATAAAGGGCTCATAGCGCCCTCTGTCATATTATACTTAGCTATGAACTAACGTCTAGGTATAAGAAATATATTACATTCATTTTAATTCTATCTGTCAACTCGTTTCGAAGTTAAAGTTAATTGCGTCTGCGATGTTTCCGGACCGAAACTACTTCGGGACCTTCAAAAAGAGACTTTACACATACCGTGAAGGCCGAAAACACGCCTGCGATTCCTTTGGTGTTGTGGGGGAAGTGATCCCTTACCATCGGATGACCCGCTTGCTTGTTTGCCCCCTGCTCCATTAAAATAAATGTATTTTGTATCAGTCGTAATTTAATGTTTAAAAATTCCTGCTAAACACTGCTGCTATTCTGTAATCAATGTTCTTTTCAGTGAAATTAGATTTTACAATGTGTAATGAAATGTAATATATATGTATATAATAACTTTGGTTTGAACTAAAATTAATTGTGAATCTAAAGCTAAAGGTTTTATGGGGTCGACCATAAAATACGTTCGCATTTTAGGGAGAGGAGGGGTTGTCGCGTAATGTGATAAAATGTGACATGGCGGCCGATGGGTCTAAAAAAACAATTTTGTAAATTTTACATATTATTACGGATATTAATTTATTAAAGTTTTATTATTGCAGGCAACAAATTCTTCAAATTATTGGAATTAATTGCCATATTTTCATGTATAGACACCCGTCTATCATTTGTGACGTAATATTTATAGGAGTGTGGATGAAAAACTGACAGCGTGACAAAGCCCCCCCTTTGTTAGCGTGGCGTATTTTATGCACGGCCCCTATCGTAAACTTGTGCCCCAAACGAAATTGTGATATTGGTTAATATTTACATTCCATGATTATTGCATTTAATTCAATTGAAAAAAAATCTTGTTGTGTGAAAGTACTGTATTTTTCCATCTTGTATTTATTGACCATGGAAATTAAAAAATAAGCAAAGTATCGAAATGTAGCTAAGCATTCGTCATGAAGTTGGCGATAATGTCAAATATTTTTTGTAATTTTTAAGTAGTTTCATAGAATTAATAAGTGAAAAAAAGAATAAAATAGTTTTCGAAAATACATTTAGATGTGATTATAATTATTCAAAGAACTGTTTAAAAAACAGGTGTTAAAAAAACATATTTATGACTTGTAGATCAAACTTCAGAGATAAATTTATTGTCAAATTACTTGCCATATTTTGCTGTCACATCAAGTTAGCTGCGTATGTTGTCAGCGAGACACCGTCTCTTTGTAATTTTACTTGGACGAAACATAGTTTCGATTAATGTATTAGACTTAAGTAAAGCCTTATAAGTATTTTGTATGTGTGTTTTTTGGCTTATTAAAAGAGGCATATTACAGAATCTGTATTTTCTACATGGAGCTCTATTATAGCCAGTGATAAAAAGTGTCGTCGCGGGACGTCTGGTGGATGTGAAACATCATTATTATTTTTGTATAAATTGTGAACGTAAAATGATAACTTATGAGGGAAAATAAATATGACACAATCAAGATTTTAATAGTACCGAGATATATATAAAGACAAATAAAATATTTTTTAATATGCATTTCAATTATTTTAATACACAAATCAAGTTGAGATGATTTGATTCTTCTCATTAGTCACTTCCTTACATCTATGACACAGCGTGGCGACAGCTGTCATGGCGACGCGTCGCCCCGCACACGGATGGTCTGACTCGCCGTATTAGACGTTTGAAATCGAAATGTACTAAATAACATTGGTGGCATTTTTTAATCTGTATCGATTTATTTTATTCTAAATAAAAGTTGTCTGCATAGACAGTTGAACTGAAAATAAGTACTTGTACTCTTACAACAAAAACTATTAGTATTGATGTTGTTAAACCAATATTTGTAATGTGCACTTATTGAAAATTTGTCACATTTTTACTAACCAATTTTTTGTATAACTGATATTTGACACTTAGCGTTAGTAACAAAAAATTTCACTACGTGCATCAACCAGAAATTTGTAAAAAAAAAAAAAACACTATTATATTCAATATATCTGAAAGTTATAGTTTTTGAGCGGATATCGGTTCGGCAACAGCAATAAGTATATTTTGAACTGTTTGTTTAGCGACTGTGATAAAAGTTAGTGTGGTGAGAACATTGAAAACGTAGGAACTATTTGTAACGAAACAATTAATAATTTATTTTTACTATTAATATTACACAACACTCTGAAATTTTCCGTTTAAATACATCTTTTCGTAACTTTCACTAATCCGAATTGTTATATTTTTCTTGCGTTTAATTTTACACACGATTGAGAATATTTCTCCTTTTATATTGAATTGGAAGTTACAATGCGTATGTTGGTTTTAACGCACGATATGTTTAATTTTATCGTAAGTTTACTAGTGATGTATGTATGGTACTTATGCAGTATTGAATAAAGTGATTTTTTGTAATATACTTCTGTGCATTATTTATTTATTTCTTGAAAAGATTTAGCGATACCTACAATGTATAGTGTGTACATAGGTATACGATCCGAAACGCTTCTAGGTTGGTTATACAGTGCGACCACCGATTTCAAAGTATATGACGTTGTTTTTGTATTATACTCTGCCTGGAATCAGAAACAGAGCTATCTTACTAGTTATGAAAAATAAAAAAAGGTGCCCATCTCAATACCCGGCAGTGTGATCTATTTTATATTCACGCTTTATAGTCAAGTAAATTGTTTTTTCTTTCATATTGCTTGTACATAACCACTGTCTTTATTTGGTTCACAAACCAGACAACACACCAACATCAACAAAACACGTTATATATGAAAAAAAACATGACACGTGCCTGAACACACACCTTACATAGAGAGCGTACTCTAAAATAAATGATATTTAAAAAAAAACTAAAAAACACGCTTTTTAAAACTGAACTAAAAAAATGGAAAATAAATTTTAATAAATTAAATTAAGAATAGTGTTGAAAATTTCAATAAACATACATTAAGAATAGTGTAACAAATTTCAATAAATATAAATTAATTATAGTGTGAATAAAAAAAAATATTTTATTTAAAAAAAAGTGTGGGGTGCATGGTGTCAATAGTTATAAATGTTTTATCGACAGATATGAGTAGGTAGATGGTTACACTTCAAAGTTAATCACTCCAGTAGGCTTAGCACGTTCACCACCTTGGGCCGTATTGTTATTTAACATCAGCTAAAATTGTGGACATAACGATAAAACGAATATACTCTGCAAATAATTTATTCCTAGCGCAGTGTAGTGTTAAAAATTAATTGTTGTGTTAATTGATTTTAGATAATATTTCCATGAAGACAATGTCGACAATAGCTTGACAGTGAAAACTGCGCTGCGCTTCCTAAGGGAGCGTGAGAGTTAGTCATATTTCGCTTGTCTTGTGAAGCACATGTTTTTTATATTGCAACACGTATTTTTAAGATAATATGCTTTGAAGCGATAATAGTTCAGTGGTAGTGTGTACGAACTCCGTGTAATTGGACGCGAGTTCGAATTTGACCACCTACAATTGAGCACCTTGAGTTTTAGGTGATATTATAGCCATAACGCTACTATAACCTTAACTATAAAAAAAACCTTTTTTTGAATCGTTTATCTCTTGAACGCCGTTTTCTTATAAAAAAAAAGGTGTTTACTTAATACCACACGCAGGAAGCGTATCATCACTACATCGCTTGCTCCCTAAGTCCCCTCGAGCCAACTTTACCCGAACTCGCGTCACACAAAAAACTTGCCAATCAGAATTTTCAATCCGCCGCCAAATACCATTAGGTGTGTTCCGGCAGTTGCACTTGAGAGCCAGTCCCTCTAAAAGTCGGCAATTCACCTGCTATTTCTCTTGTGTTGTGGGAGTCCATGGGTGGCGGTGATCATTTACCATCAGGTGAAACGCTCGCACGTTTACTCGCTACTACATAAGAAAATATTATCACAAGCATAGTCGCAGGCAGAGTTATATAAAAGAACATTACAATAGATTATAATGAACTAAAAATCACTATACCTTCCAGTTCAATATCGAACTTCTTTCAACTCGCTACCCACGTGCAGCGGGATCGATTCTACGGGAAACGGGAAGGGTACTAACTAAAGGAGTAATAAATAAATCGTAAAAAGCTTAATCTATTATTTATTTGTCGACTTCAACGTACAGACTTAAGGCAATCCTCCCGTCTCGTATATTGGCACACAGAACCTTCACATTGTCTCACATCACATACCGTACACAAAAACTCTTTTACAATATAAATGGAATGTACATAAACAATATTATGGAATGCCCAAAAATACAAATCGTCATTCGTAATAGGTAATTACTAAACGGTCACAAGGTGTTACATCAACATTGAGGTGAACAGATCCAAATGGAAACGTTATCAGCAATAAATACAAAAAATTACTTTAAATTCAATCCTCACTAATATCATAAATGCGTAAGTAAGTTTGTCTGTTTGTAATGCTTTCACGCCAAAACAGCTGAATCGATTATGATGAATTTGGGTATATAGAATAGACATAACCTTAGATGGACTTGGCTATAGTTGATAACTCGGTAAAATGTTTATTTGACCCGTTAAATGTATTTTTACATCAATAAAGTTATTGTTATTTTAATAGTAATAAAAAAGTGTTACTTACATAAAGTAAATGATCATAGGTTATTACTTCTTGTTTATTAATAATGTGTCATCTATTCCATAAAGACAAACGGCTTTCGTACAATATTTAGCATATTGAAAAAAAGGTTTTTTTTTTTCAATATATTTCTATGATTTAATACGTAAATCAAAGTAAATATAAATAGATTACTTGTTCTGACGACACATATATAATCATCGAAAGCGTTCAAGTTTACTGAAAATAAAATACAATAAAAGTAAATCCAAACATTGTAATATAACGTTTTCATGTGGACGACCTTGTTCAAAATTAAATAAAAAATATATAATATATAATCAGGACTAGAGTTTTTACATTTTAAGTAATCGCGCCGTTGAATCTTGCACAATATTTACACAAATGTCGTTCGACTTGTTAATTTGTGACCACCGTTCGTTCGTCGATATTCAACATTTTTCATATAGAGATTCTTAACAAAATTTGGTTACGTTCTGGTTTGTACTAAAACGATATTAAGCGGTACGCACACTGGAATACGCGACGCGACGCGACACGAGGCGATGCGATACGATGCGATACGATGCGATGCGACGTGAAGTTGCCGCGCATTGTTACGCAGCCAACTTCGATTATAAACTATAATACGTCCGAATATACACGTACAGATATAATTTCTCACAGAATATACAATACTGTATAAAATACTGCTATATTCACGATTAATAAATAATATCGTTATTACGAACGAAAGAAAACAAATAAAAAAATGGACGCAAAATAATTTCACATATTGCACATAAGAGTTACAGAAAACATAGATAATATTTCTTTTTTGATTATTTGCGAAATCAGAAGCGCGTTACTGGCCTTTGAGCGAATGTTATAAAATAATTTTACCATAGACAATACCGTTTCCTTTACACCAATCTCATATACCTTCCTGCAGATCCTGCACATTAGGCACTGGTTCGGGCTAACAGTATCAAAGCTAATTTTTAATAATTTCGATATACAACACCGTCTTATAATTTAAGTTTGAACTTCGCACAACCCGTCTGTACACTTTATTTCGTTTAACTCGAAATAATTAGTATATAAAATGAAAAATGACATAAAAATAATTTTAACTGTGGCTTCACTCATTTAGACATACGGCATGTCGGGAAAAAACAAAACAAATTCCTAAACACGCTAACATAATTATCATGTATTAGGGTATGTAAATATACAGGCGGGGACATAGCTTTCAACTTTGAAGGCAGTTTTTTTTTTTCAATTTAATTCATTAGTATCTCTTAAACACATATAAAGAATGTCAACATCAATTATTAATTTTTAATTTTCAATACGATATAGATATATCACAACTAATATAATTCATTTTTTTAATTTAAATTTCGTTTTATATCCATCATAGTTTAGTATATGTTTAAGTTCAGAATTTTAAAATTCTATGATCAATATTTATGTGATCCCAACCAATTCCATAACTAATCTGTCAATTTTGACATTACGTCATTCTGTGTTGTTATCTGTCACATCACGTTAAAAGAGCTAATGTATGTTTTTGGAATAAATGAGATTTAACTGGCGAATTGTTTAAACTGACAAGGTGTAAATAGTCCTAAGTTAATTCTGTTAGGTTAATTATTCTCTAGCAGTCTCTAAGGGAAGTGCCCTCAGACTAATTGAGTGAACTGTATAGAGACGGGTCGGCGCCGCTGCCCCTACACACACTAAGTCAAATATCGCAAATGTTCCCAGATCCCATCGTAGTAGGCCTCATACGAATCAGGATAGGGGCAGGTCATAAAATACGTACGGGGGGGGGGGGTGTCACGTAGTAACTAAATGTGACAGGGGGGGGTCTAAGAAAAGTGACGTTTTCACCTTAAAACAATTTTGTAAATTTTACATGTTATCACAGATATTTATTTATTCAGTAAAGTTTTATTAGTGCAAGCAATACATATTTAACGAAATCGATATTTTTGTACTGCTATTAATTGCCATATGTCATGTAAAGGATGCCCCCATCCCTACCTATCATTTGTGACGTAATACTGATGGGGGGGGGGGGGGTTGTCACAGGAAATTGTGACATAACGTTATAATGGAGAGTCTAAAAAAGTAAAATGGGATTTTGATCTGCCATATTGATTTTTACTTTGACTCATACTTAGTTATTTATCCCTGAATCGTGTAATGTAGGTGACATATTATAGATAGATGTGGTGTATTTGAAAAGCATTATTGAAATTAATTATGAATAATCATTTGGAACATGACATATTACTTGGCACAAAAACTTCCAAGAGATCTTCAACAAGAGAGTTGCCTTGTTGAAGATGTTATCATCTGTCCAAAATACCCGAATCTTATCACTTGAGAATAGTGGTAATAAATAGTCTTTAGTCTTTATAGATAAAGTGAACCGAGTTACCAAGAACAAAAAAGGTAAAATGTATGACGTATTTTATGAACGACCCCATAAAACTATACTTTCATCCATTCTCCTTCGGTAATGAAGCTTATAATAACTAGTATTATTGTTTACTTTAATATCAAATCTCACCTGCATCGCGCAGTAAGTGACGTGTGGTAATGTTTGTTTTTTTTTTTTTTAATTTTATTTATTTTTTAGCTGCTCAAACCTCTCACGACTAGTTCATTACCTAATTATAACAACACGTGGGATATAAAAGCTGCTTCTACTATATCTAAATATAATGATATTTATTTTAATTATTATTTTTCGTTAAGGTAAAAATATCTAATTTTTTTTTATACATATAATAATCTTTGTACAAAATTCATACAACTCGTTATTACAGGTTTCACTGGTGAAATGCGAATTGAACTTTATGTACAACATTCTTGAAAATAAGAAAAACATGTTTACGTTGTAATTATATATATATATATATATATATATATATATATATATATATATATATATATATATATATATATATATATATATATATATATAATAAAAATAATATCTTTTTATAAATAAACCTCATTAAAATTAAAGTTTAATAAACATAATATTTAAAATATTGATGTTGTGTTATAAATTAAAGGAATAGAATAGAGAAAGAGACACAAATATACGAAATATAAATAACTAACTTCACGGTGTGTTACGCGCAATTTCCGTTACAAAAGAAGTATTACCTCCTAAAAAATAAATACAAAAACATTTAAACCAAAATAATTATATATTTTATTTTTATCCGCCATTATTTTTGATATATATCATAACTAATAAAAAAAAATGTTATTTCTTTTAACTAATATGAGGTTATTGTATATATTTGTATATATTCACATTTCACCAGTATTCGAGACTCATAAATTAATATACTTATTTTATATATTAGTTATTTCGCAATGTACATACACATTGGGTTTACGTAGAACGAACAATTCACATCTACCCCCGTAACGTTCTCGAGGTCATGAAAATAATAGAACCTTAACAAATACCTTTGTACTATTAATGTTTGAAATGAAAATTCAACACAATTCTATTAAATACCTTTTTCGCTATACGCAGTTCGTAAATTAGCGAAAAGACACGAAAATTTAGAGTTTCAATAAAAAGAAGAACAGTCAAAAGCTATTTACAATTTTTACATCGTCAGGTAATTTTCACCGTTTCTTTTGTGCTTAAGTTTTTCTAAATTAAGAAATGAATCGTCATCGAGAACGATCGATAATTATCCATTTAAAAAGTGGGTTTGTTTCATGAAACTAACTAATAGTTACGTACTGTTTTGATACCTATTCAAAGTCTTGTTAGTTTCATAAAAAAATCTTGAACGACACTAAGATTATTGACATCACTAGACATATCAAAGTCTTCTCAGTAAAAACATTGTTTTTTTTTTTACTCTAACCTGTTAAAGTTATATTTGTAAATTAGGAGCAGTATGTTTATAGTCACTATTTCAATAGATTAGTGGCTAATTTTTAATAGAGTGTCATATTTAAAAAATATATCATAAATACTTTTTAAACAGGATTGAAAAATCTCTGTCCTGTAGACAGTGCAATTGTCGCTTACAATATTTTTCCTAAAAAGGCTCAATATAGTTAAAAAAAAATTGCACAATGACTCGATGTGTCCTTGCACTGTATAGTCTATCGATAATCGATACTTCTACAACTGAATTAGAATACTTAATTGCCAACAAATAAAAAAAAAAACAGTGTAAAAGATTTTACTTCTTTGGCCTAAATATAAAATTGAGTAAAAGTAAAAAAAAAATAGTGATATTCATTATATCACATTAACAACAGATTTACATTCTTTATATTTTGAAGTAATTTTATATCAAATAACGCGTCAATGTAAGTACAACTTGCTACCAACTTCATGGTGTTGTTACAAGGCGCAAATGGCGCGAGTAAAGTCTTACCTCGAAAAAAAAAATGAAATTTGAAATAAATATCTAAGGAGATTTCATTATATCATTAATAACATATTTTCAAATAACAAATTTAAATTTATGATTAATATACGATCCAAATGGAAATTTAGTTAATAAATTTTCACAAGCGTTATCTTATAATCCGATAGGCACGCGTTTAATATTATATATATATATATCTCGTGTTAATTATAAAATACACAAAGGTATCTATTTGAACACTTTATGTGTATATATATGTATATGTTTATACAAATGTACAATGAATTACGCGAATGTTACATAATGAACACAATATGCATTTACACAATAGCAATTAATTACACATATTTTGAGACGATAACGTTCTATTGAAAGCCGGCTTTAGTAATAAAAAATATCGATAAATAATATACTTATTTGAAACTATTATTACATCGAATATCTCTTGAATATATGGTTATTAACATGTAAATAAATTAAAGCCAAAATTGTGAGAAAGGTATCGATAAAAATTATTGCAAAATAATTGAAAATCGTTAAGAAAAATGTTTACGATACGTACCAGTAAAGTGTGTGTAGTAATTTATTCGCGCAACGCGTTGGTCGGTGATTATTGATAAAAAAATTGCATTAAATTATCGATAATATTAAATCAATTATATAGTCGATAAAGTCGATGATGAAAAAAATCGATTTTTAATGACTAGTATAAGGTTTATATTTCTGACTACTATTAATATTTTCACCAAAGCCGACTTCCAGAACAAGAATCATCTGAAACCTTCTAAAATGCACAAAAAATCCTCGTATCGATCCACGACTGAGTATAGTAATTAATAAAAACACGACCGACGACACGATCGATTGAGAGTATCGATAGACGTACCCCTTACACCGATAAACGTACCTTCCATATCGTTAGAAACGTACCATCCATATCGATAGACGTACCTCTCACATCGATAGGGCCATACTTCTCAAGTCGACAGAAACGTACTACCTATATCGATAGAGACGTATGATTGATATCGATAGAGATGTATCACTCATATCGATAGAGACGTATGATTGATATCGATAGAGATGTATCACTCATATCGATAGAGACGTATGATTGATATCGATAGAGATGTATCACTCATATCGATAGAGACGTATGATTGATATCGATAGAGATGTATCACTCATATCGATAGAGACGTATGATTGATATCGATAGAGATGTATCACTCATATCGATAGAGACGTATGATTGATATCGATAGAGATGTATCACTCATATCGATAGAGACGTATGATTGATATCGATAGAGATGTATCACTCATATCGATAGAGACGTATGATTGATATCGATAGAGATGTATCACTCATATCGATAGAGACGTATGATTGATATCGATAGAGATGTATCACTCATATCGATAGAGACGTACCTCAGTTATCGATAAAGGAACAGGAGGTGTACGTCGAGGCAGGGGATCAGACGAGGTAGTCCTCGAACTTGGAGAGCCTTCGCTACGTGTCGTGCGCGTCCGGACTGAACCGAACCCGCGACTGCGAGCCGCCGTGCCCGGGGTGCCCGGGGGGGAGGTCCTGCGCGGACCTCGCCGACGCGTACGAGCTGTCCGTCTCCCCGGCCACGCTGTCCGGGGGCGTGGGGTTGGTGGGCGTGCTGCCCGCGCTGCCCGCCTTCCTGCCCTTCTTCAAGCTCGACCGCAGCTTCGTCTGCGCCAGCTCCAGCCCCAGGTTCCCGGGCCTCTCCTGCTCCCGCTCCTGCGACTCCTGCCTGTAGAAGTCCCTCGGCAGCGAGTAATCCGCCGGCTTCCTCGGCCGGCACTCCCTATCCTTGCTGTACTTGTCCGTCCTGCTGTACTGTCTCGAAGGGGAGAACTCTTCGACGTGCGAGTTGCTGGTCGACGAGTTCGAGGGGGTCCGCCTGTGGGTCGGGTACTGGCTCGAGGGCCTGTAGTCGGGTGTCGGTTCCCTGTATTCGAAGGAGCATTCGTCGTAACCGTAATAGGGGTGTTTGACTACGTAGTCAGCGGTCCTGTCGTACGCGTACGGTTCGGTCCTGTAGGAGTAGTCCCTGTCCTGTGACGGGGACGGCTGGAAGTTCTCCCTGTAGTTGTGGTAGAGGTCGGCCAGGTGGTCCGATGTGGTGGAGGAGGTCCTCCTGGGCGAGGGCGTGGGCTGGGTGGAGGTGTAGTTGGTGCCGAGGCCGGAGGTGCCGGACAGGGGCTGGGCGGAGTGCCCGTACCCTGACGAGGATGACGGGTGGGCGTAGTGTATCGGTGAGTCGGTGAATCGTATCGGTTTTTGCTCTTCACTTTGAGCGCCGCTGACCTTCGAATTATAATTAAAATTTAATTATTTTCCTGCCAACTAAGTTTCTTTTAGGAAAAAAGACAAGTTAGACCACTTTATGTACCGACATAGTGAACGAGAACCAGCCACTTCCTGCAACGTCAGCAACATGACTGCAACACCCCTGGTGTCGTAGCTGTCCATAGGCGACGGTAACCATTTACCACCAGATGGGCCGTCTGCCTGTTCGCTGCTCATTATGATAAAAAAAATATTGTAATATATACAAAATTATGCTCAAGTAAAATAAAATCTAAAATCTAGTCACAAGCTCATAAAATGGCTACACTGTCGAACAGCTTATTCGTAACTGGTTCTAAGGTAATATTTTTGCAAAACACCTACAAGTGTTAGGCGACACAATATTTTCAACTTGTAGGCAATCAGTCTAACATATGAATATGCTAAGTTATATATAAATAAATAAAAAAAAAACATGCGTGCGTACAAAGTACACATGTCAGAAGTGAAACTTCTTTGGCGAACTAATTTATAAATCTTGTTTATATACGACGTTCGCTCTGTCTCACTTTTTCTCTCAATCTTTCTCACTCGCTTGCTCCCTACTCTCACTCCACGGCTAGTTGCTCATGCTACGTTCGCCCTGTCTTACTCTCTCTCAATCGGTCTCGATCACTCTCTCTCTCTTTTCCGACACTTCCGTTGCATACCGGCGTGACGTTTCATCTGTAAAAATTTTACCCTCATGCGCCTAAAGAAGTTTCACTTCAAAAATATATATATATATAACTTTATACCGGTGATCCAGTAATAGCGTTTAGTGGAGCTCTCAAATGCCTCGTGGGTCCGTGGTAGGTGTTGTGCTGCGTGAAACCGTACACCTCGTACATTGACGAGCCTAAGGGTTCCGGTTCGTTCTCTTGCCTGAAAACATTGTTATACGTTCATATAATTATGATATAAATAGAAGTAAATAAAGTGGAGATTTTAAGGTACCTAAGGGTATTTTATAATCACAGTATCAGTAATAGTATTGATCGACTAAGAATATACTAAGAAAACATGACGTTCGCAGTTTATAAAAAACCTTTCTAAATTTACTAAACAAGCTAAACTAAGCTAAATTAAACTAACTATGCCTGCGACTTCATTCGCATTGAACTGAAAATTATTTAACTAATTTATAGCCTTTGTTACTCAGGTATAATATAGCATTGTAAAGGTGAAAGAATTTTTGAAATCAGTCCACAAGCAAAAATACTAATTTTTCCTCATTATAATATTAGTATAGATAGGTTTAGCGTTATGGCCATAATCTCATCTGATCTTAAGTGACGATACGGCACAGGTTGGTAGACACGCTAAACCTGTGGAGGGGCTGACTCTCAAGTGCAGCTGCCGGAACACACCTATTGGTATTTGACGGCAGATTTTCAACTTGAGGGTGGTAGCTAGCCAGGCGGGTATTAGAAAAAGCCCTAACACCATGCTATGGTTTCCTTCACCGAAATCCGAAACACACTGTAGTTGGATTCGAAGTTACGTCCCTTGACGCGGCGTCCGAACACACTACCACTAAACTCTAATCGCGTCCCTTAATTTATTAAAGCTTTATTATTGCAAGTAATAAATATTACGAAATACTAGAATTTGTGTACTGCTATTGATTGCTATATATCATGTACTGGAGGAACGGTCTAACATTTGTCACGTAATATGGGGGGGGGGGGTCGAAAATCTAACGTAAGGGCACGAAGGGGAGGATGACTAAGAAGGTAAAATTTTACGTGAATTTTATAAAAGGTCCCATAGAATTGAGTCCAGGAACTAATGGGATATAGCGGTGGAGTCTGTGGGTACCTGTGCGGTTGTAGGGTCGGATGCAGAGGGCTCACGTTCGAGACCCTGACATCGTATCCGGCCGCGACTCCGCCCAGCAGAGCCGCCATGTTGTACAGAACCAATTCTATTATACTCGGCTTTTTGTACTTGTAACCTGGAATCCAGAACATTCAACCGGTTTGCAGAGGTTACACCTATAGTTTTATTTTACAGGCGATGTTAGGTGACGATATGGTTTAAGATGGTAGGCGGACTGGCTCTCAAATGCAACTGCCGAATCACACCTATAAACGGTTGGTGATAGATTTTAATATCGCGTTAATATCGATTATGTCAAACAAATTGGATGAGGTAAGAAAAAGTATCATACAAAGCTAATCCCTCTATTCACCCCACTTCCAATAAAGATTTTGCTAGAAAAATTAGCCTATATCCATCTCCTGGGTTCCATGCATCTCTGTACCAAAATTCATCACAATCGGTTCAGCGGTTTAGCCGTGAAAGCGTAACAAACTTTTTTTTAATACTTAAGGTTTAGCATTATGGCCATAATCTCACCTGATCTTAAGTGACGATACGGCCCAAGTTGGTAGACACGCTAAACCTGTGAAGGAACTGGCTCTCAAGTGCAGCTGCCGGAACACACCTATTGGTATTTGGTGGCAGATTTTCAACTTGAGGGTGGTAGCTAGCCAGGCGGACATTAAAAAAAGCCCTACCACCATACAATGGCTTTCTCACAATGTTTTCCTTCACCGAAAACTCAAGCTCATTGTGGATGGAAAGTCGTACACACTACGGCTGAGCTATCATCGCTATAATATATTTTGATATAATCTATGTTTTCTTTTTAAATGTTAAAAGAAAACTTGGTTAGGGGCACAAATATTTGTTTGACGATGGTACAGGGTAGACACAACTGACCTTCAGTGCTATACAGCGTCGGCATAGGTATGGTGTACCTAGAGGACGCGCTCAGCGGGTACTCGGGCCCCCACTCGTCCGGACTGAAGTCTGTGTAAGGAAGAAAACAACCTATATGAATAGAAAACGTACGCGTTAGTCTCTACACGTACCCGTTCAGCATTCTCAGTATGAAATCATTTTCTTTTATATCTCCGACAGGTTTATATATTTACAAGCCGTGCCAGCGACTTTGTCGACGTTGAACTAAGTAACATTTTTAATGGCCCTCGAAATAGTACATCTTTAAACGGAAACTACCTTAGGGAGCATCTATTACCTACGTCTGGCGATTTCTCGTCACCCCCCACCCCCCTCTACCCGCGGTGAGATGCCGTGAGATTTTGCCCGACACCCTCCCCCCTCCTCTAATCTCAAATGGGATTTTTCAAATCGCATATGAATCTGGATAAGTTAATCTGGGTTTGATTGCATTGGGCTTATTAAAAAAACGTGGGGTTATGTTAATTAGCCTATACCCATGATCAACAATTGAGCTGTCAAGTTTCAAAAACATTTTTCCTGAGATTTTTTACTTTTAGCAATGATTAAGAGACTTTAATTTTAATTTATGAACAATGTCTCACAAGGAATCAACCCGCCCTTTTCAGTAGTAACACGACACGTAGCTTTATCTATCGTGTTCAGAGATAGCGCGTAAATGTTTTCCACGAAAAAGCCCCACATATAAGTGCCAGTCTGACACTTTAATGTTTAGCTATTAGATATTTACAAAGTACACTCTGGTTATATTTTTCCAACTATATTTTGTTTATTTATTGTTGAGGGCACAACTTGTAAATAATCCCTTTAAAATATATATAAAAAATTATTCACATAGAGAATGGTATGGTATATATCTCGTCGACAACTGTTAATGACAAAAAAACATTATAAAGCTCGACATTAAAACACTGATAAAAACATCCGTTTTCTTTTCATATCAAAAACCTATTCGTTAGATTTAAATTCATCTATAAATCTATCTAACTACAATAATTCCATATGGATGACTTATAAAATTATATCCAAAGGGTAAAAAATAAAAATTACTCAAGACGATTCTACATGCAACGAACTAACATACAAACATAAACACTACACATGCCGCACAGTTCATTCGGAAACTTTCCAAAATAAAAGCCAATATTATATTGTGTCAACATAAAAATAAAATATATCTAAATACTTACATGTGTGTGCGTGTGTGCAAATTATTTTCGAATAGCGCTGTCTCATAATTTTACTGTTAATCATAGGTAATAGAAAAAAAAAAAATGTTAACATTTTTCAACCTCTCCCGAATTAGAGATAGCCATAGTGAAAGCTTAAAAGCTGAATTGCCAAGACCTTCCACCGGTTTCATGTTTTGTTTTTATTTTTTTCTGTCACTTTATGGCGTACGATTCGTTTGGTAACTGTTCAAAGGGGGTATGTGTTAGTAACTATCGAATTAGTAAAACCCATGTTAAAAGAATAACACCATAATTGATTTTATGGAAAAAGGTTTATTTTGATATATAAAAAAAGGATCTAATAATAATAAACTAAAGAACCAGATCACCGAAAGGTCTTGATTTTTGTCGATTAGCGTTAAACAATTTATAAAAAAAAAAAAACCTAATTTTTTCGTATAGTTTAGTATTATTGGCGGTGGATAGGTTTTCATATCGATATGTAAAGGAAACTATATTCATGGGAGTTTTCTTTTCAAGTACTTGATATACTTTTAATATAGACTTTTAAACTAATAAAAATATTTAGTAATGACGATTATATTTTAAACGAATGCAGCGTTATTTTAACTTATAAAGAAGCATAAAAAACGAAACATTTTAAAATGTATGACAAACAATGTTGTGTATGATACGCTCGAAAACTATAACATATCGATTCCGTAGGAAAATCGAAATGAGAACACGTGAAATACTCATAAAAACAAACAATCGTCTTTATATATTTAAAAAAAAAAAACATCGACAACGGTTTAGCTCTAACGTTAATATGATGACATTTGGAACTGTCAACAAACCCGCGAAACTTTAGGAACATGAATCCACCGCCAACATTAATTAAACACAGGAGCCTCTGATTTATATATCGTATTGGTTTTCCACCACCATTGCCAGGAACTGTTACTGCTGGATGTTACAGCGGACATGTTTTTTTTTTGTACTATACATATAGTTTTTAACTACGTATCTAAAGTTTTGGAAGCCTATATGACTCGTCGACCTTATAACGGATCAAAAATATCAACACCAAAAAAGTAAACTTTGGAAAAAAAATACAACCGGTCAGTGTTGCCAGTTAACTGTCTTTTAAAATACAAAATGGTAGGATAATAATAGATTTTTTTTTTCAAATATATCATATCGACTTCCAAATACACGGTATTAGAAATTCTCATTGTAAACATTTGAAAGCGTGCCATAAAATGACGTGGTGAAAAAAAAAACCAAGCGAGATAGTTATAATAATAACTAACGAATAAGTAAGTACAACAAATACATATATAGAACTTAAACTGAACTTTTATATAGCATATTATATGAACTGCTAAGCATGCATAGCTTATAAAAACTTATAAAAACCTGGCTGAAAGCAAACAAATGCTTACAATTTACAAAAGAAACGAAATTAAAAAAAAAACACTAAAATTACATAAAATGTTGCTAGAGTAAAAATATAAACATTACACGCACTGAGTATATCACACACGAATAAAAACATTTTTTTCTTTTTTCATAATAATATTTCTTATTAACATATAATCAATTCCTTAATTTTTTTTTCTCTCTCATTACAAGCTAAACAAGACTCCATTTACTTAATAACTATAAATGTTCCCTTAAGATCTGTCACAAGTTATAATAGGAGAAATGCGAATTCGAGATTGAATCTTTGTGACGAGGAATATTATGTTCTGTAAATAATTTAAATATTAAATGGGCATTATAAGTGGGTAAACGCATCTAGGAAACATGGCGATTGAATATAGAGAATAACATTTTCACATAATTTAATACTACGAATTACAATTTCGACAAATAAATATAGAAATTATAACGTACCAAAAATGTATAACTTGAAACTACCTTCATGGTGTGTAAATTTTATTTCAGTTAATAAATTGTCTCATAATGATTATTCGTAACGAAGCAAAGAAGGTGTAAGTAAGAATTACCCGCTGGAGGGTGAAAAATAAGCATTCAATTTTTGTGTGACAATGCAGAGACATTTTGATATCGGTTACTTTGCTTAACTTTAAACAGGAAATACCAATTTACACAAAATATATCTATTCTTTACAAAATGCAAAGCGAAAAGTGTTGCCATCAATTTATGTGGGACGATGTTTCATATACTATATAGGGTCATTTTGATATCGGTTACTTTGCTTAACTTTAAACAGAAAATACCAATTTACACAAAATATATTTATTCTTTACAAAATGCAAAGCGAAAAGTGTTGCCATCAATTTATGTGGGACGATGTTTCATATATTATATAGGGTCATTTTAATATCGGTTATTTTGATTAAGCTTTTAGGAGAATACACTAGTGTACACATAATCTATTCTTTACAGAATGCAAAATGAAACGTCTTGCCGTCAATTTATGTGGGACGATATACGATACGGATAGTAGTCTGTCGGCCTTTTCGGTTAATTTAAAGAGAATACCTCTATAAACACGTGACCTATTTTATATATCTAAAATAAATTTTAGATAATTTAGATAGAGAAATAAATAAATTTAAAATAAATTCTAACAAAACGTATTCTTAGAGAAAATGTTAAACTTCATACTCACAAGGATAGAGCAAGTTGTCCTGAGATGTTCCTTTTAGTGCAGCAAAGAAAAAAAAAACAATGGCCGATGTTAATATACTGGTTAATAAAAATTAAATATAGTCTGATGGCAAAAATAAAATGAAATTTATCTAACCGTTTCTATAGATAACATTTAAGTATTACGCTGTGAATAGCTATCGTATCGATGTTATAACTAAATACATTTAGATGGGAACTAATCTACTGCAGTGAAAAATTAGAGATTTTCTCAATTGTAATTTGAACTTTTTTAAAGTTAGAAAAGTAATAAACATGTCACCAAGAAAATGCAAAAGTAAATTTGACACATTTTGTAATCCAAACATAGACTGTCCTACTTTTACTTTACTTGCTTTGAATTGTGTAATTTTGTGTTATCTTTCAAAAAACTATATTTGAATCAATTGACTAAAATCCACATTCATCTATTTAAGAAAAAAATAAACAAATCGCATAACAATTAAAAGGAAACGAAACACATTTTTTATTTTTGTAATATTTTTTTTTTATTTTTTTAATGTTTAATTTCCTTTTTTCTATGCAAATAATTTTACTATTTCTCATTAGTTTTTTTTTAGATAAATTTGGCAAGATCCTAATTCTTTTTTATTTCAGTCACAAATGAACAATACCTGTCGAAGTCTTTTTAGAATTTTTTATAATAACAATAAAGTCTAACTAGAAGTTATAATATAAATTATTTACTTTGTCTGTCGGTATATCTTAACGCACCAAAATAACTTGATATTATCGATAAAGTATCTATATTTACATATAGAGTCGATAATAAGGTAGAAATGGAAAATACTGTATCTAAGCAAGTTGGAATCTTCGCAGGTTGTATATATATGTATGACACATGACAGACAATCTAAACCTATTTCCTAATAATTTATATCTAAAAATAAGTCTTTTATAAATTCATCATTACGAACTAGATAGAGCCTTAAAACTTAATATCGAGTCCTTGGATTTTTTTCAATTAAGAAAAAAATATCATATTTACAAACAAAATATAGTATGTAGCCAAGAAGTTCGAAATAGCTTATTGATTTATGTAAATCGAATCGAAGTTAAAATTATTCATATCGTAATCGAGAATAAAAATCGATGTCGTAGATCTTCGTTATATCGAGGGGTTTGGGATAAAATTTTGACATATTGGATGCCTGTAATACATCGAGACTGTCAAATGCAAAAGGAATGTGTTAGTAGAGAATGATATGTATACAGGATATGGCAACATTATTTGTACGCTGTCTGTGGTTTGTCGCTAGAGCAATAACAAGACAGCAATATAAGATGTAAATAATAAAGTCGCAAAAACTCTTTCAAGTAACAACATAGTTTCAATAAACATTTAAGCTAGACCTAGGTGTTAGATAATTATCGATATTTTATAGTATCGATAATATATGACTTTATTACATTAGATTAATATATGTGTTCTGATATTTCATTTTATGTCTGAATAATCTAGATAAAGGTTTTGTGTGAGTAGTAGCATATCGATATTTCCTACTATCGATAACATTTTAGTGTTTTACTTCACATAAATAATATCGACATTTTGATGTCCAATATTATGTCAGATTATTTTAGACAACCTAAGTCATAACTGCACTATTTAATAGGTTTGGCTTCAGTAAAAAATATTGATACTTTAAAATGTTCGAATATCGATAGTCTGGAGAATGACCCGTAAATATCGATAATTTGCAAATAGGCGATTCCGAGCGACTAATTATACACAATTAGTTGTGGGAAGGTCGAAACTACTGCAAGGAGTCGGAATTAGTGGTAGAAGGGGGATGAGCAAGAGATTATTTCATTACGATGTTTTCCTTCATCGAAATCTCAGAAGCATTGTAGTTATGCGACTTCACGTCTGTTGACGCACTACCAACTGATCCATCGTCGATTCAAATTTCCGATCAAAGGATATTCTAATCAGTAGACGCGGAGGAGGGAAACAGACGGGAGACGGAGAAGGTGTAGTCGGGGTAGCGTTAGATAGGGGGTTACAAAAGATTATCCCAGGCTAGTCGTCGGAGAGGAGTTCGGTGGTGTCGGGGGAGAGGTTGGTGGCGAGCGCCAGGAAGCCGGCGAGGCTGTTCGAGCGGAAGGTCTTGAGGAAGCCGCGGTCGCGGTCGCGGTCGCGGTCGCGCTTGTTCCGCGAGGGGTCTAGAGGCGGCACGTCGAACACGGTGTCGTAGTGCCGCGGCAGGTCCGCCGTCGACGTGAACATCGGGCAGAGCAGGAAGCGGTTCCGTCGCGGCTCCGCGTTCTCGTAGAGCAGGTCGTCGTGGCTGCCGGTGCGCTTGCGGAGCGCGGGGGCGGGCGCGGGGGCGGGCGCGGGGGCGGGGGCGCGGGGCGGCCCGGCCGGGTTACCTGGGTGTCGCGCGGCGGGCGGCAGGTCCGGCGCGGAGCAGCTGAACCGGGGCCGCGGGGGCCGGGGCGGCGCGAGGGGCGCGCCCGACAGCGGCAGGTGGGTGCGGGAGCGCTGGTGCACGGTCGAGGGGCCCCACGTCTTGCCCTTCACTCCGTCCGCCGGCACTACACGCGGGCCGACACAATTTACATTAGTACGACGCAATTAGTTAATTTACGAAAATTCCCTCAAAGAATTTGAACAGAAAATCAGTCTTGTTAAGTAGGTTATAGGCTCCCAAAATATTCAACAATATTTTACTCAGAAACAGTTTGTCTACAGAAAATACAAATCAAAAATTATCTTAGTATTAACAAAATTTATAAATATTTCATAATATAATTTGAATAAATTAACCTATTTATTATTTATTTACTAACTATATAATAAAGTCACATTTTTGTTAAACACAAATACCTATATATAATAAATTTGAATTGTTATACCTTTAAATATGGGACATTTTTTAAATCACAATATTTTATAATACTGTTTTTGAACTCATTCATAATTTATATGTATTGATATTGTTAACATCATAATTATTGTTATATGACAGCAACTTTAATGTGGATGTCGTTGTCACCTGTAACTAGGGTTACAGTTAAGAAAGTATTGAATATTAATGTGTTATAAGCTTTGTTGGTGACCTGTATAAATAGATAAATGGTGAACAACTATATATGTGGTAAAAAGTAAATCTGATTCCCAATATAATAGAAGAGTAGTTTGCTACTGCTGACTTCTTATGAAAATTTTCATACGATGGGCAAAATATGAAAATAGTTTCATAAGGAGTAAACTCTAAAAACCTGTATATGTGAAAAATCTGTATATGTATAAAACTGTATATGTAAAGAACTGTATATGTGCAAAACTGTATATGTGAAAAAACTGTATATGTAAAAAACTGTATATGTAAAAAACTGTATATGTGAAAAACTGTATATGTGCAAAACTGTATATGTGAAAAAACTGTATATGTAGAAAACTGTATATGTGAAAAAACTGTATATGTAGAAAACTGTATATGTGAAAAAACTGTATATTTTGTGAGGTAGGTACTAACAAGCGATGGCTCGCATGATGGCGGGGGATCCCGGAGGCGTGTCCTTCGCGACGGCGACCAGCTGCTTCACGCTGGACTCGTCCTCGGTGGGCCGCACCGTCAGCGTGTGCCTGAAGTCCAGCGGGGACGATATCGTGTCCTTCTTCAGGAGCCTTATTTTGCTAAACTTGCCTGGAACAAATAACATTACTAAATTTTAGTTTTTTTTTTTTTTATTATTGTCAAGATGCAATAGCTCAGTGGTAGTTTATACGACTTTGTGTTAAGAGCCGTGAGTTCGTATCTACCTACAATGAACTTGAGCTATCGGCGAAAGAAAACATCGTGAGGAAACTATAGCATGGTGGTAGGGCTTTTTATAAAGCCCACCTGTCTAGCTACAATCCTCAACCTAAAAATCAGCCGTCAAATACCAACAGACGTATTCCGGCAGTTGCACTTGAGAATCAGTTCCTCTACAGGTTTAGCGTGTCTACCAACTTCAGCCGTATCGTCACTTAAGATCAGGTGAGATTATGGCTATAATGCTAAAACATTAACTATAAAAAAGAGGTATTATACTATTTTTATCTGTGACCGCTTTATTATGTATTTATTTATCCTGCACTATATGAGTAAAGGGCCCGAGCATAAATTCAGAATAAATATAATACGTCGCTTATTATTACCAAGAACTTATACTAAGAATATGAGTTATGGTATTGAAGTGAAAACTTCTATAGCGCGGTTTGGATGGGGAGTAAATACTTGTACGTCGTCATCGACATGGTCACGTGACATGTTAACGTACACACTATGTCTGTTCCATTAGTATACACTTACTGCGCTGTAAACAGTTACGATTTACAAGTTTTAATTTAAGATCAAACAATTAATATGAATTTCCAAAAATAACAACTGTTCGTTTATAGTTTTAAGTTTTCACTTCTGTCGGTAATCCTTATGACTGCTTATATCACTAAACAGTCATTATTTTATGGAACAAATTTGTAATGCTTTATCTTTTCATTATGCCATATCTGATTCCTGTCGTAATCTGTTCTTTTACGCATATAACTTATACAAACAATTTCGATGTTTAACATCTGTCAGGCGTCCCGTGACGGCTCACATTTTTTTATTGTACTTGTCTACCATCAGTGCTATGGTGAAAAATAAACCTTTAGTAATTCAATACCTTTCCGTTTATTAGGCTGCGGCGGCTGGTTGTGCGACATGTTGCTCGCGAATATCAATATGTGCAACTCCCTCGCGACCAGGTCGATCTCCCTCATCTCCAGCTCGCGTTCCTTCTGCGCGAGGTTCTGCTCCATGAGACGCTGCTGGAGCTGGGCTCGAGTCAGTTCTTCCTCTCGGCATCGTAGCTCCTGGGAACAACGACAATTATTTAACTTTTATAAAGCATGCACCCAAATAAAAACCTTTCTGACGACAAAAAATATTTCAAAGCAGTCATGAGGATTGCCGACAGAAGTGAAAACTTCAAAATGATAAACAAACACTTGCTATACTTGTTATATATTCAAATCAATTGTTTGCTCTTAAATTAAAACTTGTAAATCAATACTATTTACAGCGCAATAAGTTATACTAATAGGAACAGATATAGCGTCACGTGATCATGTCGATGACGACTTACTTGAATTTACACCCTATCCAAATCTTCCAATAGAAGTTTTCACTTTAATAATATATATATATATATAACACAGAAATAAAATTCTTTAAGTATACAGAAAAGTGCACAATGCAACTTAATTATTACCAGGAACAATTGAGGGGTGTAAAAGCAATTCTGCATCACACAAAAATTAGTATTTTTGAAGTGAAACTTCTTTAGGCGCATGAGGGTAAAATTTTTACAGATGAAACGTCACGCCGGTATGCAACGGAAGTGTCGGAAAAGAGAGAGAGAGTGATCGAGAGCGATTGAGAGAGAGTAAGACAGGGAAATTTAAATTAAAGTTAAAAATTAAATTATTAATTTAAAGTTAATTTAAAGTTTTAGATTTGTATAAATATAAACAAGATTTATAAATTAGTTCGCCAAAGAAGTTTCACTTCTGACATGTGTACTTTGTACGCACGCATGTTTTTTTTTTTAATAAAGGCACCAAATTTTAGTGCTCGAGAGCACCAACAATTTGGTGTACTCACTTAAAAAATACCAATTTTGAACTGTAGTCACACATCTCAATTATCGTTTTCAAAATAATTGTAATTCACTAAAGTATATGGTAAAGCCTACATATATCAATTTCAAAGCATTAACACGGATCCCTATATTCGATGTGTACAAATTAGTATCAACGGTTATATTCCACTATGATCGTTTCAATATCGTAACCGTTTTAATCAATTTTAATACAATCTTTAATTAATAATCATATTTGATCTTTTATATTATTTTTAAAATTAATATCATGGTACAGTTTTGATCCTCCAATCATATGGTAACGTTATTTAAATCTAATGCTTATTTTCTCACTCTGTCTCTAAAATTGGATCGCTATTTTTATTTAAGAGTTTCCAATTTAATTATAATTAATAACAATTTTCTATAGATCAGCTACGATATGGCTTACACTCGACGAAGCGTCTCTTGCCAAAAGGCTTGTGAAACTTTAATCACATGCTATATATATATTAAAAATAAACTAAATTTAGTACGACTACAAGCATCCATAAAAATATCTGCGTAACATCAAATAACATAAAAGGAACAACATGAATATCATAACACTGACCTCCTCAATGGACTTGCATTCCTATATATTAAGTTAGCATTACAACAGAAAAAGATCCTAAGGTTAGTTAACAACGTCAGTTAAAGATCCCTCTAATTTGTATCAATAAATGTTGTTATTTTATATTTTCATATAATATTATATTTGGCCATAATCTCAGCTGATGTTAGCCCAGTGGAAGAACTGGCTCTCAAGTACAACTGCTGGAACGTACTTATAGATATTTGATGACAGATTTTCAACTCTTGTGTGTTATTAGCTAATATCCCTACCACCTTACTATGGTTCTATCACGATGTTTATCTTCCCCTGGGCGACCAAACTCATTGTAGCGATTCAAACTTATGTCTGAGCCACTATTGCATGTCGAGTTAGGGCGGGAGACTAACTTCTTAGAAATCCATAACCTGGTATTCATACATAAGATCATGAATGGTCGTATAAACAAGCCTGCGATTCTAGAAATAATTAAGTTTTTAAAGTAGGACTTTTTTTAATACCCGCCCAGCTAACTATCATTCTCAAGTTGAAAATCTGCCACCAAATATCATTAGACATGTTCCGGCAGTGACACTTGAGAGCCAGACCCTCCTATAAAGGCCGGCAACGTACCTGCGATTCCTCTGGTGTTATGGGTGTCCATAGGCGGCGGTAATCACTTACCATCAGGTGATATACCAGCTCGTTCGACCTCTATTCCATAGAAAAATCTAAGAAAGAGGATCTATAAAACCACTTCTCTACCACTCGGTAGGAATAATCTTGGGTTTATTTCGCCTGTTGTGAGAATGTCAAGGTTATACAATGAAATTAACACTATATTAGAGGATTTGGATATATTTGCGTTACATTCAACTACTTTTATAAACAAAACTGAAAAAGTACTTCACTGAATCTCGTGATAGAAATTAATTTATTGTCCGTAATATATTCCCAGATCGTGTTGTTGATGACTAATTTTTATAAATATTATCTTTACCCATTTTACTAATATGTTCTAACAACATGTTGAATATTTAATTTTTTAATGTTAAAAGTTGCCTTGATTGTGCCTAAAAGATGCTTGATTATTTGTACTTTACTAATGTAGTGGGCGTCTATAATTGATTCGTATATCATAATCAGACATTATAAAGGATGTTAGTGAATATATTAGATGTAGAGATAGACAATGTAGAAGATAGAGATGAAGGCTTAAGGGGCCCGATTTACCTTCTCTTTCCTCCTGAGGTCTCGGAGTACTTCCTCGATCTCCAGCCGCCAGCCGTCCTGCATCGTGTGGAAGGACTCGTGCGGCGCGCGCGTGAACTCCGACTGCCTTATCTGCTCCAGCTGTTCCAGTATCTCCGGGAAGAGAGGTCGCTCGCGTGGATTCGAGTGCCAACACGCTGGGGCCGAATAAACCGTGTTTTTATTCAAGCTAATACAGTAGAACCTCGTTAAGTCGAACCTCGATACGTGGAAAACGTCCAAATCTCGAAAAATGTTTTGGTCCCTTTCTATCAAACACCAAAACCTCCATTCTGTATAAGTCGAAAACTCTACAACTCGAAGTTTTTGGCGTCTCCCTTGATGTTCGACTTACAGAGGTTCTACTGTATTATAAAACGGAACAGTTTGTTTGGTTGTTTGTTTGTTTGTTTGAACGCGATAATCTTCAAAACTTGGTAACTACCAAGTTTAAAGAGCAGTGTGAGATTTTTTTTTTTTTTTCTATATATGATAGAATAATCATTGAGGAAGGCTTAAGACTATTTAACATCACGCTACCAACAATAATAGTAAAACCTAGTTGAAAAAAGTTACAGTTAAGTTAAAAGTGTATTTTGCTTTCTTTATTTATGTTAGGGACGAAATTAAATAATTTTAGTTCCACGCGCACGAAGTCGCAGGCACAGTTAGTTTATTAATAAAACTATAACTGGGGTTGTTAGTAATACATAAGAAGCATTTGAATACTTTTATATAATATACGAAAGTGAGTTTGTTTGATTGCTAAATTTTAAATGAGTTTAATTCACGCCTAAACCGCTGAATCGATTAAGATGAATTTTGATACAGAGATCGATGGAACCATGAAGACAATGCTGGGTTACTTTTTCTAGCAAAAACCTTATAGTAAGTGTGATAAAAAAAGGCATAAATAACGTTTGCATGAAACTTTTTATTGCGTCGTCTGATTTGCTTCAACACGATCAATATTAAGACGAGCGGAACCGCGGGTAAAAGCTAGTATATGATAAAACTGTAACCGAGTCAAATCTGTAGGCTATTATTTTTTAAATTATAATTGGGACGCGCTCAGTATTGTCAAATTTAGTTTAGTATAATTATCGAAACGCAACCTAAGGGGTTTCACATAGGAAGACCTGTAACTCACCTTCCATCAGCTTACTCCAGGGTTCAGGGCACGTGCTCGGTATGGGCAGGGTAAGCTTGTTGACCGCGACGCCGTAAGCGACGGCCAGCGCGTCTATACCCTTGTACGGTGTCTCTCCAGTCAGCAGTTCCCATAACAGGACCCCGTAGGACCAGACGTCGGACGCGTGGGAGAACGTCGAGTGTTTTATCACCTAGAAAGAAAGAAAACGTATTACTGGGCAGTATCAGACAATACAAAATAATCACAAACGATGTACACAAAACACGAAGACATGATGGCTGAGTTAGTGTGTACGGACGTCACGTCAATGGATGGTGAGTTCGGATGCACCTACAATGATCCTAGGCCGAGTACGGTCAGCCAAGTTTTAAATGTAAAAATAAAACACATTGTAAAAAAAAAATATAATACACATTTAGGATTATTTTAACTACATTTATTCAAATATTTATTATATATCTATTATACCTAATGCACCTGAAACAAAATTTACATATGAAACTTTTGTCTATGTGTTTTTTTTTTTAATATTTTTTGTGATTTCTCGTTGCCAAGGAATGGTCGTTTTGTATGGCGGAAATATTGGTTCGCTTATAGAATTCCAGTACCTTTATGGGAACAGTTTAAATTGGTTTTCAGTGTACATGTAGTGATTACCTACCTTGTACCTTCTTTTGTAGTTTTATTAACGCTTCTGTTTTAATACATATGTCGTAAACATCTTGTGTTGGTAAAATTAATTCTCCAAGAGTCTTTACATGAACTATCTTGTGGAAGCTTAATATTTGTTTAGGTATCAATGCGCCACAACATATCGAACACTTACTTCCTTTTTTTTTAACTACTAAACCTAAAATATACCCAACAGTTTGTATCGAAATTGTACTGACGTCTTTTTTTGGCCTAAAATATCTCGTAAGTTTTAGTATTAATTTCGAATTGTTCGTCGATCGAAGATATATTTAGTAGTAAGTCAGTCTGTGTCCCTGAAACCTGCTGTGGTTTTATTTATATTTTCTTAAGTTGATAAACAACCTAAAACTGAACAATTATTTATTAGCAAACAATTGCCTTTAAAACTTTCGCAGTTCTATGTCACATGTGTTTTTTTTTTTATTTTAAATATCACGAAACTGCTCAGTGGCAAGAAAAATATAAATAATGCTTCGCTTTACTTTTATAGACAACATACATTTAAAAAATAAAAAGATTAAAAAGTAACGCTGATAGTTTTTAAACAACTGAAAACATTTTCATATATTTATATTTTAACTTAAACTCCGAGTAAAAATATTCACTGTTATTAAAAACTTAACGCCAAAGGCAGTCGATGCATGAGCACGTATTTGTGCTACATTCTTAATAAAGGTGTTCTAATTTTAGATATCGTACAATGGATTTAACTAGTTATATTGATCACCACGATTATACCCTGTTTTCTTGAAATATATCAAAATATACGCTAATATGTTTTACTATAACAAAATATATCGTGCTATATCTGTCGAAATATTTTAGTGACGTAACAAAAATATAAGTTATGGCTGCGTCTGTGCCATACTCCGAGTACTATAGAAAAAAGCTTGGAAAATCCAAAAGTACACGCCTCATAATGTCATTTTTTTGTTGTTTATTTAATAACAATTAAACCACATCGAATTAGACCGTGTGAAGTAATAAGTTTCTATGCATAATTATGCTGAATGGTAAGAAAAAAAAAACTCAATCAGTAAAGTATTTTGGTCGTTAACGTGACAACATACGGGATCTGCTCAAACAGACACACGGATGTCCAAGACAGAACAATTTTAAACAGTTTTTTAACTAGTTCAAACAACAAATATGGTATGGAAAATATCACGAATGTTTTTTCTTGATTATATGTGTGTGTATATATTATTTTACAAGTGCAATATATGATAAATAAAGACGTTTTGAGTTTGAAAAATCAATTGTATTGCGTGAAGTGACAGTAATACCCAGCTCAACGCTTCGCTTATGAGGCATGGAACATACCGTAATATACTTGGCTATGATTTATATTAATATATATTATAGCTGCGTGTGTAGTGGGTTTTATTGTTGTACTAGATTTTATGTGCAGGCTTGATCGCGTTAATATTGATTTTGTCAAACAAATCGGATGACACAATAAAACTTTCATACTAAGTTTATACTTCTCTTTACGTCACTACCAATTTTTTCCAAGTTTTCCGCGAGAAAACGAAGTCTACCACCGTCGTTAGGTTCCCGTCTATCTCTATTCTAAAATTCATAGTAATCGATTCAGCTGTTTAGGTGTGAAAGCGTAATAAAGAAATAAACAAACAAACTCACTTTCGCATTTATAATAGTAACAATGAAACACCGCACGCAATAAAAATAAAGGTACACATTCATGAAATATTTAGACAGTACTAAATAAACAGACATCATATTACGTATGTATTTAAAATATCTAAAGCTGATAAGGTCATCAAAACCGGTATAGAATCTAAAGATATTCGCGTCGGAATAGAGAAATATCAAGAAATTCGAACTTGGCATTTACTATTACATATCCGAATTCTATCATCGGAATTCATATACCTATACTTATATATTTAAAAATCGATAGTTGTCTATATCCTCTCTGTGGATTTTATAGGTTTTTAGCGTTATGGCTACAATCTCATCTGATGTTAAGTAACAATGTGACCCAAAGTTAGGCAGGCGAGCCATTAGAAGAAAACCCAACACCATGCTATGGTTTCATCACGATGTTTTCCTTCACCGGAAACTCAAGCTTTTTGTACGCGGATTCGAACTTACGCCCCTTGACGCGGCGTCCGTAAATACTACCAACTGAGATAGCATCGCTTCAAAATAATCTGTGCTAATATTATAAGGTGGTAAAGTTTGTTTGCTTGGAAGCGCTAATCTTCAGAGCTATTTTAGCTATAGGTCATATGAGAAGTTACAAAAACGGGTAAAAATGATTAAATAAATTTTAGTTTCAAGCGTACGAAATCGCGAACACAGGTAATATATATATATATATATTAATAAATACAAAATAGTTCAGTACCTTCTTTTTTGATTGTCAACCCTATTTATTTGTTTACTAGCCATTGACGTACTTACTAGACATGAATAAAAAAAAAATTGGAAACATATTCCTTTCCCCACCTTTACAAGAACTTCCAAGTGCATTATGATATCTCCAAAACAACGAGGCCTATTTACATGTAATTCTATATGTGTATTCCTTTCCATTTGAATTGACACCGACTGGGAAAGAATTTTACTATACAAAGTCGAGGGTACCGCTTAGTGTTGGTTTACATGTTACCAACAAAAAGCGATATCTGTAAATTTCAGTAGATACGGCTTATTCTTTCTACATTTATTCATTTCTATTAATTCACGGATTTCATTGTAACCGAGAGAACCGAACGTACAAGACGAACGACACCACCTAATAATTCACGGTTTGAATCGTAATCGACACAAACAAATGGACACGACAAGCGATCATAATCTGTGCCTACACGTATTCAAAAAAAGCACACACGTGTATGGCCGTGAACTAAAATATTACATCGATACCACTGAATTAATTACAAACCAAGCTACATTAAACAAATGTATTGCTACCAAATAAACCGGTTCGATCATATATATGACATCTGTATTAATTTTATAACGTGAAACACGTTGTTTGTTTGATCGAATACGTTTATCTTAGGAATTATCGGTCGAATAAAAATAAATCTTGTTGTATTTGACAGAGCAATCACTGAGAGAGGCTTCACGATGTTTAACGTCACGCTACCACCGACAGTCGCAAATCGCATAATGACTGTTGTTACAAAAATGGGCAAGAATTATTATATAATATTTAATCCCACGCGAGCAAAGTCAAGTACGAAGTAATTATATAAATATAAGCGAAAATCAATTATAATCCCTTCCTCTTCAACCTTTGAGGGTTAATACATATACAGATACTAGCTGTCATCAGTCCGCTACGCAAGCCGTCTTATGTTTTTAGCAACCCTAAATAAAACGACAAATAAAAAATAACTCACACCCAATGTACATAACAGTGAATCGAATAAAAAAAATATATACAGGGTCAATGGTATTAAAAACTAAGCACTCTAGGACAATCGAAGAGCCATCTACGGAAAACTCCGCATCGAATGGTCATAGTCCCACCCCTATAAGTTCAGTAGTTTGGACGTGATTGAGAGTTAAAGGAACCGTATCCTCTTTATTTCAGCCAGAGCCATTATTACTTCGTTGGTTATAGTATTTAGGTGTGTATTTACCTCAGGCGGCATCCAGGCATATGTCCCGGCGGCCGACATCCTCGTAGTCTTGTAGACTTCCCTGGCGAGACCGAAGTCAGTGATCTTGAGCGTCTTGTTCTCAAGCGTATCGTCAGACAGGATGGCCTCACTCAATAGAACTAGAATAGAAAGGAGAGACACGTTTGAATAAAACATCAGAATACACTTTCACTATTATTATTTTAGGTAAAGGTTACGTGAAAAGAAAAACCATTTATACTTGCTCTATGCAACGAAAGGGGTCCTGTAAAACATCCTCACTATCATCACGCATTGACCCTATATTATCACTGCCTTCTTTACTGGCCTGCTAGACTACTACTGGCAAAGGGGCAATATGTATTTTTTATTTATTTATTTTAGGTCGCTTTCTATCAAGTTAGGTCATTAGCGACCACCGTAAACAATGAATTTTACAATATTCTTTCCGTTACATATAAACGTAATATTACAATTAAAATTAAATAGGTATTAAGTCTATCATAAAAAAAAAGTTTGCGTACATTCCATCCTGGTTTAAGCGTTCTTTTAGGTTGTTTGGAAAGTAACAGAATCGTTTTTCTTTGTTAAAACACGTACATTCTACAAGTAGATGTAACAGCAAAAACTTGTCCGCACTTGCACTTGTTATCAATATATCTATCTACCCTCTTTTGTACTCTCCTTTGTAAAACTTAAACAAGAGGTAAGTGCATACAGTTTCATTACAAAGCGAAGTCGGTTATGAAAAAGCATTGTTGAAAGTCATTTTCCTTAATCGTCTACCGTATCGTTTTTAATAATAACTCCAGTTAGAAAAGGGGATTCGTGTAATATTTCCGCTAATTGAAAATTAAAAAGCGAACCAGCACGAACATTTTTCAGTTTCAGTGATATACGGAATGAGTCATACATCTATGTAGCATCAAAGAACATAGTTTCGACTTTTGCAATGAATCTTAGCTCTCGGTCGACAAATTTCACTTAAAGTAATTTTATAGTACACTCTGTTCAGTTAAGCTACAAGAATCTTTTGCCAAATTCTATTCAGTGTATTCAAGAAATTACATTTAAGAGCTAGCCCTCGTCTACACCTATACAAATCTGTAACTGAAACAAATGTGTAAAAAATATTTATAGAAAATTTGAATCGGCATATACTCATCAACTATATTATCGATATTACAGTATAGTAGATATCGATAGACGTGTCAAAATATTTTATTTGGGATTATTCTCTGTTTGATTAGACCGATTATTCCCTTCTGTGTACATCATTATGATGCTGCACGATCGATTTCGCCGACAATCAGACAATTACTACAATGGATTACCAATATTCTGCAAGGTTAGAAGTATCAGAGACTAAAGAATTCCGAGACAGAGGTCAAAAATTAATCGAACATCTAGACGGATTTTAGTGAAATTTTTTCAGTACATTAACTGACGAATGAACTAAAAATATAATCCCTCATGGCCCTATGGTATGAAAGTATTCAAAGTTTCTTCGAGCAGCGCCGGGAACTCTGTAATGCCACATTGCAAGTTTAGCTCAAATTTTATCCCTTGATTGTTCCTTACCTTTAAACATACATTAGTTTGTTTTTATTTTTCAACACCTATCTTGTGATACAGCTAATCTCATATTTTTCTATATTAAAAAGAAAGAAAGCCGGTTAGCAAATAGCCGCAGATAACGGACCGAATATCCTTACGTAAACTTATGACACGCACTTTCAATGTATTTATGTAGTACTCCGCGTGCAATAAATATTTACAGTACACATGGTTGAGAGATACCAGCCGATATTTATTCTGCGTAATATACCAGTCGGTATTTCGCACGTATGCGTGAGAAGCGTGAAACTATTCCAAATATAAATGTAACACAAAACTTAACATGAAACATCTGACCCGATTTCTACAGTATTTTAACCGACATACAGCTTCAAAGGTTATAAAATCGATTCCTTTATTAAGGCCAAGTCCCCACGACTATACTAAATTCAACAGGGTCAAACTATAAACGGTTTGGTAAAGTTCACTTTGGTAGGGTGTTATTGTGAGAAAGGTTAATTATTTTCCTATATATATACCCTATATATTACTATCCTATTGTTATTTTACAAATAATGTTAGCATGTTAAAAGACTATTGATCAAGTTTGCCTTTATCTAAACAACTGTTTAATTTACCCGTATATATAAGCCATAGAATCAATATTTTTACACGCATAATATTAAAGTTTGTGTCATGAATGGAAATCGAAGCCGGAACCTGCGGACTCAACAGTAGGATTTGCTACCGAAAGACTAACTCACTTATCACTGGATGTCCAGAATTAGAAGTTAGATTGATATTCGTTATGCATGTTTCTTTTACAGAGTAGACACCCACTGAGAATGGATTTTACGATAACACGCGGGTTGGAGAAAAAATGAGAATGAAGTTGAGGGATCAACCTAGTATATTATATAAGGAACACATGTTTAAAATTCCATCAGAGCTTCTAGCTGATATTTTATTAAATTATGCGTAAGAACTGGCTCTCAAGTGCAACTGCCGGAACAGACCTATTGGTATTTGGCGGCAGATTTTCAACTTGAGGGTGGCAGCTAGCCGGGCGGGCATCAGAAAAAGCCCTACCACCATGCTATGGTTTCCTCACGATGTTTTCCTACATCGAAATCTCAAGCTCATTGTAGGTGGATTCAAACTCACTTCCCTTGATGCAAATTCGTACACATTACCAGTGAGCTATCATCGCTTCAAAATTTTAACACGTTCAAATGAAATTAGAACCGAATCAGTTTCAAAGAAACATTGTCTCGCTAAACAAATTTATACTATATTCTGGTGTCATTATGAATATTATATAGAACTCTTTGATCTTATTCCATTATCTCCGTTCCAACACAGAACTAAGAGTTGATCTACGGAACTGGCATTTCACATAAAACCTGTTCCCTCTTTTCTATGACATTTGATTCTTGATAAGAGAGATAAAGTACAATTTGAGAGAGCCGCCAAAACAACCAATATAATACATACATAGTATCACGCCTCTCTCTCATAAGGGTAGGCAGAGACCACATCCTTCCAATTGCTACGATCCTGACATACATCTTTCGCTTCCATTACTTTCATAATCATCTTCATACATGCTCTTCGGTTACGGGTACTTTTGACCTGGCCTTTCTCCCGAACAGAACCTATTTATCACTATCTATATAGTAGACCGTACTTACCATAAGGGATTATATAGTCATTTTGCTGATCTATTAAAGAATATTAAATCTTCATTTCAAATGTTCAAACGCCAGCCTGTGTAATATAAATATTAAAAGAAAAACACCTTCGTATTCGGGCCGGAATCGTCGAGGAGCCCAAAAGCAGACAGACGACCTTCTGAACCGGCACAACGTATTTCCCATCCCGTACCGTACGATTACGTGACGTGCCTACACAAACGCAGTTTTACGATCAGCCTGTGGTCACATTATACGGCGGGTACGTTGAGAATTGGGACCATATTATATTCACTTTATGAGCTCTGGAACTTATATGTTTTTTCCCTGAGTATATTAGGATTAATAGGGCTGTTACTCTCAACTGAATAAGTTTCGAATGAATGACGTCAATTAACCTAAAAACAACAAAAAAAATGGAACCAGACGTTCTTAATCTTTTACTCTAATGACTTTTGTATCGTAACTCAGCAAAGTGACAATATTCTACCTAAAAGTAAAATCCAAGAACATTAGAAACCATCGAGGGAACGACAATGCTGTTAACGAATCTTGAGAGGCTGAGAGGAATATGTAAGGACTCATCTGATGTGAGTCAGAAATACTAACTCTAACTTTTACGGTGGCCACGGCCAGTGGTTGGGAAATACTTACGCATTTATTCCAGTTGCTCTACGGGTATTGACAATTTATCAGATTATAAACCCCGCTTGAGTTCAGAACAGCACCAATTTACGGGCAATCCCTCCTCGAGAAAACCATAGTGACGCAAACGTAAATAACATGCACACTCCGTTAAGTACCTGTTCAAATATATCACCGCAAATCTTATCCACGAAAGCCTAAGACAGTTTAGGACCTCACGTCTTTGTAGATCAGCCTATCAGCGGCAAATAACAGTTTCACATTTACAAGATCCTATTTGCACAATATGATGACAGAGTTTCATCAGCTTCCGCTCTACATCGTCACTTAGACAACGGCTTTTAGCAATGTCTTATAACGAAGGGAAATTCATTTTAATACAACAGAACCAAACAGGTAATCCGTCAAGTACTTTAGTTTCTTCATTCTTACATTTTTAAAAGTTTCAGATATCTTGTCATAAAGAGGTGTTAACACCAATACACAATGATGTAGTCACGGATTGATTCCATTAAAACAATAAAACTAGCGATAGCGATGCAAGAGTAAGTAAGTGTAAGTGGATATAGAAACCAAGGCTGACTTAGACATATCAGTCAGAAAATGTGCTGACTTTAAAGAAAATGAAGAGCAGTATATGAAAGTATTAATAGATTTGGAAAAGAATGAATGAAGACTGCAAAAACAGTTAAAACCAGTAGCTACCCTTCTGCCACCTCCAGTAAGTTTATTATGACATACAGGTATGTTGAAATCGTAAAAACCGCAATTTTTCGAGACACACCTTAATATCCCTCAAGAAGGTTTCTTTAAAAGTTCACCAAGTTATAAATTGTATACATGCATAGCCGCGGGCTGACCATTAATAAAGCTTAATTACATATTAATTTATTATCCACGAGATAAGTCAATTACGGATCCCCGTAAATTAATAAATGTCGAAGTTGAGAAACAATATGTCCATTTTAGTTTTAATTGGTACTTAACCCTAAAATGCATATTTATATAGCAGTTTCGGAATACGTAAATGTATTGACAACAGTTATCTAAATTATTAAATTAAGAGACCAAGGGGCTTACATCATTCACTTATGCCCATAATGGCCAGTAATGTGAAGATACCTCAATTTCAAAAGCATTACAAAATTGACATACATCACAGATAACGTATCTTTGTCTAAAAGCACATAAAAAATGTCTCAGAGATAACAAGACTTTTTAAACGTGGAAAGAAACCATCTCTCGTTTACCTGGGCAGGCTGCCAAAAGGGTGTGTGATACTCGAATGACGCGAAGCGGTAATACGAACTGAGGACCCCACTGTGGCTCTACATTCCTGTCCTATATAATTTGATGATATTGTTATGTGGACATTGAATTTAGTCACTATTTATTAGTAAAACTATATTACTTTTCTCAAACTTTTACAGATTTTAGTATACAATATCGTGTTTTTTAAACAAAAACAATTGTGCATTTAACAGTTAGGTTCCGTTACCGAAGGCGTATACAAGCTGATGCCATATTTGTTTATCTGCGATCGACCGTAAGGTTTAATCGTCCACATTGCAAAACATCTTCACCTTATCAATTATTTAATTATACCATATATACGGACGCGTACTCGAGGGGGCAATTTAAAATTTTGTCCGCTCGTAAATTTACCGTCGACTGTATCATTAGCTCCGTTCAAGCTTAGAGGGAAAATCTGTTATTGAAAACCGATTATATATTTATTTCTTGGAAAAAATTATTGCATGTAACCAACCTAATGCTAAGTAAACTGTATACATATATAAAAATTAATATTTGCTTCTCTATTAATAGTATAAAGTTTATTTAAACAACCAGCCAGTATTTTTTCAATCAAAAGCAATCATTATGGGTGGCTTTAGGCTATTTAACATCACGCACACCTAATAAGGGTGAAGTTGTATTGAAATAAATTACACAAACGGGCAAAAATTATTTAGTTATTATGGAAGTCGCGGGTACAGCTTTATACGATAAATTCGTACTACTAACGGAATTTGACCGAGCGTCATGAAAAGTGGTATCTATATGTTTTTTAATGGATAATTTTTGTATAATACCTTTGGACGTAATATATTACGCTGTGGTCTGTTTATTAGTTACGAGAAAACACAAAACAACGTTTGCAGTGCTAGCTAATATACTCAAAGGACGTTGGCGCCTAGCAGTAACTGCTTTAAGGAACGGTCCATCTTTCTCATTCAGCACTCGAGATACTTGCCCAGGACCTCGTGATCGATAGGGCCCTCTAGTTCCAGCCAGAACACCAAACAATAAGCGATATTTAATATTGACAAAATACATTTATTTCAACTTAGTTGGTTTATTCAGTTATATTATCTATTTTTTAACATTTATTAAATTCAGAAGTTAATGATTTTGCCCATCTGAAATCTATAAGGGTGTACCCTTATAGATTTCAGATTCTTCAATCAACTGAATTACATTATACTATTTATTCATTTGATGTGACTGTAAAAAAGTAACAATAAATCTAAAACCTCGCTTATCCACTTTCTTTGTCTATTCTAACAAAATACTGCACTGTCATGGCCATATAGGAAATTGGTCTAATATGCCCAGAGCTTTCAAAAAGCATATAACAAACATTTATATAAAATCATTAAAGTGAATGTCAATGTCAGATTCCGAAAGCGAAGATTAAATTTCGCCTCTGATTTTTGAGTTAAAAATAAAAATCTACAAATGGTTTTTCAAGCGTATCCAAATTAAAGGTGTTGACAGATCACTGAGCGTAAAGCTAAGTTTAATTAAAATTTACACGAGTAATAAATAATTGGATGACATCGCAACAACGCGTGGTGCAGATTTCGAAATGTAATTAAAATGTAATGTACATCGGAAAAAATCCTCGTTTTACGCAAGAGATATCATCGACGGGCATATGTTTTTTGTTTATTTTTCGGTAACGAATTAACTGGTAACAGGTGGTTCTTTAGTTGTTTTTATGCTTTTTATTAGTGCAAAGGGACACATTTGAAAATGAAACAGCAAAACAGCTATATTGATGAATATAATACCATATAAACACAATTTTATAGAATTTCGATAAAGTTACTGTAAACAAAATTTAATTAAATGATACGGTAAACTTCACAGATAACGGCGATCGTCGGTAGTAGGATAATTTTCGTCCATGTGATACCGATACGCTCTTTTGAAGGACAATGTCGTAGTAAAGAGAGCACACGTTTGCTGGGAGAAAACATCTCAACCGAACGGTAAAATAAAGGTAAAAAATTACTAGCTCGTACCGTGTTGGAGGTTACCATCAAGACTTACTACTTCACATCGGTCTGCTTGCATTAGCTAGGTGAACAGATTTTCTGCGGAAAGGCTAGTCCATTACAAATGCCGGCAAAAACAAAAGTTAAATTATCTCATATATAATACTACCACCAGAAAATTTCTGATGTTCACACGTACGTGGTTCCGCGATGATATTCTTCACCGACAGCTAATACTGATATCAAATATAAATTTTGTACGTGTACAAATATCGAAAAGGTCGTTAGTTCTGTTGATATAATTTTTATATTTCACTAGCTGACCCGACAGACTTTGTCCTGTCTTAACTATGAATATATTTAACTAATATTAATTCGTTTGTGGGAGGCACCCGACGTGACGGCCCAGTGGCATGCGCGTGAGCTGAGCGTGGTACTGGACAGTACTTGGACATTGCAACATTACTTTATTTTTCTAAAATAAAATATTTTTTCTAAAATTAAATAAGCCTAAGTTACTCCTTATTACACCAGCTACCTACCAATAAAAGTCCCGTCAATATCGGTCCAGCCATTTCAGAGATAAGCCGGAACAAACAGACAGACAGACAGACAAAAATGGTAAAAAAAAAATATTTTGGTGTATGTACCGTATATATTCATATACATGTAGTAAAAAACAGTTATTTCAATATTACAAACAGACACTTCAATTTTATTTATATGTATAGATTATTCTAAACTACTCTACCGCGTCTTCTACTTCTCTATATCTTTCGAATTTACAGTTGAGACTTCCCCACTCACACATCGCTCCTCAATTAAACGCTCGATTGACTTGAAAACTAACATTCATTTTCATTTCACAACATAAACCTATCGACTGACTACAACCTTTAGGATCCTGCGATTGCTAGGAAAATGCTAAGTCGTGGGCGTCATGTCTCACAAAATGTGATCTGTTTTCATACAACTTCATTGCTAGTTCATCCTTTACAGCACACTTTTCGGGACAGTGACACCAGTAGCAAAGGGTAGTAATATCGCACGCGATCTAACAATGGCTCTCTACGTTTTCCTAGTCGAATATTCGTTATGCACCAGTTCTTACAAACATGTGAGAAGAAAAAAAGGATTATAATACATTAATATCATTCGACACAACCGAAACGAGACAACAGTGGGGGGACAGTTTCAATTCAAACGTCCATCACAACCGCACACAAAAGGGACAAGTCGGTTCGGTAGAGCTCCGCTTCTCACCGTCCCGACAGCCGATTGTACTTACGAGTTTAAACGAAGATAATAATATGCTGTCATTTTGACGGATGATTCGTACAAAATCGACTAACATAACCACAGCTGACAAATCATCCTGCGAAAGAAACGTTACTTAGGTACTCGACGTTTCTTCACTTTAAAAGCATGGTTTATTTGGTAAGTGTAATAATTTATAATTAATTAATTCTATAAACAATTTCAGGCAAAGTGTAGCTAAGTATTTTTCTCAATCTCGGCCCGATTTCTGTAAACGTCACATTTAAGGCTGCGACGATAACAAAATCATAAGTTTAGCAATTCGATACAATTTTACACTATTTAGCATAGTGGTTCAAGCGATCGCTTCGCTGTTACCATCGCGTCGAGTTCTGTGGATTCAAATATCACAAAGGAACAATTATTTGCGTGAGCCATAAATGATTGTATTGAGTGTGGGTGTTAATTTGTTTCCTTAATTATATTTTGTATGTCTCTAAGTACCTGTACACTATTTCTTTTAACACATTTAAGTACGTCCTTTCGTTATATGCCGGGCGGGCTACTCACCTCATCAGAAGAGGGGGCACCTCCAAATACCCCCTAAAAGGACATCACAACGACCCGCATTGTCCCTTATTATCAGAGACTGATTTCGCACTACTTCAAGTTTTGCCGAAAGAAGAAAAGTAATGAACGTTCTTATTATACTGATTTATATAACTTAGATAAACTTTGACTGAAAACTTTCATTGCGTCTTCCGATTTTTTTGGCAAAATCAATATTAACGCGGGCGACGTCGCACTTAAAATCTTGTACAAAATTAATAAAGCTAAAGAAGTTTTTGGCTTGTTCAAACACACTAACCACTGAAAGTACCAGTCAGACTTGAAAAATTCTTAACGTATATTATAGTTAGATTCATAGGAAGTAGTATAGAATGTAATACAAAAAAGGACAGAAAAAAAACTTAGTAACTAGGGATTACGATCTGAGATCGACGAATCGATTTTATAAAACAGTTTTACCTAACTAATACAATTTGTAAAATAAATGTGTTCTTGTGTGCCTGATACTTTGATGTACTTATAAACAAGTTTTTAATTAGTATAAAAATGATAAAATATCGATTATTGTAGTGTTCATTTTGTATTATATAATTTATTTTTATATCGAAATTACAAGCACGAAATGCGATTCGACAAAAAAAAAAAAAGATTTTTTGAAGAATTTCTTCTTCCATCTTTTGGAATTCGGTTCTTTTGTGAATCGATTCATATGATTTCAATTCGAAACGATCCAAGAATCCTTCTTTTCGGAAATAAACGTAATCTCTATTCGTTACATGCGGAGAAAATCAAATGCGAAGCTTCGTCGTGTATTGTCGCTTAATAAGCGGGAGTCATTAATGTCTTGACATGAGCTAGTCCCGAGCGGGACTGTAATCGGTTACTACGAATCGGTTAAAACCGATGGACCGATATGGCAGCGCATCGCGACATACGCAAGCGTCTTGCACCGAGCGCCATTAACCCATTACTATTCATAACGCACAACGTCGGGGCTCACAAACCGACAGGATATAGATCCGGTTCCTCTCTAGCTTTTGTCACTATAAAGAAAATTAAAACGTGTTTATCCTTATTAATTTTCATTGTGCATATATAATAATAATTTCTTATGTTTACGCGAATATTGTTCATCGAAATAATACTAATTTAAACGGATAGGTGTAGGTTGTCCAGAAAAGTTCATGTTACTATGTCTACCTTCAATTCAGTCCGCCCCGTGATCACGAAGGCTGAAAAGCTTTCGAAACGTCGATATCAAAATTAATAAATAACCGCGATAAAATCCGTTTAAATTAATTTTATTTTGTGCATATATGTTAATATTTTTATTTAAATTTTGTCATCAGTCTAAGTATACATACCTTCATCTCGTTATAAGTGCAGTTGATATGATATAATTTTTAAACGAAATAGCCCACTGGTATGAAGTTCATATATATATGCATAGGTGTGTCGCATTCTGGGATCAGTAGGTGTATATCAAATAATCAATCATTGTGGTAGAGATCCTTACCCATAGAGGCTTGCAGGCCACAGGACAGCGTCAACCATCGATGAACTGCATTGGTTGCCGGTTACAATAGGCTTACTCCCTATTGTTATCAATAAACATGCGAGTTTACTCGATATGACTAATACAACCTAAAACAAGATCTGACTGTTTTAACACTTTCATCCTTACAATGGTAGCACTTAGCGTCACTACCTTCTGATCGGATCACAAAACTTTTTGACGCAGTATAGGCACTTCGTAATAACATTATATTTTTCGTAGTAAGTGTTATCCGAGTAATCCAAATTAACAATAAACACTATGAGATAAGTAACCCGTCAATGCATCATCGCTCTCATACCAGCCTGCAAACCTCAGTCATTTTGACTGGTCTTTCCACTACCTATATATGTAGAGGTCGCTTATCACAGCAGTTGATCCCGGAATGGGACACGCCTAAACGCGCCACTGTAGCAGAATGTTACACCAGTTAGATAACCAGCACGTCCTACCACCACGTGTGTGTATGTTGTTTTTTTAAATTAACCTTTATTTATTATACATAGAGTTGAATATTTCCCAGTTTACACACGCAATCGGTTTCGGATAATGTAATCGTATAGAAAAATAACGATTCTTAGAAACCACTCAATGTTACCACACAAATTGTATGCTAATGCGCATGTCACTTACAGCTAGACTCGTAAAAACCCGTCAAGACACGCTTACATATTTAACAGTTTTTGTGAGTCTTCACTTATCATTTCTGTAGACGTTCAGCAAAATTACTTCTCCGACGGTGGAATTGCAAAGTTATAATATCAAAAAGCGATGACTTTAGCGTACGTTTATCTACAGTTAAAACGGCTTAGTTAAAAAACTATTCTTGCTCAAGTTATGTATGGGTTTTTATATAATCTCAATTTAATCTGATGCTAAAATTAAAACATGTTGCCAAAGTTACTTATATGTAAAATTTAGAAAGCGTAAAGGGTCTCAAGATCAACATACTATATATATAATATATATAGAAAATACAGTTTCTTTGTTGTTCAATTTAGTCAAAACTACTGAACTTATCGCAATAGGACTTTAACGTTTCGAAGCGGATACATTCGTAGCTTAATCTAGTTTAGTTGAATAGCTCTTGCATTATATTATCCCTTTTTTTAATTGAGTTTTGTATGCCCACCCGCAGCTAGTAAGCCAATGAACAGACAGATATGTTCTACATCCTTACACAAAATAAAAATATAATCTATACATAAATAGACAAATACATAGCAAAGACAAAACAATTAAGTGCTCTTTTCACTTGTTTGTTAAGCGATGTTTTACTTTTTTATTTCTTAGTTAAGTAATTATTGACGAGATATCGATAAAACGTATTCAACCAAAAAAAAAAATGGAAACGGTTCGTTTGTACTTTCACGTTTGAAGAACTTTTTCAATAATTATTATGATTGCAATTCGACCACTGTGCGAATACAATCGACTTGTCCTACAATCAGTCTATAGAAATACATAAAATTGAAGTTTATTTTGACTACAGGCATGTGAAAGTTTATACGGTATCAAAATAAAACTAATTTAAACGGATTTTATCGCGGATATTTATTTAAAAAAACACCGCGATAAAATCCGTTTAAATTCGTTTTATTTTGATGAATAATATACGCGTAAACATAACAAATCGTTATGTTTATACGGTAACTTTAACAAAAAACATTTTTTATAATCTTCATCTGTATTATTGTATAATCCGTTTAATCATCCTAACCGTCGGTCGTATTGTGACGGGACTTCCAGCTTAGTTTATTTATGAGTAACCTGGGTTACTTTTATTTCCAATTTAATCAACGCAAACGCATCGCTATTAATCAACACAATAGTATTTATGAATAATGATTCACAAAATTCACTGTATCTTTTAATTTTCCGAACATCATTATAACATTTAGGTAAATTGTCATGTCAAGGTATAAATTATGTGAGGTAGAGTACCTAATAATATTCCAAGTGGCGGTGATTATGTATCAAGTCAGACTGCGGGCGGATGCCATATCCGACCTCATAAAATCCTTTTTAATTTTATTGGTAATAAATATATTGTACAGTAACAACATTTTTAATGGCGTTTTAACTTCCTGTGTTTACCAATATGAATCTTTTTTTTAACGGAGGCAGCGTGTAAGAATTTTATTTAATAAAAAAATAAATAAAGTGATTGGCCTTTTAATTAAGGAGTTTTATGTGTGCGAAGTGCCGTCAGATAGGATAAGTACACGGGTCACAGACAGCATAGCTAATAAGATTGAATATAGAATCGAGATATCCCCGTCTTCAGGACAAAATATCGTAAGCGCCATATATTTTAAAAATGATTTTTATTGTAACCTTCTAAAAATATTCTTTGTATACAATGCAATATATAAGTTCATGAGCAGTATGTTAACAGCTCAGTGGTTAATTTTGAAAAACAATTTTTTTTTTAATATAAATATGTCATAAGTGCTTATTAATTGGGAAAGGAAATAATCCCTCTTGTAAAAAATACAAAGTTTCGCTTGCGATGTTTTATCCCTAAATGGCTGGATATATGTAAAATAATCGACGGTGTTATTAAAGGGATTCTACGAATTGGTTAAATTTGTAAAATTATTTTGAAATCCATAGGTGAAATCTAGCTACCCGTACATTCAACTAATCCGTAAGATAAAAGGTAATGAGCGAATATGGAGACAACATACACTAATAAAAAAATGACATATTGTAAACTTTGTTCAGTTGTAATTGCATTATTTGTATAAAGTAAATACTGTAGCTGAAATTATGTTTTTGTATGTACTTAGCATACTTTGATAGAATAAAGATAAGCGGTTTTAAAACGTTCTATCAACATAATATATACTATTTCAAAAATATTGTTTGTTTTTTGTGGCAACGCTTACTTCCTTAATTCTTCAGAAAAATTTTAAAGCTTATTTTTTCATCACAAATGTTTTCACAATGTTCCGATTGACACAGTTAAAAATTTATGTTTTATTCTTTCAATACTTTAATTACAAACATGACAGCTGTCAGTTTATTCACACTCTACTTGCAAACGTAATCAATACATTTTCATAATAACGTAAATCAATCGAAAACGTTTTATTTCCTGTTTGATTGCAATTATCAGACTATTCATTCCTTTTTATTTATTACACTTTTATATACAACTAGCTGTGTCCGCGACTCCGTTCGTGTTGAAATAAAATTTATTTCATAATTTTTATAAAAAACTGTTATATATTCTTGGTACTCAGGGCTAATGTAGTATTCTAATGGTGAAATATTTTTTGTTATCGTTCCAGTAGTTCTTAAGTCTAAATACAAACCTTCCCTCGTGATATGTACTATTAATATATAATTTGTATACAAGGCGGACTTGTGCCTGTGACATTCTCTACCATTACTACGATTTATTGCGGAACCAATCTAGATCGACTTAAGTATGCATCGGGCACTATAGATGAAAGTGATAGGGTTCTGCTACAGCGTGATTCACATTGACGACAATCAACGAAAACATCGCTTTCCGCGTGAGTCACCGGCTAATGGACAGGTCGGTTCCTAGAATATTCGGACCACTTGTCCGGTAAACGGGAACGATCGTGGTCATCTCTCTTAGTTGAGTTGTTATTTATAGTTACCTTGGTCAGATAACATTAAACAAACTCGACTGGTAGTTCATTTGCAGATTAAAACTTTACTGGGTTACACATAACTGACGGATTTTGACAAAACGCTACCGTTTGAGCCAATCTCCAATCAGCCAAAGCTAATATCATAAACCTGCATTATAACGTAGGTAAATAATGCTTTACATCATCTCGCATACATTAAATTGTCAACCCTAGAAATGCATTCCTTATTTTATACGTCGCGCATATTTTGCCATAAAGCAGCAAATTATGAAATATGTTTACGCTTCTTACATACCTAATCTAATAAAAGAGTAAAATTACGTGAAATATTATAATTTACGCAAACGAACGTGAAAAACCTCGTTGTAATTCGAGTTCCGTGACCCTGTTTCCGTCCGACATACGAACTACTAAAAATTGTGTTTATTACTTTATAAGCAAATAACTTAATACCTACATGCACGTGTAAGTAAAGCCGGCTCTGCACACTTAACATTATATTTAAAATGTTTGCATATTCAAGAATTTTGCAGGAGTGCATACCTAAACCTCTATTATTTATATATATATATATATATATATATAAATGAGTCTCTATTTTCCTTGGTCATTGCATCACGCATGAACCGATGGAACAATTTCGTTAATTCTTTTTTTGTTGTATTAATTATTGTCAGGAGAAAGTTCTTATGAGAGAATAAATTAAGAAAGTTGAGCGGAACTATAGGAAAATTAAGAAAATTTAACGACAATAATAATTTTACAAACCTGTCACTATAATGCGCCACCAATATTCATAGTCAATACAGGAGAAGGTCTGTCGGGTCAGCTAGTTGAAAATAAAATCTCGATTGCAATTGTCAGAAATCAATAACTTGTGCATACCGAGACCAGTTAGGTACTTAGCTAATCATTTACAAGGTGCAGATTGGTAGGACACGACAACGTATTCCGACCACAACAAGCTTGATGTAATACCTGATATAGAGATGAGCATTTTGTAGAAACAAAAAAAAATAAACATAAAAGGAAACACTTAAAACAAGCGTATTGTTATTACATAATCAAATAACATATCAAATGTTATTTCTCACAGAAAGCTGTGACAAACTTACACCCCAAATATTACATTTAACAGATAGTATTTTATGGTTCTAATATCCAATTCCAATCTTAGTAGGATTGGCTAAGACTTTTATTATTGCTTTCTTTATAAGAACAATCACAAGTATCACTATATATGCATCTTCCCATATCATAACTAATGCATAATGGTAGGATATTTTCTAATACCTGCCCGGTTAGCTATTATCCTCAAGTTGAAAGCCTGTCGTCATATATCTATATAGAACACGGCAGTGGAATCCTACAACCAGTCCCTCAATTAGGCTTAGCGTGTCTACCATATTAGGTGACATCGTCAATTAACATCAGGTAAGAGTGTGACTAAACGGTAAACTTATAAAAAATATATTAAGGATATGGTACTTGTATATTTTCTATGTGATCGTAAAGAAATGTAACGTTAGTTCCCACAAAATGTATTATGTCAATTATGTATGTAGTTAAGTGTGTCACCGGCTTTATTACACAGATAGACTTTCTACGATAGCTTGGCCTATTCATGTATTTGAATTTTGCTATCAAGCTGTACTGTTTTTCCAAATCGGGGTAAAAACAGTCGGTATGCATTCGCAATATCCGGGGCATTGACGTCATGTATCTTTTTTATAGTTGCGCGTATTAAATATGATCGTGTTACACGGCTCGGAGACGGATCCAATCGCAAATAGACACATAATAGCAGGGAACCGCGAATTAGCTGGTTTCAACAACTACACAACACTTTAACACTTTGCTATCGATATAAAGGACAAAGATATAGGACACATGCATCTCGATAAGTTCGTATTTCTTAGGAGAAAAAGTGTATCACGCAACTGCATAACGTGTTGATCTATCGAAGACTTGTGACACTTGTTGACCGAATGTTAACGGAACCAAGATCAAAACAGAGTTATCACAGATCGTTATGCTCTTAATGTGATGGTTCAGAGTACGTTCCATAAAATCTTTGCTGCATCTGCAAGTGACCAGGATTTTACGGAATTTTATCATTAGTTCTAAGTATCTTTTGTAAATATTGCAAGGCGACTGGATTAGACTGACATATCCTTTGTAAAACCAAGTACCCAAATAAAACAAGGAAAAAAAAAATTGCACTCTCGACTCTCTGTCTTCTTACAAAGGCATTGCTTTGGAACTACAGAGTACATTGTTCATGAAAGTTAACACGTTAATAACTAATATTACGAACTTACATAAGGGATACTTTCCGATACTTAACTTTGTTTCGACAGGTAGATAAAACGTGTAACAGTTATAATTAACTATAATACGTCCATATGGTTAAAAAATATACCCTAAAGAGCACGTGCACAGGTTATTGTAAATAATATTACACATTATTCAGTTATCTATCGTTATTCTTGTTCTATATCACACAAACGAAACTTAAAGTTCAAGTCACGTCAAAAAGGGATTGAAATACGGTATCCATGGTCATGCCCCTGCTGTCGTTCATAGGCGACGGAAACCATTTAACATCAGATGGGCCGTCTGCTTGTTTGCTACCCATTTTGCCATAAAAAAAGTAAATCCAAAAAAATATTAGTTTTAATCCTTTATCAGTTAGTATTTGTTACAACATGTTAGGGTTCGGACAATTGGCTGTAAGATCTAACAAGCGAGCGTGTTGGCACTGCGGCTGGCTGTAACCTTGGCCGACCGAGCCGTGCCAAGCTCGGGCCGGCACAACCCGCACCGCGGCGCAGTCTCGGCCCGGTATACAGACAGCCAGGTGAAAATGTCACTAGCGACACTAAACACCATTAGGGTTGCCGACATTCATACTCATATTTTTCACTTGTAAGATACAAAAGTAAGACATCAAACACAGCATAATTTTACAAATCGAATATTCATATTATAAGGCGGCAAAGTCTGTTTGTTTGAACGCGCTAATCTTGAACTAACAGTCGGATTTCGAAAATTACCTTTGAATATCATAGTACAATTATCGAGGAAGGCTTTAAGCTATTTAACATCACGCCACCGTCAATACGAACAAAGCTTTATTGAAGAACTTTACAAAAACAGGATATATAAATGGGCAAAAAAAAAACACTTCAAAGCGCTTGTGTGCGCTATATGTCATCTTATTACCTTTTTTTTTTAAATTTATTTCGTAGCCATTGGCAATCTATTAGTGTTATCCATAATTTTATCCATCTAAACAAAAGTTTCAATAAATTGTCAGTAATAAAACAATTGTCGTACTTCGATCATCGCACGAACACAAGTAACTTATCATAATTGCGACAATCCATAACTAATAAATGAATAGCGCAGTATGCCCGTGCTCCGGTTTACTCAACACTTACTCGTATTTCGAAACTTTAAATAATAATAAACGTACTCAATTATCTTTGTCCATTTACACGGCTTAAGATTTGTTATCAGTTAAAAGGACCATTCGTTTGTTACGTAATTGTTAAAGTTACTTAGCGACGTTGAGCAACGAACCTTGCCCTACAAATAATTAGTTGACAAAGAACACCATACATTAGATAAGACAGATCATGCATTTCCACCTTAAGCAGAGTTGATTCTCAAAACACCTGTTTCTTTTTTTATTTATTACGTGCTATAAAGGACGACTTTGGTCCTGAATTGTCTACTTTTAAATTCGAATTTACCTCCGATATGATTTCATCGTTTTGTTATTTTTTTTCCGTACAGTTGAAGTATATGTAGATAAAAATCTGCGAAAATTAAAATAATAATTGTTAAGCAATAAACGTGTATGAAACTGTGTGAATTCAAGCTATCCACGCATACGCAATGGCTTTAGAAACGCGTACAGCTGACAATCGCCAGCCTCTTCTGAGGTACGATCTCTTTCACCCAAATCTATCTTTAACTGCCTAGCAACTTCTATTTGCGGCCACTTTTACATAGACAGATTTATTTCATAATTCACAGAAAAGAAAAAAAATAGGTTCAATTAAATATATAAATAATGAATAAATATACGATATTAAAGTATAAATGTCTCAAAGTAGTACCTGTTTAGAGCTGGCCGCGAAAATGTTTCTACCAAGTGTACCACGGCAACCATAACTTTTCCAGTTTTTTTAACGAAATACTGCCGTGAAATTGATTATAATTTATTTTAAAAACAAGATAATTAATTGTTTCCGATAACATCAATATTATTTTAAGTCAAAATACTAAACGCGCTACATTTTGGGCAGAAATATAATTCCGTCATATTTACATATAAAAAAGATAGATTTTAATATAAATTAAATCAACGCAGTAATCCTGCAGACGGATCTACTTATACACTTTGCTCTCGTGATTAACATGTGTAATGAATTTTGTTTGCAACAAATTACCCGTCACCCGCCCCGCTGCGCCTGAGCATGTGAAAGTAATTACCAATAAAGTTATAATGGAATCCCAAAACCTAAGTTGCCTAGAATCATTTACGAACGTTTCCGCTTCGAACGGTCATAGTCCCATCCCGATAAAAAAATTAACTTAATTGAGCGTAAAAGGAACTGTGTTTTCTTCATATATGTATGTATAAATACAGATTTCGGGGTTTTGTTCGATTGAGTATACACAATATTTTTTTGTTGTTGTTTCTAAGTGATTATTTTTTCAGCTGAAACTATTATCTTTTTGTTACAATTAGAAGAAAAAAAAATTGTTGATAAATATCTATGAATATACATCTTGTTCGCTAAGCCATATTAAAACGTTCAGGATTATAAACATTGCCGTTTTACCTTTACTGCTGGACATAACATCGCTTATATGGGTTTGTACTTTGATGTAGAATATTTTTTAGAATTATGAATATGTATGCGTGGTCACAACGTTCCAATATAATCCTAGTACTAGTAAATTATAATAGATAATATTTCCAGAGATTGAAGTTATATAAGATAATCTAGGTAGGTAGGTAGGAAGGTAATCTATGTGAGCATGGACCATTTAAGAGTAATATAAAAAACTAACAAAACTATTTTAAACATAAAATAAAATAAAAATTTTTATGGTGATCATCCAAAGTGTGTCGTAATTTTAAGTTTTACCCTATATCCCGTAATAACTCTTTGAATTATAAGATAAAAAGTAAATTATCTTTGAATCCATAATATTAGTTATCATCTTATGAATTTTCAACAAAATGTAACCAGTAGTTTCAGAATGACGCACGTATAAGGGTACATTTATACAAACTATAATTTAACAGTAAAATTATATAAGAGTATTAATATTAAAAAATATATGTGTTGTATCAACTAGGCGCACTTACAATTTTATTATTAATACAACGCCTCAACCCCAGTGTGGAGATGCCTTACCTTCGTATGTAAAATGAACCATCTGTGTTCCGATCCCCGATACGCGTAAGATATAATAATTCCACAACAACGTGAGGATCGATAGGAATGCCTGTAGTTTCGTCATAAACTATTTTCGGTTCGACAACCGAAAGCAGACCTAAAGCTGGGGCACTACGTTATGGTTTCGTCAGCGGCGAGTTCGCTTATGTCCCTCGGTCGACGATAGGGTAAAGCCTGATGGAACGACTAGTGCCTCATATGGTGCCCCGGTAGACGGATGACGAAGTAAAAATGTAGAAATTTACTTTTTTTTTTCTTTTACGACTCATACTAGATAAATGTTTATAGAGATAATGCCAAGAAGTGATGGTTTTTTCTCCTTTATATTACACACGGGTATGCAATTTCCTTAATGGATGCAATACTGACGCCAGTCGCAATAGGGTTGCTACTTCGGAGGACCGAATTGAATCGATTTGATGTCGGTGTATATAGTGATTTCTTATGTATAGGTAAGTATTTAGTTCACTTGGGGTTTTAACTGCCGTGTGCCTAAAACTGTGGCATGCTAAATATGTGTACATAAGGGTATTGCCAGCTACAGCCTGTTGACCGGATCACGGGAAAAAATGTTACTAAAATTGTTTGAGATCTATAAATGCGTTGTCTCCCGAAGTAAGTATATTAGTTATAACAAGTATATTAAATTTAAATATTTTTGACAATCTGCCGTTATTAATTTAAAATTTATATATAATCAACAATTTCACTAAGTAAATAGCATAGTGATTTAAGTTTTTCTTTCACGTTAGTGCGTTGTGAAAGTTTTGACTTTGAATCCCACAGGAAAATTATTTCTGTATGTTGCTTATCATCCCATGTTTTCATAATCTTATTTAAAGTGAAGAACTTGGCTAAACATAGATTCATTTGTATTCATTCATTCATTGTATTTTGTTGTGTATAATTTGGTAGGAGCCTGTTAGCTTAGGAACGTTCTAGTGTAGAACTTACTGTAAGCCTATACAGACCATGTTCTTTTAGAACATTACAGAGAGATTTCGCTGGTATCTCTCTCGCTCCTACTTCAACCGCGTATAAATTAACCACATAGCTATTCCTGTTCAGTTCATTTAATAAACCGTAGTATCTATTGGTTTTTATGACATCGTTCTTATGTATATCCGTTACCTCTTTTTGACATACCTCAACACTCATCTTCATGACTCGCGTTTCTCTTCCCGCCCAGTTCACTCCGTATTAAGTAGTAAACATGTCAAAATAATTCCAATGAACTCGAAGTTTTTGCGAGAACGATGTCTTCCCCGCAAACGTTTTAAATTCAAGCCATTAGCAATCAACAGCGCATGTGGGCGAGATAATGACAAAATTGCCTACATTGGGCCCTTAATTACGTACCTACACCTTTTGTGAATACATACGGTTTGTCGTTTCGATTTGTACAACCCGACGATAAAATTGCAAACGGAACCACAATTAGGTGATTTTTTGTTCGTTCACATTCATTTCGTGGTAATGCCGAGCGCCGTTTGTGTTAGAAAGAAAATGACAACCTTATATTAGGTCTTTTTTTATGTTTCGCAGCATAGTGACTGCACTGGAGCCGGTCTTAAGAACAGTGCGGTGACCGTTGTCATGCTGGCGTATTAAGGAACTGCATATTTAGATCATGATAATTGATACTCTACGGATTTCGAGTAATCAAACACAACAAAACAAAACAATGATTATTACCTTTGTACAGTGTTTTCCTAAACGTTCATTTTCTCTGTTTTTCTATTCTCGAGTGACTCTGCACGGCTTAAATTATCGTATTACTTAATATTATAACTGCGATATTTAAAAAAAAATGTCACTTTACACCAGATGAGATGGTTTGATTGAATATTGTATTTCTTTATACATAGTACGATGGTAGGGTGGGGATCCAGACAGTTATCTTGCAGGAGACCGCGGAAAAGGCCCGCGAGGATGATACCCGCAGTCATCCTCTCCCTCGCAGACACCCACGTGGCTGATACTTTCTTGCCTTTCCACAACCCTACGCTGGACCTTGAACCCGCCTCTCATTGCACCAGCCGGCCATCCAAGAGAGCAGCTTGACAGACTGCCCGGATGGAGGCGCTGCTTACCACCAGACTGGGCCGATCGCCGGAGCGACGCGATGATTGCAAATTCGAACCCGCGTCACCGCACCAAGGCGACAGATAGCAATGGAGTTTTAGTGGTTATACCCTGTGCTTCCCCACCGGGTGAGACCTACATAACCCTCTCAGTCCCTCCGAGATGGGAGAATATGTGTTAATGATTTCCCCACGTAAAAAAAAAGTTTCTTTCACCATCAAATATAAAACAGCCGTCAGGCACCCGTGAGATAACTTAACCCAGCTGCATTTGAAAACAAACAACTCTCCATTAAGCTTAGTAATAAACCATCAGATGAACTTGTAAAAAACCTAAAATCTAATAAAACAGAAACAAATATTACAAGGAAAAATGAAAAATCAAATTAACTATAAACAATTGATATGATTTGTGACGCCACGGTAGTAAGCGCCAATATTATATGGCAATGACGCAGATTAGATCCCCGCGCACGACTGGCTTTTGTATATGTCATGTGACCGAGAATTAAATACCTATTTGTGGTATATCAGCTGTTCAATTAAGATTAAACAACCTTTGCTCAGTTTCAAATTAATTAACCGTGTATAGTAAATTATTTTTCTTCGTTTATTTTCCATTAGCAGTGTACGCAACTCCGTTCGCGTGGAAATATAATTTTATTTAATCATTTTCATAAAAAAATGTTACATAGTCTATGTAGCTATGTAATATAGCATTTTAATAGTAAAAGAATTCTTAAAATCGGTCCAGTAGTTCTTGAGTTTTTCGTTATAATAAAAATACAAATCTTTCCTCTTTATAATATTAGTATGGAAGTATATATTATCACTAGCAAATTCGTGTGAATATTTCACTCATTATCCTAATCAAATAACACCTAATTGATTGATTTTCATAATATAATGCATTTGTGAATAGAATATACATAATATAATCATTGTCAAGTTAATTAAATAGAATGTTTATAGATGACACCTGAATAGTGATTAGAATTATTCCATATACTAATTAAAATAATTTCTCTTTAATTAATTATGACTTAACGGAAATATGGCGCTGCCACAAAAAATATCTTTAAGAAACAATATTAATGGTACCAGCTGTCGCCAATATGCATTGCAAAACCACTGAAAGAGCCAGGAACCTATAAGAATATGCAGAACAGTTTTCCAAAGTTTTATCACTATCGGATAGAGAACAAACATAGAAATATTTAGTTTTTTATAAAAAAAAGATGTTCACTTTGCACTTGTTTCTAGCTCGCATAAGTTAAAAGCTTTACGGAGTGTAACATACAAGGCGAGTTCAACTATACTGTTTTTTCCCAACCACTCCTTTACTGTGTAGTTAAATATAGCCGTAATCTGGCGCCACTCGCGATGCGGATGGTTAAACACGGCTTGGTCAGCGGGATATGGCATACAGTGCAATCCGTGTTATCGACTTGACACACTAAATATAGCTATAATTATTATAAATGCGTCCGCGATTTAAGTCCCGTTTGCGAAATACGTACTTTTTAAAGTTGCAAATTGTTGTTATTACAAGCTTTTTACACTTTTGAAGCGATGATAGCTGAGTTGGTAGTGTGTACGGCCGCCACGTCAGTGGAAATGAGTTCGAATCCCAGCAATGAGCTTTACCTTTCGGCGAAGGAAACCCACCTAGCTACCTCCCTCGAGCTGAATATTTGTAGATTGCCGTCATAGACACTTGAGAACTAGGCCTACCACTAGGTTTAGTGTGTCTATCAACTTGGGCCACATCGTCACTTAACATCAGGGGAGGTTGTGGTCATCACCAACAAACTTTAAAAAAATCTACTGTCTGTTTACCATTGTGAAATGCGTAATTAGGTGATTTATATCCAATATATTACCTGTATTAATTACATATAATCAATACTATGCACTGTTTCATTAATTAAATTATCCTAGACTAATGTATGGTAACATTTTTACACGCTTTTTATTAACTTCACCTGTATGTTTGTTTGTATGTTTGAAACCGACTCCATTGGGCGCTATTTTGACCCACTTTAAACGGCTAGATTTGGATCAAACTTTGTAGATTTATCGAAGACCGATGACAATACACTAATTTGATAAAATTATTCCATTTTTCAATTTGCAAAATACGATTTTTGTTAATTTATATAATTTTCATCTATAGTCGATAAGGCAATAAAGTTAATTTTATTTTTTTATAATATTTAAAGAAACAAGCTATTATAAATAAAGCAAACTAAAAAGTATAAAATAAATAATAGTTTAAAAAACTAAAAAAACACGCTTTTTATAGAAAAAAATAGAAAATAAGTATTAATAAATTTAAATTAAGAATAGTGTTAAAAATTTCAACAAACATAAATTAAAAATAGTGTTAAAAATTTCAATAAATATAAATTAATAATAGTGTAAATAAAAAAAACGTATGTTATTTTTAAAAAAGCGTGGGGTGCTTTTAAGATTATCAAATGATAATCACTCTACTCATATCTGTCGATAAAACATATATAACTATTGACACGATGCACCCTACGCTTTTTTTCAATAAAATTCTTTTTTTTTATTTACACTATTATTAATTTATATTTATCGAAATTTTTAACACTATTGTTAATTTATGTTTATTACAATTTTTAACACTATTCTTAATTTAAATTTATTAAAACTTATTTTCTATGTTTTTTGTTCAGTTTAATATAAAAAGCGTGTTATTTAGTTTTTTTTTTAATTATTATTTTAAGTAAACTGTTCTATAGTGGTATACGAACTGCAATTCATATTAATATTATAAAAAAAGATAGATAGAAGACCTAACAAAAAACATAAACATGCATAATCTAGTTTCTCGTCGGTTATTTTCAATGACTGCGTTACTTTCCGAACCGGTGATAGTTTTGACGATCATAAGCGCCTTCTTAGCGCCTAAAATGAATAAAGATTGTAAAGTTTGAAAGTTGAGTTGGAAGTTTGAAAGTGGCACCAGTGGTAGAGAACTTGAAAAGAAATCGCTTGTCATGGTTTGTACATGTCATGAGAAAAGAGGAAACGACTGTGGTGAGAAACGTAATAGATATGAATATTGAAGGATGGAAACGAAGAGGTAGACCAACGAAAAGATAGATATATAGAGGGATGAGATGAAAAAAAGGGACTGAATGAAGAAATGGCAACTGATAGAGATGTATGGAAGAACAAAACGTATTGCGCCGACCCCAAATAACTTGGGACCAGAACAAAATGATGATGATGATTTGATTATAAAGCAGAAAAGTGTGTGAGTGTATGAACGCGCTAATTTCAAAATTAAAAAAAAAATATTTTTGTACTTGATAAAGCAATTATATATAAATATTTAAATAATTTTTAGTTCCACGCAAACAAAGTCGCAAGCACAGCCACAGTGGAATGTCTATTACTCGAACCTCGTTAAATCGTAATCCTCAGTAATTCGAAAAAAATGCCAGTGCCTCCCGCTGAACACCTAAATACGCAGTGTCTCGAATTACTTCGACTTTCTAACTCAGACATAATTTTATTTCCTTACGAGGTATTCATACTACATATTTATTCTCTACAACTCGAACTACAAAACGCAGACTCCATAAACCGTAGTTAGTATGACGTCTCGATACAATATAATAGTCCGCAGCACTCGTTATAACACAACTTCAAAAAAAATCTTGGGAATCGTTTCTTACTATGTCGAAAATTCTTCAATTATATCCTTTGTATGTCGAACTTTTCGTTAAGTCGAAAACTTATTAACTCAAAGTTTTTAGCATTCCCCTTGACATTCGCGTTATAGAGATTCCACTGTATTACATTATATGAGTGCATGTCTTTTTTCATTTTGCGTGTTACTCCGAGTACATACGTACTATAGTTCCGTTCGAGTCGAGTCAATGGGAAGCCTATTGCATTTATATTCACTACGATAACGACCCGAACGTAGGCGGAGGCCGAGGCGCCGGCGACACCGCTATTGAGTTATTCTCAAACAATGCCCATTTTACGATACCTCTTATATTCATAAAGCTTTATACTTAGAAGTCATTCCAGTTCAATGAAAACGTGTCGGGGATAAATGTGTATTCAAATAATTTTTTTTTTGTCGACCTGACATACGCTGTTAGCCGTAAGGGCTTCGACAGCTTCGATAACTTAGATTTTTAACTTATTTGTTAACTACAAAATACAGGAATCTAAATTAAAATCCATAGAAAATTTCAACTTCATTCGAAAAAGTATTTATACTTTATCCAGCAGGAACCCAGTACGTTATAACATAAAAAGTATCCTAAATTTTAATCCATAATATTAGTTATCACCGTATCAAACTTCATCAATATATCTATCAAATAGATTTAGACTAATTCGAATACAAGAGGAATATATAAAAAAAAAAAAAAACAAAGTAATATCAAAATATAATCTATTTTTGACTTGTAAGTAGTTAACAAACTACACTTAGATTATAATATTCCTTTTTTTTTCTTTGTAGGTGCAGACGTTATGGTGACAATCACACCTGACGTTAAGTGACGATGTGGCCCGAGATAACGGGCACTCTACGATTTTCAACTTGAAGGTGATAGTAAGCTTGGCTGGTATTAGAAAAAGCCCTTCTACTGTGCTATGGTTTCATCACGATGTTTTTCCTACACCGAAAGCTAGAACTCATCGAAGGGATATGCACCCACATCCGTTGATGCGGCGTCCGTACTCGCTACCACTGAGCTACCATTGCAATCAACATTTAATATGAGGGGTCTAAATTCAAATCCGCATAAGTCTAAAATTGGTATTTTTTAAGCAAGTACACCAAATTATTGCCCCTTTCGAGCACTACAATATGGTGTACTTACTTAAAAAAATGCCAATTTTTGGACAGAAGCGGATTTTCTTTTACAACCTTCTTACACAGATTTAAGTCAGTTATAGTATTATTATATCCGTTTACGGTTTTATATGGTACTAGCTTTGTCCGCGACTCCGTCCGCGTGTAACTAAAATTTGATTTTATCATATTCACAAAAATTGTTATATAGCCTATGTTACTCACGCTTAATGAAGAGTTCTAATGGTAATAGAATTTTTAAAATCGGTCTAGTAGTTGTTGAGTTTATTCGTAACAAACAAAAATACAATTCTTTCCTCTTTATAATATTAACATAGCTAGGTATTATATGTTCATGGTCCCATGTCGATACGATCAGTAATTTTGGCGTAATTTATTTATACAGAATCAATTACTTAATTCTTTAATTAATTTGACAAGCGCTATAAACGAAGGCGTCGTTAACTCAGTAAATAAAAATAAATTCAATGCATTATATTAACGTAATAATACAGAAACACACCTACCGAACTGGTAATCGTAACTTTATATATCGACCGGTTAACATCCGGTTGTCTTTGCTACATTTTTTTTCTACTGTCACACATCAATGAGTGATATAAACTAAACATATCTTTTTTTATAGTCTCTTTTTTTATAGTGACAAAACGAGGCAAAAGAATTAAATCGTACATATAAAATTTGTAACACAGCCTTCACCAGTGTGGCCCAGGATGGTGGATACACTTAGCTTAGTTGAGGGACTGGCTCTCAAGTGCAACTGTCGGTACACATCTATAAGTATTTGGCGAAAGATTTTCAACTTGATGGTGGTAGTCAGCCAGCCAGGCATTAGTAAAAGTCCGACCGTTATGCTATGGTTTCATCAGCGGAAGTTTACTGCAGGAATTCGTAATCACGCCCACAAACCAACCGAGTTATATACACTTTTACCTCTAATTATAATGAATGTAAATGTATAGAATAGGAAGACACATACATTCCGTACACCACAATTGTGGTGACACTTAATAATGGAGAAGTGGATGCTTAGCTCTTTCCATCCCTTCGGAATTAATTACGGCGCGCCTTGCGAGCGTACTCAGTGCCGTTAGTCTAACAATACCGGCGCACTCGTATCCTGGAACATTCACTCTCGTGTCTAATTGGAAAACCGGCTCGTCGCCGTGCTGTGTTTTTTGTTCCCTTACGAGACGAACGCGTGTCGGGGTGTGTATGTCTTCTCGCGGTGGGATAATTAACGCGGCGACACTCCTGCGGGAGAACAGGAGTGCCTTGTCTGTCGTGGATGTAAGCTTTAAAAGCTATTGTTACATGAAATCGTAGGTATTACACTAGAGTTTGCCAAATAACTACAAGTAGCGTGAAAGCTGTCCTGGTATCTGGCAGTACGGGAATGTGGCTCGATGGTTTAATAAAATAGTAAGAGACACATAGAAAAATGAAATGCATTTTTAGGTTTATATATAGGTAGAATCTGCGACGTGTAGTCATTCATTGGTCACGCTGTGACAATAAAATGACAGATAAATATTGTTAGCTACTTTAATACGAAATGTTCTATGCATGTCCTCTAGGGAAATTATAAGGCGCCGTATATTTTTTCGTACGAATGTTTACAGCGTTTCCTTATCATTGAAGAGTCTCCATGCGCACTTCTCATACTTAAATGTATTTTCACGAAATAAATATAAACGAAAAAAAAAATTTGTAGGTAAAAATAAATTAATTCTAACAGTGCTAAAAGCGTTTATTAGATAATCAAATACATTCGTCGATTATTGTGTAAAAAAAACTATGGTACACAAACACCAAAAAACCTATACACACTCATATTCATGCTACATTCATATTTTATTATCAATCTTCACCTTTTAAACAATGTCTAAACAAAGTGACTGATCTTTTCAGAAGTGCTTTGCAGTTTTGTGACATTTAACATTCATGATTCTTAATTATTATTAGTAATTATCTTGTCCACGATAACCAAAGTATATTATAAGTGCAATTAATATCACTTAATATAAGGCAAAATAACGTAACCTACGTACTGAAAAATAACAAAATAAGTTCAGAACAAAATCTCTTCATGAACGAATTTAGATATAAAGTATTAAAAATATCGAAGAAATATTCCGAATCTCCAAGGTTTCCCAAATATTTTCCTTTTACTTGTAAAGAGTTCCAAATTTCGCTAAATTATGGTAATCAAATCTCAACGACGTTTATTAAAAGAAAATGTACAGCAAAAATAGGAAAGATTTTCCAACATACCGTATTTCCGAATAAAGTAAAGGTCAAGCGGTAATTCTTTTAAGTAAAGCATTCCCCGACCCACAGTAGCGCAGAATTGATTAAAGTCAAACAACGCCTTCGACCGTTCTAGAATTTTATATTATACAGAGGTTACTTTTACAGTATAAAATTTACGACTGTGAATTTATTTATCTACGGAATTATTGATATTAGCATTTCTTACGTGTAATTTAATTGAAAAATACGTCCTAAAAATATCCTATCTCTCAATATGGATCAAACTGCACACAGCGTGCAAAATTCGATTAAAATCGGTTCAATAGTCCAATAGTCAATAAACAACCAACGTGACACGAAATTTTTATATATAAAGATTATAAAGTGGAAAAAATTGTATTTTCGTATGTAACGAATAAACTCAAAAACGAATGGACCGATTACAAAAACCTTTCACCATTTGAATGATATATTATCCCTGAGTAACGTAGACTATAAATTAGTCAAATAATTTTTAGTTCCATGCGATTGAAGTCGAAGGCCCAGCTAGTCGTACGACTATTTTATTTTAATAAATTGAAGAACATTTTTTTACGTGATACTTTATAAGAAATATGCACGATACAGCACCGAAATTGCCCATAAACTGTCGTGAAAAATGGCATTCTAAACGGCTTTCGTGTTTATTCAGGACCGAATTGAAAAATTACGGTATAGGAGTTGTGACACGCCTTTTACTGTTCTTCAAACGTAATTGTCGTCGTAAAAACGTACCCTCGTTTACGCCGTAGGGTTCATACTATAAAATACAGTAGTAACTCTGTATAGCGACATTTAAAGTATTACACATTTTATAGTGTTATAGAGAGGTATCTTTAAACGGAAAGACGAATAAGCCGATTTTTTTAGCTATCGGTGGATTTACCGTGCGGATGCCGGTTTCCCGAGAATTGTGAAAACGGATGTAGGTTTAAGAGTCCCTTCTCCGACGCGCGTCAACACGTTTTGAAGCGTTTGATAGCTCAGTGGTAGTGTCTACGACTTCGCGCCAAGGGACGTAAGTTCGAATCCAAGCACCTACAATGAGCTTGAGCTTTCGGTGAAGGAAAACATCGTGAGGAAACCATAGCATGGTGGTAGCGCTTTTTCCGATGCCCGCCTGGGTAGCTACCACTCTCAAGTTGTAAACCTGCCGCCAAATACCAATAGGTGTGTTCCGGCAGCTGCACTTGAGAGCCAGTTCCTCCACAGGTTTAGCGTGTATACCAACTTGGGCCGTATCGTCACTTAAGATCAGGTGAGATTATGGTCATATGGTCTTAAGCATAAAAAAACACTCCCCTTCAATACTCGTGTTTCTCTTTCTGCCCTGACAAATCTGTTAGGAGTACGCTAGCTTTAGAGATAATTTAGAACTGTCTGCAATCCTAGACAGGCCAAAACCTTTTAGTGGATTATAGAGATTTTACTGGTATACCTCTCACTCTCATTCTGGCCGCGTATAAAGTAACTACGTAGCCATTCCTTGTTCAGGTCATTTTTAAGATCATAGTATATCACTGTATAGGCAACCAGCAAAACTTTTGGATTGTGGCCCAAGATGGTAGACTCGCTAAGCCTAGTGGAAGTTCCAAATGAGTGATGTCAATGATTTTGAGGTATCTCTGAGTATGCTTTTAGCTTCGGACATAAAGAAGTAAGATTGCCATATCAAAATCTATTAAATTTATCAGAAAAATTTAAAACTAATTATATCCTTTTATTGATATAAATATTGCTGACTCCCATGCTCTCAACTCCCAACTCCCATGTGATCAAAAATAAGCAATGACCCCACCCTCTTTTAGTGCTTACGCAAAACTTAAATAGCCTCTATGGGCTCTTCTGACACCAGAGATATTTAGTATAGTATTATTATAATATTATTATTATTATAGATATATAGTGCATTACCGACCGTAAATCCTTGTTTCTTAAGAAGCTCTGAGAAAGCAACTTATGCAGTAACTAAAGACAAAGTTATTTGACTGTGAATTTTTGTCAGGTAGGAATCTCCAAAGATATATCTCGGAGTCCTACTTCTCTAATCTACACCGTTTTTAAAAACACTTATATTTCTCTAAATTAACTTACTAAACAGAGAAAATTCTGATAAAGAACATTAATAAAAATAAATAAATTGTGAATGTATTCTACATGTTTTAATATTTAATTTACATACATATATGATAATAGATGTGTGACATATGAAGCTGCTAAACACCGACACCATTTGATTGATCACCATGAAATTCGAAACGATTATGGCTCAGTTGGTCCGCAATGAACTTCTAAATTACTGAACGGATTTTAATCAAATTTTGTACACTGTTATCAGTTTTATGCAACTTGAGACATAGAATACTTTTATCTCGATAAGTGACCATATCGCGAAAGATGAGGCTGCAGTGAATATGATTGACTACTCGAAAGGGCAGAACAATGTCTGCCAGGTCAGATAGTATTGATATATATTGCAGCTCTGTTTGTTGCGGCCTTGTTGGTTTAGATACAATTTAGTAATAAAATATAACCTAAATCTTGACCATACAACACTTCTGTTACAGAAAAAAAAATCATGGAAATCAGTCCAATACTTCTAAAGTAATAAGCGCACCAACAAATAACCAGACAAACATATGCGTTATCTTATGTAATATGTAAGTACTAATTAAGCTTTAGGTATATAGTGAAATAAAATTCCGACTCTTATTAATAAAGTGAGTTAAGTAAATCTTTTCCGTCATCTTAATTACCTATACTCGGAAATATTTGCCATCGATAACTTTAAATAACGTTGGTAGACGTACGTTTAATGTACATGCAAATAAGTCAAATATGCGAAAGTGTGTTAGCTTCATTTTTCCTTATTCATGTAGAAGTCGAAATTATTGGTTGGGTCGAAATAAAATTTTATTTTGCAACTAGAGATACATCCCTATATCGTGGCCTATATAAATTTTTACGCGGGTAAAATTCATTTACGTGTTTACCCCTCGCGTCTACCTGAGCTGTCTATGAGTGGGCTATATGGTACTCTCCTAGAGTGAAACAAAATACCCAAAAAAGTCCCTACAGCCATCCTAACTTCGTAATTTATTTGCCAAAATCCGGGTACACACATCTTCTTCTTAACGTAGCCAAAATATAATTACCCGTTTCGCAATGCGTAAGGTTACGACTAGAAATCGGGAACCATCAAAACCCCACTGAAAATCCCAACGGCAACCAAGCATTTCGCCTATACTTGCCGGTGGTCATAACAAACAGATAAGACGTCTTATTATCATTCGATAGGTATTAAATCATGTAGTCATCAGATGTATGAAAATTCCATTCATTAGATGTTTTCTTGTATAGTTAAGGTTTAGCGTTATGGCCATAATCTCACCTGATTTTAAGTGACGAACGGCCTAAGTTGATAGACACACCGCACCTGTGGAGGTACTGGCCTTCAAGTGCAACAGCCGGAACACACAAGTATACAAGTTTTACATCTGTTTTAAGTACAATTAAAACTGTTTTTTTTTTTACAAGTTTGCTGGAGAACATTTTAAAATAATATACAATTTGCTACTTTTTAGAATACCTTACTACATTTATTTACAATGAAAACCATATATAATTTAATATAATGAGAAAGCTTTTATCAATTATGTACAATCTATCAAGTCTATCTATGAATGTGGCGAAATTTGCGCAATCAATATTGGATTTCGTATAATTATTTCTCAATGCAAACACGTAAATATGTCAGTACTATGTCGATAGGAAAAATTTTCCCTACCATGGAAAAAGAAATCCGAGCATAATTGCTCCTATATTACTCATTTTTGTGATACAAAATTGTACCTACTTTACGGCAACAGACGTCCAACCATTAAACAATTCATTGAAATTAATTTACGTGCAAGTAAACGTAGTAACTTTAGGTAACTGTTAAAACAAATTGAGCAAGAAAACTTGATTAAAAATAAGAATAATAACAAACTTAATTTTTATGGCTTTTAACTTTTTTATTATTGCAATTTATCCAGCATTTTATATTTATTATAGTTATTAACTAGCTATGGAGATATTTTATGTATAGGAAACTTCCACTTGAAAATTACTTTACCACTTTACCACTACCACTACTACAACATTACCAAATGTTCAAAATTATACGCTCAATTGACGTAATATTCAGAAAACGTATTCCTTTCACAACGTAAGACACCCGATCAGAACGTATTTTATGATCACGCGCTGTTAATTTGATGAAAAAAAAACCAAGCCGCTATAAAAATATAACATATATATATAAAAAAAATATAAAAGAAGTTTGCTTCTTTAGTTTTATATTAGTTCGTATTACGTGTCTTAGCTGGCACGAAGATAAAAATAATATATGCAATCATTTCCTTCAAATTGAAAACTTGTCAAATCGTATTTAACCCAATATATTGCAGTTAAAAAAAACAAATCAGCTGACTATAACGCAGTCTATTATACGTCAGTTAGTCGCCCGAAAATGAAAAATATTATACTTTCAATGATTTTCTCTTTACATATTTTTCCTGATAATAGCTTATATGCATCAATAAATAAATATATATGACAGCTGGCTGGATCTCGGCGGAAAAACCGTCAGCTGATACTTTGAAATTTATAACGCAAGAGATCGGCGGGAGCATCCATGCATCAGATGACCAGGTTACCTTCGACATACTACTAACTGATTTTAACTAATTACAGCAATAATTCGTTACTTAGTCAAGCGCCCAGAAAGAACATAGAAGTGGACATAGAATCCAGAAAAATGTATTGCCTCCGTGCAGTGAAAAAAACAACATTATTATAAATACCAAAACGATGTATATATACTATCTGCCAGTAAGATAAAATTTTAATACAAAATTAATACCAGTTTCAAGTATAAAACTCTACATATATTTTTATGTATGCACTTGTAGAGTTCACAATCCCGGTTTCCTCGTTCATGACTCAGGGGTGATTCTCAGACGTTCCCGATATGGTCACTAGGATTTTATCAAGGTTTTTCAACGCTGACTTGAACCGTATTCCTGTTATTTATAAATTCTTTGAAGTTTAAACTCTTTATCTGCCATTAACGACCTATGTGTCGCACAGATAAAATGGGACATTACAGAATTATGATGATTATTCCTTTTACAACTAGCTGTACCTGCGGCTTTGTTCGGGCGAGGTGTATTTATGTTTCAGATAAAAATACGGCATATACCAGTACAACTATTATAACAGATATTTCTTTGATCAGCTTTGGCGGAGATGCTCTTAACAATTATTTATGGATTACGTAAATAATTGCCCTATGCGGGACTCGAACCGAAAGCACTTCGGCGCGGCGGTAGCAGGGAGGCAACTGCTTTGGTTGTCGGGCTAACCGTGACGTCATTCACTTTGTAATACCTATTGAAGTTTTGTTTTACTGTCATGACGCACTAAGTACATTTACAAATATTTTTTGTTTAATTTTTATACCATATTCCGATGAAAACTTCTCATTTTATGAGATAAAACGTATTATGTGGCCATCAATAATATTAATAATTGCTGCCGTGTCAAATTTTATTAAATCTCTCAGTAGTTTTAGAGTTTTTTTTTTCAAATCACATCATAAATTTCATTATATTTAGGCTCCATGATATCCGCTTATGAACGTCAATACTACCACCTGTTAGGGTAATAATCCTAATCATAGAGAAGAACCGGCAAATAACTCCATAGATGAGCGATTTCAATATATGTCATACTAGCTGTGCCCGCGACTACGTTCGCGCGGTATTAAAAAATATTTAATCATTTTGAGCCCGTTTTTGTAACTATTATCAATATATCTTTGCTCCTATTGGTGTTAGCGTGATGTTAATTAGCCTAAAGTTTTCTTCAATTATAGCTCTATTATACTTCCTAAAATTTGCGCGTTGAAACTAACAGACAATCTTTTCCGTTTTTAAATATTAATATAAATTGGCATCTCCTAACATATGTATGGTAGGCTCGATTCAGCAGTAACGGATCCCAGCTAAGGCTTACCTCTCGCGGTTGCCTTTTACTCTTTAGCAATATGTATCGCGTCAAGGAAACCTAACCGAACTTTCTCGAAATATTTATATGCAATAACGCATAGCCATTGAAATGACAGCGTCGCGTCGACGAGCTGTAACTAAAGAAACCAAGTTAATCTTGTATGCACAACTGATATAATAATTAATGACAATAAAAAACAGAATATTTATTACCGGACCTCGTAAAATATCGAGGTCAAGATTAGCATCAACACTGGCCTTTGAATCTTTATTACGAAAGTATTACATCCTATTATACAATGTTCAGTTTTGCAAAGTCGTGGCGGCGGAACGGTTAACGCCGACGGAATAACGTCCTGGTGTTGGCAGATTCGACTTTTAACACGTTTTTTACAGTTAATAGGTTTAGCGTTATGACCACAATCTCACCTGATGTTCGTGATAGTGGACACACAAAGATTAGTTGAGGAACTGGCTGTCAAAGTGCAACTGCCGGAACACACATATAAGTATTTGGCGGCAGATTTTCAACATGGGGTTGGTAGATAACCAGGTAGGCATTAAAGTAACCCTACCACCGTGCGATAATATTTCAGTATATAATACAAATTTTACCATGTTTAAATAATGTTTGCTTACTGTTTCGCTTCCGGCTGAACCTGATTTCTAAGACGAAGGTTCAGTTTTGGCTGAAAATCTTGTTTCGGTTGGACAAAGGTTTACGTATGAATAAGAGGGTTAGAGAATTGCTTTCTTTTGCTGACAAGGGGGAGGTGAGGTTTATAATTACTAAAATTCTGTTTCCGCAATACTTGAATAGAACTATAAACATCCAATATATAATGTAATCACTTGATAGGTACAGAGAAATCAGTTTTAAATACAAAATGGGTCAGTCGAAAAACCAATGTATTAGTAATTAAATTCATCGTAACCAATTAGTGTAACAGTAAGGTCAGTCACCCACCACTGTGCTCGTGTGGGAGGGGGAAAAGACGTTGCACAGTGTGTGGGAAGAAAAGTAAACAAAAATCGATAATTAGCCTGTTGCAGGGTAATTTCTTCTGGGCCGATATTCTCGCCCAAATATTCTTTAAAATCTCTTTATAAAATGTTAGCAGATAACTTAGTATGATATCACTATGTAAATCTACTGATCCCATAATTGTGTAAAAATGAACCTAACATATTTATCATGCCTCAAAGTCAACATCGTATTTTGTCTTTTGGATTTCAATAGGGAGCCGCCGATAACATATTATGTCTGGGATTTCATATACGGCACCTTTTAGACTATTCATATGTCCGTACAAGCACTGCGATTTTATCTTGTGAATAAATTTTCTGAATAACGTATAAATTATTATATGAGAATATATTAAAACAATCTCTGTCTCTTTGAAGTAAACTTGTATAATTCTAAATTCTTATATCTGTCTATATATGTAAACGTGTGTTTGATTTTCAGTACATGTTGTGTGAGTATCCGTGTATTTTATGACTGTGTTAGTTGTATGAGTAAATTATTATTCACTGAATCTAAATATATTTATTGAGGTAGATAAAAGTGTTGTATCATATTTTCAGCCTGTCGAGTAGAAAAAGCAATAAACTAACTACAGTTTATGCAAATCATATTACACCCTTGTGATTTATATGCCTATAACTGTGGTTTAAAATGCAGGAACGACAAACCAATTTACTAAAGAGTAATTGAATAATACAGTAATAAAAAATATACAGGGAAAATAAATTTGAGTATGCTGGAACGGGGAGCAGAAGGGTTATTCATATAAATATTATATAGTATTTTTTTTATATTTGATAAAGTGATACTTGAGGAAAGATTTAGGCTAATTACTATCACGCTACCACCAATAGAAGCAGAGCTGTACTGAAAAAAAAAACACAAAAACCGGCAAAAATTATTAAACAGTGTTTAGTTCCACGGGGACGAGGGGACGAGGACGCGAACACAGTTAGGCCTTTATAAAAACAATGTGTATATATTTTATTACGAAATTATTAGAGAACGAAAAACAGCCGTTCGAAGTACGGAATCACAATAACGTTACATAAAATGTTGTCATATCGAAGTTATACGCACTTCGAACACGTTTACCGAAACATGAACCGAACGGCCTAACGACCCTCACACCTGTACCGGCACTACGTCGCGTCTCAAAAACGACCCACCGGGGAACGAACGCCGCGATCCGAATAATCAAAACCCGCCGAGCAATACGACCATTCAATACGTATAATTACAGTTAACACTCATAGGGCCATAGGAATCGACCGCCTATTCACAGTGTTTTCTGTATTTATTCTTTTAGTTAAACTACATCACAGTGTCAAGTTTGTCTCGACACAAAGTATCGTTTGCCCGCTTGCAATACCCAGGTTGCAATGAGTATGTTGCATTCGAAAGAAACTCGCAAACCAATGATGTCCATTAAATATGCCTACAAAAACCGTGCGCTTTCCTCATACGTCTTGCCAGAGATCAGACATTGCATTTCTAATGTTTCAATACCAAGTAAGCTTAACTTGTCTATAACTACAGATAAACAGCGGTCAGCGACTGGTCGAAATTCGATCATACTCATTACTGAAAAAACCAATTTTTTTTTTCCTTTATAGGTAAGTGTTTTAGCCACATCTTACTTGATGTTAAGTGACGATGAGACCCAAATCCCAAATCATCATCATCATCAATCCCAAATAGTGGAGAGACTGGCTCTCAAGTACAACTGCTGGAATACACCTATAGGTATTTGGCGGGAGATTTTCACCTTAAGGGTGATAGCTAGCCAGGTGGGTATTAGAAAAGCCCTACCGCCATACTGTAATTTCATTGCGATGTTTTTCTTTACCGAAAGCTCGGGCTTTGCATTGCATGGATTGGAACTCACGTCCGTACACACTACCCACGGACCCATCATTGTTTCTTTTAATATAGTAAAATACTCCTTAAACAATAAATTTAATTAAAACGTTTTGTATTGAACACACACTTAACTTAAAATTCACTATTAAACACTTTCAAATCCAACAATAATATTTTTTTTATGACAAGACAATTATTTTTTAACACGCCGTACAATATCTTCGACTATATAGAGTCGCGACTTAATACGATAAATTCGTGCTTAATCGTTTCAAATAAAACCTATATTTCAATGTCACTGGACTCGGTATTATAAGTTGGTATACGTTTTAAGTTGGAGCGCCATTAGTAATACATTATGATGTGACCATAAGGTCATTAAGTTTCGTCTATTGATTTCTGTTCGTTCGATGACGCAAACAATGGCTAACATCACCCAAGAATCATCTCAATCTATACAGAAGATAAATAAATAAGTCTTAATTGTATATGTATTATAATACTTACAAAAACTATAATCGAGGCGTATCGCTATAAAAACCAATATAATTTTAATTCTATCTCAAATCAAATTAAAAATCTTTATTCAATTTAGGCTTATTTATAATTTACCACCGGTTAGAAAACAAACGCAGTCATCGGCAAGAACCGGAAAGAAAATTGTTTTTTACATAATAGTTTAAAGTGTGTATTTAAAGTAGCTATGAGCGGATGTACAGAGAGGGATGTCAATTCCTGACACCATAATCGCTCACATATTGATTCACCCTACTTTCAGCCTCTTGAATTAGCCCTTAAACGTTTTTGACTTGGTTCTTGAACTTACTTTCCGACAGTTCAGTATTGTGCTTTGGAACTTTATTGTAAAACCTAACACTTTTACCTAGAAACTGTTACTGGTCTTTGAGTCTAAAATAGAGGGTGACCAGTTTGTCACGATTTCTAGTATTTAAATCTTGCCGGTCATACACGAAATCTAGCTTTTCCAAATTTTTCCGGAAATACATTTAATTATTAACAATATATTGGGATGGCAAAGTTAAAATACCAAATCCCACAAAAAAAATACTAAACGCTATGTCCGAGACTTCGTTCCTTACAATTTATTTTTCTATTCCACGATAACAATGTTTTTTTTTTTTTTTTCAGAAAGAAAAGTTTCGCTTGTCTCTTTCCTACTAACGTTAATGTTGAATTTCATAATCAGTAGCATAGTTAAGGCGTGAAATAATAACAAACGAAATTACTTTCGCGTTTTTAATATAACATATTTGTATGTCTATCAATTTGTACGCGCTTCACTCTGAAACTACTGGATCGATTCTGTTAAAATTCGACACCATAGTAACTAATGCTATTCTCTAATATATAATATACTTTTATCCCATACAATAAAATAGTTTCTCAGGTCTATAAGAGATAATATTTTTCAGTTAAATTAACTTCCAGACGGATTTCGATACATTTTTCTCTAGACTGAACTGAAGTATAAATGTAAAATTTATTTCATTTTGCTAAGTAGTTAATTCTAAATATAATTAAGAGAAAATAGTAAATAACTAGACTTTTCTCATATTAATATTAATTCATAATAGCGTAAGGAAATCACATTTATGCAAATTGATATCAGTCAGAATATTTACTAAGATAAATAATAAAAAAAATCTTTTAAATCATCAACATATCTGCTTCCAAGCCTACGCTGACATCACCACTCATTTAGGAATCCTGAATATACGGACTTCCTTAGTAAAATTATTAAGAGGTATACATATATGTGTATTTATAGAATAAACCTGTATTTTACCAAACCTGTACATGAAATATATTTTGTAAATTATATAATCAAAGTGGACTTTATTATTGACATAGAATGGGATTTTTTTAATTCTTTTTTTTCCGTCTCTTTGCTCTTGCATCAGGTACAAACTGCTTGACAGATGCTACTAAAATATAAGACAATAATAACTAATACCATGAACCATCACGTCGGTATAACAAAACCTATTTTAATCCTTATTGTTGTTGATTGTACTGGGCTTATAATTGTTATTTTTTTAATTATAACATCTGTCTACGTGGGCAATTTTGCCGGTATCAAGTGTGACAAATTCACGTTGTGAAAGTTAATTACCAAGTATTCAGTGTAACGTATAGTAACCTAAAAAATACACAACACAGAAAAAAAAAATCTACATTACTTGCTTCCTTAATAGTCCGTGCTCTATACATAACGCATTTTTTATTTTTTTGCTCACGTCACCACTCAATATTAAACGAGATTGCTGACACGTGCTTAAATTTAATAAACTGTAAATTATTTTTATACCAAGAAACATATATAGTATTGCATATGAATATATTTCTAAATCTAGATCAAATAAAACGACTAAATGCTGACAACACTTCTTTTCGTAGGTACCTCGTCATAATTACTTATACGATATAACGAATAGATTCGGCGTAGAATATTCTAAATTCGATTGGTATTTGCTTTGTTAAACAAAGACGTATTTTATAGCTTCTTTATTTACATTAATATTATAAAGTTAAAAATGTTTCTTTTTTTTTTTAATACTCTAATCTTAATAACTACCAGTCTGATTGTTTTTTTTTTTTTTGTATATGATAAACGAATTATTGAGGAAGGCTTTAGCTTAATGATTTCTTATGTTTACGCGAATATTATTCATTGAAATAAAACTAACTTAAACGGATTTTATCGCGGTTATTTATTGATTTTTTTGTGTGATGTGTGTGTTTTGAGTGAGTGATGTCACTTTGAGTGACATTAACTTTTCTGGACAACCTACACCTCAGTCCGCCCTGTGACCACAAAGGCTGAAAAGCTTTCGAAACTTCGGGATTAAAATCAATAAATAACCGCGATAAAATCCGTTTAAATTAGTTTTATTTTAAGGCTTTAGCTACTAACAATAAGAGCAAAGCAGTTTTGAACATCTCATCTTGATCATCATGTAACATTTCACAAATTTTCAACTTGGTTTCGGTAGCTAGCTTAGTGGATATGGATACATCCTGCGATTATATGATATTTTCCCACTCCGAAAAGCTGCAAGATTCAAACCTACGTCCGTGGGCCCGGTTTAATTAATAATTTTTAGTTAGTAATTCATTACTTTTATTTGTCGGTTGCCAGGCGATATTATCTGTGTATGATGATAGTCTTACAATAAATATACGACAACATTATTTTAAAATATTTAAATTCTTTCCTAAATTATTACATAGTTGGTACACTGGTCATTATTGTAACCACTTTGCGCTTGCCTTTATATGACCTTACGTAACCGACAGTTTTACAAGACGATAACCTTAAATCCTTGTTATAATCTAGCCAATATGAATCTGTACAGTCAGGCCACGTGCAGTCGTTCTAGAAAGGTGTTACGATTTCCAGCACAACAGTAATTCCGGTACAAAGCTGAACGAAATTATATGCACTGGGTGTCAGCAGCATGCCTTGAAATTGTTGAAAGTTTTAAACTTCAAAGTGCTGTTCATATAAACTTTTGTTGTGTGGAGTAACCGGAATGGATAAAACTACGACTGGATACATTCGAGGAAGCTTAAAATTAGCGTCAGAGATAGAGGTGGAATAGAATGGCATGGGGATGTTATGACAGGAGATGAAAACGATATAACTGAAAAAAAGTAAAGTATGATGGCAGATGGATGTAAGAGCTGGGAAAACGGAAGAAGATATGGAAAAGATGTGTTTTAGTGTGTACAGGTATGAGTACTGAGACAACAGCTGATCGAGTAGGGTGAAAGAAGGAATGTTGCGTCGACCCTATCAAGGTAGAATATGGAATAAGAAAAATGAAGTTAATGAACCTTGCACCATTTTTAAGTATATATTTTGTCGTATTATGTATATATTGGTCGTTTGGTCACACTATTTTTAGTTATAATATTGTGTAATATACGTATATTGTATACACACTAGTATTATATACTGCTTACTAATATAAATTTATATAGATTTGTCGACAGAATATAAGTTACCACATATAGCAGGAAATGGTAAGTAATAGAAAATATATTTACAATTAAATCTTGTCTACGAATGCAGCGAACGTGTTAAATTAAATAAAACATTTTTCTACCTTCATATGTGCAACATTAAACACAATACGTCGGCAGTAAAACAAATGCGCTAAGTAAAAAAAGACCTTGTAGCAATTGAAGAAGAGAATCTACTTACAAAATAAAAAGTAATGAGTGATTTAATTTGACAAATAGAGAGAATATAAATAGGGATGTGAGTTGAAGTCGAATGTTAAATTCTGTTTTTATATTATATATGCATATATACAATATGCAACTATATATATATATATATATATATAGTTTAGGCGGAAAACCAACGTAGTTTCTTTGGTTTCATTCACAAAGTGTATGTAAGCTGCTGCCAATACTTTATTATTCATATAATGTATTTGTAATGTTATTGTTTTGTGTATATAGATATATAGGGATAATAAAGCCGTTTCTTTCATTCAAAAAAGGATACGTAATATCTTTCTTCTGTGTATTGAAACGAAATGTAACACAATGATTTCTTATGTTTACGCGAATATTAAACGCGCGCGAATATAAAAGTTTCAGCCTTCGTGGTCAAATGCTTTCGAAACATCTAGATAAAAATTAATAAATAACCGCGATAAAATCCGTTTAAATTAGTTTCATTTTGATGAAATGTAACACGTTTGTGAAATTCGACTCTCAGTTCTCTTTTAATTATCCAGTTACCCTTTAAAAAGTAACCTAGAGTTCTTTGAAGAGGTTCACTTTCCTCAAGACGTTATTAACTCTTTTGGTGTTAGAAGCGTTTTAAAACGAGATATTCTTCTAAAACCGAGATTAAACGCTCGTTTACAAACTAATCTGTTATAATTTGAAAATAAGTTAGCATCAAAATTCACACAAACGAGTTCCAAATAATATCCCGTTACGTTAACTTTAATTTTCTAAACCGATACGCTTAGACAATATACGAATAGAAGAAACATAACTTACAATAACTTAACTAACGTTATGAGAGACGATATAGAAATCATAAATCAGACGTTAAGCTCCATTTAAGTCGCATATAGCGTATTTTAATGTAATAAAGAAACCCACTTCACTCATTAATAGTATATTTTTTTACCACGATGCACTAAATTGTCTCTTGTTAGTGAATAAACTGGACAGTTTATCACATTACTATTATGAACTTTCGCAGTAGCGCGGGAATGTTTTTATCACACAGTATATTGATAACATTATCTGCAAATCAATTATTCTCCTCATTACGTACCATGGTCATGGTTGATATATCACGTAAGGACTAAAAGTGTGATTAGATAAGAGAAAAAGAGACATGAGAGTGCAAACATCATTTAGCGTTAAGAGCGGACAATATGAGCTTTAAAATTATATTTAACTAGCTATTACTCGCGACTTCGCTCCCATTAATATTGAATATGGAAAACGAATCGTATGCGAAATAAAAACTTTCATACAAAGTTTATCGCTCTCTTTGCCCCACTTCTAATAAGTTTTTCGCGAGAAAAAGTAGTCTATCGCTGTCTCTAGGTTCCTATTTATCTCTGTACTAAAATTCATTAAAATCGATTCAGTGGTTTACGCGTGAAAGCGTAACAATTATTTAGTTAGGATTATTTAATTTGCACAAAGAATCAAGCGAGATTTCGCGTTGCCACAAAATACACCTTGAGAAATCTATATTTAATTTAATAATGTTGAAGAGTCTGTATGTTTCAACGGGCTAAGCTCAGGAACTAACATTTGGATTTGAATTATTTTTTTATTTTGTATTTGACAGCCTAATTTATTGAGGAAGCTTATAAACTACTAAACATCATGATACACATTACTACACTCATCCTTAAGAACTGAGCAAAAAACAAATACAAAAATATACGCTAAGGGAAATGTACGTAACACTGCGGTATAGCGATGCGACGCGGAGAGATATTACAGAAAAGAATATTGATGATATACACATATATATATACATATTATATTGTAATTATTTTCTGCTTTTAAGGGTTATATGAATTAAATTTTGATATATATATATATATATATATATATATATATATATATATATATATATATATATATATATATATATTCTGTTCGTTCAACTGTTAGAAGTTATAAATCGAATATATATTTTTTATCGAAAAACAAACAAATTATTTTTTTCACAATTTCATGCTTTGTCATCCACTTCTGAGCTATGTCCTAATTTTCAAGTATCTAGCTCATCCGGAAGTTAGTTAAGAATCAATTCAAAATTCCACCCGAACAGACATACAAGAAATCGAGCTAATACAAACACTGTAAAAAAGGAAAGTACTGTCACTGAGGACTCACAAAATTACGTTCAATACTCAGTGCAGGCATAGCTTCTTAATACACATTTTAGTTAAGATATCGGCATGGTGGTAAGGCTTTTCTAATGCCCGCCTAGCTGGCAACCACCCTCAAGTTGAAAATCTACCGCATAATACCAATAGGTGTGTTCCGGTAGTTGCACTTGAGAGTGCCAGACCCTCCACAGGTTTAGCGTGTCTACCAACTAGGGCCGTATCGTCACTTAAGATCGGGTTATCGGGTGAGATTATGGCCATAACGCTAAACCTTATGTATACAAATAAAACAAAAAAGATTTTTCCATCTACTGTTTGAACGTTATATTAAGCATTTCTACGAAGCTACAGATTCAAAATAAATTTTCTCAAGTATCTAGGCACAGAGACCTCTAGACCGACTTTCACCGGTCATAAATCTGAGCGATAACATTGTTCAAAGGGCTGCGTTGTGACCGGTCCGTTTGCTTTACGTTTCTGATAACAATCAAAGGTGCTTTTACGATAGACCTCAGCTTCGTTTTATGGCCTGTTATCGGCTCCATTTTACTGTTTTCTCCTGGTTAATTTCATGTCAGATTAATTGTAGCGTGTGTCCGGAGTTTGTCCGTATAATACTAGCTTTTACATGCGGCTTCGCTCGCGTTAATGTTGTTCTTGTCAAACAAAGCGGATGACGCTATAAAAAGTTTCAAAGTTTATCCCCCGTTGTACACTTCCAAGGTTTCCATCTATCTCTTTACCAAAATTCATCTTAATCGTTTGAAATGTAATATACAGATTTATACAAAATAGCTCACTGTCTTTTTCTTCGTTCTTTATCAAACGATTTTTTTCTCCTTTTTTTTGGTAAGTGGTTATTGACGAGCTTTAGAATTATCAATAACAAAAAATGAGGGGATAGTTGATTTTTATATAGATAAGTAAAAACTGTTTAGTACCTCCTCCGACCGTCAAGCGACTTTCCTGAAGCTACTTATTGACGAGCTTTAATTACAACAATTTATCGAAGTTTCCAACTCTAACAATACGCCAGAAACATGACAAAACTTCCAAGACAGGTCAGCAGATATAGAGATGCGCTGATGAGTTAGCCCTTATGGGTTTTAAACTATTTTAAAACCACTCGCAAAATATAAGGTACTTAGGGGTCTATACTGTGTTTTAATCTTAAACAAAATCCCAACACGTTTTAACCAGAAAATAAAAACAATATAATAATAAACTATAGACGCGGTAAATTAAAACTGACGTCAAGGTTTACCGTAATTCCCGAAGCCACAGAACCATATTATTTTTCAGTAAAACCTCATAATTTTACCGGTAAATCATAAAAACCTTTACCATTATTATAGTTTGATGTTTCCCGCTAATACATAAATAAGCGACATACCACTCACTAATGCATTACGAGATTAGAAAGAGAATTAGATTAGAAGAGAGATGAGATTAGAAAGAGAAGAGTAAGATTAGAGAGATTAGAGAATAGAAAACTAACAGACTCTGATACTTAAAATTAATCATGGATGTACCTTTGCCAACCTAGACACCCACCAACAATGAATTCCAATAACAACACGAAAGAAATCGACACCAACAGTAAGCGATGATGACTCACTTGGTAGAGTCTACAGACGCTGCATCAATACACATGGCTTTGAATCTAGCTACAAGCTGGTTAAGCTTGAGCTTTCGGTGACGGAAAACATCGTGAGCAAACCGCATAGCACAATGGTATGGCTTTTTCTAATACCCACCTGACTAGCTACCACCCTCAAGTTGAAAATCTGCCACCGGCAATTGCACTTGAGGGCCAGTCGCTCCACTAGGCGTTTTCACAATCTTAAGTTTTTTTTTTACTCTTAAGGTTTAGCGTTATGACCATAATCTCACCTGATCTTAAGTGACGATATGGCCCATGTTGGTAGACACGCTAAACCTGTGGAGGAAAACTGGCTCTCAAGTGCAGCTGCCGGAACACACCTATTGGTATTTGTCGGCAGGTTTACAACTTGAGGGTGGTAGCTACCCAGGCGGGCATTAGAAAAAGCCCTACCACCATGCTATGGTTTCCTCACGATGTTTTCCTTCACCGAAAGGTAAAGTTCATTATAGGTGCTTGGATTCGAACTCACGTCCCTTGACGCGAAGTCGTACACACTACCATTGAGCTATCATCCTTTCGAAGTTATTTTGTATCAATAAAACAGACATGTACTGGGAAGTCTTCGGCGTGCAAATACACCCCGCATAACAATACTCATTACAATTCAAGGACTCACAGCTTGATCAGAGAAATAACATTCTCAGGTACTAAGCAATAACAAAACAAAGCGTGACTACGACATGATACGGAGTACTGAAACAATAACAACAAAATCGAATAAATCAGTTTCCTGCTTCCTCCCTCTCGATGCATCGTTTCGCATAAAATGTAACTGATAAGGGCTGTCTACCGTTGACATCCCCAAATTGTATTTCCCTTTCGAATAAGTTTATAGTAATTTCAAGATATTAATATTATAAAACGGTAAAGGTTAGTTTGACCGTGTTAATCTTAGGAACTACCTGTCGTAATTCAAAAATCCTTTTTGTATTTCATAGAACAATAATTGATGAACCCTTTGTACTATTTACCATCAAGCTACGACAAATTTTAATTAAACAAAAAAGCGAAACAAGGCAAAAAAAATATCTATATTAATATTATAATACTGTAATACTAATATTATAATATTGCGAAAGTGTGTTTGTTTGTTTGTTTTTCCTTCACGCCCTAACTAAGCAACCAATCGACTTGATTTTTTGCATAGAGGTAGTTGTAAAGACGAATAGTAACATTGGCTACTTGTGTTCCTAGAAAAACTACAAATTTCCAGAGAAGATTTACAGAAATATCCGTAAGATCGTTCGTCCTTCACGTCCTATCAAACCAAAAAGAGACTTCATTTTTATTGGCTACATTAAATCTTGGATAAAATCAAGTTTCCATGAAAGATTTACAGGAATATTTGTACTTTTCAATTTAAATATATACTTATACTAATTACTACATTAATATATGCACTACATCGATATATGTACTACATTAACATGGATGAACACATAGAATACTTTTTATTCCGGTAATGTATTCCAATGGGATAATAATTCAAGTTTAATGTTATTTTAACTTACTACGCGTGTGAAGCCGCGGGCAGAAGCTAGTATTAAATAATTTTTAGTTCCAGTCGCGTACAAACCTATCGATAATACATTTCTTACATTTATTACTACTGGGTAAAGTCAAGGGTAGATACGTCCTATTAGTTCGCAATGTATGGGCAATTGGAAACGCTTGTAAATCTAAATTTCTTTAAACTTTTACGCTCACCACCATCAAATATACAGCGATCACACGTTTCCGTCAAGGGTTCATTCCGTTTAAATAACTCTACATATTTATTAAAATTAATACAATGCGGTATAGACATGAAAAACGTTAAAACAACCTCGGCTAACATTCTGGTTAACTTTGAACCCACATTATTCCACCAATGAACACATGAGGCAAGTCGATCTACGGGTTGAATAATCGTTGAACCACTACTCAGTATATATTTTTAAATAATTATCAACACTCAGACGGGCACGCGCGTAGGTAACGCGACCGCTCGAGGGTGGTCCACGGGTGGTAATCTAATATTAGTACGTTTCAATGGAGTACCAAACTTTTCCCTCGAACATAAAACGTAGCCAAGCCTATAATGTATAAAAAATGCGTGGAACACTTGGTTTAAACGAATCCTTACCTAGTATATTAACAAATACAAATAAATGAATTACTAGCATTTCAGAGCAATTAAATGAAACGCAGAGATAAGCACTGAGTTGAAGGAATGGTAAGGAATTTCGAAATTTATATATTTCATCTAGTTGTGAAAATAAACATTTTATTGTACATCACACAATACATATAATACGGTACGAAACAGCTGACGCGTATGACGTATACAAAATATATCTTACATTTTGATTTGTCTAGCTTCAATTCGACAAGAAACTTCATTCTAAATATCGTTTTGAGTAGAGCAAGAATGAAACAGAAGACACCTATTTTACTTCTTTATGTTGTACTAAGAATGTAGTAGTAACACCGATAGACACGAAGAAATATTTAAAACTTTGCCGTCTACGTGAAATGCTTAGCTTCCATTCGTTATAATACAAATTTTAGACATCAGGTTATCGACCCAACGGCAACGTATAGATCGTATTCCTGTATTGTCGTAGCCGTCGAATGTTACAATAAAATGTTTGATGAGTGTGTCAACAGCGGCGCGTGCGCAACGCGGACCGTGTCTCGAATATCCGCTTTGTTTCTGTACCGCACGCACGCTGATTTTAAATGCACACAAAGTTCAATCGATACGCTAAATAAACTCTGCTCCGCGTACCTTTACGTGTATAGCTGTCTGTTTTAATCGCATTCATTACAACTAATCAGTATGAACTTGAAATTCTACAGCGGTGATATAACAGATGCACTTGAGTATTGGAGGATAAAGTGGCGACAGTTCTTGCGCACAATTTTCGACTGCAGAATAATTATAAGACAATGGATGGTAACGTGATGTTAAATAGCCTAAACCCTTCCACAATGATTCCTCTATAAAAAAAAAAAAAAAATTTAAATCTGTCTTGTAGTTCCTAAGATTAGAGCGTTCAAACAAACTGTTCTACTTTATTATATATATAGTTACACTGTCTATATTTTTTAAATTTTCATTTAGATTTTATCATAAATCTTATCCAACTTAGGCAGGGTTGGTACAAAACGTTTTCTTCTCCATTCCACTATTGATACAGTGCCGTCATCTCAGAATTCACAATTTTATTATACACATAGCATTCCTCACACAGTCCATCCATATCCTCTTTGGTCTTCCTCTTCTCCTACATGAATCCACTTTCTTACTTAACATTCTTCTAGTAATATGACTGTCACCTCTATACATATCATACACATACCACGATAATAAGACACTCCTCAACTACTCTGACACTGGTGCTATTTTCATGCTTCTTCGAATAAATTAACTCCTAATTTACTTCTTGTTATTCCATAAAACCAAACGATTCTACCGGGATGGGTAATAAAAAGTTAAACTCCATAACAGTTAAATCAATCACCGTTAAAATTAGTACGTAAATTATTAGTTAATTAAGTTCAATTATTTGTTAATACGTATTGCATTATGACAACTATTTTTATGTAACATTTGAACGAGATAAGCAGCACTACATTTAAAACTATGCCAGAAAGGGCAAAAGCAACGTCTGTCAGTGCAACTGACATAAAATAAATGTATTTCGGATACAAAACAAACCTTAACAAGAATTAGTTTATATAGAAATAATAATTGAATTAGTACAATTTTCCTGTTTTTGTACAATACATTAGTTGGTACAATCCGAGTGCAAACTATAATTTTTAAAAAAGTTTGCAGGATGATTAATTAAACTGTAAGTATAACTAGTGAGAGGTAAATAAATTATTGAAGAGCACTGGATAAGATCAAGCAAACTGGACATGACAGAGTACTGCTCGATAGTAGACACTTCTATATGGTTTGCAATTCATATCATAATTAATTACAATTTACATTTAATTTTAACATTTACTATTACTAGAATAAAATATCAAAAACATTAATCTATGGATAATAAGCTCAATAAGTTACTATATATTTTAATGTATATTTTTCACACAATACGTAAATAGGATTTTAATTAATTTAATTTGCTTATAGAAACAAATAATTTTATCACTATATAACTAATTTGTAACAGACGGAAATAAAATAAAGGATAAATTTTCAAGACACAATATTAAGTAACAACATTCTTAGGTAAGATAAGAGCATGTATATGGGGAACATTAGCGGATGAAACGAACGTCAACAGCTGATAATTTTTGTAAAATATAATTACAAGCGACACGTACAATGTGAACCGTTTTAAAGTATTACCGTTAAATTATTTATTAAAAAAAAATATATATATATATATATATAAGAAAGTTCAATTACATATCAAATGGACTTATTGACATATAATTTGACAGGGATATTACTCTCACAACATAGATACCCCAGTATCCAATAAAGGATTTTACGTAAAGGCACGCACAGTTGACAGTAAAACTCGAAGGAAGTCGCAGGATCTAGCTAGTATTACTAAAGATTATCGGAATACGTAGAAGTATAAAATTTGATATTAATTATACAGCAGTGTAACGGTACGAAATATGTACACTTGCTACAAGTATATAACTGTGGAGTCAACGAAATTATATTATTCGGTAGAGATCGCATGAATGTTAGAAAAGCGATTATTTGTTTTTATAATTATAAACACTATTTAAGAGATTTACATTTAGGAGGTTTTTTATACACATTCGTGTTAATACAGATAGGATTATGATATAGCATAGTTCATATATCTATATTAATATTATAAAGCAATAAAGATTGTTTGGACGAGCTTATCTTAGGAACTACCAGTCGAATTTTACAAACAATTCTTGTATGTGTATTTATAGAATAGACACTGAGGAAGACCATATGCTACACTAGGATTTAACATCTACTTAATACTAATAGGAGCAAAGCTGTATTGATGAAAGTTACAAAAACGTACATAAACTATTTAATAAGCTTGTTCCAAGCTATTGAACTCGCGTTTACAGCTAGTAGGATAAATGTATATAGTAGACACTTTCACATTAGAAATTATTAAATATTGGAGTGGACGCCATCTTGCCGCCTGAAATTGATGGTATCCACCCTAACATTCCATAATAGATATCCTCAAAGTAACGCCTTCCCCAATCAAATATAATACTCAAATAAATAAATTAATTACGAAAATAAGAGATACAAGAAATTGAGTACGCTTTCAAATTTCAATTTTTATTTAATCGAAATTAAATTATCATTATAAATTAAATAAAAGATTGGTTCTTATATTAGAGTCATTTCGCAATTTATTTGCTTGGAACTAAAATGTATATTTCTTTACGTCGGGAACAAATAGCAAAACGCTACCAAACTTAACAGAATCACCCGTTGGGTTAATCTGAGGGTTACTTGATAATTCCAGCAAAATGCATATAGACCTGTTGGAATCCACATGAGTATATGTCAGTTTAACGCAGGCATACATACATTAAATTTATTAACATATAGTTTTTTACGGATCATCGCTCATCACTATGCCCTAAGCTTAAAGACGAAAAAAAGTCATGGACTCGGAAACTTTCCATAAAAGGCAACGCGTATTAATGTAAATTTGATCAAATCAGTACCTTTCGTACGTTGTCAAGGTGCCGTGGAATATTACACCCCAATTTACGAAACGTCGAAATTATTTCTCTTTTCAATATTATACTGGAGTATATTATACTTGCCAATGTTTTTGGTGTATTAAGAAAAAAAAAAGGAAACCAAGTGAAATATACATAGAAAAGTTCGTAAATCAGAATGTTTGGCTTTAATGTTTTCATAATACTGGGTCATAGGAAATTACGATAGACAAAATTGTGAACGCCATACACAAGATGTAACATCCGCCATAGTGGCACGATTAGAGGTGTCAGTAACCAGACAGGCTGTTCCTGGACTCCGACAGGCATTATGCACATTTGAAACGGTGATGGCTCATTTGGTAGTGTGCACGGACGCCCGTGTAAATGAACGTGAGTTCGAATCCAACTGCTGTAAGACTGAGCTTTCGGTGACGGAAAACATCTTGTATTTTCTGATGTTCATCTCGCTAGCGCTACCACGTACAAGTTGCACTTGAGAGCCATTAACTCCACTAGACTTAGCGTGTTTACCATCTTGGGCCACATCATCACTTAACATCAGATGAGATTGTAGCCATACCTAGCAAACTTTATTATATTGCGTTAATATAAGAGAGATGTACCTCCAAGATCGTGGACAGGCTAAGCTGAGAGGAGTGTCGAAGAATCAAGTGACCTTAATAGAATTTACCTAAATTGTCAACTGACAAATATAAGATAATTTCAAAAAATAATACACTGTAACTCACGAGCCCGACAATGTCCGATCGATATTATTTCGAAATATACCGGCGATATATCAGTGACAGGATGCTTTCAAAGCGATTGAATGATGAGACGGGAACGCCCTAAGAGAATCGCGTCGCGACGGGGAGTCAAGAAGGGGGAATACAGAATTTCACGCAGTCGATGCCAAAATGAAAATAGCAATTGCAGTTAATAAACTTGTAAGATGTCTGCCTCAACTATAATATTATAAATGGGAACGTTTGTTTGTTCAGAGAATTTTTGTGCAGAGATAAATGGGACCTTGGAGAAGGTGATAAAACTTATTGGAAGTAGGTAAAGTAAGGGATAAACTTTGTATGAAACTTTTTATTGGACCATTCGATTTCAAATCGAAAATCATTCTTCATAAATAACTTTATATTAAAAATAAAGCTGTCAATACTAACGTCAAAAATTTACATTATTATTGTGACTTAAGAAAAGTGGTTATTTTTTGGGTCTACGTAATTGTGAAGTGGTACTGTGACTTCCTTAATGGTGAGAGGTGTTGGTAAATTGGTGGCGGCAGCTCTCACCACCCGAGTGATCATTACACATACTTAATACGTACAAGGAACATAAAAGGTGACACAACAGGTACACGTTCACGTTACACGTTTCTGTAAGAGGGGTCACAGACAAGATTGACTATGTACTGAAGGGTGCTTCAATTAAAACTTACTTCAAGCCGCCCAAGAAGATAAGTCAATTTTTATCACCTGTCAAGTGTCATATACCTCTACAAGAACAGGGCGTATACACAATCAAATGTGACTGTGGCCTCTACTATATCGGCCAAACTAAAAGAAATATAGGAACCAGCGTAAAAAAAAACACATAGCTGACGTTAAACACCGACACTCTACGAAGTCTGCAGTTGCTGAACATTCAGAAGAAGGCTCCAAACATTATCTTAGATTCGACAAACCACAAATCCTTGCCAAAGAACAACGATTCCTACCTAGGATGAGTCGCGAGGCTATTGAAACTAAAAAACATCCAAATTTCAATAGAGAAGATGGTTGGATGCTAGCACAAGCCTGGGACCCGATTATACATTTAATTAAATCGGGCCGCAAAAGACTAATTGCCAGACCTCAAGACACTGTGAGCTCTTTCTGCGTATATTGGAACACTGACAAAATTAAAAATTAACTTGAAAATAGACAATGTAACATAAACTTTTCTGGACAACCTACACCTCATGCCGCCCCGTGACCACGAAGTATGAAAAGCTTTCGAATGGTCGAGATCAAAATTAACAAATAACCGCGATAAAATCCGTTTAAATTAGTTTTATTTCGATGAGCAATAGTCGCGTTAACATAATAAGTCATTTATTTTAAACTTTATTTTGGACAAATATTACTTAATTCTCGATATTTGATGCTTCCAATATCAGTTCCATCTGCCTTTAATTCGTCGGAACTTTATCTAGCAACTTATCTAGAGCTCAAGCCATATACGGCGTGGGAATTATCAAAGATATAGTCGTTGGCCATAAAACGATAACCGGACTTAGGACAATCATTTGTGAATTACATATATAATTTGTCTTTGTGGGCTTTGAACCTACAGTACTCAGCACGGCTGTAGCGATGAGACAACCGCTTAAACCGCCACGCCACAGTGCAGTCAATGCGCCATTGATTTAAGTACATTTTGAAAAGAACTTCAGTTCAAATAAGTAGGTATATGACAACTCAAAGTAGTAACTTTGCTTATAAGTAGATATTCCAATCCATATAACCTATGGTGGATTGGACAACATATTTTAAGTCGAGGTGGAATAAAATAACTCTGCCTGTAGAACTGTGGAACTATGAAGAAGTGGAGAAATGATTAACTGGTAAATATGATAGAAAAAAAAACATTTACTTAATTGTTTTTTATTATGCGACTTGTTATATGGAATTTCTTTAAGAAATAATGTTACAATTTTCTATTTTTATTGTTTGCTGTAAACTACCATCTATATCGATATTATAAAGAGAAAAAATTTAATTTATAAAGTACCAATCGGATTTCAAAAATTATTTAGCGTATTTGATAAATCAATATAGAGCAAATACACATTGAGGAAAGCTTTCGGTTATTTAACATAACGCTACCGTCAATAGGAGAAAAGCTGTATTGAATAAAGTCGCAAAAACGGGCAAAAATATTATTAAATAATTTTAAGTACCACGCGACCGAAATCGCGGACACAGCTAGTGTATATGTATAATGAAATAATTAATTTAACTCCCACTAGGTGCTCTTATGGAATGTGTCTGCCAGAACCAGGCAACCTAATCTACCTTCATCTTGAAGCGATGAAAGGTCAGTGGTAGTGTGTACTACTTCGCGTCAAGGGACGTGAGTTCGAATCCAAGCACCTACAATGAGCTTTAGCTTTTGGTGAAGGAAAACATCGCGAGGAAACCATAGCATGGTGGTAGGGGTTTTTCTAATGCCCGCCTGGCTAGTTACCACCCTCAAGTTGTAAACCTGCCGCCAAATACCAATAGGTGAGTTCCGGCAGCTGCACTTGAGAACCAGTTCCTGCACAGGTTTAGTGTGTCTACCAACTTTGTCCGTAGCGTCACTTAAGATCAGGTGAGATTATGGGCATAACGCTAAAACTTAAATATAAAAAAACCTACCTGACAACCCTAGACATAATTCGTAATATACACTAGCATCATACAGCTCATAGTAAATCTATAATGATAACTAACGTCGGTTGTTATCTGCCTACGTATACAAATTAACCGCAAGCTTAACGACTCTACAGATTGATATTATATCAACAAAATCGTTTCAATATTAATATTTCAAAATGAAGAAATCCATCGGAAAGTTTCGACTGCTAAGCAAATTACAAATAATAAATTAATTTATAAAATCAGTACAATGACATGTTGTAAAAAAAAATTTATCTACACATTATAACTGACCCAAACCTATACAGTACAGCGCTGATACCTCAGGTGTTAGTGTGAGTTCGAATCCCTGCAATGAACTCGAGCTTTCGGTGAAGGAAAACATCGTAATGAAACCATAGTAGGTTGGGTTTTTAAATAGTTTATAGGTTTAATGTTATTGTTACAGTCTCACCAGATGTCAAGTGACGATGTGGCCCAAGTTAGTGGACACGCTAAATCTGTGGAGGGACTGGCTCTCAAGTGCAACTGCCGCAACACACCCATAGGTATTTGGCACCATGTTTTTATGTTTTTATTGATAGTTTCTTTTGTTGCTTGCAGGTCTTTTATTAGCATTAAATGGTTTCTCTCTTTCTTTCTAGAGTTTCATTAGGATGTTTTCCTTCACCGAAAGCCTGATTGTAGGTGCATTCAAACTCACGTCGTTTAGCGCGGTGTCCGTACCGGCTGCCACTGAGCTATCATCGCCTCAAAAAGGTGGTAGGGTAAGGGGACTAGCCCCAGCCAGGTGACGGATAACCGTGGTATTCGAGTATTCGAGTCCCAAATAACTTTCTCCGTCCCCCCGGTCAGTGCGGGTGTGCATGCATGAATACATCTTCACTTTTAATAAGGTGCGTATTTCTAATGCCCGCCTGACTATCAGCCACACCCTCAACTTGAAAATCTGCCACCAAATGCGTAAAAGTGTGTCCCTTGAGAACCCAGTCCTTCCATTAGGTTTAACATATTCACTACGTGGGCACACATCGTAAATTAACATCAGGCGAATTCGTGACCATAATGCTATACCTAAAAAAACACAGACGAGCGATGCCGCCAGTATAGCTATTAACAAATATAAATAAACTGAACAATTTAAAGAAAGTATGTGAGTCTACAATATGCATAAACTGATGACCTACTTTCGTAGGCACAATATACACATTAAAGAAATGAATAAGCATATTAATAAAAAGAAATTATCTATTGTCCTAATAATTTTGTTTAAACATGCATTCATTATAATACTGCATGTTCGGACAGCTAGAAAATAATACTGGCCAGTATACAATAGAGAAGAAAAACATAATCATATGACAATGAAATGAAATGAGTAGTTTTTGACTGGATTTTCATCTGACATGTTGTGATTTTTATTTTAATTCATATACTTAGTTGTTGAGCCCTATATTCTGTAAATTAAGGTGACATTTTACGTAATGTAGTGTAGCTGAAGAGCATAAGTGATGTGAATTATGAATAATAATTCAGAACATGATATATTAGTCGCCACAAAAACTCCCAAGAAAGTTTCAATAGTGTCCCCGTCTTGTTGATGATAGTATTGTCTGCACGAAACACCCTAATCTTATTACTTAAAAATGCCAGTAATAGTCTTAGTTGCCAAGAATAAAAAAGAAGAAAAGAAATGATACATAGAACAACATTATTGATCTTTTATTAATTATTTAATTACAATTGTAAACATTGCATTTAATATAAAAAATCAGTTATTATTACTTCTTTCAAACTTAAATTACATAAGTTACTATTATTTTAATTGAAATTGAAACAGATTTGATAAATAACGAAACTGTTAATACAGTTGAAAAGTTTACATTTATAATTAAATACTGTGAATAATGACATACAGACTGACAGAATAATAAGTACTTATCAAAAATTACTTGTCATTTTTGCATTGAACTCTCCATGTGGGCAATGTGATGGTAAAAACTTGTGTGGGTTGAACTTTTGTATGTTTTATGAGGCTCTTTATTGTTATGAAGTATGAACTTTAGTGTTTTGCATTGTAACCTTTTAATATAGTGTACTTAAGGTAGCAACAGAAGCCACACTGTAGGTTGAACAGCTATAATCGATGTCTGTACAAGTTTTAATATTAACAGCTTGAGGCTTGAGACTTAAAGTTGTGTTTCATATAAATTTTAGTACTGATTTTTCCACTTTGTTGACATAACATTATTATGTTAAGATTATCCGTTATTAACACAGTTATTTTATATACGTATTAAAGTTGAATCATATTAACATGATGTTCAAACAAGGTCGTTTATCCCAAAATTATCTCTTCATAATATAATTCATTCATCTCCTATTCATGATATAAAAAAAATGTATACTATACCCATAAATGTGTTATCATTCTGTAGATGAAAAGCAATAGATTACTTTCACAGTGATACACATAAAAAGGGGGCAGACAGACAAATTCAAAACAAAACACCTTTGATCTCAATCTGAATGACTAAGTACAGACAGTCATTTAAAAAAATGTACAAATATAGGTAATTAAATTTTATTATATGTATATCAAGCCTTTTCAGGAAAAATATTGTGAGCACCAAAAATTTTCAAAATGTAATGTAACCTCCTAAAATTGTCTTCGTAAATTTGAAATGTATATTCATAAACTCTTATCTTTATAGATCAGTGGTTAATTATGAACAACAAGGTATATATTTTTTTTTATAATACTTTCTAATAAGGAATGCACAAAAACTTTAACACACAAACATAAAGGGTATAGTATACTTGTATAATTGTTATATAAGAATTGAGTACTAATGGATATGAACCAAAAAGCTCATTTCACTTTTCTTGTAACAGTACTGTCATTTACTTCTACAGCAAATTTAGAAAAAAAAACACCACTTTGAAGAAACAACATGCCACATCACACAAACTACCACTATGCCATGGTTTCCTCATGATATTTCCTTTACCGAAAACACAAGCTTATTGTAGGTGAATTCGCACTCACATGCCTTAAATCAAAGTTGTACACACTACCACTGAGCTATCAGCGCTTTGATGCTTTTCCAAAAATACAAAGTACTCTTATCAAAAGCATAAATGGGTATTTCCAGAACACTACTGATGAGAAATAATATGTGCTACATAAAGATAAGGTATTTTTTTTTATAATCACAATAATATATGTAAACTATAACCTTATCCAAAATCCATTCTGCACCATTACACAAAATTTACTTAAATTGGTCTATTCAGCAGTTTATATATGAACATTTAACAGTGTTCTTGACATATATATAATAAATACTTAAATTTTATTTGATCTGTATGACATTATTTAAATAAATGTATACCAAACACAACATTATTTTGCAAAAACTATTTATAATAAATATTTTCCAAAAAAAAAATGGTTAATTATAGTTTGTATCATGTTTAATGTTAAATATATAGTACATACAAAAACTTCTAATCTCTTAATATTATAAATGATAAATAATGCTAATACTTAAGTTTAAATTAATTACAAAATATGTGAATTGTACATACTTAAAACTGACTTTGAAAGCTAGTGAAAATGGCACCAAGTATACTGATATCCTTACTATTAACTATGACCAATTTAAAATGTAATATTTTTTACCAACCGTAAAGGGAAAGTGATCTGTAGTTCCTAAATCGAACCCATGTCACCCCAGGAAGATGACTGATGGCTGTTGGGACTTAGCTAGTTTAGCTGACACCAGCTGATTCCCACATATACTGTCCTGACCCCCAAATTGGGGACAGTAGGAACTTATAAATACACTACCCAAGGGTTAAAACAAAGGTTCTAAATACCTGGCTGAGTTATGTACACTATACACATGACTCTAATTCCGTTATCTGACCCTTTTATAATTTGTCACATTTCATAAATTTCATAAATATTATATATTTAGTTGCTTAATGACTAAGATCATTTGCTAGAATGTTAAGATTTACTACCAATAGACTGCAGACGCCTCTGCATATGTGGGTATATTAAAACATTACTATGCATAAAATGTTTTTTTTTTTATTTAAAAAAATGCAAGAACTGAAAAGTCAAACAGGATGTCCACAAACAATGTGGGAACACAGTCTGAGACACACAGCTAACCAGCTTAATAATCATCATTGGAGAATGGTAGCACAAGATAGATGTCAATATAAAATGTTAGAAAAGAACTATGCCAAGAGGCACTCTGAACTACAACATATATTATAATAATTAGAACACAACACCTAATTAATAATTTAAAGTTTAGAATATTTTTAATGATTAAAATCATGTACACCACTGACACATTGCTTTCTATTAGAAAATATGACTACTTCTACAGTGAATTCATACATAACAATTATTAATTATAATGCTACTTACTTAAGAAACCTATTTATAGTACCTAACAATGTAGTAAATCAGTTCAATTACAATTTATAATACAAATTCCTATCAGCAAACTGACTTCTTTTAAAACACCTAAAAATCAAAACATAAACTCTGTTTAAATTCAATCATAAGTAACTAAACTAAATTTAGTGTAAGGAAATATGTTATCACCTCTGTTATCACTCATTGGAATTTCATATGTTGAACATGATACCATTTCAAAGTATGCATGGCCTTGCCAGGTCATTTAGACTTTCAAGGATATACAGTATTTAAGATAACACTGAATATGGGTTATTCACCTTAACTATGTTTTTAAAATAACAAAAACAAAGGATTTATAAATAGTAATTAAGTAGATTTGAATGCTTACTTCTTACAGAATAGAATAATTAAATAAATGATATAATAAAGGACTGAAAAATTAATTTAGTAGTAAAGTAAGCTGACCATTTGAGGGATTTTTAGAATAGATATTAAAAGTACCCTGAAATCAAAGGCCAATGGACTACAAAATAAATTATGTTTGCGGAGACTAATTTAGAATGCCTAATATAACAGTTACTAGATATTGTCAGCTGCGTCTCACAGGTCAGAAGCTAAGGACTGGCTAGATTTGTTAATTTGTGGTAGATAAAAATGAATCAGACTATTTCACAACGGACCACCATGAACAGGAGTCCATCATCTTTTTACCTCCCTACCATCTTATTGTACCCTTTCAAATTAAATCAATGTTATAAATGTTTGTGTAAATAAACAAACAAACACAAAGGTCAGAAAGTTCTATGGCAATTGTAAAAGAATTCTATGATACCAGAATTAGTTACAAAACATCACATCTGGATAGAACTAATAAGTGTGTTATAAAATGATACAATTTCATATAACAACTATAAAATTCAAATATATTAGATCTAGGAAAATCAACATTAAGCAGTTAACCAATATATAATAATTAACACTAATACTGGGGTGCATGAAATGAGCTGCAGGGGATGATAGCAGAGTATGTCTGGTGCGCTGTGACCAGAAAGTCCTGACTCCCTTTATTGACTGGCCAACCTTTTCATATTCTAATATGTCTTGTGCAGACTCAAACAAGAAGAAAAATACCAATGATAGTATTAGACATAAAAAATGTAATAAAGTGCAATCCTGTAATGAAGAATATATATACTCGACTCACCATTAGAGCTTTTGAGGTCCCGGTGTATGAGCGACATGGGCGCTCCGACGTGCAGGTAAGCCATACCCTGCGCCACCTGTATCGCCCAGTCCACTAGTATATCCGGCCGGATCTTTCTACCACTCAGAACACGGTTCAACGGCCCGCCGCGCGCATATTCCATCACTAAACATAGGTTTGGCTCTTCCAAGCATACACCTTTTAAAGACACTATATTCTCATGTTGCAGCACCCAAAACAGTCGCGCCTCTTGGAGTACACTTTCTTTTATCACATCGATGTCCTCGTTTGCGTCTTGCCGCGCGGCCTTCACCGCTACGACCTCGTCGTTCCAATAACCGCGGTAAACTTTCCCGAAACCACCGACACCGATCACTTCCTCCAACTTCAACTCGGAGAAGGAGACGCGCGGTGGCTCGACGGCCAGCGGGTCCTCCTCCGTCACATATTCAGATGGAAAGATACCGACGCGGTCGCCTATCTTCCCCGTCCACCATCCTTCGTCACCCGATATGTTCGCGTCTTTCGAGAGGACCTCGACGATCTCCCCGCGACGGAGCGAGAGCTCGTCCTCTCCCTGTGCGACATAGTCGAATACAGCGGTGAAGAGAGCGAGCGGCGGACGTTCTTCATCGGCCGCCATGGCCTCGCGGGCGGCCGGCGGCATCACCCTGGCCGCGCCCCCATCGCACCTCTCCTCTTCACTCACGAGCTCCGACACTGCTGCAGCCGCCGCCGACCACCGCACATAACGCTATGCACCGCAAAACAATTTGGTTATGATCACCGTATTATTCCGCCATCTTTGTTTCTCACATCGATCATGGCGGTTGTCGAGGAATGGGCACCGTTCGCGATCACTTGTTCGTCGTAACACACGCGGCTTCACGTTTCGATATGATTCGTTCGATGTCTTCGCTGCGATAAAGTTAATTATTTTCCATTCATCTATCACGTTATTTGATAGACAGACGAAATGACAACCTTACCGTAGCGAAGTCAGTGACAAACTGACGTCTAGTGTTGCTAGTCCTTAATTTCAAATTTCTGCTTACTATAAAATACTTCAACGCAATATTTATGTAATTTAATTTACGAGTAGGCCTCCGACCTTCGTTCACCTGCGGGCTCAGACATATGGTTGAGGGATCCTCTCCTGCATCGGTCTACTCAGTCATGAGTGCATGTGACGTCACGATGCTGCCTAAATCGCCTGCTAAAGACGTCACAATTACAAAATTTACCCCTGTGTCGATAAATATTATATAAATTTAGTATTTATACAGCATATATTTATTTATATTTTCACTGCTTTGCATTGAAAATAATACATTCAATAAATTTATATACAATATACTACATTATTTTATTAACATTTTTTTAGTAATTGTATTAGACTAAAAACAAACCATTCTTAAATTCAATTTACAAAGTTATATGAATACATATTAATCATTATAAGGTTTTTTAAGGTTAGGACAACACATTTTAGTGTTATAGTAATTTAATAGATGGCGTTGTCATTTCATTCTCCTTTCGACTTTCTGATAAACGACATCTATTAACAATATAAATTGTTATTTATTTTCAGTTATAGTTATTAAATAAATCTCGAGTTGGATGGAAAACGAAATATTTTCACAAAATTATACAGCTTGAGACATGAAAATAAGCAAATAAACAAAAAGGTGTATTACATTACATAGAATAATATTGTATATTGCTCTTTTTTTCATTTGACCAAGCGGTCCCATGGTGTAATGGTTAGCACTCTGGACTTTGAATCCAGCGATCCGAGTTCAAATCTCGGTGGGACCTATTCATTTTTATTGATTTTTTATCCATTACAAATTATAATTTAACAAAATTTTGCTATTTATTTGAAATTATAATAATAAAATGAAATAATATTGAATTTATCCGGCGCAAATGTGTTTCAGTCACTGAAATAGAACGTTAGTCTGTGGGAGGTTGAAGGGATGCTGGTAGGGGAGCATTATTGATCGCGCGAAAATAGGATAGTCTTATTCGCGGCGAACACCCAGCCCGCGGACGTGAGACCGCTTCTCAAAAACACGCTTTATTATTTAAAAGAATAACCCGGAAACCGCTTATATATTTTACTTTATAACGCTAAACTTATTAAATAATGTATATTGTGATAAAGCAATAATAAAGTGCCAAATAAGTGACCAACAAAACATCGTAACCTATAACATGACACGGAAAAAATGAACACCGTAAATCATAGATCATACCTTGTAAAATATGTGACGATTAGCTAATATAGTGAACAATTTAATTAAATTTATATTATTAATAATTGATGTTATATAAAAATTAACCAAACTCTGTAGTTATGTGTGAAGTAATGGCCGAAACAGTCTTTCCTCCGGGGTAGTGATATTAAAAAAATCAAATAAAACATAATAAATCAAAATGTTTTGCGTATTCAAACGCAAATTCGGCTTGAAATGGTGTTGGAGAAAACGCTGGCCGGAAAGAATAAAACTTACTAAGAGCACAAATAAAACGTTTTCGTAGTTATTAGTAATAAATAAATAATAAGCAGTGACGATGAATACATTCAACGCGCCCACGACACAAATCAACGTTTTGGACAAAATGACCACTGTTAAATGTAAATCCGTTGATCTCGAAGGCTATGTCATCATTGTTGTACAGACCAAGGATAATAAAGTGAAGCTTTACGGTAAGTTATCCTAATTCATTTTTAACTTATCAACTAACTTTAATTAAAAAAGGACAAGGTTTTCGTCACTTCGTTTCGGAACTTCGCCATTTAAGAACCGATGTTTTTTTTATATTTTTAAAAAGGGAATGTTGTCCAGAGGATCCTATTTTAATTTGTTTTTCTGTACACTGTAGATTCTTGCCCCGCAGTTCCACACGACTTTGATTTCATTTGTATATCTTTTTAATATAGTACTTTTGATACAAAATGCACAGCTAATACTAAACACTTACTTATTAGCTAACCTGGGAGACCTTGTTATGCCTTTTCGAGCAGTCAATCACATCGACTACAGCGGCATCTATCGCGTTATGATCACTTATAGAGATAAAAGTATCCTATCCCTCAAGTTGGATCAAACTGCACACAATGTGAAAATTTGATTATAATCGGTTCAGTAGTGTAGGAGTTCATCGCGGACAAACAACGTGACGCGAAATTTTGATATATAGAGATATATACCTATTTATATTTGTTATAAATATGACTTTTGTAATCCTATTTGAATTCCATTAGCACTGCTCTTTGGATTTAAAAGATTCATAAGGGAAGTCGTGAAAGTCGAATAGGAAATGTATCGTGTTTGAAATATGATAGATTTATAACAACCAAGACTTCGCAGGTGTACCTAATTATAGTCAACGACGTTCTGGACTGACTTCTAGGAAGGTACAACGGACCTCATTTGATTGCATTTTCTAAGATTAGCTTTTTTTTTTAATTCTGTGTCTTTAATAAATTCATATTTTATTATTTAAAAATGAATTTATACATCGATGTGTCTATGACATATTTTTATTACTGAACTGAATATACGTAGCCAGGTTTACTTATGAAAATACGTGTAGGGAATATATACAAAATTACGTTCAGTTAATAATTAAAGTTTGTATAAAATACTTCTTTATTTAACGTGGTACAAAAGGTTATTTCGTTTAAACTAAAAACTACTTAGTAAATTTCATCCGTTTTTTATAATTTTTTCTAATACAGCCTTGCCCCTATTGGTGATAGCGTGATGTTATAGCCTAAAGACTTCTTGCTCTGTCAAACACAAAAATATTTTTCGAAGTCCGAGTGGCAGTTCCTTCTTTTTTATGGAATAGGAGGCAAACGAGCAAACGTGTCACCTGATGGTAAGTGATCACTGCCGCCCATAGAAACCCACAACACCAGAGGAATCGCAGGTGCGTTGCCGGCTTTTATTGGGAGGACTGGCTCTCAAGTGCAACTGCCGGAACACACCTATTGGTATTTGACGGCAGATTTTAAACTTTACGGTGGTAGTTATCCAGACAGGCATTAGAAAAGCTCTACGGCGGTAGTATGCTATGGTTTCCTCACGTATTTTCCTTCACTCAAAGCTCAAGCTCATTGTCGGTGGTTGGATTACTACCACGATACACACTACCACTGAATGATCATCGCTTAAATCGGTAATATTAGAGCGTTAAAAAAACAAACTTTTCTGAGTAGGGAACCCTAATTTATAACCTATGTTATTTAGAGGTAATTTAACTTTTAAATCGTTAAAGAATTTTTGAAGTCAGTCAAGTAGTTTTGAGTTTATTCGTTGCAAACATATAAAAATACAAATCTTTCTTCTTTATAATATTAGTATATATTAACTAACACACGCGAATTGTGACGAATACACATAAATACAAGAAAATTCCAAAGTACTTATAGGAAAAAATATAAGGTTTATTTTGCAATGTTATTATATTAGATGTAATATTTATGTAAAGAATACGCTATTATTTGGTGTATCCTTGGCTGGCTTTAGTTATTACAAACCATTTCTTGATGATAATCCACGTGCCTCCTGATGTCTTGAAACTCCTCTGCGTCTCGTAGCTGAGCCGATTCCACTTTAAATATTTCTCTGATTTCTAGAACGTTGGTTTTTATATACATTTCTGTATATTCCGAGCCGTTTCTGCTTCCCTGGGTCATTATTTCGCCGGCCGGGCGTGGCAAATGTATAGAGGTATGTAAATATGCAGGGTTGCAGGCCGATCCCTTCTGAAATACTTATTTCTGTGCGTTCCTCGTACTCAGCACAGTGCAGGCATTTTACTAAGACATGATAAAAAAATGCTTATTAATATCAAATCCCTACCACCGGTTCGACACACAATCTAAACCATCTAGATGATATTCAATACGTATTTGTAACAATTGATAAATAAAAAAATTAACACCTACATATATATAATAGTTTCTTTATTTTATTATATATAGTTAAGGCTTAGCATTATGGCCATAATCTCAACTGATCTTAAGTGACCATACGGCCCAAGATGGTAGACACGCTAAACTTTTGGAGGAACTGGCTCTCAAGTGTAAGTGCCGAAACACACCTGTCGGTAGTTGGCGGCAGATTTTAAGCTTGAGGGTGGTAGCTAGTCAGGCGGACATCAGAAAAAGCTCTTCCACCAAGCTATGGTTTCTTTACGAAGTTTTCTTTCACCAAAAGCTCAAGCTCATTGTAGGTGGCTCGATTCGAACTCACGTCCCTTGACGCAAAGTCGTACATACTATCACTGAGCTATCATCGCACTATTTTCATAATACATAGAGTGCAGCAGTGACGCGTTGGCTATAGATCTCGCGCTATTTTAGTCGATTCAAGTTGACTTCACCAGAACGGTTTATACATGGTTATTGCATGGTGGTAGGGCTTTTTCTGATGCCCGCCTGGCTAGTTACCACCATCAAATCGGAAATCTGCAGCCAAATACCAATAGGTGTGTTCCGGCAGTCACACTCGAGAGCCGGTTCCTCTACAGGTTTAGTGTGTCTAACAACTTGGTCCGTATTGTCACTTAAGATCAGGTGAGATTATGGCCATTACGCTAAGCCCTAACTATAAAAAAACATAGCCGAACGTGACGGCGAAATCCCATTTAATACCCACAAAACAAAGTACTCAGGGCGCCTTAAATAAAATCCCATTTCAAAAGTATGCTCGACCGATCACGATGAAAATTGTCACAAATGTGTTCCATTTAATGGATAACGTTACTATGTTATCCCTTGATTGCAATTAATACCGTAGTGGTCGAGTTACTGACTTTTGGAAATAGCAGAACGTTTGCCGAGACGACCAATTGGTGTAATTTTATATTTTAGAATATATATGTACATAAGAAGATCTGTAATTTTTCCAGTACAAAACTTTTATAAAGGTTACAAAACTCTTCAATTGAGCGCCCATCGTTTTACGTAATTATTGCAATAATAAAATTCTAATGCAATATTATTGTAAACGGACTTTTTGAGCCTCGAAAGCCAATTATAAGGTTTTGTAAAGTATACATTTAATATTACTCATTAAATTGGCATAGATTTAGGTCGCATATACATTTTTTTGTTGTTAGGCCACGGTCATAATTCAAGTTTCAAGGCTGTAATTTTTAAACTTCCTACGCACACAAATAGTCAGTATTGTAGTTAGGCGGACAGGCGGGGGACCCAGGTATAGTATTGACCCCCTACTACAGAGACAGATATATTAGATCTACCATTATTCTATGTTGTAATTCATTTTTGAGATCATCATCCACCAGTCATAACGAATTCTTCATATTCATTATGATAACAGAAATTAAAATTTTCTCACCACGTCTGTCTCTCTGACTCAAAATTTTCTAACGTGCAGCGTGTAAACCAACCAAATGATATTAAAAAAAATGTATTACAGAGGTCTTAAAAAAGTCTATTTGGAAACAATGCTATGCTATTCTCTATGATTCACACAATTACCCGCGGAAGACCGGGGCGCGTTGTTAGTTCATATATGATAAGAAACGGGTGTAGTCTTCATACTCTGTTAGATTACTCTGTATTTAGTTTCCTCGGATATCCATGATAGATTATCCCTTATAAAAATAATGTATTTGCTTTTTAACATTCATTTTGTACCTACTAAATGTCGCTGTTTTACTCAGTACCGAATTTAGGCTGTGTGGGGGTCTGTCTCCTAGTCCTGGTGGGTATCCAAATCTAACCTTTATAGGTAGTTCTAATATTGAAGTCGTGTAAACCATATAGTTTTTAATCACGGTCCAAAATGAGGAAGTTTGGAGATCCTAAACAAATACACTCTTTATTAAAGGCAAAGACGTCCGTCTGGGAGTCCCATAGTTTTTTTCTATTTATAGAGGTGGGGAAATACTTAAAAATGAACCTCCTTAGGGAATGAAACGCATATTTTTCTTGCTGTTTTTAAATTTTACTTATTTATTAACATTACGGTTATCTGGCAACATGTTGATGACCTCATTTTGTTAAAACTTTAAATTCTTAAAGCCATGATATTTGCGTGAAACCGTATACTGATGCTGACCTGTGATGGTGGAGACGTTAAGCGTACTGGAGGGACTGGCACTCAAGTATAACCATCGAAACACACCAATATATTTGGCGGCAGATTTCCAAATTGAGGATGGTAGCTAGCTAGACGGGTTTTAGAACAAGCCCTATCACTATGCAAAGTCTATAGTTGTGTTCCGACAGTCGCACTTAAGGGCTATTCGTTCCTGTAGTCTTGGACGACATCGTCACTTAACGTCAGGTGAAATGGTAACTAAAACGCTAAACCTAAGTAGAAAAAAAGCTACATCGCCCAGGACCTCCGACGGGCCTAATCCGAAACTGTCGTCTACACATCCCACGCACGCAATAAGTTTGAGCAAAAGCAAAAAGTCAAGTTAGAAAATAAGTTTTTAAGTTAAGTTCTTAATGTGTCGCTCTGTTCTCCATTAGGATCACCTTCCGCCGGGAACTGGGACAACTTGGAGCTAGCCGACGAGATCTTGGACGTGAACGAAACAAGACTTGAAGATATGTCCAGAGCGGAAGTTCTGGGTCATATACATGAGGTACGCTCGTACTGTTCAATACTTACTAATGTTATAAATGCGAAAGTAAGTTTGTTACGTTGTCATACCTAAACCTCTGAATCCTGGGGATGGCGATGGGCTACTTTGTCTCGTAAATCTTTGTTAGGGGTGGAGTAAAGAGAGGGATGAACTTTGTATGAAACTTAATGCGAGCTAAGCCGCAGGTAAGAGCTAGTATTGTATAATTATCAACGATACCTGCAAATTATTCTCGTAATAATATTAGTACAGTATAATGTCGACTACAACAGTTCTTAATCTTAACTAATATTATTAAAGCGTATAGTCTGAATACTTTAATAAAAGTATGGAAAATCCAAGAGTGCACGACTCATATAATATCTTTTTTTTTGTCTATTTAATAACAATTAAACTACATCGAATCAGACCGGGAAAAGTAATAGGGTTCTATTCCTAATTATACTGAAGCGTAAGAAACAAAAAGAATTAATTAGTAAAGTACTTCGGTCGTTATCGTGATAACATACAGGATCCGCACATACAGACACACGGACGTCCAAGACAGAACTTTTTCAAACAGTTTTTACTAGTTTAAATAACAAAGATGGCATTAAAAATATCATGAGTGTTAAACATAGTGTTTTTATTGATATTTGTGAGTATATTATTGTACAAGTGTAATATATGATAAATAGATACAGTTTACGTTTGAAAAATCAGTTGTTTTGCGTGAAGTGACATTAGTACCCATCTCAACGCTTCGCTTATGAGGCTTGCAAAAATCACTAAATATATATAGAAGTTGAAAATTCATTAAGTTAAGAAATTGTATATTAAATATTTAGACAAAATATTTATATATAAGTCTAACTATTGATGATGTGACGTTTTACTTACATTTTAATTTAAAAGTTTTACTTTTATCAACATAATATGCAGAAACAAATTCAACTTTAAAAACATTGCAAAATACTATATTGTTGATACGAATTTTTTGTTGTTACGGATGTTACGTTTAATTGTTTAGTTTCTACGAATAATTAGTGTAATTTGTAAGTTGTGCCACCAAAAAATTATTAATATATAAAACAAAATAATTTGGACTTTGTTTGGAAGGAAAATTTATAACACTGTATAAAGTACCTTCCAAAATATTCAACAACTGTTCTGTAAACACTATAATACTTCGTAAAAAGATCACACAGGAACAGACGAAAGAAGAGAAATGAAACTGTATATTTGAATATCTTAGTTTTTTTTTTAATAAGCGACAAACAAGCAACCGTGTCATCTGATGATAAGTGATCAATGCCGCTCATGGACACCCACAACACCAGAGAAACGCACCCAATGGTATTAGGCAGCAGATTTTCAACTTGAGGGTGGTAGTTAGCAAAGCGGGCGTTAGTAAAAGCCCTACCACCACGCTGTGGTATCCTCACGATGTTTTCCTTCATCGTGCGCTCAAGCTCATTTTAGGTGGTCGGATTCGAGCTCACGTCCCAAGACGCGACGTTCCTACGCGCTACCACTGACCTATCATCTCTTCAAAACTGACACCTGATTTAACTTCCTTCTTTTGCAGTGTATTTCGTCCTGTGTCATAAAACTACGAGTCAAGAGACGGAGCGAAACAAAACTATGTAAGTAGTGTCTTAGTTGTTATAGATGTAGTTAGGTTCAGTCAGACATAAAACAGGATAATCAAACCCTCCATCCATTAATCCTATCTGCCTATAGTCGCTGTAAAAAGTAATCTACACGTATTGAAACAGTCTTGAAAAGGAAATCTTTTATTTGGATAAGAATTCAACCAAAGGCGCGAATAACATGGTCTGACTTCGGTTGACAAATTAAAATGTAAAAAATAGTTATACTGACATAACTACAATAGTGGGGTATATGACCCGAAGTTTGTTGTAGATACTCATGTGTCCTTTGATATTGTAGAACATTTTTTTATTCTGTCATCAATAGTTTTCGGTGCGCATGCGATGAAAGATATTTTATGGTTAAGTTTTCTACACCTTCGGTTACAGTATTGAGGTTTCATTAGAGATCTCTAATTATTTCTAGTAATAAATATTGCATATGTCAGCCAAGGATAATGTAGGATTTGAATGGTGTTTTTTTTTTAATCGGTCCAGTAATTTTTGAATTTGTTCGTTACCGACACATAGAAATACAAAAATACAAATGTTTCCTTTTTATAATGTATGCGTAGATAAAGTACATATCGATTATTTATTATTTCTAAAACTTATTGATTTTAGAAAGATAGAAAATATGTTTTATTAGTCCATAATAATCTATACATATGATAAATCTGTAGATAAGTTGTTTTTGTAAATTGAAAATAGTTCAAAATAGAAATAGCCATGATGTTAAATATATTTAAAGGAATCGCCGTAATGTATGTACGCACATAACTTCCGAACGACCGTAACGAATTGGATAATTCTTTTTTTATTGTGTTCGTTATTATCAGGACAAGGTTTGTGTACAAAATACGGTCATTTTTTTTTTCTCAGAGTATGAAAATGAGTGAGTGTATAGAAAAGAAGCCTGTGAGATATCTATATATGGCAAAATAAATCGCCGTTCGTTCGTCTCACTAAAACTCAAAAACGTTAGGTGATACAAAGTTCACCGGGTCAGGTAGTAAGAAATAAAACTAACTTAAGAAGTATTTATCTGGACTCCGGGATTAAAATGCATATGCGTAGTTCTGCGATGAAGAAGTTGTCATCAAATAACAGACTATTAGTTGTATTAACTCTAAATGTTTCTTGGCACGTAAGCGACAAGAAAGAATCTCTATTATCACAATATTAATGCTACGATCAGGGGAATTCTACTCCGTTCTTTTAATATATCTAATAGTGGAGTTTCCGCTCGTCGTGCACAGATTATTAAAGACGTCGATATATTTCACAATCCCTGCAAGCTGTCACAAACACTGCCGTGTAACTTTGAGACAGCTGTCAAAAAAACTTTCCCTCGCCGGCGAGGCGTTCGCGGGAAATTGCATTGGCTGATTTCGTCCGCCCCTCGAGAGTGAGACGAAATTATTGTATTTCGTGAGATTTTTCCTTATTTGTCTTTATGTCACTAACGACATTGTTAATAAGTTGGATGCCGAGAATGATACCTGAATTTGCCGGCTAAATTCTTATGTCACAGGACAAAAGCGACAGAAGTAATGGCTGAAAGTGGCTATATAATATAGCGCGCTATTCTTATATGTAGCTAAGTAATGTCCCTATAATATAACTTACTTAATAGACAGTAATCATGATAAACTATATATAATAATACACGTTTGTATATTATTTGTACTACGTATAAGACGTATACGTGGTGACAGATATTTATGATAATGGGCGCCGGAAACGGGGCACAAAGTGGCGTACGCGCAACCCTTATCAGAAAACAAATTTAGTTTTTTTTTTATATACCTAAGGTTTAGCATTATGGCCATAATCTCACCTGATCTTAAGTGACGATACGGCCCAAGTTGGTAGACACGCTAAACCTGTGGAGGAACTGGCTCTCAAGTGCAGCTGCCGGAACACGCCTATTGGTATTTGGCGGCAGGTTTACAACTTGAGGGTGGTAGCTACCCAGGCGGGCATTAGAAAAAGCCCTACCACCATGATATGGTTTCCTCACGATGTTTTCCTTCACCGGAAGCTCAAGCTCATTGTAGGTGTTTGGATTCGAACCTCACGGCCCTTAACGCGAAGTCGTTCACACTACCACTGAGCTATCATCTCTTCAAGATCCGCTATAGAAACGATTAAGAAAAAATATATTTTAATAACAATCTTTTGACTAAATCTAAATTCATCGGGATAATGTTGAAAATTATATCTGAAATAATGACCTCTTTGAAAATAATCCTAACGATATTCACATTTATTTCCTCAGTATTTATTTTATTTAAACAAGCTGTACAAGTTGATAAAATTACAATAATACCTTAAGTCTTGATTGTTTTTATATGTAGCACCTTAATATATAAAGGAACTAATTGTGACCAAATAATCCTTAATGTTACTATGTAGATTAAAGCCGTGTTGCGAGAATATGACGAGCAGATCTGACTAGCGAACGTGACGTTTCTCTTTTCTAATACTTCATTTTCATCCAATATGCCCAAAGAAGTTTAGTATATCAGTAACCCATTCGTGTCTCAAACTACAAGTAACCTAAAATAAAACAATTTAATACTTTAAAATTTTCGTTCGATTTTCTTGTAGGTACATATTATTACATGTAGTAAACAATAAAAAAATATAAAAATCATATTTAATGGCGTTGGTCGTGTACCATAAAACGTTTCTTCTTCAACTTCGTTTTGTGATATTAAATTTACAGTAATATAATTGAAATTGATGGCTTGTTTCCGCCAAAATATGAATGTGATTATTAAATTCAATGTCGAGACTGTATTACGTAAGGCATAAGGTTGAAATTTGATTAATAATACTATTGTATGTGGGCAAAACTTTTCAGCGCGCTTGAAACTGCGTCTTCAATATAACCTAAGTGTATTAGTTTGACACAGTTCTAAAGTTAAACAGCTGGTATAACTGTTATAAAACTTTCTCACTACAAAACCATAATATACAGTGAACTATTCGCGCTTTGCATGCGCATGCGACGTTTCGCTCGGACATAGCAGCCTTTGAGGTTACACTCTTAGTGTTGTCGTGTTTTCCGGATTTACAAAACTTTAAGATTTTTATGTTAACATTACATTTATTGACTTCACTTATTTATAAATTCAAAATAGGTACAATATATTCTTAATGTGTATAGTAAAAAACCTTGAGTAATTTATTCGAAAATTTTAAAAAGTAAATAAAAACAAAACTATGTTTTTCTTACGACTATGTACAGTTTGCATGGTGGTAGAGCTTTTTCTAATGCCCACCTGGCTAGCTATCGCCCTCAAGTTGAAAAATCTGCCACCAAATACCCATAGGTGTGTTCCAGCCGTTGCACTTGAGAGCCAGTCACCCCACCAGGCTTAGCGTGTCCACTATCTTGGACCACATCGGGTGATATTGTGGCCATAATGCTCAAACCTTAACTATATAAAAAAAGATATATGCTACGCATATATCATAACTCTGTTAATAGGAAAATAAAAAAGATCATAAATGAACGTTTATCTATTTCGACATCTTTAGCACTTTCTTTCACTAGTTATCAATAAAAATGTTATTGTAATTAGGACATTAACCTACTTTTTTATTGCAGACTATAATACTCTCTTTTACTATAAATGTAGAACGTCATAACTATTTATGGTACTAGTTTATTTGTAGCCGAAAGTATTGTAGAAACTCATCAATAGATTTTTAACAGAGTTAGTTAGTTGAATACTAAAATAAGTCCTACAACCACCATAAGCTGAATTCGTCATGCTATTTTATTATATATTTAGGCAACCTGGTTTTATTTTATAATTTAAAGTTTTTGTATTTATTTTTACTAACACTAAATTAAATCAAATAGTTATTTAATTTCAATATTTTTAACGTATATTTGATATATAAAAGGAACCTACAATTAAAAACACATTTGTATGTAACAAAAGCATGAATAATGTGCCAGTTTTTGAAGACGAACACTTTAGTGTGATATGAAAATATTTGATTTTGATATTAAGTTATTATCAAAAAAATTCTAAATAGTTTTAATACCATTGTTACCTCTTTCGTTGTATTCAGGTTAAATGCTCTACCTGCTTTCCGTTGAAACTTCACAACCTTTGAGTTTAAAAGGCTATTGTGCTTTTGAACAATACAGTGTTGTTATATAACTATCTTATTTGGTAAATCTTTTTACTTCTTGTTCAATTTTTTGGGTAAAATTATACTCTTTACTGATAAACTCTTACTTTACTGCAGTTAAAGTTCTTTTTTTTTGTATTATATTATTAAAATTTTAAATAATATAACGAAACTCTTTAAACTTTTTAGGTACGTAAATTAACCTTTGTCCTCATTTCCTATTTTTTCAGTTTAATTGAATGTGTATGATTCACAGATTTGTCTTAGTAAGTAAATGTAAAGAAATTCTTAAAAATATTTGATTTCAAGGTATTTAAATTCATATCAATTATTGGTAACAAGGTAGACAAAAAAATGCTCAACTTCTCCTTTAGCATAACTGCTAGAACACATAACTTAGCTATTTATGTGAATACTGAAATATTATTTCATCTTACTATGAAAATACAAATTTTTAATTTATCATCCTTGAGTTTCCTAAACTCATTGGGAGATTTAAACTCAAAAACTTATAAATGCCTTTCAAATAAGCTACAATTAGTCTATTATCAATTTAAATACCATTTTCCTATAAGAACATATCTCCTTTATTGGTTTATTACTAGAATCCAATAAGGAAAATAGATACAATTACGCGGCAACACCGAATTAAATCCAGTGCGAGAGAGAGGGAAACAGGTTTGCGAGTTTCGTTCCGCGAACGTTTTGTACATGACGTACTGTTTCCAACAAAGTCGATAATATTTAACAACAATTACCACTGTTTTGTAAAACGAAAATTCTGTTTAAACAAGAAACGTGTAGTTCCATGTCGACTTTTACGCGTATTCGCGTTGTTTAGTGCGATAGAAAGTGGCCGGTCAGTTAGTTCTTTGAGGTGAGTGACCTTTGGCGTTTAAGGCTTTTGCCCTTTTATATCCAGACTCTGTGGTCCATCAAGGATCTTTCCGGTTGTTTTGGTGATTAATCAGTTTTAAAAAATTATAATAATAATATCGGTTTACGTAATTGTGACTCATACACGTAATGTAAGGTTGTGCAAACGTTTTACGGGTCGGAATAGTTTAGTCGTCGCGTCTAAGAGAGGAAACCTGATTTGAAATTTAGCTGTATAATTTTGCGAGGCGCTGTTACAGCTATCTGTCATTTAGGGAGTTATGTTACTGTATATAGATCTATAGTACATTTTAATATGGACCTATGAATATAATTATATCATCAATTGAAATAATTTTGTAGTTAATTTTATTTATAATTTTTTAATCAGAACGGTGTTGCCATTTAAATAACGTTTTAAAACAATATTTCGAAAAGATAAATGTAACTTGAAGATATGATTTGAACATGTTAATTTGTCAAGTTTTATGTACTTTGGAACGGCTTAATCGGTAAAGTGTATATTGCAAAGTAAATAAAGTAATTCTTTATACTTTTAGACATTCGAATGCAACAAATCTCACGGTATGGTTTGTTGACCTGTGGGTTTGGGTGCGACGCTGCGGAAGGGAAGTGTGTGAATTTTTGTACAAATTTCAAAGTTTGCTTGCGTCTCTTTGTTACCCGAAATCACTAAGACAGGGTTGTCGTGTTCTACTCAATCGCGACCACTATACTCTATGTATAACTGCCTCCGGGAATAGCCGATGTATACCCTGTGATCGAGTGGGCTGGTAGGTATCATTAGAGGTACAGTGGAGGTATATCATTACAGGAAGTGAGAAAGTAGTTACTGCTAGTATGTGGGACTAGAGTCACCCGGGTATATGTTGAGTGGACAATGAATTTCACTTGACCACACATCATTCTTGTATAAACAAAATAAAGAACGTCAATGTATTTTTTCTCGCCTCTAACCCTAAAAAAGGTATTTGTACCTAACTGGGTCTGTTCATCAGACATATATTATATTTTGAAAAAGCTAGTCTATGTATAGCTGCCAAGTTATGTGCATGCTAGCATGGCTGCCATGACCCCATGAACTTATATTCCTTCGATGGTCGCTATTGTTTTTTGGATTGCACCGTTCTGGCCATTAGATACAGTGTTTCCGTTTTATCGAGCTTCTATACATAAAAATATATGTGAAGTTCTAGTAAAAGTTAAAGTAGTAAAAGTAAAGTACCTACATGCGACTCAAAAACTTAAATGTAAGCGATGATAGCTCAGTGGTAGTGTGTAGGTACGCTGCGTCATGGGACGAGAGTTCGAATCCAAGCAACTACAATGGGCTTGAGCTTTCAGTGAAAGAAAACATCGTGGGGAATCCATAGCGTGGTTTTTTCTAGTGCCCGCCTGGCTAGCTACCACCCTCAAATTGAAAATCTGCCGACAAATAACAATAGGTGTGTTCCGGTAGTCGCACTTGAGAGCCAGTCTCTTCATAGGTTTATCGTGTCTTCAAAATTGTGTCGTATCCTCACTAAAGATCAGGTGAGATCATGGCTACAACGCTAAACCCTTAAGTCTTAAAACATATTCAAGAATTAACTAGACACTTAGAGCTTCAGGTCGGACGTGGATTTCCATTACATATTCCTTCCCTTTAAGGATTCCCTTTACATATCTCGTTCTCGCTATTGCCTGGGTAGACTATAGGATGGGTATTTGAGACACACCTCGTGTTATCTAATAGAATCCCTACAGCCATCCTGTTCTCTCCTGTAATCGGGGACCAATAGCTAAGAAAATATACACAACATATAGCGACCAACTTATATATATATGGCTATAATGCATTAGCTAATCAAGGTGAAAATGATTCGCCAAGCACTTTGTATATCAGTAGTTTGTTACTCATTTAAGCTACACCGTCACTTTAGATCGTTATCGACGAGATTGGGCTAAAATGGCTTGATATTATGTAGACTACGCTCTATTTAACGTTCACGACGTTCAGAATATGCTTTCAGCTGTTCTAGCTGACGACCACGCTTGTTGTGGTCGCGGGAACTCGGCACTATTGACGTCATTCATTTTTGTTCACGCCAAACTTACAAAAGCTCATCTGTAAAAGGCAGTGGTCGTTGAGAGATACGGCGCCATTAAAAAATAAAAGTTAAAATGGCGACAAAATAACGCTGTGTTTCTTCAGCAAACGCTCGGCGAGTGGGCGCACAGGTAAACATAATTATTATGTTAAATAAGTTTAATAAAATTAAATTTACTTTTCATTCAACAGTCATTTAATAAATTTTTCCTCGTATGAAAAAAAACATCACCATTTCTTAAGTTAATAAATGAAAAATTAAAATGTTTGTTTTTCAAATATTTCTCATGAAGCATGTGAATGTGAAGTCTTAATATTAGCATAAATTGTTAAAAAAAAAAATAAGTCGGTGCCGTGGTGAAAAGATTAGCCAGACAGTAAAATTGGAGTCGGAACTGACCGGTCAAGGAGCGCCGGACGTACGTGAAGGCCTTTTTCATGCACTGTTTCAATAATACGGGAAATGTAGCCTTAGTTGGATGTCATCCCAAAAATATAACTAACAAAGCTAACCATTCTGTAACGTTTATAATAAGATATTCACGGTCTCTTATGTGTTGACCCTCCCGGTTGATTTAGCAGATATCAGGGTATCAGCTGCGGGTGACGCAGGCTTGCGTCTCGAGATATCATTTGACACCCGTCACATGGTATACTGTAAATTATCATAGTTTTGGATTTATATTTCGTATGTCTGCCCCGTTGTACGCGCTTTACTCAATCTTTAGATAGGTATTGAGGAAATTTAATCTATTTTCGAACTACTAGCTTTTACTATGGCTACTCCCATGTTAATTTTAATTTTGTCAATCAATTCTTTGCCCCATTTCTTATAAGTTTTTCGAGGTAGCTTATCACTATTTCTAGAGTCCCATTATTATACCGAAATTCATCGTAATCGATTCAGCGCTTTAGGCGTGAAAGCGGAACAAACAAACTCACTTTCGCATTTGTAATATTAGTAAGGATAAGGAAGAAGCGAAAAAGTTTGTTTGTTCGTATGCGGCGTATAACTTCTGACGTACTAATTGAATATATATATATATTTTTCATTTTTGATAAAGCAATAATTGAGGAACACTTTAGGCTATTTAACATCATAATATGACGCTGTAGTCGATGTGATTGACTACTGGAAAAGGCGGAACAAGGCAGACCTGGTCATCTAGTTATTCTATACATTTTAATCGCTTTGGTAAAGCTCAACTGGTATTCAAAATTGATCGGGTTCGTGAAAAATATATTCCGATGTAGTAAAAAACCGGACGGGTCGACCTTGATTTGTTGGCTGCTTGGTCGCGCCTGCAAAGCTCGGTGGTACATGCGCGCACTTGGAAAACTTATTTCTCTATTTAACAAGTCCGTATGGTTTACAAAAACCGCTTTTATCTTATACAATCAGTATTACAAAATTGCATGTAAATTTTCCACTATCTATCTATCTATCTATATATATATAAGGTTTAGCGTTATGGCCATAATCTCACCTGATCTTGAGTGACGATATGGCCCAAGTTGGTAGACACGCTAAACCTGTGGAGGAACTGGCTCTCAAGTGCAGCTGCCGGAACACACCTATTGGTATTTGGCGGCAAGTTTACAACTTGAGGGTGGTAGCTACCCAGGCGGGTATTGGAAAAAGCCCTACCATCATGCAATAAAAATGAATCTCCATTTCCCTCGGTCATCGCATCACGCGTGAACGGATGGAACAATTTCGCTAATAATTTTTTTGTTGTTTAATTATTGCCAGGAGAAGGTTCTTATGAAAGAAAAAATTAAGGAAGTTGGACGGAACATTAGAAAATAAGAAAATTTAAACCACTAAATGACAATATTAATTTTACATAACTTTCAGTTGTCACAGAACATTACAATTATAAACAACATTTTTTATGTTTAATTATACTAACTAGAAATTCAATATTCATAGTTAAGACAGGACAATGTCTGTGGGGTCAGCTAGTTAGATATAAAATCTTTTTTGCGCATCAATATAATATATGAATAATAGCGATGTTGGGTATTAACACCCCTCACTGTGCATCGGGTGATGACTATGGTAAAAGCTCACACTAAAAATTAATAAAAAAAAAAAACTAGCTTTTACAAGCGGCTTCGGTCGCGTTAATATTCATTTTGTCAAACAAATCTGAATACACGATGAAGCGTTGCACACAAAGTTTATCCCGATCTTTACGCCACTTGCAATAAGTTTTTCGCGTGAAAATGTAGTCTATCACCGTCTCCAGATTCCCATCTACCTCTATACCAAATTTCATCATAATCGATTCAGCAGCTTAGGCGTGAAAGCGTTACAAACATACAAACTCACTGTCACATTTGTAATATCAGTATGATGCACTTAAAAATAAATATAAAGACCGAGTTTCTTGCCGGTTCTTCTCGATGACTGGGTTATTTTTAAACCCGCTGTGGTAGTTTTAACTTCCGTAAAGACTGAGCAGACTTCCTGAGCAGAGGCTTAGGGCCTAAATTGAACGAAGTTTTTTTGATTTGATATTTTATTTCCAACGTATTCGAACCTAGAACTGACACTGTGTTGTAGAAGTAGCACCCGAAATACCTACTAGAACGATCACGTGATACAATCCCGCACAGTTCCCTTTGTTGCCAGAGACAACCGATAGCTTTCACGCTTCTTCTAGAGTAATCAGGTTATACATCTAGTGTATGGTATTGGCGGTTATGTCAAATAAACTTTTCTTGCCATACGTATAGAGATTGCAATGACACTAATAGAAAGGTGTTACAACAGACCGTGGAGGTTGCGTCGAATCGTACATAAAATCTCGTTCGACAATCGTTATATTTTACAGCAGAGCTTACAATACGAGATTTAGTCGGTACTATCGAACGTTTCTAACTCAACTGCCTCATCCAGCGCGCTACTACCCAGGATAACGCTTAGTCAATTAACCAACTTTTTTCACAGTCATTACACTAACAGTGTGAGATCAATACAACAGCTTTTAAAAATGCAAAATATAGTTATTGCTCATAGTTTAATCATTTCATTAATTAAATGTATGTCGTATTATTGTGTTTTTAATATTATTATGTCTCCACACCAATCAGTAGTAAAAGTGGTATTTAACAAAGGTCATTAAAAATGGATCAAAAGGTTCAAAGTCTGGGGTCGTGTTACGTACATTAGTATGGATAATTTTACTGTTGCCGAAACAAAATAATACAGAAAATACAGTTAGCAGCAAATCAGCGTGGATAATGTCCGCACAATGCACACATAAGCAAAACGTATCGAGAAGGTTCACACTGTATGTTTAGATGTAGGGCTGTTGTTAGGATTTCAGTAGGTATTTCGGGTAACCCGATAGGGATATCCGTCAATAGATTTTTACAACGTTAAAAATATAGCGTAATACTCGCAGTAGGGGTAAACTTAGAAGTACCATGTTCAGGATTCAGCTCATATCCTATCACAACTCAATCGGAATAGAAATAAGAACGTCACAGAAACTCTTCTGGATTATTTCGTTTCCCAAAAGGATTTTTTTTTTATAGTTAAGGCTTAGCTTAATGGCCATAATCTCACCTGATCTTAAGTGACTATACGGCCAAAGTTGGTAGACACGCTAAATCTGTGAAGGAACTGGTTCTCAAGTGCAAATGCCCGAACACACCTATTGGTATTTGGCGGCAGATTTTCAACTTGAAGCTGGTAGCTAGCCAGGTGGCCATCAGAAAAAGCCCTACCACCATGCTATGGTTTCCTCACGATGTTTTCCTTCACCGAAAGCTTATTGTAGGTGGATAGATTCGAATTCACGTCCCTTGACGCGAAGTCGTACACACTACCACTGCGCTATCATCGCTTCTAAATTACTGATTTGTTGGAAAAACAGATATAATACGTAATCGGATTGGTGTGGTTCTATTTCCCTCATACAAATCAAAACATCTACATTAATATTTTAAAGCAGAAAATTTTGTTTGTTTGACTGCGCTAATCTTACGGACTACCAGTACGATTTCAAAAAATCTTTTATAGCAAGATCATTGGGAAAAGTTTCAGGCTATTTAACATGTTATCACTATAATGAAAAAAAAAAACTTACTAATCGGGTAAAAATTTATGCAATTTTAGTTTCACGCAAACTAAGTCATAGATACTGCTAATTATATAAAATATAACCTCGACTATACATTTACTGCTTGTTGTTATTATTTTCATTTGAATTTCGACGAAGACTTCGGACTTCGAATAAATATACAGATACATTAACAGATTCATTGTCGTCTGATTGGGTGAACAAAATAAAAGGAGAGAAGATAATATTTAGTGCTTAAACAAAAACCTATCTAGTTACGGTATATATATATTTGTTATCATAAAACCAGTATGAACAATTGTGGGCATCTTTTTGTGCCCTTTAACCGAAGTAGCGAAATGTTAGGTACGTTTTTGAGAATAATTTATCAGTCGTGGAATTAGCGGTGTGTTCAATAACGGCCGTAAAACATCTGTGCGCCAAATTTTTTTGGCCTGAGTAACTAGGCTAATACCCCGGCGGGCGTCTATAGTTTCACCGGGCTTTGTAGTGAAAACACCTTAGATTCGATCGTCCGGGTAACAGCCCTCAAATGATTTTTCTCGCGCGATACAGTAACACTATACATCATTGAGAGTACATCTTCAGACCGCATACCATTTGTACACACCCACACATTAAGTATACGGTTCTATAAGGGACTACCCGATGTCATTGTTAGGACCACTAAACTTAGTAAGTTAGGACCTGGTGGTTAGTTAGGATCGGGAATCTTTGTTCATTTTCCGGCATTAGCCCAAGCCGAGGTTCGACTATTCTGATACCCTTCATTCACCTCGAAAAGTTCGCTGAAGCTGTCAAAACCATTACGGCAAACAGCGTATGTCAGTTCGAAAAAAAAAATGGTGAATGCAGAAGGCACTAAATTAGCTGACCCTAAGTTTAGGTTGTTGCCGGTGCGCATCAGAACGTTATCTATGTTCTTTTTAATAAAAATTCTCCGCATACTAAATACATATATTTTGAAATAAGTATAGCTTCTTCTAATTAATGCTTGGGGATCTTTAGTCGAATGTATTCGGGTAGATCGCCTCTACGATAGGTGAGTTCTAAAATAAAAACTCTATAGCAGGGTCGTAGTTATAATATTTGCCATAAGAGCATGGGAATGTAAAACATTATTTAATCAGACGAGTATGAGTATTACTCTATAATATGGACTGTTTATTTTGAAAGTGGTGTAAGTCCATTTTTGAGAAAAATTAGCTATCACGTAATTCATGCTTAATTTAATGTAATTTTTTTAAATATAACTAGTCCGTGTTTAATTTCTCAAAAAAATCCCATGTTTTGTACAACTTAAAATCTGTCGGTAAATGAAATTGCATTATCAACAAATATAGTAACCTTTAATTTACTCGAAACAAAAGAAAATGGACTTACACCACTTTCAAAATAAACGGTCCATACGTTCTATATGCTCAAATTTCCTTTTAAATTTGTTATCGTTCCTTGTTCATCCAGTATTCTATAGAACTCCTAATATTACGTGCAAAAAGACTAGTAATAGGGGTGTCACAAGACAAAAAAACGTATGCAGTCCTCGAGGACTAAACACTTAAAAACGAGGTTAATGACGATTGGATCTACGTATACGAACTTGATGTCTAGTGGAGCTAAGTAAAGCCTATGTAGCGTCATAGCTCCAAGCACGACGGTCCATAAAAAATGCTTTACTTCAATAAATCTTAAAATAGGCAACTCATAGTTGGTAAGAAGCAATCGTTCGGCAACAAACGAAGTGACGTATATGCAATAATTCCCAAGAAGTTACATAAATACCAGTTGAATTGTCACTCTTTCACTAGAAACGTTGTTATATTGGCAAGTAGCACAGGAATTATTGGTATGTTATAAATATTAATACGCCGTTGCTGTTAACAATGTAAAACCAAGAACTTGAATGCTTTTGTTGTTTGATAGATAAATAACGGGTAAGTTATGTATAATTTATAGAAAATATACTAGGGTCTACAATAATTTAGTATTCTGTTTACGCATATCGTTTTTAATAGCATATTTTTACACTCGTTTAGTATATCGATACTATATCTCTTTCGGGTATTCTCTATGTGAAAAGTGTCCTTCATTTTAGGTTATGTTCAAGCGATTATGATTCAGTTGGTAATTTATACGGATGTCGAGTAAATGGACGTCAGTTCCACTTTAACTGCAACGAGTCTGCGCTTTCGGTGTGGGAAAACTTGCTAGCTGCCACCCTGAAGTTGAAAGTCTGCCGTCAAATACCTGCAGGTGTATTCCGGCATTTGTACTGGATAGCCAGACCCTCCATTACGTTTAGCATGTCCGCTATCTTGGACCACATTTTCACTTAACACCAGGTGAAGGTGTAGCCATAACGATAACGTATTAAATATTTAAAAAACTGAAACCTTTGAGTTTATCCAAAGCTTCCATCATTAGCTGTTTACAGAGTGGACTATCTGTACGTAGTTTGAGATGTGGATAGGTGACTGTGACGTCAGAGCGTGTGAGTCACACGAGAGATACGCTGTTTCTCAACAAGCGCACGTATTAGTTGACCACATAAATTTTTATTAAGATTTTCGCTAAAAATTTACAATTTTCGTCACGTCTGCGGAAGCATTATCTTTGGTTATGAAACTATGTTTTCTACTGCAAATGTATGGAGTAATGCGAAAAAATAACTTTTCTTTGACAGTTATTACCGGTAATTTTTATATAATATTTGTTTAGGTTAAAATTTATACTTTATATGTAATTAGTAATGTGTATTGGATTCTCTTACGTACGTACGTAACCCGTTAGGGTCGGCACAGAATGCTTCCTTCTTCCACTCTATATCAATTAGCTGTCATTTCATTATTCACACTTTTTATATACATATAATTCCTTACACAGTCCGTCCATATCTTCTTCGGTCTTGCCCTTACCCTACATCTATCCAAATTATTCATACTTAACAATTTTCTTATTAGATGACTTCCTTAGTTTATATCGGTTAGGCTTACGGCCACAATCGAACCTGAGTTTAAGTGACGATGTAGACTAAAATACAGGACACAGCGTAGCGGAGGGAAGGGCTCTCACTGTAAGAACACACCTATATCTACCTGTAGATTCAACTTAAGGGTGGTAGCTAACGAGGCATGTATTAAAAAGCCCTACCACCATACTATGTGTTACGGTCCTCGTAGTGTCAAGATATAATCGGGAAAAGAAATCTATATAATTACATTATAATTAAAATGTAACAATTATTACATTACACTGTAAAACGACCATGCTGTGTTTTAAAATCCTTGATTATTTTGTATGCTAAAACCACACCAGCACATAGTTTTATTTCGAAATTTGTGAAACTGGTTTCGAGTTTAGTGTACTGAGTGATTCACGTAATAGCTTTTAGGCTTTGTACTGTATCATTAAAGGCTGAAGAGTGTGTATCTATAACAATGATTATTACTTCCCAATGTCTTCTTGGGTCAAGTTATCTTTTCAGAATTTCCATTAAGTTGTTCAAGAACTAAAAGATCAATTATATTGTAAATTTTATAATGACAGCTTTGATAAATTTCGTGCGGTATTACTTTAATTCGGATATATTTGTATATAAAAATTATATTACATAAAGTAATGTCAGGTTATTCACACCATTTATATATAACTCAAGAACGGCTGGACCACAATATTAATTGGTGTCCACTCACTATAGCAGAAAAAGAAATTGTATTGCTTTTGGTAAATTGATAAAATCCTAAATTAAACTTGGCTAAATATTTGAAGTTTTCCCTGACAGTTGAGACTTAGGTAGAGATGAGAATTGAGAGTGAAATGAAGGAATGAATAAGAGAGTCAATAGAAAAGGAACTATACATATTTTTTCCAAAACTACTTGTTGTTTTATTTCTTTACGGAATAAATTTGTGTATATTGAATAATCAAGGTAGGCTTGAAGGTAGAAAAGACAGTGACCGTGGGTTGTCTCTCGAAGCTTGTATTTGTATTGTTGTACTCTGCGGATTATCAGCTGCAGTAGAAATTGTGAGAAGCTATGCGAAATCAATCCATAGCTTTTGGCAATAAGGGGAGATTGCTTGTTGAGGTTGTTTTAGTGGCTATTTCCGGTCATTCGCACCAAGTGAGTCCCATATCCCCCTCTCATAGTTCACCCGGCATGATGCGCGTTAGGTAAATACATTTTCCCCTCGTTAAAAGAATGCTTCAGTTAAATCGAGAGATATTCCTACTACCCGGTCGAGTATTTCGCTTCACGAACAGTTATTAATATGGAATAAAATCATGTTTCCCACGGGAACTGCGAATAAACCGTGTACGGTGTCGCTTAGCAAATAATTAACATCTCCTAATACCTGCGTCGCAGTGTTGATGAGACTAGACGCGCGGAGGCGTCACATACAATAGCGTGGCGAAATACATTGAGTCACGCATTCGGCGCGCAGAATGTACTGCCTCCGTTGAATATTAATTCATAATATATAATACGGCGGCGTGCCCTTCGGAAGTTGGCATACGTTATGCCTTTATAGTATGAAGGTGTGTGTCGCATTGTTTTATATATAAAAATTTAATTAAAATCACCCGGAGGTCACTAAGCACGTGCAGGTACGTTACTAAACTTAGAATGGCTGTCAATTGTTAAGTGAAATATACTTCCTGTCTGCGAAAATTATATTATATTTTTAACTTATATAAAAGTTTGATAACAAGTCTGTTAACTTTGTAAATTTTGTATTTGACAGAGCAATTACTGGGGAAGGCTATTCAACATCACACTGCCACCAATAGGGGCAAAGCTGTATTGAAAAAAGATACAAAATGGAATAAATTGAATTTTAATATCACGTAAACGAAGTCGAGGGTAGATCATCTAGTAATTAATAAACGAGATATTTACCTGCGTACAATATGTTACCAAATCAGATAGAAAACTACAAACAATATCGGTTGATTAATAGTTTTATAGGAACACTACAAACTGACGACGTAATACCGGATGGGAAGCACAGTAGGATACAAAAATCAAAGAAAGTTTCATCCAAATCGGATAAGTAGTTTTTGTGGAGATCGAAAAAGCATTTACATTCGGATTGAATACAGAATCTCCTTTTCTTTAAAATTGGGTAATTATTTTTTTGGTTAAATAATGCTGGTAGGGTAAGAGCTTTCACAGCTTCCCCGAGCTTTACAACTACTTTAAAACAACTAAACATAAAGTACTGGTTGAACTTATTGTACTATGGGAAACAAATATATCTAAATACTACACAAAATATATCCACTAAATGCTAAACAGTACATCGCATATAATAAGCCCTTGTGATATACACAAAACACACAAAACTTACATTTATAGATATGATTATAGATTTATAGATCGATTAGGTGTAAAGATAGAAATAGCCACGACGTTGAATGTCGGCCATAAACTCGGCTTTATTAATATACCGTTATCACCTTATCGGGAAAGTCCATTGTCGAGTTCAACCGCTCCGAAAGTAAACCAGTGTCTCAAATGCATAAGCCGCTAATAAAATAAACGCATTTTCTACAACTTGACATACACTGTTAGCCTTAAAAGCTTTGAAGGCTTCACCGAATTCTTCGGGGTCAACAGTGAGGGCACTTAGCTCCAAGGCAGCAGGTGCAGGGTTACTAGTATAGTCAAACTTCGGGTAAGGTTACTGCCGGATAATGAAAAATTTCGTTAGTGTAACTAAACTAAAAAAGTATCTGGGCTAGTGAAGTCAGTGATTTATCGGTAAAATTGTATATTTATTATAAAAATTAATTATAATTATATCATATGAATGTATATTAATTACAAAACCCCGATTTAAGTCACGGGCTAACGCGTTTGTAAGTATTGAATAAATAAAAATAAAAAGCAAACTGCTATTATACTTGTGAAGCGATGATGAATCAGTTGGTAATGGAAGTAAAACATCGTGGTGAAACCAGAGTGTCGTGGTAGTGTTTTTCTATTACTCGTCTGGTTAGCTACCATCCTGGAGTTGAAAATCTGCCGCCAAATACCTGTAGGTGTGTTCCTGTAGTTGCACTTGAAAACCAGTACCGGCACTAGGCTTTGCGTGTGCACAATCTTGTGCCCCATCGTCACTTACTATCAGGGGAAATTGTGGCCATTTTTTTTATAGTTAAAGTTTAACATATGGCTACAATCTGACCTGATCTTAAGTGACGATATGGCCCAAGTTGGTAGACACGCTAAACCTGTGGAGAAACTGGCTCTCGAGTGCAGCTGCCGGATCACACCTATTGGTATTTAGCGGCAGATTTTCAACTTGAGGGTGGTTGCTAGCCAGGCGGGCATTAGAAAAAACCCTACCACCATGCTATGGTTTCCTCACGATGTTTTCCTTCACCGCAGGCTCAAGCTCATTGTAGGTGGTTGGATTCGAACTCACGTGCCCTGACGCGAAGTCGTACACACTACCACTGAGCTGTCATCGCTTCGATGTCGCTAGAATCTACAAAATATTAAAAAATTAACTTCATTTTATTGCATAACAAAATATAGAATAATTAATACTAGTTTATGTTAATGTCTGTACTGCGTTATGAAGTATTTAACATTCCGTTCGGCGGTATGTGTCAAGTATGGCTACTATATCTGTAAAATATCAATTATTGGATCGATTCAAATCGATTCACAAAACAATCAGTATCCAAAATATCGATTCATAAAAATCGTTATTTCTCGTTTCGTTTTCGTGCCTATATTTTCAATATAACACCAAACATAGAAAATAAAAAGAACACCACAATAATTGATTTTATCATTCTATATATGTGATAAATTATCATTTCTTTATATGTTTAGGTACAACATTCAAACTATTGTAAATAATGTATTATGAAAATAAATAGAAATCTAATCTCACTTTTAAGGGTAAAACATCGATACTCACAGCTGTGAATCGGTTAAAACAAAACGATTTTTTTACCCTAATAAATTGATGTTTCAATTCATCGATCGTAGATCGACATCCCTAATATGTACGTCAATTGATTGCCACAGGGGTTTCCATTTGCTCGCATCGCGTCGCATCTTTAAGCGCTTTAGTTCGTCAATGGATCATCAGCATAAACATTTATTAATCACTGCAAGAACACCACCTACGTCGTGGCCTTAGCCTTATCCGAATTTAGCTATTATTCGAAAAACTCATCTAAGATCATATGAATTTTTCTACATGACATTTATATATTTCTATTAATAAATTATTGAAATTCGATCTCATAAATATAGATTTTAACAATCGAATTTTTGTTTCTCTCGTAAATGTTTTGCTCCTCGATGAAATATACCTTTACGGTACATTTACAGTACTTCTGACAAAGGATAGGCATATTTTTAGTAGGTAAGTATTAAAAAAGCATAATTCACATTGACAATTATAATATTAGGATGGTATCAATAGAATACAATGAAACATAAGTTTTGAACATAATTTTGTTTTCTCGTGAAACAGCTCTCGCTCTTCTTCTAGTCAGAAATGTTATTGTACCTGCATTTTGTAAGCAATAATAGCTCAGTTAGTAGTATATACGGACATCGCGTTAAGGGAGGCGAGTTCGAATCCACCTGCAATGCACTTGAGTTTTCGGTGAAAGAAAACATCGTACAGAAACCATAGCAAGGTGGTAGGTAAAACTGTGTCCACCTGGCTAGCTACCACCCTCAAGTTGAAAATGTGCTGCCAAATACTTATAGATATATTCCGGTAATTGCATATGAGAGTCAGACCCTGCACTAGGCTTTGTTTGTCCACCATTTTGGGCCGCGTCGTCGCTTAACTTCAGGTAAAATTGTGGCCACAAATCTAAAACCTATAAGCTATATTAGCTATTTAAAAAATGCGAAAATCTCGTGGAAAACTCGATTATAACGAATTTCTTTACGTAATATTACTGATAAATGTATTATATATGTTTTATTTACAAATACAAATAAATGAATTACTAGCGTGTGAGAGCAATTGAATGAACCGCAGAGATAACTAATGAATCGAAGATATGGCAGGGAATTTCGTAATTAATAGAAAAAATAGTACACTATTGAATTCATCGTATTTATTATAATACGCTACGAAACAGCTTTATGCGTACGACGTGTAAAAACTATATCTGCGCAGCCGTTGAGAACTTACTGGCTGTCTTCAACCAATAAGCGCACACCTACTACTGGACACAGCCAATAGCGTACGCGCTATGGATAACCGTCTACACTATAGAAATATAGTGCAATTTAGAACAGGCTAAAGTAAGCGTTGTCGCGGAATATCTTACGTTTTGATTTGTCTAGCTTCTATCGGTACCGTGCGAAAAGTAACTTCGTTCCAAAGAATTGTACGACGCAATATTTACATGTAATAAAATTGCAACTGGACCAAATCTTGTATTAAATATTGTTCAAAAAATTTCATCGGAGTGTATTTAATTATCGATACAAAGATTTGAAATATTATTTATTTTGAATATTTTCTGTCTTAAAAGCATATATGTTTGTTGAGAGTTGAGAGACGAACTTAAGCCGGATATCGACACTCGAGATTTTTTGTAGCATCACTAAAGAATTCTTCATCGATCGTTTTATTCCTGCACTCGAGAACATTCCGCAAGATGTTTTCTTTCCGTTGTGCGACGCAATATTAATAAAGCGATTTTTATACACAAGTTCCTTATTGACTATTTTTACTAACACAATTTCGCTTTATACTTTACTGTATATATACTTATTCTGTAGAAGATATACTTTATCTGTATGACTGTTGGTATAGCGGTTAAGGCAGTTCCCTCGTTGCAAACGGTGCGCTTAAGGGTTGTTGGTTCGAGTCCCGCACTGTTCAAGTATTTGTGTGATCTAAAGAGAAATACTGCGTTTGCTTGTTACTCTCTTGTTGTTGTTACTGCAGTTGTTGATTGTGTTTATAAAGTCCATCATTCCTGAAATTGACAAAATTGCCTCTACAGCCAGATAGCATATTAAAAAAAAACAATTAACTGCGACAGTATACAATTTAACCTGTTATATTTGGTGGTAGGGTTATTGCCCTACTGGTTAGCGACCACCGGCAGAATAAAGGTTCCTTTATGATGATGAGACGTTATCCTCCGGCATAGTGATTGAGAACCAGGCCTTTAAGGCAGTAAGTCCCCTGTTGTACTGCTGTCCGTAGATGTCGGTAACCCTTTACCATCAGATGGCACGTCTTCCTGTTTACTGTATACATATGTTGGTATTTAACAATGTAGTATTTATATTTTAATGCATTTTTTAATATAAAATGCGGACGAAGTGTCTCATGACATTGACCTATATCTATTTGTATTAATATTATAAATCGGAAAACTTTGTTTGTTTAAACTCGCTAACACCACTCTACCACAAATAGGAGAAAAGCTTTATTCAAAAACTTACTATTAACGGTTTTTTTTTTTGCATCAGTAGTAACGAGGTCGCGTGCATATCTATACGTTACAAAAATTGTAACGGATTCCAGTGTTGCTATGTGAATTAATTGTCTTATTATTATTATGATTATTTTTGTCAACAGTATCGGATATTGGGCACAATATAATCCAAGATGCATTCCTCATCGCCGTGGAGGAGCAGGCAAGGCAGCGGTTGCAGCGCTTGTCAGCGCTCAAGCGGATCACGCCGATCGATATGTCACAACTCTCTGTAGAGGTATGATCAGTTAGAATACAAGATTTAAACTTAACAATAGCCTGAGCTTTCGGAAAAGTAGTGTACCATGAAATTGTATTAAACCTTATTTTGTTTTGTTGCGTTTCGTAATCGGTTGAAGGAATGAATCCTTATTAAAATGTCACGAAACTTAATATATTCAAATTAAATTAAAAAATACGATAAAAATAAATTTAAAACATATACAAAATTTAAATAAAATAACTTATACATACATAAATATAAATTAGTGTGTGTACGTTCACATAGACTCCATAAAAATCGATTTTTTAAATGTAACTACTAAGGAGATAAACGGACGTGACGAAGTTTGTATGGGGGAGAAAAACAATATTTACCTATTTTCAATTTAACATAAAGAGGTCTCCATAAAACAAACACATATTTCAGTATTAAAAAATTATACTTTTTTTGATATATCTCCGAAACTACCAAACCTATTGACTTCAAATTTACCCTGGATATTCCTTTCATGGTGAACACCCATCAAGAATGGATACTAAAATTACACATTATTGACTGGATTGACGTGGACGAACTCGCGGGGCACCTACTAGTCTATGTGAAAAATCAAAATTAATAAAAGAAACATTACTAAAATTTGTCTTAAATACCGAACAATATTTTTATTTCCAATTTGATACACCGTCGCACATCGTAAACTATTTTCGTAGTTTCCATCCATATTCAGGTAAATTCTCGACGACTCGATTGTTTCAAGTGGTTTACACTTGAGGTCAGCTCGAGTATCTCTGCCTAATGGATTCGTGTGAGTGTTATTTGAAATTGTCGGTTTTAACATTCATTCACGTGTGAGAGCATTGACAGCGATTATCAGGCGTTAGTTGAGTTTTTAAGATATATACTTTAAGAAATGAAAAAAAAAACATACATCATTTACTTGTCCTGTTCCCAAGCCATTTGTGGTCGGCGTAATGTGTTTTCTCCTTCCACTCATCTCTATCAGCCACCGTTTCTACATTCACTCCCTTTTTTCACCTGATTCCTCGCACACTCTATTTCACCTTTTCCATGGTCTCGCTTTCAATCCTTTTTTTCTACACTGCAGACTCTTGGAACGCACCATTTAATTTGTATTTTTATGAATATTTTCACATCGCACTGTTAATAAAACGTACAATATTCTAGTTAGTAGTTCATATATATTAATTATTGTACCTATATATGATTCATATAGTTATTTTAAAAACGTTTCACCTGGTAAATCAGTTGCGGCCAGTTCTTTTTCTACCATATTGGTAATAATTTTTTCTGTTTGCATATCTCTCGTTGTTATGGATATCCTGATATTGTAGGTGGTAAATCCTTCAATATTCATATCCATTACACTTCTGCCCACATACGTTACCCCTCTGCTTTTAAAGAAATATCATAAAATAATTTATATCGGATGAAATTCTGTGATATATGTATACGGTGACCATACGAACCGCTTTGAGCGGGTCCCTCCCTTTTTCCGGTCTTCTATCTCGTTATCCCTAAACAATGCTGAAGGACGCAAAGCTGTCCCGTTTTCTGAAACCACACGAAAATTACGAGGCGGTGAGGGAACGTGTCCTCGACTATACGAGCATTAGAGCGAATCTGTTCCTCTGATAATTATAACTAAAATTTCATTTTGCATAATATATATTTTTAACTGAGTTCCAAAGCACTCGAGAATAATATTAATAAGTCATTTAAATTCGTCGGTCTGTGTAACAGCATCCTAGCTTCCCCGACATCCTAGCTTCCCCGACATCCGTATAAGCAAGATTGTTTTACAGTTATTATTGACTATAAAAGTTATGTACTTGACTTCGGAGGTAATCACTTGGTAATGTTCAATTTTTGATCGATGCCTGACTCCCGGTATAAATAAAGATAAATAAATAATTTAATGTCATTTTGTATTGTCGCGCAGCAGAGTGACTGCACTGTACCTGATGTTAAGTACATACAGTATAGATACACTATAATCCAAATCAGAGGCAACTGCCAACGAACAGAATTGACTGCCAGTCAGTACAGGCATGCTGGCCTGCTTAGGTACCTCTTCATGCCTCTTTTCTAAAGAGGAGAGAACACACTGAGAGGTAGACGGTTCCACAATTTCACGATGCGACAAAAGTAAGAGTCAGCAAACTTTTTGGTTCTCGATGTTATAGGTGTCACCGTAAAACTGAAAATGGTTTGGTTAGTTTTTATATCTTTGGACAATAACGTTTTAATTTTAGAATATAATTAATTATGTATCGCTTTCGATCAATAAGCTGCCACTAGGAGTAACATAATATGTCTACCTCACAGCTGAACCGGCGTAAACGTACGCAACCCGAGAACCGACAAGAGCTCAACGGTTACATAGCGAATTCGACGGTGTACGTCACATCGATAAACGAAAACGGCGCAATCGAGAGCAAACCTACGATCTCCTCGCCGAAAGCGCAACCGAAGTCGCACCAAGCGAAACCGGCGCCGGTCATCGCGAACGGGTTCGAAGCGAAATGTGTAACGGACGTCGCCGGCGAACCACCGGAACCGGAGAAACACGAGAAGGATATTAGTGAGAAGTGCGTTAAAGTGGATAGTGAGTTGTGCGATAAAGAATACAGTGACGCGTACAGTGTCGCCAGGGAGCATTTGAACAACGGCCGAAGTGAGAAACTGTTGGGCGAACAGCCCGACCACAGGATCAGAGCTACGGCCATCGTCGAGAACAACAAGTTGGGACCCGGGGAGAATCGGTGAGTTATATATTATTTATTTATCGTAAAATTGTCGTCAGTTTTCCAGAAGATTCTCCTACCTATTAATTTAAGAGAAATTGGTTGATTAGTATTAAAAAATACGTGATAGAAATTTTTGTTAGAGTTGAATTTCAGAAGGGTAGTTTATAACACCGATTAAAGATAGTTTCATGGTGGCGGGGCTTTTTATGATGCCCGCCTGGCTAGCTACCATCCTCAAGTTGAAAATCAACCGCCAAATACCACTAGGTGTGTTCCGGCAGCTGCACTCGAGAGCCAGTTCCTCCACAGATTTAGCGTGTTTACCAACTTGGGCCGTATTGTCACTTAAGATCAGGTGAGATTAAATAAAACCTTAAATAAAAACAAAGTGCGAGGCGAGCGACCTCCGCGCCCGTCCGCAAATTCCGGTGAAACTGTGAAAGCCTTTTAGGCTAACAGTGTAGATCCTTTAAAAAAAAAGCGTCAATACGTCAGTCTAAGCGATGCACTTGAGGCATATTCATCGTACGTAGCTGGAATGTTACCGACGGGACGTAAGATATATGTTTCTCTATTACTGACAACGTATATGGTATTTGTGATGTGAAATGCACTACCGGGAAATTGATTAAGTTGGACAGAGAGAGAAACACGAACGTAGAAGGTGAGTGTTGACGATCGGCGATTCAGGGATCTCTTAAATCTACATCTGAGTCGCAAATCTCACTGCCGTGTTGTTATCTCTCTACTACGGAAACTATAATAATTTTTTTTTTTTTTGGTACATAGATAGATGGGATCCTTGAGACGGAGATAGGCAATTTTTTCTCGCGACAAACTTATAGGAAGTGAAGTAATGGGAGGGATAAACTTTGTATGAAACTTTTTATTGCGTCATCCGATTTGTTTGACAAAATCAATATTAAAACGCAAACCCAATGTTCAAATAAATTCAAAAAGCGCTCTTTAAAAATTTGTCATTTACACAATATATTTTTGTAGCAAAAAAGGGACATTTTCTCTGTTAATAAAATTGATCATATCAATGTATAACCACACGTCTACCGTAGCGCCCCCTCGATTCGGCGCCCCGAGCGAATGCTCGGCTCGCCTACCCTTAGAACGGGCTCCAGTAACCATTTCCGCTAGAATCCAGAACAAGCGTGAAAGCCGTTCCTGGTTTCTGGCAACACGAGAGTTTGAAGTGTCTGGGTAGTGAGTTTTAGTGAGGACTGTTTTATTTATTTAATTCATACACACATATAACATTAACAGTTAAAACATATTATATGCTAAAATTACAAGTTTAAACTAGCCACTAATGTTTCCGCAATTTCTTTAAGTCGTTTAAAAGACTGTCACTGAATATATCACTTTCCTGAGACGTATCATTCACTAGTGATTTGCATCCGGTAAGTCACCACATGCCCCTCACACTTCGGCCTAAGCCCGGTCAAAGCGTTTGTACATTGAGCTGAGTAAGTCCGTAAAGGACAGGACTTTAAACACCACGTTAGTAAAAAAGGGTATCATCTAGTCAGATGGGAATTATGTAAAGCCTTACTACCGCGAAGCACCTTTTAATAAGAAAACAACTGTTTTGGTTAAAGTATTGTATGATCCCTGAATGCTTGCAAGATTTTCTGCTATTCTTGGTGACGTTTGTTTAATAGTATATGAACAGGTAGCCGCTAAATAAGAGGACGAGGAAATATGTGATATGAAAAATGGTAATTCGACGTATAGACTTAAGACATATCTACGCGTGTACATATGTGAATAAAACTTATATGAATAAAGTTTACAGGAAAGGATAAGTATGAAAAATAAAAGTGAGGAAAATCTTAAATTAATTAAACTACTGTTTTCGTGACACATGAGTCGAAATATAGATATAGTTACGCATTATTTATATTTGAGTATTACGGTCCATAAAAATTACACTGGTTAATAAGTTATCTTTCGTATAATTTAGGATATATTTTTCAAATTTGTGGAAGTAATATTATTACCTTAAATTGTAACATAAGTTTGACGCGTACTGTTTCGCCCAAAAAATTGTCTACAGTCAGGTGAGTGAGCGCACTCATTCTCAATCAGTGTTAGAACGAATTGGTAGTCATATGTGGTTAAAAAAAAAAATGGTTATGCCGTCCTGTGCACTCACAACGTGTAATAATAATACTCGGACAATAGTAATGCCCACGATATTAAATTTCATTTGTAAATAGAGTGATTTTAGAACAATCGATTTAGTTTTGAAAATGTTAAAAAATGGTATATGTGTAAAAGAGAACATGAGTCTTCAAAATGCAATGAGAAAAAGAAATGGCAATAATACCGCGGTGTACCTGCGATTACACAGTCGGCATCGGAAAATCCTATATAATTAGACACGCAAAGTTACCAAATAAACCCTTCATCCGAGTTCATTTATGCTGGTCACTTTGATTTGAGTCTTTGAATAGATAAACTTTATTAAGGTAGTAGCTTCACGCATCAATATTTCCGAATTCGTCAGGACGTACGTTACAAAGAAAAATGGATACAAATAATACAAGAGTGAATTGTGGCTATATGCAAAGTTCAGCGGAGTTTGCTCAGTGCGTTTTCTTCATTCGGTTTGGATCATCATCTTTGGCACAAAACCATTTCAGGTTTCTGGGCCACAAGCCCTGTCTCTACAAAAAGAGACTTACATCCAGCTGGTGACGGACGATGAGAAATTAATACTGATACCTTTGTGATAATTCAGACCAATTCTAAGCTGTGTGATATGACAAAGAATATAGAAAAGAAACAAATAGGCAAAAATTTTAATACATTTTTAGGCGTTATTAGGTTAAATCGATACATAATAATAATTTAACTATGTATTCTTGTAATGACAATATATGCGTGTAGTATTTTTTTTTTAATGCGGTTTATTTTACATTTCGTAGTATGTTGACCGTACACGAATTGTGAGTACATTAGTGTGCGTGCATAAACGCGTTAACACGCACACAGTGACATTTTTCACCAAGTTTTGAGCGTCATGGGCGCATCTAACGATCTAAATCTATCATTATGACCTATTACTATTAAACTATATACTCCTACATATTAAAGCTCAGTCATATTTCCCTAATTTATGAAGAATATTATTATTATCACTGTTTACTTTCTGTTTATTATCCTTTCTAATCTTGTCTAAACTGCTGAATCGATTATGATGAACTTTGGTATAGACATAGATGGGAACTTGGAGACGGTGATAGGCTACTTTGTCTCTCGAAAAACTTATTAACGAAAGAGAGGGAGAAACTTTGTAATAAAGTTTTTATTGCGTCATCCGATTTGTTTGACAAAATCAAGAATAACATAAGCGAAGCCGCACGTAAAATCTAGTAAATGATAAGAGACCAAAAATATTTCATTGCGGATACATATCTGTCCACTTGTATTCGTATCTCTCTGTAACTACTGGATACAGTAATTACCAATTATATAGACTTTTAACCCATATAATTATATGTATAGAGTATGTAAAAAAATATTTTTTATTTAAATTATTTTCGTCTGTGATGATTGACAATTATGTATGACATAGTATTAGAGTACTAAAACACAGCGTGTCGAAAATAAATTCTTTTGGGTACTGTCGGTGTGTAATACAGCTAGGGTGGTACAAATTCTATTCTCTAAGTTTTTTCGGAAACTATATAAAGGAAAAGCGTTTTAAAATGTTATCAAATAAGTTCTAATTCTTACCTTTGAAATACTCATGATATCATTTTATTTTCCAATGCGAATTCTATGATAAACCTAATGTATAACACTTAGTCAATGTTGCAGGAACAGCTAGCGTTGAATGTCGTTTTTAGGTATTGTGAAAAAAAAAGGTTTTTTATGTATTTTAGTTATGAATCGAAACGCATCGGCGGAGTAAAGTGAATGTCTCTATTAGGAGCGTGAACTAAAAAAAGCGATTTGAGGGCAACCTTAGAAAGTAAGTGCACGGGAACGAGGCGGGCGGCGCGCCGCGATACGAGCGCGGTAACATTGACACCGGTCGCCAAGGTCCCGCCGGTTTCTTGTAACATGAATCAACTTGTATTACCTAATATGATACGTTTTTATACTTAGATATCGAATTATATTTACAGACTAGCTGTGCCCGTGGCTTCGATCGCGTGACCCTGATTTTAAACACCCATGTTAATATTTACAAAGCGCAGAAGTTTGACTTTTTTTGTTTTATCTTATCTTTTATACCGGTTTCTTTCTTATCGGTTATCTTAAGAACTATAGGTCGGATTTCGGAAATTCTTTCTGTATTCTATAGAGCATTCACCGAGGAAGGATTTAGGCTATCTAACATCACGCCACTACCAATAGGAGCGCGGCTGTATTGAATAAAGTTACAAAAACGGGCAAAATATGTTCTAGTTCCACGACAACGCAGTTGTCCGTCTGTCGGAACGCGATATACTCCGAACGGTTTTCATATGGTTTTCACCAATAGATATGGTGATTCATGAGGAAAGTTTTGGGTGTACGATTCGTTGATGGTGCAGAATAATTTAGCTGTAGTACGACGGTTATAGTTGAAGAAGTTCAAAAATCATGCCGATCTTTATTGATCATGCACTGCGTTAGCCGGATTTAGTCGTCTCAAAAAGATGTGTGAAACTGCAATACAGGTATATGTCTATGTTTTATGATTGACATTGTTAACCGTGGTTAACCGACGATGTTTGTTATTTTGGCTCGCGAATGTTTGTTTTTTCTGCAGCAGCCTAAGCGGAGGTTCGGCCACTCAGACACCTTTGCGCCCGCTGCCTCGAGCTGGGTGCCCTCAGTACTCACCCCAAAAAATTCGGTGCAGCTGCCAAAGTAGTTCACACTAACAGCGTATTTCAGGTCGAAAAAAAAACCGAGGGGCTTGCTAGTAGTGTATAAAATAGCAGACAGTTTTTAACTCTGTGATACTGTGTAAGAAAGTCTCGTTATGGGACGTGAGTTCGAATACAACCACCTACATTGAGCTTTAGGTGAAGGAATAGATCGTGAGGAAACCGAAGCATGGTGGTAGGACTTTTTCTGATGCCCGCCTGATTCCTACCACCCTCAGGTTGAACATCTGCCGCGAAATACCAGTATGTGTATTTCGGCAGTTGCAATTGAGAGACAGTCCATCCTATAAAGGCCGGAAACGCACCTGCGATTTCTCTGGTGTTGTGGGTATCTATGAGCGGCGGAGATCACTTACCGTCAGGTGACACGCTAGCTCGTTTGCCCGCTATAACATATTAGAAAAAAAATACCCAGGAACAGTTCAATTTTGATAAAATGTTAGTATGCTATATTTATTATGCACATTACAAGAGGCTTTACATTGACGTATGTATTAAAACTATAAAGCGGAAAAAATTGTTTGAACGCCATAATCTTGGGAACTATAAGACGGATTTCAAAAACCGGTTTCGTATTTGATTACGCTATCATTAAACAAGGCTTTAGGCAGTAAATTAAATTGCTTAAATAAATAGTTAGTTCCGCGCGAACGAAGTCGCGGGCGGACCTAGTCTTAGAATAAATGATAAACCCGTTTATATGAACGATCCGTGACCACAGTTAGCTATGACATTGTACTACAGTTCTAGTTAAAAAAAAACTTCGACCTCACATATGCTGTTGGCCGTAAGGGCTTTGACAGCTTCACTGAACTTTTTGGGGCGAATGCTGAGGCCACCCAGCCCCGAGGCAGCGGGCACAAGGGTGCTGAGTGGCCGAACCTCGGCTTGGGCTGCTGCCGGAAAACACTCAAAGATTCGCGATCCTAACTCACCAACAGGTCCTAACTTACTAAGTTAAGTTTAACAATGAAATCCTTCGGCTTGGGCTACTGCCGGAAAACACTCAAAGATTCGCGATCTTAACTAACCAACAGGTCCTAACTAACTAAGTTAAGTTTAACAATATCCCTCGGCTTGGGCTACTGCCGGAAAACACTCAAAGATTCGCGATCCTAACTAACCGACAGATCCTAACTAACTAAGTTAAGTTTAACAATGACATCCCTCGGCTTGGGCTGCTGCCGGAAAACACTCAAAGATTCGCGATCCTAACTCACCAACAGGTCCTAACTTACTAAGTTAAGTTTAACAATGAAATCCTTCGGCTTGGGCTACTGCCGGAAAACACTCAAAGATTCGCGATCTTAACTAACCAACAGGTCCTAACTAACTAAGTTAAGTTTAACAATGACATCCCTCGGCTTGGGCTACTACCGGAAAACACTCAAAGATTCGCGATCTTAACTAACCAACAGGTCCTAACTTGCTAAGTTAAGTTTAACAATGATATCTCTCGGCTTGGGCTACTGCCGGAAAACACTCAAAGATTCGCGATCTTAACTAACCAACAGGTCCTAACTAACTAAGTTAAGTTTAACAATGAAATCCCTCGACTTGGGCTACTGCCGGAAAACACTCAAAGATTCGCGATCTTAACTAACCAACAGGTCCTAACTAACTAAGTTAAGTTTAACAATGACATCCCTCGGCTTGGGCTACTACCGGAAAACACTCAAAGATTCGCGATCTTAACTAACCAACAGGTCCTAACTTGCTAAGTTAAGTTTAACAATGATATCTCTCGGCTTGGGCTACTGCCGGAAAACACTCAAAGATTCGCGATCTTAACTAACCAACAGGTCCTAACTAACTAAGTTAAGTTTAACAATGAAATCCCTCGACTTGGGCTACTGCCGGAAAACACTCAAAGATTCGCGATCTTAACTAACCAACAGGTCCTAACTAACTAAGTTAAGTTTAACAATGACATCTCTCGGCTTGGGCTACTGCCTCAAACCACTCAAAGATTCGCGATCTTAACTAACCAACAGGTCCTAACTTACTAAGTTTAGTGGGTCTAACAATGACATCGGGCCAGCCGCGCAAGGGCCGCAGAGGTAGTCCCTTACAGAACCGTGTATTTAATGTGTGGGTGTGCACGAATGGTATGCGGTGTGATGATGTACTCTCACTGATGTATAGTGTTAGTGTAAAAATATGAATGCGAGGTAGTTATGTCTGTACATCATTTGATGAAAGAATCTACTGTCGCTCTTCTACGATAAAATAAAAATTAGTTATAAAGTTTTTTTGCTTTCCTATAAATTTCAATTTTGCACGATACGACAAATATGGATCCCACGGTCGATATATTATATTTTCACTGTTATAAAATTAAAATTTTCTGCAGCCAAACACTTATAAGTGTGTTCCGGCCGTTGCACTTAAGAGCCGGTCCCTCCACTAGGTGTAGCGTGACCACCATCATGGGTAACATAACATCAGGCGAGATTGTCGCCATAACGCTAAAACATGTCAACAGTTAAATAAAAATTACTGTATAACAGTTCCTCCACATGAGAAATGATTCACATCGTCAGCCATTTCTTGTTTACAAAATATTGAAGCTACGTGACGTCACGAAATATCCAATGACGCAAAATAGTTCTTATGACACATTGTTTACGAAGTCACGATAGCTCAGTTGGTACTGTGTACGGACCGGCACTTCTAGTCTGGTATTAAGTTCTGTTCCGATTCGAAAAGTGAATTAAACATTAAGGGATACATTTCCTTAGAGTACTAAAGCTTGATTTTGATTCTTATTCATTTTTTAACGAGAAAGAAGTCTGGGTCTGTTGCATAATTAAAAAACATCCTTCACGCCGGCGGCGCTCGACCTGTGTAGCTTGTTCCTTGTTGTAATTAAAAAATCTAGTTAATTTAACTAGTGCTTGATACTTGTTATAGAATTTCGATTCGGTTGAAGCCGAATGAATTTTTTTACTAAGAACATTAGTTTCATCAGTAGGTCCAAGTATAATACGAGTTTTATATATATACTTAAACTATTGAAATAAAACTAATTTAAACGGATTTTATCGCGGTTATTTATTGATTTTGATCCCGGCGTTTCGAAAGCTTTTCAGCCTTCGTGGTCACGGGTCGGACTGAGGTGTAGGTTGTCTTTTGTGTTGTTACTGTTACAGTACATGAACTTTTCTGGACTGACTGAAATAACAGCGATAAAATCCGTTTAAATTAGTTTTATTTCAATGAATAATATTCGCGTAAACATAAGAAATCATTACTTAAACTATGTTGGTTGTTTTAAACACTAGTTCGCTGGTTTTGATTATATTGAATGTGATACATTTCTATGACACATACAGCCCAAACAAGTATAAATTTAGATTTTTCCAAGAGGTAATATAGGGTTTAACCTTATCTTTGGCCGTATTTGAACAGTTTCATCCTTACCCTTATCCTTACTAATATTATAAATGGGAAAGAGAGTTTGTTTGTTTGTTACTTTTTACCGCCTAAATCGCTGAATCGATTACGATGAATTTAGGTATAGAGATAAACGGGAACCTGGAGACGGTGATAATAAACTTTGTATGAAACTTTTTTTCGCGTCATACCGATTATTTAACAAAATCAATATTAACGCGAACGAATCCGCACCTAAAACCTAGCATTGAAATAAATGCGTATAATACGCCGAAAGTATGACCGAATGCCGAAACAAGAACGTTGGCTCAGCACTACAGCTAAAACCTCGCGAGCGACGCATAGCCTCAATTATATTACAGACTTGTGTGACGCGCTGTCGGTTTATGTCAGCAATTATGTTAGATCTTGGATGGTACAGTGGATTCTGCATTCTATTCGTCCTAAATTAGTGTAATTATTATGAGATAAAGGCTGTTTTACAATATTCATAAACTTGCTATGAACATTTTTGTTTGTTTTTTGTTCTTAATTTTTGAAACGAAAACTTCCTTAGGCCCGTTGAGCTCTTTTTGGGTGAACGAAAATCATGGAACTCACGTCATCGTCACCGAACGCTATCCGTGAGCTATATGGTATACATATATATATATATAAAGGTATATAAGTATATATATCTCTATTTTATTTATAGTTTTAAGTTTTCACTTCTGTCGGCAGTCCTCATGACTGCTTTAGTTAGTGTTAGTTAGTTAGTTAGTTGCTTTAGTGTTAAGCTTACAATCTCACCTGATGTTAAGTGGGGATGTGACCCAAAAAGGTAGAAACGCCAGCTAGTGTCTAGGTTCTGGCTCTCAAGTGCAACTGCCGGCACCTACCTGCAGATATTTAGCGGCAGGTTTTCAACTTGAGCGGGCAGCTAGCTAGGCGAGCATTAGAAAAAGCCCGACCACGATGCTATAGTTTCATCACGACGTTTTCCTTCACCGAAAGCTCAAGCTCATTATAGATGGATTCGAACTCACGTCCCTTGACGCGGCGTCCGTACACACTACCAACTTAGCTATCATCGCCTCAGTAACTTTAAATGATTTTAGCCAAATACTAATTATACTTAATATGATGCAACCATCGACACGATGGAAAAAGGTTCTAAAAGTCTTCCAATGCGTTTATTGGGAGGAACGCGCACGTTTGCCTGGTCTAGAAAAAAAATTATGTCAAGGTTGCTTCAACAGTCTATTGAACGTTACTCCGCTGTAACTACTTTGGTTTGTCACCGCGTCAATATACCCAGTTTAGTTATTAAAATTTATTATTAATATTTTCTCTGAATGTGTTCCCTGCGCACGAGCACGACCTCAGCCTTGTACGGTATAACGGCGCCCGATATGCGCCCGCGCAGGTACCTCAAGCAGAAAGCACAGTCAACCGTCGGCGTCCGAACGTAGCAGACGTCTCGGATGTTAAAAATCTGTATCGTCTATCCGCTACGGGGTAGTTCATAGTTACCTGTTCGCACTCACCTGTGTACCCACCTGTTATTACTACGTACGTATATCCGTCTCTTTCCAGCTGACAGCGTGGTATGCGTGCTTTTAGAGTTTACAAAATCTACCTGTTCGCTGGACGTGCTTTTAACAGATATATATGTTTTTTTTTTTTTTTGTAATTCATGCGGTGTTCTCTATTGTGTCTAGTGTTGTGATGTGTGTGTTTTGAGTTGGATATTACTGGAGGATGCATTACAAGCAGTTATTCAAAAGGTAACCTTTATTAGATTCATTGAATTTTCTATTTACATACATCTGATCTTGAGTTTCCACTTGGCCTGTCACAAACTATGTAATGTTGCGACTAAGTTTTTTACAGTTTGATGTACTTAATATTTTTTTTACTTGTACCTATGTTTTGTTTTTTATTAAAGATTAATATAAAGACGTTAATGGACAACGGTTTGGTTTTTATGTTTTTATATGTATCTCATTAAATTAAATTACATTTTCAGTAGGTGCATACCTACGTAGGTATACTAAGATTTTAAGTTGAAAAAGTTTCCTAAAATATTTGTGTAACGGACAAATGGACCGATTCTCAAAATTCCTTTATTTTACCTGATATACGTTGTTAGACGTAAGGGTTTTGACAGTTCCACTGAATTTTTTATCTCTAGCGGGAAGTTACAATATACCTTTGAATCTTAATACATTTTGTATTGTAATTCCGCGATTTCGCGAAACCAAAAATAATTTGATAAATTTTTGCCCGTTTTTATAACTTCTTTCAATATAGCTTTGCCCCTATCAGCGGTAGCGTGATGTTAAATAACCCAAAACCGTCTTCGGTGATTACTCTATCAAATACAAGAAGAATTTTTGAAATTCGACTGGTAACTCGTAAGATTAATGCGGAAGTCCAAACAAACGAACTTTTCTGCATACCATGACTTAATATATATATCTTAAATATTAGTTTTCTTTAGAGCTATTGTTCCGTGGTAATTTTATTAAGTACGTAGAGGTCGGAAACAATAGTAACGTAGATTGAACGCGTCATGAATACAATGCAAGTAAATATCCAATCATAGAGTAATTCAGAGCAATTCAACTGAGTGAATCGTTATTTCAACTCCTTAACTATCGAAGAATTTGTAGCTAAAACGTCTGTTGTTCAGACAATGTTATTAAACAACTGGTTTTAAATCTTATGATGTATACTTTTTTTTTGCCTTTATTTATTTTAGGGACTTCGATCCAAAAAAGACATGTCAATCCCATCGTACTCTGACCTTATAGTATGTGCAAAATATAATTACAGTCAAAAATTTCCTAAAACTTCTTAGATCTATTCAGAAAATTACATAATATCTTGGCTTCATCACTTGCAGGTGTAGCCAAGATTCCATGGAACATGCCCTGGTCCATTAGATTCAGTCCTAAACATTTTATGATCGCCGTCCTTTGAGTTTACGATGTATACAATTCCATGTTTTGAAGTAATGACGTGTCATATATACTATTGTCAAACTGTACTATTTTTTTTTTATGTTTATAGGTATAGTATTTTAGCTACAATCTCATCTGATGTTAAGTGAGCACACTAAGCCTAGTGGAGGAACTGACTCTCAAGTACAACCTTCCTAAATACATCTGTATGTGTATTTGGCGGCAGATTTTCAACTTGAAGGTGGTAGCTCGTGGGGCGGGCATTGGAATAAGCCCTACCACCATGTCATAGTTTTATAACTTTGTATTCCTTCACTGAAATCTCAAGCTCAATGCAGGTGGATTCAAACTCACGTCCATTGTTGCGGCGTCCGTACGTACACAGTACCAACTGAGTTATACATTTGTAAAACCCATTTACGTCCGCTTAGGAAATTCTCACGAGGGCTTTAAACCTCCTCCTAACTTTCTAGACTCTAAGAAGCATATAAGCCTTGTTACCATTCAGTGGTGTCATAACTTAGTAGTATGTTCAGGTCAACGTGTACTAGAGCTTTCAGATCAACACAAGTTACAGTTCAACCTAAGAACATTGGTAGGAGAAAAAAATGACTTCTAATGACGCCACCGTGGCACGCAGTTTAACCAGCTTACTACGTCGGAAACTGTTTGGTAAAACCACGACATTATGTTATGATAGCCATGACGTAGTTGGAAGTTTACACTTACAGTTGCCCATTTGCATGTACACGACAATAGTTTTACTATATTTTGTGACATATATGGCAATATTAACACCGGATTTAAAAAATACTTATTCATTCCTATCAAATTATAGGTAATGATAAATATTAGTGTAATTTTCATTGAACTCTAATAACTTTATTAGTCGGTCACTAATTTCATTTTTTTCTACAATTTTATATTTATTATTGTAGTATAATGTTTGGGGGTGCAACATGGCTGTAACACCCCTGGTGCTGCGGCTGTCAATAGGCGACGGTAACCATTTACCGTCAGGTGGGCCGTCTGACTGTTCGCTGTCCGGTAGCATAAAAAAAGTTTATCTAAACTCTCATGAAACCGATTATCGAATCTGTACACTAAATATTCTTTGATATATATATTATATATATATTTCGATAATAATATAAAGGTCAAAGTTATGATTCCATTTGTCTATCCCCTTTTATGTATAGCATTATGAAATTACTATATAAATTTTGATAAAATTTAACACCGTTATAACTCTTGTTATGGATGACAATGTAGGAACGTTTTTACTTGATATATGCTTCTTCCAGGATAGGGGGCTAAAGTGTAAAAATTAAAATACCCTTCTTGACGTATCTCGATTCAATTTTCACTATGGATAACAGAGAATAATTATAAATATAAGCTGGTTTGTATGCTATGACGTTGTATGTGGTTAACTACATCTATCTATCACTGTTATTATTAACAATTATTGTATTAGTAAACGCAGTACAGCCATCATATCATGAAAATAATTGTTGCTCGCAGTTTCAATCGCGTTGTACTATCTCACGGAACACTTTTGTTATGTACGAATGAAGTGTATACAACATTTCACGATTATCGGTTCAGTAGTTAGGAATGAGAGAAACATAAACAAACCAAACTCATTGTTAGTATTAGTTACGATTTTTTTTATTTCATATATGCGAATGAAGCGTATATAGTGGTAGTGTGTACGTCTTTGCGTCAAATGACGTGAGTTCGAATCCAACCACCTAAAATGAGCTTGAGTATTCGATGAAGGGAAACATAGTGAGGAAACCAAAGAATGGTTGTTGGGCTTTTTCTAATGACCGCCTGGCTAGCTACTGCCCTCAGGTTGAAAATCTGCCGCCAAATACCAATAGGTGTGTTCCGGTAGCTGCACTTGAGAGCCAGTTCCTCCACAGGCTTAGCGTGTCTACCCAGTTTGGCCGTATCGTTATTTAAGATCAGGTGAGATTATGGCCGTAACGCTAAACCTTAACTATAAAAAAAATGCTTTGGACTTTGGGGCCGAGTACTAAGGTACTCAGTTCCCGGTAAAAAGCAAAAGGCAGCCATGAGGTATTCGATTTCGGTTTGGCTGATGCCGGGGACACGAAAGTAAACCGCAGTTCTGATTCTATACTGAGCAGAAAAACCTACTCAGCTACAACGCGGATTAAGAGTGCCAACTAACCACCTAAACTGGAGGATTGTACCGACTTTGCCTCGGGGTAGAATGGCTGGACTTTGCCAGACCTACGATGTCTGAAGAAGGCTCAATAAAGCCATAACAATTACAAATCAAGAAAAAGAGGCTGGAAAAAGTGGATTTTCTCCCGTACTGCCAGTCTAGCGTATGTATACAGTCATTGGAAACCTCATCTAACCAGTCTGTTCCCAGCGTCGGCTTAGCGCACTATGTTTGATACGCGAGCGAATTTTAACAGCATGGAGTATGTTAATAACGTAATTTATTAACAAAGTCCCCGCGTTATGAAATATGAAAAATATATTAATGAATTATGTTTACCATTTATATCTATTGATATATTTCATCATATTATATTATTATAAAATCGAATAATGTATAACTGTGTCCGCGTTCGGTTTGTTCAAGTGGTTTTACCTCGGTACGCTATACAATAATGTTGCGTAGTTCGACCATTTTCTTATACAATTCACCCGTAAAACCTTTTTATTTTTATCTGTATTTAAAATTGTTCTGTCATGTACATGTCATGTGTCGTGTGTTCCAACTTTTCCTATTTTAGGTGGGTTTTTTTTTTCACGATATATTTTTGACAAATCTATACATAAAATAAAACTTTCATTACGATTAATATATAAGGAAAAAAAAATGTTAGTCGACTCTACTGAAAATTAATTTCGTAATGTACGCTTAATTTGTATATAGTTCAGTTAAATTAATTATAGTTAAAACCGACCGTTAACATTAGAAAAACCATAGAGTTATTACGCTTGAGACAAACATTTGTTTGCAGTTTCTATAGCTTCATCCGAAAGTGAAAACCTTTTCGTCAAGTTGTATGTTCAATGATTTGTTTATGTGTATGGTAGTCACAATACGTGGTGGGATTTTGTATGTTATTATATAGTAAATGAAGATAACGGTAGTAGTGTCCCTTTTATATCAATAATATGCGTTTAAGATTAAAGCGTTGATAGCTCAGTGGTAGTGTGTGCGACTTCGCGGCAAGGGACGTGAGTTCGATTCCAACCACCTACAGTGAGCGTGAGCTTTCGGTGAAGGCAAACAACGTGAGGAAACCATAGCATGACGGTAAGGCTTTTTCTAAAGCCCGCCTGGCTAGCAATGCCCCTCAAGTTGAAAATCTGCCTCCAAATACCTATAGGTGTGTTCCGGCAGCTGCACTTGAGAGCCAGTTCCTCAACAGGTTTAGCGTGTCTACCAACTTGGGCCGTATCGTCACTTAAAATCAGGTGAGATTACGGCCATAACGCTCAATCTTAACTATTAAAAAAAACAATACAAGTAAAATTATATTGAAAAACGATATAAATACGTAGGAAAATTATTAAATATATTTTTTAGTTCCAAGCATTTTAGTTAGTATCTTCCATATACTTCATGTAATCTGAAGAGACATTCGATAAATTTTGATGAAGATTCTCACGATTAAAAAGAATCATTCCCGTTACCAAAAAATATGAATCACTGAAACGAAATCATGGGATCATGAGAAATCGTGTTCTTCGCTTCATAATTCCTCTAACGGACGCAGAAGCCGTCGTAACATCCTCAATGCCTCATCAATGTACGATGAATTTAAAAAATCGCTCACAATAATCGCTTCCACGGAGGAAATTTGTTACAACAACCATTGTTTTGAATATAACCGACGTTCCCCGAGACAATTCATTTTCATAACTTCACGTATACACTGTCGGCGGCAAATACAAACAACATTGGAGTTTATTATACTAGTTATAAAGTCTAAAATACATATGGCAAAGTGTCTCGCTTGTTCCCTTCTGTAATCGGAATCTGGAGGCAATTGTAAGCGCTCTGTATTCCACGAAGGTAGGCGTTTCCCGCGACATTGCTTGAATATTCGGATTAGTTTTGGATCAAAAACAGGATTAGGATACTTGTATGTCTATAAAAGGGATTGATTGATCTCGGACACAGGTTTCAAACGAATATTTTAGAATTTTCTAAATTTTCAAAAACTTTTCCCTCTAATTACTATCACTTTTCTCATCTGGAGACTAAACGTGAAAAGTGTACAGTTCTAATAAATTTATGACTAAACTAAATCTGTATTTTAAATGTATTTTTAAAAGTATAATTTAAATGTACTTTCTTAGCGATACAGTAACCAAAATATGTATTTTTAAATTAGTCTCTGTCTGCCCCTTTGTACAGGCATCACTCTGACGTCACTAGATATATTTTTATTAAACTTAATATACGATTCTAACTAATACTATAGATCAACATATACGATACTTTCTATCGCATAAGACAAAAGCATTAAACTTATCCCTACTAATATTATAAATGTGAATGTAAGTTTGTTTGTTACGCTTTCACGCCAAAACTACTTAACCGATCATCATGAAACTTTATACACGTATTCTTGGAGGTATTAGAGGAAACATAGGATACTTTTATTGGAATTATTATTATAGTTTTTTACGAACAATAAAACTTTTTATTTAATGGCTTCAATACGAGCGAAGCCGCGGTTAAAAACGAGTATATAATATGGTCATTAAGAATATTAAAATTTTGTAGTAAATAATTTTCTGGGTAGGTTTTGACGCAGTTTTCTCTATTCGTTAACTGACACAATAAACTATTATATGTTTTTTTATTTATTAAATTTTAAATTTGTTTTTAAATTCAATAGCGATGTATAAAAAGAAAAGATGTTAATTGAATTGTTATAAAAGTGAATATATATTTTTTATTAATTTATATGAAGTCGCTTAACTCAAAGACAGTTTTACGATCACCATAAAAATTGAAATATATATATATTTTTTTATATAGTTATGGTTTAGCGTTATTGCTATAATCTCATTTGATCTTAAGTGACGTTACGGCCCAAGTTGATGATATACTTAACCTGTCGAGGAACTGGCGCTCAAGTGCAACTGCCGGAATACACTTATTGGGATTTGGGGGCAGATTTTCAACTTGAGCGTGGTTTCTGGATGTGGTTAGGATGTGTATGGGATTCTGGTGGATGTTTGTCATATAATGTGTTTTATTCATAAAGTGTTTATTTGACTCTATGTTCTGTAAATTAGGTACCATATTATAGAATTTAGTTGTGCTCGCGACTTGGTTCGCGTGAAACTAAAATTATTTAATCATTTTTGTCCGTTTTTGTAACTTTTTTTTTGATACAACATTGCTCCAATTGTCGGCAGCACGATGTAAAATAGCTCAAAAGCTACCACAATTATTGCTCTATGAAATACATTTTTTTTTTATCTCACTGGTAGTTTCGATAGATTAGCCAGTGTAAAACATAAAAAAAACGTTTCATAATAATATAATATATGAATAATAATATAGATACCGAACACAAGTAAGTAACAGACCTATACAATTATTTCAAGAAGGTGAGTTCGTGTACACGATGAAAGTTTCGCATTTCAGCGTATCGTCTATTCGTCAATTTACACTTGATGTGTAAACACAGCTTTGTAAATATTCATCGTGTAAAAATGAACAGTAAATGTTGGCAACATTTGTATATTTTTTGCCGCGTGCTAAATTGAACCGAGTCCACAATCGAAGAGCCGGCACTTTTCTGTAAGGCATTTAAGGTGAGGTAAATCTGTAGGTGTCTCTCTATATGCTTTACCGCAATTGTATTTTATGTAAATAGTATAGGTTTATATATAGGTAGTATATTTAATCTATTTTAAAAAAGTATCATCACTTTAATGATTACAAATTATTAACTATTTACAATATTGATTTATTTTTTTATTTATGCAAAATATTCAACGATTGTCGATTATTTGTCGTTCATTTGCATCGTATTAGTGAGAACGCCATTCTTCAGATAAATCATGAAAGTGCTGTTAGTGAGTAATTTTTTAAGTATGTCGTTGCCCATTCTTTTTAGCGCTAGAATTTCAGCTTGAGAGTGGTAGCTAGCTAACTGGCGAACGAGCAAGCGTGTCACCTGACGGTAAATGATTACCACCGCCCATGTGCATCCACAACACCAGAGAAATCGCAGATGCGTACCCGGCCTTTATAGGAGGGACTGGCTCTCAAGTACAACTGGGACAACACATCCATTGGTATTTGACGGAACATTTTCAACTGAAGGGTGGTAACTAGCCAGGCGGACATGAGTAAAAATCCTACCACCATGCTATAGTTTTATCACGATGTTTTCCTTCACCAGAAGCTCAAGCTCCATGCAGATAATATAAATAAATAAATAAAAAAACATTTCACCTACAGTAATTCCAGTTAAAAGGTGCGTTTTATTTCAATTTCTCAATGTTCGCGTTCTGAGTTAGAACACCATATGATCCTGTGTCCATATATCCTATTATTTAGGGTTCCTGATATTAGTCTGTGAAATAACCCCATGAAACTTAGAGCAGTACCGTTAAACCGTAACACGCGTTAAAATAAGGTCAATAAAACAATTTAGTTTACGGTTAAAAATGCATGGAGAATTCCCTCATCACAACTTTAAACCGATTACCAAAGCTGTTTAGTCGGGTACTTAAGATTTTTAGATAACCAACTCTCGGTTATTACTTCCAGAAAGTTTCCTAACAAACTTAACGACTACGAAAAGCGGTTAGAGATTATTTTAAAATATATAACAATAGGATTAAATTAACCATTGTTTAAACAAAGGAATAGTATTCTTTGAGTGATAAATAAATGTTCATAGTCGTTCGAACATAATATAAATTTGTCTTAGATTGTAAATGGAAATTATGATATAGAAAGATTCTTTTTATACGTGCACTATTTACGGCCACAATCTCATGTGATGTTAAAAGGCGATGTGGTCCAAGATGGTGGAAGCGCTAAGCCAAGTAAAGGGACTGACCCTCAAGTACAACTGCCTATTCGCCTATAGGTATCTGGCGGTAGATTTTCAATTGAGGGTGGTAGCCACCATGCTACGGTTTCATCATGATGTTTTCTTTCACCGAAAGCTCAGACTCTTTGCAGGTGGATTTAAACTCACGACCATTGACGCGACATCCGGACACACTACCAACTGCGCCGTCATCGCTTCAGTTCCGATACACCAAAGAGTTATTTCGAAACAGAACAAAAGTTAACATTTTGTAGCAAGCAACTTCCTGGTACATTATGACGTTTAAGAGGTATATTCAACGTCTGCGCCACTCACAGTAATATGTACTTAGCATAATAATACCATGAACACGAAGTTGAAACGTACATAGGTCATAAAATAGTAGAATTAAGAGTAAATAATAGAATTATAGGGACAAAAGTTTATTACTCCTCAATAAACCATGCCGCGGCGCAGGCGTAGCTTGTTTGTTTCCATTTTTTTTGTACCTTTAGTCTCAGTAATTATGGATTAAATTTGAAACCCGCTTCGGTGATCGTTTGATGTTTTACAGTTACAAGATTCCTCGGAAATAGATTATATATATATTTTTATAGTTAAGGTTTAACGTTATGACCATAATCTCACCTGATCTTAACTGACGATACGTTCCAAGTTGGTATACACGTTAAACCTGTAGAGGAAACACATCTTTTGGTATTTGGTGGCAGTTTTTAACTTGAGGGTGCTTGCTAGCCAGGCGGGCATTAGAAAAAGCCCTACCACCATGCTATGGTTTCCTCACAATGTTTTCCTTCACCGAAAGCTCAAGCTCATTGGAGGTGGATTCGAACTTACGTCCTTTGACAAGAAGTCGTACACACCACCACTGAGGTATCATCGAGGTTGTGTGACACTAAAATTAATTTATTATTTTTTTCGCGGAACCCTAATTTTTTCGAAAATAAAAGAAAGCCTAAGTGTTACATTATTATATCGTAAGCTATCAGCTAAAAAATGTGTTTTTTTTTATTTTTATATCAGTGCCGTACCTATATACTTTCATATGCATTAATTTGCTGTTATTATTACATTACAAATAGACACTTGAATTTTGTTTATTTGTATAGATATAATGGTCACACTGTTATACCGAATTCCCCGGATTCCCGTGCCGCAACTGGTTCCTTTATCGTCCGTAATGCCATGAGTTTAGAGTCGATAGTAATCGAGGAGGCTTTATGTAACCCGATTCGAGAATCTCGAGGTCATGGAACTGATTAGATTTACACCGTGACGGTGGACGCTTCGGGTTTAAAAAGTTTTGAAATGAAAAATGTATTATAAGCTCTGAGAACTTTACTTTGTGGGTATTGAATCATTCATGTGCCGCTCGATCGCGTAAAGTCGGCTCGAGTCGGCTAAGGGAGCGAGGGAGATATAGTACACGCGTCACTGCTATACGTGAGGCATCAGCCGCTTTCAGTACAGATATAAACATGGTATGTGCCGTGCGTATGTTTTATTTCTTATTATTATCCATATACAGCTGAACTTGTCTCCTACGTCGGTGTTTTTTGCTATGTTATCTCGACAAAGTGACTGCACAGTACAGTACAGTCCAAGAACAGCAGCGACCTTCGAGAGACCCACAATGTTATTTGTTATATGTTGGCCACGTGGACGCACTTAAGACAATACCGGTGTAATACTTTAGGATTCTGTATGTTTTAAAGTATAATCTTGAGGACTATTGGGGTATGAACGACACCAACTTGTGATTATCTGAAACAAAAAGAAGGTAATGCTTTAAAATATTATAATTTCTGTAAATAATATTACAATTTATGTAATCTGTATTCTGTTCATGTTCACTCAACTCACTCAAATAAAATAAAATAAAAATAATAAAATATCCTGTTTTTATAATGCATGCCGTTAATAAGAAAATATTACATTATACAGTAGAACCTCGTTAAATCGAACGTCGATAAGTTTAAAACCACTTAATCTCGAAAAAAGTTCCAGTTACAAAAGTTCCAGATCAGTTCAAAACAAAAGTTCCCTTCCCTTCAAACACCAAATTCTCCATTCTCTATAAGTCGCAAATTCTGTAACTCGAATTTTTTAGCTTATCCCTTGATGTTCGACTTATATAGGTTCTGAATAAGGATTCTCCGACCTTGACAGTGAGAGTTAATTTTTTAAAAGGCGTCTCCATATTTCCGGGATTTTAAAACAAACCGTTTTTACATTGTCGAAAAAGCGAAGAAAAAAGCGACCGGTTCCTTCAGTACCGAGAAATGTTGTTACGTCATCGGTTACCTGAACTGTTGTAGTACAATATGATTCACAGTGAGACAACTCCACGTTACGTTCAAGTATAGCGATATGAATGTTGTGATAATGATATCAGAATAATTAATTTATATAAAGGAAATAAATGTAATATTGTTCCTTTTTAATTACTTAATATTTTAAATCTTTATTACGATATTACAAAGCGAAAAAGTTTGTTTGGTTGTTTGAGTCAGGTTATAGAAAAAATCTTTTACTATTTCATAGATCAGTGTTACTCAAACTTTTTGGTGTGCCACTTTAGGGAAAATCGAATGCCCAACGCCCCCAGGAATAGTTAAACTAATTTTTTTTACTGACATTTGTAGGGAAATCCACTGCCCACTGATATTTTTTGTTAAGTGAAACGCTTAATCGTATGCTCCTATTCCATAAAAAAAAATATTTACTGGACAGAGTATTAAAATTGCTTTTGGAAGTTTGTTTAGTACAACATTTCAAATTTTACATCCTATCTTGAAGCAATATTTTGTTTTGGGAAACTAATGTAATAATTAATATTAGTTGCCCAGTAGTTTATAACAAAAGGTATCTCCTATGTCTTTTTTATAGCTGATGCAAAATATCATGATAACTTCTTGAATAGTTAAGAAATGAAAGCCTAACGGACAAACACACATTCAAATTATTGTATCAGTTACTAGATTTTACGTGCGGCTTCGCTTGCGTTAATATTGATTTTATCAAACAAATCTGATGACGTGGTAAAAAGTTTCATATAAAGTTTTTTCCTCTCTTCTCCATACTTCCTATAAGTTTTTCGCAAGAAAAACTAGCCTATCTTCATCTCCGGGGTTCCATCTGCCTCTGTACCAAAATTCATCACAATCCATTTAGACTTAGGTTTAGACGTGAAAGCGTAAAAAACAAACTAAAGCATTTATATTATTAGTATGAAGGAGTATGAATTAGAGTATTTGACCTACTGTTTATATTTACACTACACTCCATGTTGGAGAATTTAAAAAATTAAGAGCCCGTCGTATATTTCCCGCGAACGAACGAACGAACGTTATTGTTTCGGTCTTTTTCGAATTTCGAACGCACCGTGCAAACCGTTTCGTGGGAAGTGCTCGCTTTCCGCGTAAATCCATTCATTATTTCGAGAAATTCCATTGTACACGGTTTAAAACACCTCTTACAGTATCTTTATTCGGATCTCTGTTGGTATTTTCATAGCTTATATTGATCGATTTCCCTGAGTTGTAACTTTTTGAAGTGAAATAAGCTTTTTAAAAGGCATTTAGCATTTTGTTATATGGGTATTATAGGTGACTGAGGTCTAACTCTCGGCTATGTAACTCTCGTTCGGGTTGAATCGACTAAGGGAGTGAGAGACGTACAGTCAACGCGTCGGCGAGCGTTACATGAGAGTGCGTGACGTCGGTCACATTCACATACGGTCGACGTAAACACTGTATGGGCCGTAGCAATACGTTTTATTTGAAAACTTATAGTCGTATTTCGTATTGTTAACCTCGCCTTGACGAACTTTTTATTTCTATCGTATGGTTTTAAGTACAGGATTTTATTTTACAGAAACTCGCATACTTTTACCACATACTTTTACATATTTCAAAGCAGAATGAGTTCATTAGTTTTACTTTAAAATATAAAATACTTTTTTTTATCAAATTATTGATCTTTAGATAACACGCTGGACTGTCGGGGATGTTTTCAAATTTGAATTTGAATTGATTCTTTTTATTGAAGCATAGTGCATTCCAAAACGGCGTCGATCTGTCAGGTATATGCAATTTTTCGGCGACTGGATGTATATATATTTTGATCCAGAAAGGTAACAAATCAATAGATGTTATAATACTATGACGACTTAACAACTAATTTCGGAGGTCATAGCCCAGTTATACCCCTACTAACCCGTATATTCAAGAGAGAAAATATTGGTTCGCGACCATCATATACCTGGTGATAAGTTCCGCATACTGACTTTCTTTAGGTCAATAGAAATCAAACAGTATTTATTCAGCAGCCGAGAGGTTTTGAGGACAGTAAGACAACGGTGACCGTCGATGAATCGATTATTTCTCGATGAAAATCAAAGTTTTTACTTTTACTGCGTACTTAACGTGATACTGTAATCCTCTCTAATATTATATTTTGGAAAGTGAGTTTGTTTGTCTGTTACGCTTTCACGGCTAAACCCCTGAATCGATTATGATGAATTTTGGCGTAGAGATAGATGGGAATCTGGTGTCAGTGATAGGTTCCTTTTCTCATACGTCATGCGATTTGTTTGTCAAAATCAATATTAACGCAACCAAAGCCGCACATTAATATAGCTGAAGATATAAAGTTATATTAGCTTGAGCTATAACAAAATTATGTTGATTCTATGAGATTTGTCATACCTGTACGATATTTATTCCGATAAACTTAATTCTAACTTAAGCGGCGGAGATAAAACTTGAAGTGCTTAAGTAAGCTCCAACTTTCCTTAATATTAAGTCGAGAGGTCCATAAATAACATGTGTCAGCCGAGTAAATTGTTACTGTGGGGCGGCTGGTCCTAATATTAAGGTGCCGAATGATGCCAGAGGGTTAAGAATTTCTACTATTAATGAAATTCTTGTCTTTTTCTTTGTTCTTTATAGGTTTTACGTTTGGCCACAGTGTCATCTGGTGTTTTTCGATCATCTTTTTTGAAGCGATGATAGCTCAGTGGTAGTGTGTACGACTTTGCGTCAAGGGACGTGAGTTCGAATCCAAGCACCTACAATGAGCTTGAACTTTCGGTGAAGGAAAACATCGTGAGAAAATCATAGCATGGTGGTAAGGCTTTTTCTAATGCCCGCCTGGGTAGCTACCACCCTCTAGTTGTGAACCTGCCGCCAAATACCAATAGGTGTGTTCCGGCAGCAGCACTTGAGAGCCATTTCCTCCACAGGTTTAGCATGTCTACCAACTTGGGCCGTATCGACACTTAAGATCAGGTGAGATTATGGCCATAACCGCTAAACCTTAAGTATAAAAAAAAAAACTTGATCAAAACGTTAACACGCTCAACTTATAAAAGGGCCTAGTCGGCAAATAAAACTACTAAAACACACCTTAGCCTGTTTATCAATTCATTATTTCTAAAATCGTTCACGCCAGGAAATTATAAATTGTATGGACCTCCATACATTTTTCGTTGCATATTACGCTGACGGTTGATAAAAAAGGGACAATTTGGCAAAGGATTCTTATGTAAAATTCATCTTTTTATCTCCCTCTCGCGATTACGTGGCCTGGCAAATTATAAATTGTATGGACCTCCATACATTTTTCGTTGCATATTACGCTGACGATTGATGAAAAAGGGACAATTTGGCAAAGGATTCTTATGTAGAATTCATCTTTTTATCTCTCTCTCGCGATTACGCGGGCAGTCTATGGGACGCCTAATTGGGATTCTTTTGGTGTAAATACCCAATAAAACTTATCGCAGAAATCCGACCTACCCCTCTTACTAACCAAATTCCCGGGAGTGTTTTTTCATTGATTACAGTCCCTTTCGAGGTGCAATAGTATACTTACTTGTAGGTATCTAGATTAGTAGATTTTCACATTGAAAATAGCTAGCTAGATGGGCTCTAATAAGTTCTCTATAACTCATTTATCATGATTAAACCATAAACTCTAACGTGGATTCTACGATAGCTAGTGGCGGATTTTCAGGTGGGCTAGGTAAGCTATGGATTACCATTACATATGTAGTATATATAGAATAATCGACGAGCTGCCGAGTAATTTTAAAGGTTAATCGAGTTAAGAATAATGTCAGGATGAGATACGGACATCTTAGCAAACCACGAACCACGGATTCATTGTGCGAGTTGCCAGTTACATCGTGAAACCTTTATCGTTCTGGCAGAGAGAGGATAACACGAGGTGTCCGAAACTTGCGACTCCGATATAACTTAAGGAGGCCTCTTTTCGATGATCATCAACACTCACCTTCACCGCTCGTGTTTCTCTGCTCAGTATAAATCACATTCACTATAATTATTTACAGCATAAATACCAAACCAGTCTAAGTCAATAATAGAAATTATAAACGTTACTTCGCTTCGATAACTTTCCAGCTACCTATGATATCTGGCTTCGAACGCTTCGCTTTGACTGAACCCAAGCCGCGCTTGCATCGCGCTTTATACTAATCAGTATTATAAACTACCCTCCTATAACTATATTCTGCCATAAAACACCCCCTATAAGTACATCCCTATATATATATGTCATATAGTGTACAGTATACGACTAAAGACACTGCGAAAGTTGTTCCAGATCTCTGGCAATAAAGGGGGTTCTTGAGGTGGGGGTTTTAATGGTTATTTCATGTGATTATGCCATTAATGCCTGAGCCAATACGTCAATGTATTAATTTTTATCTTAATAAGTGATTATAACGCTATAGATGACGCTGTAGTCGATGTGATTGATTACTCGAAACGGCAAAATAAGGTCCGCCAGATCAGCTAGTGATATATAAAAAATGGTAGAATTCTGTACTACTTTTACAAGCTATCGATGTCTCGCTTCAACTTTCGGCTCTTTAACATTCCTCGGGCAGAAGCTGGGAGCGGATTAAGGTGCGTTCACACGGACGCGGTAAACAAATGCGTTATCAGGTAAAATTGTTACGACGTTAGTCACAGTGTGGCCGACTATTTACACTTAAGGGGTACTTGACGTGGTTTGTTGAACTAAGAAATCTTAACTTACGCATAGGAGCTGCTCGAATTCCGACTTGAGCGTCACTTGTCGCGACTTGTTTATGGCCACTAACGATGTTACAGAAGTCCGTGGGTCGCCACTTACCGTCAGGTGGAATGTGGCGACCGTTTGTCATTTCCGTTACGTAAATAAAGAATCCGTAGTCGAATGAAATGATGTTAGAAGAGGAATCTAGGGAGTTTTATTGTTTCTTATCAACACAATGCAGTTAGGTATGTTTTTGCCACGGGAAGAATAGAGCTTAAAGGACGTCAATAAAGTAAAGTTTATAAGTTTTAGTGTTATGCCACAATCTCACTTAATGCTAACTGGTGGTGGTCCTTAGATGGTGGATACGCTAAGCCTGATGTAACGACTGATTTTCGATTGCAATAACCAGGTGCCAACTGCATAACTTTTGGATCTATAGAAGTCTTGCAACACTGGTTGAGGGAATGTGAACGGACCCGAACTCAACGGACAGCGATCATAAAATGCTTAGGACTCAATCTAATGGACCAGGGCATGTTCCATGGAATCTTGACCGCACCTGCAAGTGATGAAGCCAAGATTTTATAGAATTTTGTGATTAGATCTACGTAGTTTTAGGCCATATTTGACTGTAATTATATTTTGCGCATACTATAAGGTCAGGGTACGATGGGACTGACATGTTCTTTTTGACCGAAGTCCCTTAAAAAAAAAGAGATCATACCTGTAGGGTATTTGGCTACCGAATTTCAACCTGAGGATGGTAGTTACTAGTTAGTCGAGCTGGTATTAGAAAATGCCCTACCTGTTATAATTTTATCACGATGTGTCATTCACCGAAATATCCGGTTCATTGCGGGGATTCGAACAAAAAATAATTATATTATTATTATTAAAAATAGCACTTCAATAATCGAGCTGTTTTATTCGATGGCTAAATTTAATACATATAACATTCGTATTGCCATCATCGAAGTTCACGGATGAGTACGTCATAACGGTCACCATAAATTAAGTGTTATTATCGGCTCGCCGTGTGGTAGTAACATTATATTTCACAAAGTCCATCGTGTCGTATCGAATTCCTTGTAATAGGACGCGCTTTGTATATAGTACTTGTCGCTCTCATAGGAATCTGTATCAATCTCTCTCTTTCTCTCTCCCACACACACCATAGAATTATAACTTACTGTATACTGGAAAAGGTACTTTAAATTAAACTGCGTATTTTTTATCACTTGAGGACGCGTGTAATAACATTTCTCGTAATATTACTACAATTTTTTTTAGTGTACAAAACACTTGGTTCTGTCATGTTAAGTGTAAGTGTTTTTATCGCAGATCTTTTATATATCTATCAACCGTTACACGAATGTGAATCGAATAGATGACTAAGCAGACAAAAGAAACCAAAAAATAACAGCGATTATTTTTATAATTTTAAGGTTTAGCGGTTAGGACCACAATTTCAACTGATTAGGGACGACGTGGCCCAAGATGGTGAACACACCAAACCTGTGGTGCGCAAAATATATAAAAAAAAACCCCCTTTTTAGTTTCTAGTGTAATGCATATATATTATTATACAGCAATTTTATAACGCCAACAAAATCACCTACCTAAGAAACGGTGCGAACCCATAGTCCGCAGATTGTGTATAAAAGAAAAAAAACCTGTGGAATACAGTACGGTATTGTTGGAAAACTCTAGTTAAGATTCTCCGTGTAAAGCGAACTTGCAGAGAACTTATCTCTTCCTACGGAAGACGATAACGTCCGTTTACACAATCAGATATTTTAAAACTAAGAACAGACAGTAGTTTCCTGTCAGCATTGAAAGCGCTCTTAATTATCATTAAAAACATTCATTTTGTTGTTGCTGTGTAGAGAAATAAACGGTTAAGTTGTTCAACTTCTAAGTTCTGCAACATTTTCTATTTTGTGCGTATATAATGAAACTGAATTGTAACGCTAGGCTCTGGGACACCCGTTCGTGTAAAGTCGGCTCGAGGCGACTAAGGGAGGGAGAGAGATATATGGAGGACGTTACTTGAGAGGTCATGATGGATCACTCGCATTCATAATCATACAGGTAAACACAGTACGTGTTATTTAATACGTGATAGTTGCAATTCGTGTTGTAAATCCATCTTTAATATTATTATTTTTTTGGATTGCTCGAAAGTTTCATTTCTGTCGTGTAGCTGGCCAGGTTTTTTTTGCTATAGATATTGTGGTGGTACTTCAAGTTCGAACCCGCGTTGTCCAACAATGAGATCGATGAGCGTGGGGTTTTTTAGTGGGTATTCATGGATACTGGCGCCGGGCTAGTTCCAGAGGGTATGCGTAAATGTTTGCATACTCTATAGAATTTCCCATGGGGTGTGTTCCGAGGAATTGTTCGGATTAATACCTGCTTTTGGATTCCACCATCGTACAACGCGCTATAATCTTAAATTCTATCCTCACCGTCTGGATGAATCGCACATCTACGAAGGAACCTTTACGAAGGGAGTCTACTCATACCATAAAGGCCGGCAACGCGTTTGGCATTCCTCTGGTGTTATAATTGTCTATGGGCGGCGATGATCGCTCATCACCAGTTGACCCACTTGTTCGTTTACCCTCTATTTCATAAAAAGAAAATGCATTTACCCGCGATAAAAAAGGGTTAAATTACTCTAATACATTATCGACGTTTTAATGTGCCAAAAAAACACTGCGTGCCCAATAAAATGCAATGTACATAAATAATGTCAAATATTTGCATATTATAAGAAAAGCGTCAAAACGTGGCGATCAAAGGTCGTAATAATATTTTGTTTATATACGATAGATATGACGTTGTTCTGTTTACAAAACATACATTGCTGAATTATGTCGATTCTGCTTACGAGGGGCAATTTAACACCGTGTTTTTGTTGTCTGAAACATGTGTTTGAAGGTCCCGGTGTTTCTATTATCATGGTGTTTTTGCTTTATTGATAGTGACCATAAAGTGTAAGTTTTATATAGATACAGTGAATTTTTTGACGTTCTTGAACTACTTCATTTCACACACTTTAACTATAAAAAAATCCTCAAATTTAGAGTAAATTATTTGAAGATTCTTCGATACTTTTATTTCGCTAAGTTTTTATAACCGACTAGCTTCTCAGTAGAAGTTATTCTGCATTTTCCGTAGTCAGCGCACTTATTGTGTTTCTTGTTTGTCTAAAATGTCTCAATTTTTTAATAGAAAACTCTGATATGGTTTTCTACGCATCGATTTACCAGAAACGTATGCTAAATGCATCGCAAACAATGTGAGCACACATTCGTAAAAATTATAGAAATCAAACTATGATATATTTGCCTCTCCTTCCTTTTCATGTACGGTGTGTCATGTATTATGCTAGTCCTCTGAATAGATCAACACACCTTATATTTAAATGTCACGTGAGTACATTGTAGTGATGTACAAATTATATTCCCATTGTGTGATGGCTTCCCACGCGGACGTTGCGCGGCCCAGCATGGCGGCGAGGCGGCGCGCCGCGGACACTCGCCAGGGTGTGCCAATAATTGTTAACTCAGGACGACTCTATTGAAATTTAAATACACTAAAACTGGTTCCTGGTGTTTGCACAGTACAGTCATGCACGAAAGTGTTTCACTGGTTATATCTTATTTTGTAATGATTTCTTATGTTCACGCGAATATTACTCATTGAAATAAAACTAATTTAAACGGATTTTATCGCGGTTATTTATTGATTTTGATCCCGACGTTTCGAAAGCTTTTCAGCCTTCGCGGTCACGGGGCGGTCTGAGGTGTAGGTTGTTCAGAAAAATTCATGTTACTGTGTCTACCTTCAATTTAATTTTTATTATTGGTAAATTACAATTAACTTTACTGATTAATATTTTGTCGTAAACGGGATTTCGTTTATCTATCATACAGTAGAAGTTTCTATGTAAAAAATACAGATATAAAAGATACAGAAATGAAACCAAAACACATAACAACATGTAATTAAACGATGTGTAACACATTGTGTATGAATAAACAGGTTTCAGACTCAACACAATTACCTCACTGATTCCTTCTAGCGTTCCTATTCTGATTACACTCTGTATAAAAGAATATGGAGTGGAGAAAACGAATTAATTGAATGTTAATGTTTGCACTTCTGCTTGATTTCGATTGGGTTTTGGGTGACAGTTGATCCGACGTTAGCGGAAAGTAGAACCAAATGTAGGTATGTCGCAGAATCTATTACACATATTTCATTCCTTCACAAACATGCTCAGATCGAGATCGGCTTAACCATTCGCCAACGTTGGTTCAAACGTTAACAAATGACGCCAGCGACCAGCTGCCAGTTGAAGTAGTGTACACTTCAACATTCACCACAATACGCAGATTACATACGCACTAACTTGTTAACTTCGTTCGCGTGGTGTTAGAAGAAATTCTTCGATCCTCGTGGAAAAGTACCTCATTTTCCGATGAAAGTTACATATTATATCCCGTGATAGACGTATATGCAAAATATCTCGATGGTCGGATTTTTTATATTTAAGGTTTTAGCGTTACAGCCATGATTTCACCTGATCTTAAGCGACGATACGGCCCAAGTTGGTAGACACGCTAAAGCTGTGGAAGAACTGGCTCTCAAGTGCAGCTGCCGGAACACACCTATTGGTATTTAGCGGCAGGTTTTACAACTTGAGGGTGGTAGCTAGCCAGGTGGGCATTAGAAAAAGCCCTACCACCATGCTATGGTTTCCTCACGATGTTTTCCTTCACCGGAAGCTCAAGCTCATTGTAGGTGCTTGGATTCGAACTCACGTCCCTTGACGCGAAGTCGTACACACTACCACTGAGCTATCATCGCTTCAAATCGGTTCAGAAGTTAAAGTGTGGAAATAACAAGCACACAGATGCACGTTCACATTTTAAATATTGGTTAGGATTTCTACGGTTATCGATAAATACAGCCTACAGTCTTGAATTATTGTAAACGTAGTCGCCAACTTAGCGTGTTGTTCTTTGTTATGGCATTATTTATTTTCTATAATTATGTACGTGTGTTTGAATGTAGTCGGATTATCTTCATTCAACAAGGTTATTGTTTCTTGTATTTAGCAGCATCAAGTTATTGTTATATGGTTGATTGTGGTTCAGAATTACTTACACAATCACATTTAATATGTTTTACTTTAATTCGGTCGTGTTTAGGTCGTGTACGGATCACTAAATTAGTAAGTTATTTGATTTGTTAGGCACGCGAATCCTTGTTTATTTTCCGGCAGCAGCCCAAGCCGAGGTACGGCTATTCTGGCACTCTTGTGCTCGCTGCCTTGAAGCTGAGTACCCTCAGCAATCGCCCCACAAAGTTCGGTGAAGCTGTCAAAACCTTTACAGCTAAAAGCGTATGTCAGTTCAAATAACAATCACAAATGTCTTGCGGTTTTGTGATGTTTTATTGCGAGAGACATCATTTTTACCATTCTATGGATTCACTGTGCGGGTGCCGGATCCATTGTGTGGTAGAGAGGAAAACTTTGAGCGGATTCCGGAACTTGTGATAAGGGTGTTTTCTCACTCATCTTCCCTTCTCGTGTTTGTATCCCTGCTCAGACAAATTTGGTGGAAACCTGATAGCGCAGCTTTAGCAGTACGTTCTAGTATACAAAAATTCTCATAACGTAATGACGGATTTTGAATTATCTGACCAATATACTGACTCGTTTAAACCAGTAATACTTAGTTGTTGGACAATTTTCTCAGGCATAGGATTAAAAAACGGCCTCGAGATAAGTACATACATCATTTTTCTATCGACTGTTATAATTTTTGAGTTCTTTTATGTCTTTATTGAAAGCTGTTTTAGCAGTAGTTTTGATGTTCATAAGCGCCTTCTTAGGGCTTTAATTGAATAAAGTAATTTAGTTTGTTAAGTTTGCAAAATTTTCTGCACTTGTTAGGTATTATTGTATATAGAATTAGTCCTACGCGACTTTTGACATCAATTTTCCCTTTACTATCATCTCGCATATGAGTATAGATAAAATAAGTTCTTTCCGTTAATGCAAATTACATTTTATAGCTTGTATTTATTATAAGAAAGTTAATATATAATGCTTAAACATTTCGCCGGAGAGACCCCGAGAAACTGTGGTATGCACTTAATATTACTTGAAGGTTTATGACCTCAAGTATCTTACATAGAAAATTTAGTTATAACTTTTTCAAGCAATTACTAAAAATAATAATACCAGTAATAAATGGTAATTGACATCCATCTAGTAGTTTGTTTACCGTTATATAGAATGGATGTTGCTTTTTAAAGAGAGTTTTATGTATGTGGAGTTTACAGTACACTAATATTGAACTAATATATACGTATAGACACTTAATATAAAAGGTATTAAAAACGTAGAACATAATAGTTTACATTGTGTATATATGTTAAAGCGATGATAGCTCAGTGGTAGCGTCAAGGGACGTGAGTTCGAATCCAACCATACAATGAGCTTGAGCTCTCGGTGAAGGAAAACATCGTAAGGTAACCATAGCATGGTGTGACTTTTTCTAATGCCCACCTGGCTAGCAACCACCCTCAAGTTGAAAACCTGCCGCCAAATACCAATAGGTGTGTTCCGGCAGCTGTACTTGAGAGCCAGTTCCTCTATAGGTTTAGCGTGTCTACTAACTTGAGCCGTATCGTCAGTTAAGATCAGGTGAGATTATGGCCATAACGCTAAACCTTAACTATAAAATAAACTTTGCTCTACAAATATCTATGTATTATTTCTTAATAACGTAATAAAATAAACAGTCCCTATATAAATCATACACTGTATTTTGTTTTATGAATCCACTAGCTTTTACCTGCGGTTCCGCTCACGTTAATATTAATTTTTTCAAACAAAGCGAATGACCCAACAAAAAGTTTCATACGAAATGTATCTCTCTCTTTCACTTCCAATATGTTTTGCGTACCGAAATTAATTATAATCGATTCACCGGTTTAGGTGTGATAGTGTAACAAACAAACAAAGTCACTTTCGCTTTTATTAGTGAGGCTTTCAAAAGTACTTCTAGTATTGGGAAGGTCTATACATAAATAGAATAATATTCTCGTATGCGACTGTACAAGTTTGCTGCAAGCTTGAACCACAACGCTCGCGAGTTGAACCCGTTTTAGCTCCGAGAGCTATTTGCTTTCAATATTTGCTCTGTCATCGGATACCCGAAGAGTAGGTACGCGGTTCCGCGCTCTCAATAAAGCCGTTTTGTCTTGTAATGCTCCTACGTTCTGTAGAAAGTATTTTGGTACACATAAAGTTCAAAATCGATTGATTAAAATGATGGTAGATTTCATATATTTTACTTCGGGTATAATTATTTAAGTGGATGGAGAAAACATTAGAGGAAGACTGAAGAGATATGTATGGTCTGTGTGAGTAGAATATTGAAGGTGAGAATATTCAGTTGACAGTTACTCGAAGAATGGCAGCAGAAAACATGCTAACTGTAGAGAAAAATGAAACGCGTAAGAATGAAAATATCCTTTGTTATGAGGAAATAAAAGCTGATTCAGACTCGGAAAATGCCTAGAATTCATCTGGAATTCGTGTCGATGAATAAAATTCTAAGAAAGCTTTAAAATAATATAAGCGCTTGCGGGAATATCCTCTTATTGCACGATACGATTTTATTTAGTTCATTGACTATAAAATCTCTATTATTAATAGTATAAGGCAGAAAAGTTTGTTTGTTTGAACCCGCTTATCTTTGGAACTACCCGTCGGATTTCTAAAACTACTTTTGTATTTTATAGAACAATTTTATTAATATAATTCAGTTTAGCGATATGGCCGTAATCTCACCTGATCTTAAGTGTCGATACGGCCCAAGTTGGTAGACACGCTTAAACCTGTGGAGGAACTGGCTCTCAAGTGCATCTGCCGGAACACACCTATTGGTACTAGGCGGCAGATTTTCAACTTGAGTGTGGTAGCTAGGCAGACGGGCATCGGGACGGTCACAGATTTTATCGTGCATAGTTTTATCGAACCTGGTTATTAGTTTCAGAAATTCTCTTACAAAGATAAAGACAGAATTCATAATAAACAAAAATTATAGGTATATTGTTAACAAAGTACACCTCGATATTAAACTAAAACTGATGTAACCAATTGACTCAGATACAGTTATATTATATGAATATTTTGTTCATACTAAGATAAATAAAAAATTACTTCGAAACATGTTCAAGTATTCAGTTGCGTCTACACGGAAAGTTGTGTGTGTTGAATTAGAAATAAAAACATACTTTCGACACTTTCACTCGACGCAGGTGGTTGCCGTATTGTTTCTCTATACCAGTAACCAGTAACAGTCTTTTAGATAATAGCGTTAGGGTTTGTGATAAGGACACATAACACATTGCTGGACAGTGGGTTCAAGAAGCCTGATAACTCGTTTAAGAACACCGTGTCTGGTGAAGGAAAATATCGTGAAGAAACCATAGCATGGTGGTAGGGCTTATTCTGATGCCCGCCTGGCTAGCTACCACCCTGAAGTTGTGAACCTGCCGACAAATACCAATAGGTGTGTTCCGCCAGCTGCACTTGAGAGCCAGTTCCTCCACAGGTTTAGCGTGTCTACCAACTTGGGCCGTATCGTCACTTAAGATCAGGTGAGATTATGGCCATAACGCTAAAAAGCTTAAGTGTAAAAAAAGGCTTTAACTGATGCCTGTCTAGCTAGCTACCACAGTCAATTTGAAAATCTGCCGACAAATACCAATAGGTGTGTTCCAGCAGTAGCACTTGAGAGCCAGTCACTCCTATAAAGGCCGGCAACGTACCTGCAATACATTCGGTGTTGTGAGTGTCCACGGGCGGCGGTGATCACTTACAATCAGATGACACGCTTGCTCGTTTGCCCGCTATTACATAAACAATACACATGTCAAACAGGGTTTGATGTCAAAAGTATAAGTGTATAGGGTGGATCAATATGTGAGCGATCGTGATGTCTGGAATTGACACCCCTCCCTGTACATCCGCTAATAACTACTGTAACACGTAAAACTATTATGTAAAAAAGATAACGATAAGATCTAAAAAAAATATGCAGATCGAGTTTCTCGCCGGTTATTCTTGATGTATGCGTTACTTTCCGGGTCGGTGGTAGTTTTGACGTTCAAAAGCTTCTTAGGGTTTAAAGTCAATAAAGTTTTTTCAATTTATTTGATTTGAACATACATTGAGTAGTCACCGCGCGCTCACAGCGATTGGACGTGCCAACTGTCGTAGATTTCTTAGATATATTCTTTCTTAATGTATTTACTTAAAGTGTTATATATAAAAGTAATAACGTAAGAAGTACCAGTACTGCATACAAAGAAGACCATTGAAGTCAATAAGCGAGTACAACAAAACTGTTGAATCGATATAAACTTGGACGGCGTCAATAAAAACCTCTTAAACTGTGAACTTAAGTACCTTGGAGATATTAATTATGTCTCGACGTGCAAGATCGCCTCCTCAGCGTGGTTTACTGCATAATACTCCATCAGATTCTAATGTGAATAATGCAACAACTAATACAGCTTGCTCTGCCCTTGTATCTCAAAGAAGTAAAAAACAGTCCCAGTCCAGCGAGGATCAACTTTTTTCTATCAAAGAGGAAATTCGAATTATGTTCGATGAATGGAAAGAAACTCAAAATACTCTCTTAAAGAAGATTATTTCTGAAGTAGCAGAAATAAAACTTCAGAATACCCAAATAAAACAATCAAATGATGAAATTGAAAAAGCAATAGATTTTATGAATAATCAGTACGAGGATATGAAAAAAAAGGTACAAGGCCTCGAGTCCGAACGGAAACAACATCTACTTGAAATATCTTCCCTACATTCCAAAATTGAAGATATGCAGAGACAATCTAAATGTGCTACAATAGAAATAAGGAACGTACCATCTCCTATTACGCCCGAATCTAAATCAGACCTATGTAATATTATTGAAAAAGCCTGCAAAACTATTGATGTCACTTTTCATCAGCATGCTCTAAAAGACGTCTATCGACTAAGTACCCAAACAGGTAAAAGCACAATAATTGCGGAATTTACTTCTGTTTTATTGAGAAATAATGTGATCCAAGGAGTTAAATCTTATAATAAACGAAATCCCGACCAACGTTTCAACTCTGCAAATATAGGATATAAAGGACAAATAACTCCCATTTATATCTCTGAAGGACTAATTAATAAAGATCGTAGGTTATTCTTTTTAGCTAGAGATATGGCTAAGACAAAGAATTATAAATTTTGCTGGACAAGAAATGGGAAAATATATATCCGCAAAACCAATGATTGTCCACATATAGAGATTAAAACTGAGACTCAATTAATGTCTCTTAGCAATAGTGATTGACTATGCTTAGATTTATATAATTTATGTTTCTCTAAAGTTTGTGATTATACTTCTATGAACTTAAATTGTAACAAATTCTTAGTATTCAACTTCAAAAATTGTAAAAGGAGTAAGTTATGTTTTTCATACAACTTATACTATTACTCACAAATTACATTTGCTTGTGTTAGCAGGCAATTAGTTAGTCCATATAATAATCTAACTACTGCCATATTAATCGAGTCATATTTACACTTAAAACAACATTCGACTCCAAAACTAACACTAAAATAGTAAATAGCATAGATTGTATAAAGGCTGGGCCATCTTTTGTTTTAACTCCAGAGTCTTGCAATAACTTTTTAAAAACTGAATATACAACAAATAATCACATGAAAATTCTTACTTTAAACATTCGTAGCATAAACAAAAATTTTTCAGAATTTGAAGTATTTTTAAACAGACTAAATATATCATGTGACATGTACATCTTAACTGAAACTTGGAACTCAAAATCACTACCTTTTCCAAAATTAAACAATTATGAAACACACTTTACTAGAAATAACTGTAATCAAAATGATGGAGTCGTAGCCTACATCAAGGAAGGTATTGGATGTTCAGTAACGGAACTATCTCTAATTGATGCTACTGGTCTACTCATAGAAATTAATGAAGGTACTGTTGTAATAGGCGTCTACAGATCACCTTCACATAGAAATCTAGATAACTTTTTAAATTCCTTAGATAAGTTATTACGTGCATTTAGTAAATATTCCAACATACTTTTTATTGGTGATATCAATATAGATATTAAATTAAACAATGAAGACCACAACTCATTCAATTATCTAAATTTATTGGCAACTTATGGCTTGATAGCAGGCCACTTATATCCCACTAGAGATCAAAACTGTATTGACCATGTGATGATTAAAGCAACAAATTTGGCTACTACAATTGTTATTAATTCTTTTGTAACAGATCATTGTCCTGTTCTTACTACAGTAAACTTAGCATATAAGAATAAACAAGTTCGACATTTAACTAATACTAAGGTAAACAATGAAGCTGTTCTTGACAAACTACGGACTACAGATTTTAGTACATTATTAAATTCTCAAGATGCAGAGTGGGCCGCTAGTAACTTAGTTAATATATTAAATAATTTGATTATAAAAAACACAATTAAAATCCTGTCTCCTAGGAATACAAGATGTCTGAAACCTTGGATAACACCAGGTCTGGTACGATGTATAAAAAATCGTGACCTTATGCATTTGAAATGTAAGAAAGACCCTAAAAATATTATTTTAAATACTACTTATAGCCGATACAGAAATTTTTGCAATGATTTATTAAAGCGACTGAAACGAAACTTCGAGAAAAATGAACTCAATAAATATACTACTAATCCGAAACTAAAATGGAAAATAATAGACAAACTTACAAACCGGAACAAAAAAAATAATTCCGATTCTGACCTTCTCAAAATATCAGATACACCAGAGTTATCTATTGAAAAAGTTAATTCTTATTTTGTAAATGTAGCAAAGAAATTATCAGAGAAAATACCGAAAACAAAGGCAATTAAATATAACTATAAGACCACATATACACCATTGCACTCGATGGTTTTACTAGAGACAACTGATCAAGAAATTCGGTCTATCCTAATGAACTTAAAATCTTGCAGCACCACAGGATGGGATGAAATTTCTACGAAATTACTAAAGATGTCAAATTCAATTATTGTACCACTTCTTACACATATTACAAATTTATGTATTAGAACTGGAACATTTCCTCGAGTATTTAAGATGTCGATTATTCATCCAATTCACAAAGCTGGTGATAGAAACCACGTCGAGAATTACCGCCCGATTTCAATATTACCAGCTCTATCTAAAATAATTGAGAAGATTTTAAATAGAAGATTATTAAAATTCCTAGAAAAAGAAGCTATTTTGTCAGATAATCAATATGGCTTTAGAGCAGGCAAATCCACTGCTCTAGCAGTTTCTTCGCTCACAGAATTTGTTGCCACTAATATTGATAATAAAAACAAGTGTATTGGAATATTTTTAGATCTGGCAAAAGCCTTCGATACCGTCTCTAATGAAATTCTGCTCAGTAATATGGAAAGGATTGGCATCAGAGGATTATCTCTTAAACTGTTTAATGATTATCTGGAAAACAGAACACAGAAAGTTAAAATAGAAGATTATACTAGCTGCGCCACTTCTATAAATACAGGTGTGCCACAGGGTAGTATTCTTGGGCCGACCTTATTCCTGATATATATAAACAATCTTTGTAAACTTAAATTAGACAACTGCAAAATATTTACTTTCGCTGATGACACAGCTTTAATTTTTCATGGAAAAACTTGGGAAGAAGCTAAATCACATGCTGAAAATGGATTACAAATAATTGTAAAATGGCTATATGAAAATTTCTTATCACTGAATATATCCAAAACCAAATGTATATTTTTTACAAATTCAAAGAGAACACTTCCTGCTGAGAGTAAATTCAGAATCCAAATACACACTTGTCAGTATTATTATCAGCAAAGTGTATATGACAAATGTAACTGTAGCTTCTTAGACAGAGTTAGAACAATAAAATACCTAGGTATCTTAATAGATGAGAATCTAACTTGGGTGCCTCACATTAATCAACTTACCGATAGAATAAGAAAGTTAATATATATATTTAGAAAATTACGACATGTGGCTGATTATGACTTACTGAAAATGGTATATTATGCATTAGCCCAACCTATCCTATTTTATTGTATAACTTCATGGGGTGGAGCAAAAAAGACTCACTTAATCAAACTTGAAAGAGCGCAACGAATATTATTAAAAGTAATGGCATTCAAACCTTTCAGATACCCTACAACAAATCTATACAAAGAATGGGATGTTTTATCTGTTAGGAAATTGTTTATTAAGTATGTCATACTTGAACAACATGCCAAGGTTCCTTATAAACCTGAGCTATTAACAAGTAGACGGAAATACACAATATGTACTACAAAGCAATACAACACTTTTTTTGTAAATAAATATCAGTTTTATCTTGGTCCTATATTATACAACAAACTAAATAAAATTATTGACATATATTCACTGAATTTTCATAAATGTAAAGAAGTAATTACATCCTGGTTGAAGACACAGAAGTATGAAGACATAGAAAACTTATTTGTAATCGTACGATAATTATCTAGTACAATTATAAATAACATCTTCAGATATGGATTACTCTGCTCATGTTTATCCATATACACTTATTATATAAGAATAAGTTTGAGGCACATCCAAATTTTAAACTCATATTGTTTCTAGTATTTGATAAATATTTTGTTTGTTTTTTTCATAAATATTAAAGTCACGCAAAAAAAAAAAAAAAAAATTAAGTTCACAATATTGTAGTGTAACTCGTTACACTATTATTAAAAGTAAGGTAGGATAAGGTAAAAATAAATCGCAGTATACCTTATGTCATATTTATAAATCTTGTAGTTATATTAAAATATATCTAGGACATACTATTATACGGGAAGAAAACAGCGTCTGAGATACAGGCTCGGCCTAGTTCAGGCGCTAGGATTCAAAAAATGTATAGCGATACTATGTCTTAGAATTTTTTTATGTATTGTAGTGTAAAAAATTCTTGTAAATAAAGTTATTATTATTATACATTTGAAGAGCACAATATTCGATATTTATTTCATAGGTAATAGTAAAATTGCTGTTATTTTTTGTCTTTAGACTAAGGATTGTATAAAAACACAACAATTCGAGGCCAAGGTGTTGCACTCACTTCACTAGCATAATTATATAGTTCTCGAACAACTGTATTTATAAATATAGTTAATAATAATAGGAAATTGTTTACGATTCCATTTATATATATATATATATATATATATAAAATATAAATAAAAGTTATCGATAAAACTATGCACGATAAAATCTGTGCCCGTCCCGATGCCCGTCTGCCTAGCTACCACTCTCAAGTTGAAAATCTGCCGCCAAGTACCAATAAGTGTGTTCCGGCAGATGCACTTGAGAGCCAGTTCCTCCACAGGTTTAAGCGTGTCTACCAACTTGGGCCGTATCGACACTTAAGATCAAGTAAGGTTATGGCCATAACGCTAAGCTGAATTATATTAATAAAATTGTTCTATAAAATACGAAAGTAGTTTTAGAAATCCGACGGGTAGTTCCAAATATAAACGGGTTCAAACAAACAAACTTTTCTGCCTTATACTATTAATAATAGAGATTTTATAGTCATAGAACTAAATAAAATCGTATCGTGCAATAAGAGGATATTCCGCAAGCGCTTATATTATTTTAAAGCTTTCCTAGAATTTTATTCATCGACACGAATTCCAGATGAATTCTAGGCATTTTCCGAGTCTGAATCAGCTTTTATTTCCTCATAACAAAGGATATTTTTATTCTTACGCGTTTCATTTTCCTCTACAGTTAGCATGTTTTCTTCTCACATCTCACTCTATCATATCTATCTATCTAACACATTCTCACTCGAATAACTGTCAACTGAATATTCTCACCTTTAATATTCTACTCACACAGACCATACATATCTCTTCAGTCTTCCTCTACTCCTTTCTCCATCCATTTAAATAATTATACCCGAAGTAAATATATGAAATCTACCATCATTTTAATCAATCGATTTTGAACTTTATGTGTACCAAAATACTTTCTACAGAACGTAGGAGCATTATAAGACAAAACGGCTATATATATATATATATCAAATTGGATAATTCTTTTTATTGTGTGTGTTATCGCCAGGATAAGGTTAGTATAAAAGAAAAGAAAAAAAATACAACAAAATACAAATAGATTAAACAATTTTTGAGTTTTAGCGAGGTTAAATAACAACGATTGATGTTCAACAATGATAATGAATTAGCGATGATAGCTCAGTGGTAGTGTGTACGAACGCCGCGTCAAAGTACGGCAGTTCGAATCCAACCAACTACTGTGACCTTGAGCTTTCAGTGAATAAAAAAAACATCGTAAGGAAACCACAGCATAATGGTAGGGTATTTACTAATACCCGCCTGGTTAACTACCAGCCGCAAATTGAAAATCTATCACCAAATACCTGTAGATATGTTCCGGCAGTTGCACTTGAGAGCCAGTCCCTCCACAGGTTTAGCGTGTCCACCTACTTGGGCCGTATCGTAACTTAACCTAACCTATAAACTATAAAAAAAGGTGACACGAAGTTCACTGGGTCAGGTAATTAATATGTATTATATAAGCGAAAAAGTTACTTGAACGTGGTAAACTTAGGAAATTCTAGTTAGGTATTTGATAGAGTAATCATTGACGAAGGTTTTAGGCTATTTAACATCACGCTGCCACCAATCGGAGCAAAACTGTATTGAAAAACGTTACCAAGACGGGCAAAGCAATTTATTTAATTAAATAAGTTTCAGTTTCACGCGGACGAAGCCGCCGGGGCAGCTTGTTATATGTATGAGTGTATATACAGACTTTTGCTACGTCTAGGTTGATGCCTTGGCCATATTGACGAGATCCGAAGTAACTGGTGAGCGAAGGTGTGGAACTATAAATTGTACGTGACATAATGTATAAATTTATCTTTATACCTTGTGTTACTGATTTACACCAATCGTTTACTTTTTAATAAGTTTGTTTATTTATTGTTGTATATTTTTACATCACAGGACTAGGAAAGATATATTTACGTATGATAGTAATTTTTGAAGCTACGATAACTCGTTAGTGGTAACAGTTACTCAGTGACTGGTAGTGTGTGCGGATGCCTTATCAATAGACGTGAAATCGAATCCCCGCATTGAGCTTCAGTTTTCGGTGAAGGAAAACATCGTGACGAAGCCATAGTGTGTTGGTAGGGCGTTTTCTAATACCGCCGCTAGTTTTGTTCCTGCATAGTTGTGTTCCAGCATTTATTTATTTTTTTAATTAATTAATTTACACCAAAACATGCTTAATATTAGGATTTACTTACAAGTTGCATTTGACAGCCAATTCGCTACAGAAGCTGAGGTCGTGTTTATAACACTAAATCTTTAGATAATTTAAAAAAAATAATTGGTAATTAATTTGCTGCGTAGATCTGGCAAGACGTTGCATGAATATAAAAAATCTTTCTCTCTAATAATAACTGTTTTCAAGATACAGGTGAAACTTCGTTAGACGGACCTATGTCATGCGAGTTAGAAAATGGCCGGATACAATGCTCGTTATCACGTAATATTTCAAAGCGTTAGCATGAATATGTAGTCACTTCCCAATCACGTTTTCCAATAAGGAAACTGTGCTGACGAGTTAGTCTTCATGCATCGACAGATGCGTTTCGTGTCTTCGTAAATACCCGTGAAATTACTGCTAGATTCACTTAATGATTTAGTTAAAAAATGAGTTTTTATACTCACGGTTTCCGCCGCGACTTCGTTCGAGAGGTAAAGGCATATCTGGATCTTCCTATAGGTTGACTAGTCTTCAGCCTAAGGCTTCAAGATCGAGAGACGCCTACATTCAAGTTGATAGCAAAATTAAAATTACACTGTTCTAAAAACAGCCAACATGAAAACACTGTATTGAAAACAAGTTCTACGCAGTGGCAAAGGAATAATAAACATAAAAATGTATTGGTTGAGAGATCAATGCGAGTAAATTTTTTTTTGAAGATAAAGTGTGTTGTACTTTATTTTATCCGCAATGGTAATTTACCACCTCGTCGAAATTCAAAAAAATTTGTACAGTAATTTAGAGTGACGCGCTTACAAGGGAACGGACGAAATAAAAAACGAAAATTCAAGATAAGATATTTTCGTCCAATTGATTGATAAAAACGTTGCATATAAATTTGCTACTGTTACAGTTTGACTATATATTTATATTAATATTACAAAGCGATTGGCGATGGATTGTCGTTCTCTCGATGGTTGCTGCTGTTTTTGTACTGTGCTGTACTTAACATCAGGTACAGAGCAGTCACTTTGCCAAGCTAACAAAAAAAAAAAAAAAGCTGAAAATTTTGTTTGAACGTACAAATTTCAAGAATTACTAGCCGGATTTCAAACATTGTTTTTGCTTCTGATAGAAAAATTACTGATGAAGGCTTTAGGTTTTTAACATCATGCTACCACCGATAGAAACAAGGCTGTATTGAAGAAAGTTAACACCGCGATAAAATCCGTTTAAATTAGTTTTATTTCCATAGTTACATATAGTTCGGCTGATCGAAAGTAATCCTCTATGAACTAGCGGGATGGTAAAATACGACAATTAAGGCTGTACGGATCACGATCTGCATAAACTATGTGTATACCTCACAGTTTTTTTTTTTTAAGTTTCGGAATTAGCCAATCCGTATTCCGGAATTGCGAGGTTCACATGCCAGCATAACAGTGATATTACTACTTTTTCTATTAGGTCATCTGCCTTTGTAAGCTATTTCGCCGCTCTCAAGTGTACATAAAGTAACACCGATGGATCACAAAAAAGTACATACGAATTCCTATGCGTTACCATAAAAAAAATCGCTGTTTAGTCGCACGTAGGGTTATCACATCCGAAAATATGTTTTACTGGAAAAATCCCTGCCTTAGCAATAAATTTCCAGACATTTCGGCAGCAAAAGTATCTCATTTGAAAAACTCGTGGGTAAGCTTGAATTTTCGTGTGAGATACGTAGTACGAGGTTAATATGAATAATTAATAAATAATCAATTACTTGATTGCTAATTACTAGATTATATTCTTTAATTATATTTTGTTATTACTTATGGTTTTTCTTTTTTCTTAGAAACTTCTAACAATATCCCGATTTCTCTGTTTCCCTTATAGATAGCTGTAATTCTGGACTTGTCAGGAAAATTCCTGTCATCTGGTAACCCTATTCGCACGCCATTGTCCTGTCATAAGTAACACACGTGATCGATCGATGGCCGCCATGACGTAATAATTCGAGCTAATCGAAATCTATATACTGAAGCTCTTTAATAGTATTTTATGTGGTGAAATGGTCGCTCGTTCCGCGACGGTAATTAACTAAGTCGTTACACAAAACGCCTGTTTGCTTTGGTATCGGGTGTGGCGACAGTGTCAGCGTTAATATACTTGTTTCTCCATTTTTTTTATATGAGTACTTTATCGCATTGTACGTATGGAAGCTAGACAAATCAAAATATAAGATTTGGTCGTCCCGACCGTCGCTTTACTCTGTTCTATATTGCACTATATTTCTATACAGTAGACGATTATCCATAGCGGGTATACTATTGGCTGTAAAGTCACAAGTGGGTTCGTATCGGTACAAGACAACCAGTAAGTTCTCAACGGCTTGTCAGATATAGTTGGTAGACGTCATACGCGTCAGCCGTTACTTAGCGTATTTATTTATTTTTTATAATAAATTAAATTATGTATACAATAAAATGTTTATTTTCACAACGTTTATTAGTAATATCGTTAAAGACCGCCATCATTTGAATACTGGAAATCGCGACAAACTGGTCACTCCCTATTTTAGACTGAGTAAGGCAAGTAACAGTTTTTTCAGTAATAGTGTCAAATTTTGTAATAAAGTCCCAAAGCACATTGCAGAAATGCCGGATAGTAGGTTCGAGAACCATGTCAAACGGGTTTTGATGTCAAAAGGCCTATTATTTAGTGGATCAATATGTGAGCGACCGTGATGTCTGGAATTGACACCCTCTCTGTATATCCGCTAATTACTACGGTAACACGTTAAACTATTATATAAAAATATAAGTATAATACTTAAAAAAAAACACATCGAGTGTCTTGCCGGTTCTTCTCGATGACTTGCCGGTAGTAAACGTTCATAAACGCCTCCTTAGGGCCTAAATTGAATAAAGATTTTTCATTTTATTTGAAAAAAAAAATACTACGCAAGGAAATCCGTTCCAACCGAATGTTCCGCGACACACGCATTTTTTAAACTCAACTCGTCATGGCATACGACAATTAATTTATATAGTACAATGGCTCAGTTAATAATTAAACAAAATTACACGGCGTTATGATTTACACATTACGTATGGTCCGTCGACGACAATATACTAAATTGTCACCTAATAATTTAGCACCTTGTATTAAAGTCTTAAGTGCTAAAGTCTAATAGTCGTTTTTAGTATATTTTGCGCAGCAAAGTAATTGCACTACACCTGATGCTGAAGTACAGTACAGTTCACTGCTAGTCACTGCTGTCATGCTGGCCTGCTTAGGTACCTTTTCACGCCTCTTTTGTAGGACCCAATATTTTCCTTTTAGTGTTAGTTGACGTATGATTTGTCCTTTTTAAGTAATTAATACGGTTAACGTTTACACACAAAGCCACTTGGAGGTTGAATCTATATGTATACGGTGAAATAAGCATTAGTCAAATGTTATTGTATTAAATTATCAAAATAAATGTATGTCCTTTGAGGCCAGAATATTGATTGTATTTTATTTTATACGGATGAAGTGTATTTTCTAATGTTTGTTTCAATTAAAATCAATCAACCAAGCACCGCACGTTCTGTTTTGATCGAAACACTTGAAAATAGTCCCTTTTCTTGTTAATAGTCTATTGTTAGCATATAATAGTAGATATTTGAAAGACCATAAACGTGAATGCCAATGGAAAGGTATAGTTTTCTGAACGCAATGCTATGCGAGGATAAATCGCTGATAGTGGCACCGTGACTCTTAACCCCGGAGGAACCTTCCTCGGCCGTGCTCGCCTCTAATGAGGGTATCATTTGTCAGGAGAGCAATTAATTAGTGTTTACGACCCTCACTAGCCCGTTTGTTATGTGTTTCGCGTCGTCGTTATTTCTGATTTTTCACATTTAGATACAATAACAATTACTATAATTAGCCGGTGATATATTGAAATATTGTTACATGAAAAGTTTGTTTGTTTGAACGAGCTAATCACAGCAGTTACCGGTGAGATTTTAAAAGCTTTTATTTTGTTAGAGCAATCATTCAGGAAGGGTTTTGACAATTTAACATCAGGCTACCGACCAATAAGAGCAAAGCTGTATTGAAAAAAGTTACAAAAACGGGCGAATATGATTTAATCAAATTTTACTTCCACGCGAACGAGTACATTGTAACAATTTTAACCCACATGCAGTGGCGGATTTCCAGATAAGCTAGGTAGGTAAATTTTCAAACGCGGCATTTTAGGCGTCTTTGAAAAGGAGGTAACGTTTTTAAGAAATGCAGCATAAGTTGTGAATTGATTTAGCCCATGGGCGACATTTGTAAATCCACCGCTACCCACGTGCTTTTCACTCTACGTTTGTAATTTATTAACAAAAAAAAACACACATTTATGTAAATGTATTTTATTCGCAATTATATGAAACACGTTTTGTAGAAACAGAAAATTTGAACATTTGCCTTAAATATCAGTGTTTACGATTGAGTAAAAATAACTTCTTAGTGATTATTTAAATGCCCCTGTACGCGTGCATCGTAAGTATTACATGTGGACATGCGAACTTGTCACAGAGCTGGGAATATAGTTTACCTATTTTGATTCTATACAGGTAACAATAATATTATAGACGTGCTATAATAATATAAAACCTCATTAACCGATCTACGTCATGTACGTTGGTACGAGCCGTTGGCGGGTTTTGTTTATCAAGAGGCGTTATCTGTGGCGTACGCGAAACAATTAGTCAGCCGCGACTTACCTGACAGCGTACGCGTGTCACGTTCGATATTCGAATTACGACGGCCATTGCTTCAAACGTTATATATACACTTTAATCGAATATTAATTATTTTTTTAATTTTTATACCGTCGACGCAGTGTATGCAGACACCGATTTTAATTTATCTTTTGTAATTAATTTTTTGTGTGTTTAAGGAATAGGGTTTTTGGTGCTCGATGGTTATCGCTCGTTGGATTTATGTTGAAAAAAGTGTTGTTTTGTGATTTTTTCGCTGGGAACCCAAAGGAGGTTGAGCGGTTTGTTAGCTTATTTTTTTATTTTTATTTTATTTAACTGACATTACATATTGTAACAAGTTGTTCATACGATTTTCCATAACCGGTTTGATAAATAAAAGACACGATATTTCTCAAAAATTTATTGGAATATTATTTAAAATGATTAGTATCGCGATAATTGTGTCAATAATTTTTAACATTTTTATAATCAAATAAATGCATATAAAGTAAATTTCGTATGCAATTTCCATTTTCTGGTAAAAATCTTTGTTAAATTTCGATACACTATGTCTGACTTCGATCACATCGATATTTTTAAGTATTTGGCTCGCTATAAATGAATTTGGTTGTAAATATACGTAGCTAAAAGTTGTCAAAGCAATATGACATTCTATGTTTGTCGAGATCAGCGGTGGTAATTCAATGCTCATGTAGAATCGTAAAATACATATATATATATATATATATATATATATATATATATAAGATATATAAAGTAAATGGTTTACTGAGGCATGAACGTACAGCTGAAACTATTGAAAGTAGACCATTAAATTTACCTAAACTTAAACTTACTAAGTAACTAGTTTTTTTTATTTTTTATTAATCCCTACGTGGATAAATAGAGTAGCAAAGATGATACGGGAGTCAAAAAGTTTCCACCTATTTACTTGAAAGTTAGAAGAAAAATTTGTTGATGAAAAGAAATAAACACATATTATAGTATGTATGAAATTTTATATATTATTATTGATACATTTATTGACATTTTCTATAAGGCTCTTGATTTAATTTTTACTTCAAATCTAACTATTGGAAATTGCAGAACATGATTTCCCCGGGTCAGCAAGAACGTAAATATATTATGCTATTGGTAACTTGCCTGTTACATTAAACATATAAAAGTAATTCGAAAATAACAAGCAATGGGACAATAAAATCCAAAACTGAACGTTTCCGCTTCGAATGATCATAGTCCCATCCCGATAAGTTCAGTAGTTCCGACGTGGTTGAACGTAAAAGGGGTTATATGTTCCTTTATACGTGTAGATTCGTAATGCGTGCACTCAGGAAAGTGTTGGCACACCCGTGAGAAATTGTACGGTGAATTATTGTAAAAAGCTGTAAAATTATTGTACTTTATAAAAAAACATAAACAAAGGTATTGGGCAACGTCAACAACGCGGGACCGAAATCCTATTAATTTGCTCAACAAATATGCATTGCATTACAACGTGGCAACGTTACTAGCATTTTGAATACACTACCTTGCTTTCGCGATATGGTGTTCTTCCAAAATTGTTTAATTTTATTTTTAATTTGGTAAAATGGTACTTCTATATGTGTCTTAATCATATAGTCATTTATACATATAGATTAATCCTAATCATCTTTATAAAATTATATTAAATTTCTATCTAAAAACATTATTTATTTAAAAATGCACTATGTTAATGTATTTGATAAAAAATCATCAGTGTAAAACTAAGTAATTATTTTATTGTATGTTAATATATAGTTTTTATTGGCTGATGCTGTCCACAAATTTTCAGCATAGGATTAAAGATTGTTAAGATCGTGAAATTATGGAGCATAGGCAAGAATTACGAATGCCAACTGACTCAGGAGTACGAAGTAAGGTGACTGGCTTCCACGTGGAATTTATCCAATTAAGACCTCGCATAATCTAATTACTTCGAGGAAACGTTAAACGTAAATTATTCTATCATTTCTATGAATCAAATTGTAACAATCATTATGAAGTGTCATACTAATTGAAACTACTATTAACTACGTTTACTTAAATCAACATTAAATTATGATATTACAGTTCAATTGAAAATTCAACCGTTTCGATTATAATAATAATGATAAGAGATAAGATAAAACGTGTGTTTGTTATATGGTCTCGATTATACGTTTGTTTGATAAAGAATATTGCATTAATTTCCATATTAATACTTGGAAGGTCGTGCTTACTATAATATTATAGTATCGGCCCGATCAGCTGATACAGCCTGGTGCGAGCGAGACGGACTGCGGCTGTCTCGCTCGCGCACGGATAGGTTTGCGTTCACGGACGTGACGTCAGCGCAATGAATAAACGATTTCCGGTGGAACTCGAAACACCGGTTCTTATACATTTCCATTGAATCATTTTCTGCTTCTATTGTGAAGGTGTTCGGAATTAACTTTGTTTTTTTTTTTTGCTTTCGATACATCGTCCAGTGTTTGTTTATGTTTTAATTGCTATTAATTATTTTGCAAAATAAAAACGGAATAAATAAGCATTTATAATTTTGTTCCATAATATGTGTAATAGGATGGCTTGGTTTGTAAGGTAGAACTGTTGCTTTCGAATGGATCGCGGCCAACATACACTAATGCCCCTGGCCAAGTTGCCTTTTAACCATTCCCAACAAAAGTAAAAAGCAAACAATCTATTATATTGGCTCCCAATCTTTTAGCCGCGTACATACATACATGTTTCTTATTTTGTTGCGGCGCTCTAACCTATCTATCTGGTCGAAATAGATACGGACAATAATAATAGATAGAATCGCTTCACGGCGCCCTTCTTTACTCTCTACGGCGCACACTTTGGGAACCCCTGTTCTATGGGACGACACATGCCGGTCTTATTTTATCGTATTTTTTATAGTCTAAGTAAATTTAAGTCTAATTGATCAATTAGGATTATTTAGTATTTGCGCTCTCACACTTGTAATATAAAATAGCTACTTACATAGTTATAATATATTCTTTCGCATTCATAATATTATTTAGAATTACCCGTGCCTGCGACTTCCCTCGCGTGGACCTACGATTATTAAATCTTGCACCGTCATTCAAATAACAATAACTTTTGATGGAGTCAACCAATTTTAATAAAACATAAACTAAATGATACTCGAGAATACGCTTCATGATTTCCTAGATGACGTTTTATCATAAACGTTGTAGTTGCAGCGATGCATGTACAAACAAACGGACAGAGATTTCTAAAAAATATAAAAAATAATTTTATTTTTTATATTTAGTCACTTTTAGTTATTATTTTTTACATTATTATTATATGCATAGATAGCAAATAGGATTTGCTAAAGTAATAAAAGAAAATAATTTAGATTTAAAATAAAATGAGTTTACACTTTATTATACCGAGAAACATGTCAGTCATTTTTAAGCCGTAAGCTATATAGTTAATTTAATCTTATCTTACATAGACATACGTACTTGTTTACTAATCGGTTTTTCATTACTTTGCTTCTATCTAACGACCGGCTGTGGTTTCATTGGGTCATTTGTAGGTGTATGAACAAATATTTTAGACTAGTATCCACTACTGACGTTGTTCCCGTTTTACAGTGGTTAATAACCACATATTATGTCTAGAGATAAGTATAAAACACAGTATGAATTTAATGTACTCGTCAGTTAAATATTACGTAAGTAAGAGAGTCTTTGTTTATCTTATTGTGGATGGTATGGTACACGGTGAAGGGTCTATATGGATATTAAATAAATAATACTTATTTATTTAAAATTTGTAGTAATTATGCATAATGTAATAGGTGCTTGACAGTGAACTGTATATTTCTAGATTCCCTAAAATCATAAAGGGCTGCGGTTTAAATATTTTAATAAAATTCTGGTTAAGTAATATTTGAATGGTCGCTGTCGAATAGAGAATTCTCGATAACAAGTCATCAAGAATGCTATTTACTACAAAACCTGTATGTTGATTTGTACTATATGTCATCGTCGTGTCAAATTTACCCAAAATTTGTCTCAAAGTTTCAAACTGTTTTCCAAGGGAATAGACAGAGAGGAAATGTAGAAAACTACATCTTTTACTTCTAAATATATTAATATTAATAACAAAGTATTAAAATATTTACTTCGCACATTTATTTGGTTCAATTATCCTTTTATTATAGTTGTTGATAATTATTGGTTAAATTTAAAGTCGATTTGTGAAATCCTTTGATGAAGGTCGGCGATGAATTGGTAATACTTTTTAAGTGTAGCTATTTTTAATTGTCCACATCATAGGCTTGTTTACCAGTTTAGTCTCATAAATAAGGGCATTAGATGAATAATTAAAAATCGATGCGTAAAATGCTAGGTTTTCCAAGTTTCTATGCTGATGCAAACTGCTTATTTTCAATGTTGATTGTACAGCAGTTTGCCACAGTCGCCAAGTTAATCGCGCCCGCATCGGCCCCCGTGTAGAAAAGTACTGCTTTCACTATGTTACTGCGTCTATGTGATGATATAGTTGTTTCTATGCAATCGCTGTCTTCACTTCCGCGAACGGGATGTAGTGACTGTTAACTGAATGTATATAGAATTATCAGAGCATTTCTATGAGGAGAACGTGTGTGTGTGTTTGTTTTTTAATAAATGCAGTGGGATTTGTGTACGATAAATAAATCAATCTATATGCTATTGTATGTTTATGAGACGAAAACTTTTGATCCCTGCATTAGAATGTCGTGGCCACGGATAAGCATTTTATTTGGGAAAGTTAAGAGTTTATATGAAGGAAAACTGCAGACAATTGTCATGTAATTTTTTAATTGGTAAAATGTTTAATAATTTTTATATTAAATTCAGTTAAACGTTCACCGTTTACAAATATGTAGTCTTTTGTTGGTAATAATTTTATAATGTTAACAAAAATAATACTAAAATATATATACTACGAAAACTAATTTATACTAAAATTGCATGGTGGCAGGGCTTTTCTAATGCCCGCCTGGCTAGCTACCACCCTCAAGTTGAAAATGTGCCGCCAAATACCAATAGGTGTGTTCCGGCAGTTGCATTGACACCTAATTATTTCTATATAGGCCGGCAACGCATCTGCGATTCCTCTGGTGTTGTGAGTATCTATGGGTGGCAGTGGTCACTTACCAACAGGTGACACGCTTGCTCGTTTGCACGCTACTACTTAAAAAAGCTATTGACATTTAAAAATATACTCTCAAACAAAAATTAAATAATGTTAAAACCTTGTAAATTGTATCAATCACTGGGCGACTACTAGTTTAATTAAAGAAGACACGTAGGTAATATTTTAAAAGAAATATCGGAAATGGTTCTAATTCAATCGACCCATTATGACCGAAAAAGAAAATACGTACTATCACTGCTCCCACGGTTATATAACTCATATAGAAGCAAAGTAGGAGATCGCACTTTAGGAAAGTTCTTAGTTAAATATGCGTGAAAATTTTAATCGATGTGTACATTGTTATCGATATATTTTTTTTATATTTATGATGAGTTTCATCATTCATCATTCTACTCTTGTCCTGGCCCCAAGTCATTTGGGGTCGCCGACTTTGTACTGCAGAAGTTTTGACAAATATTTTAAAGCCGGCAAAGCTTTCCAAATATTAAAAATAGATTGTTAAAATCACAGTATAATTTTATCGATTATGATACCTGTTAAATTTAACCCTTAAATGCGTAGGTGGTGGTGTTCAGTTCTATTTATAACGTAAAAGATATTGTGCGATATTTTTATACTTTTCGCAATCCGTTTCAATTTTCGCAAAGAAAAAAGGCGCGCTATTTCGGGTTACGGGAATACAATGAGTTTCATTTTCACAAAAGGCTCTCTCGATGTGTAGTGAAATGTAAAAAGGCGCGGCATCAATATCAATTCTGCTATGAAAACCTGACTTGCCGCTTACCATATCATCTCTTTTGTTGTTATAACCACTTCGGAATATCCTGCTTCCCTTATTATGGCTTTTACTCGACGCATTGTAAATTTGTTGGGTAAGAAGTTTTACAAAGTTTCTGTGGGTGTTTTATTACCTCCTTGCTCTTTGCTCTGGATATACTTTACCGAATCGGATTCAAACCAATGTTTTCTTTCAATGATATTTTCCAGTATATTAATATTACAAGGCGAAGAAATTTCTTTAAACAAGCTGATCTTAGAAATTTTGTATTTAATAGAGAAATCATCGAGGAAGGTTTAAGGTTATTTGACATCACGCTTCTACCTATAGAAGCAAGGTTGTATTGAATAATTTCACAAAACTGGGCCAAAATCATGACCACAGCTATCATAAATATGAAATTGTCTGCTTTTGAAATTTAACTGAGCGTTTACTCGATTTAAATCTGCCGCCAAATACCAATAGGTGTGATCTGGCAGTTGCACTTGAGAGCCAGTTCCTCCACAGGCTTAGCGTGTCTACCAACTTGAGCCGTATCGTCATTTAAGATCAAGTGAGATTATTGTCATAACCCTAAAATCTTAACTATAAAAAAATCCGACATTTCTATAATATCAAATTTCTATAGTATCAGAAATAGAAACAACTTTTTTTATAGTTAAGGTTTTATCGTTATGGCAATAATCTCACCTGATCTTAAGTGACGATACGGCCCAAGATGGTAGACACGCTTAAGTTAGAGCTATTGGTATTTGACGGCAGATTTTCAACTTGAGGGTAGTAGCTAGTCAGTCGGACATCAGAAAAAGCCCTACCACCATGCTATGGTTTCCTGACGATGTTTTCCTTCACCGAAAGCTCAAGCCCATTGTAGGTGGTTGGATTCGAACTGAGGTTCTTTCACGCAAAGTCGTACACACTACCACTGAGCTATCATCGCTTCAAATTTTATCACTTTTTATCCTTTATAACATTTTTTCACAACCTTTCAATAAATATTAAGGACAGATATCGACCTTTTTTGATACTATGTAGATGTAGTGTGGTGATCACAATCTCACCTGACGTAAAATGTCGTTGTAACCCAAGATAGTGGACACGCTTAGACTATTGAAGGGACTGGCTCTCAAATGCAACTGCTAGAACATACCTATTGGTATTCGGAAACAGATTTTCAACTTGAAAGTTGTAGCTAGACAGAGAGGCATTAGAAAAACACACTAACATACTATGGATTCATTATTATATCATTCACTATTATCAGGCTTATTGTCTCCGATGTGGTATTTTAACATCAAGTAGACGCACGTCGGTCAGCTAATTCAATTACATAAAAAAACTGTTTTTCAACACATTCTTAAACTCGATATCCGTTATAACTTTTTAAATGAACGCCAATTGATTTTTTTGTAAGCAACTCGGGCGGTCTTGCCAGCGTTGTGTAAGGCATCTCGAAGTTTCTATTTCCCGAGTCGTAAGGGCGAAGTTTCCTCGACAATACCCCACAAAGTTAAGGTTACCTATTCGTATCACGTTCTTTGGCTCCTCCATACCGCCGTAATAACAGATTTCATAATGGTGTCGGTATTTTGTACTGTACATTGATATATAGATAAGTAACTTATCGTTCGTAGACCATATTTTTCAGTAGAATATATACGATTTTAAGTCTCGCTTTCCCAAGCCCTCTCTTCTTCTTTTTTATTCTTGGCCACCCAGTCTGACTATTGCTGCCATTTTCAAGTGATTCGATTTGGGCATTTGGGACATCTCTTCTTCTTTTTTATTCTTGGCAACTCAGTCTGACTATTACTGCCATTTTCAAGTGATTCGATTTGGGCATTTGGAACATCTCTTCTTCTTTTTTATTCTTGGCAACTCAGTCTGACTATTACTGCCATTTTCAAATCAAATCTTGTTTCGAATGATTATTCATAAATCACTTCAGTTACGCTCTTCAGCTACACTATATCACAAAAAATGTGACCTTAATTTACACAATAACATTAGAGTTCAAGATCACGTCAATAAACTCCCATAACTCTTAGAACTTATAATAATAATAACTCCTACTTCAATTACTTCAAGCCTATTGTGCAAATGACTCGATTGTTCAGAGGTCGCATCCAATCACAACTCGTTGACATATTTGATCACCAAGCTTATAAATAAAAAACACCTCAAATGCATTCCACATCTATGAGTAAAAAATTATTGAACAAATTATATATCAAGTCGTTTGTATGTAAAATTTTAATTTAATAACATTAGTCACATTTCCGGTTTTGGTATCTTTCGTATGGTTTAATTTTAGTTTTTATTATTGAATTCATTTATACTTTCCGTTTCCGTTAGTTTCCATTACTAATATTATTATTTTTTATTTACCAATCTTCAATATTTAATGTCACTTGACATAACTGTTATTTATATGACTGCAAACTGTTCTGTTTTCCATTGTAACATATAGATAAAAAGATTCGTTGGTTTTTCTTTAACTTTTTAATAGGAAAGAGCCACATAGAAGCAAAGATAACAATCTCACTTTTTGTCATTTTTGAGTTAAATACAGTAACTAAATAAAAGACGTTTTAACAACATATCCGCATCAGTAGTAAAGTTTACAACATTCGTTCAGAAACGTGTCTTGGTGATATTTATTACAACACAATTGTTGAGATAAACAAAAAATACCAAGCTCAATTTAGCTATGTGTTTTTTGTTTATCTCGATGATTTTGGTCAAAATATTGGAACTAAGTCAGGGTATAGATAAAAAGAAAGTTATACATCACATAACACAAGTTTCTACATAAAAACTGGAAATATGTAAGATACGGAAACAAAACAACGAACATGATGTCATGAATCAATTACTGTGCTGAATGTGTGCAGCTCTGGTATTCTACCTGGGTTCCTTTTCAAGAGACCTCACGAAAGTTAGTGATTAAAAAAGAATGGGAAAATTATACAGGCCATATAAATATTTTTTTTATAGTTAAGATTTAGCCTTATGGCCATAACCTCACCTGATCTTTAGTGACGTTATGGCCCAAGTTGGTATACTCGCTAAAACTGTGGAGGAATTGGCTCTCAAGTGCAACTTCCGGAACACTTCTATTTGTATTTGGCGGCACATTTTCAACTTGAGGGTGGTCGCTAGCCAGGCGGGCATTAGAAATAGCCCTACCACCATGCTATGGCTTCCTCACGATGTTTTCCTTCACCGAAAGTTCAAGCTTATTATACGTGGATCCGAACTCACGTCCCTCGACGCGACGTTCGTACACACTACCATTAAGCTGTCATCGTTTAAAACTTTTCATAAATAATATTCATATAACTGTCCGCCAAATATAACAAATACACTTTAAAAACACTTTAAAACGTATAATTATTTAAATATTATAATTACCACGAAAACAAAAATTAATTGCCTGAATCGGGAATTAATTTTGTGAATTCGATGATGAAGTTAATGTTGTCGACTAATGGCTTTACTCGTCACTGTCTGTATACCTTTCGTATGATTTGCCATATAATTATATTTAATTGTGCATTGGTAACGGATATTAATAACATTTAGATTTGGACAGCACATGGAATGCGGTTTCATTAGCAGATCACTAAATATATACACGTAAGCTACGAGATGGGTATTTATGACTCGGCTGGTGTCAATCATCAGATATACGATGATAGCTCGGTGGTAGTGTGTACGACTTCGCGTCAAGGGACGTGAGTTCGAATCCAAGCACCTATAATGAGCTTGAGCTTTCAGTGAAGGAAAACATCGTGAGGAAACCATAGCATGGTGGTAGGGCTTTTTAGGCTTAGTTACCACCCTCAAATTGTAAACCTGCCGCCAAATACCAATAGGCTTAAAAAATTAATATATACCCATTAAAACCCCCTACTATCACTATACTTTCCTCCCTTACTAACCAGAGATCTGATTCTATTCTAATCATTGGATAGAATTACATGAGCCAGAAATCCTCTCCACAGATCGCTTGTATTGTAAGGAAAGGGATCAAAATGGTAGAGTACTAAATTTTAATCGGGATGACGGACTAAAATGATCTGGAGGGAATTCAGTGATAGGACAACTCAAGCCTCGGATGCGACCGATGCATGTATCGTCAGATATAGTGAGGGTAGTGTGCCCGAACATCATTAGTAGTAATGAGCAAATGAAGGTAGTTACTAGAAACTGCCCTACCTAACAAAGACACCGCAACTTTTCAGTCGATACGCGACCATGGCCTATGTTTAGGACCTGTGCCTATATTTACCAGGCAGAAGCGTTGAGCAATTAGTAAAAGTAAGCCGTCTTTTAGACCCGCATTTAAAAAAGAATCCTGGAATCAATTTTACATTACTTATGATCCTTGTCGACACATATTAGCTAGTCAAGCAGAGCTTGTACTGTGGTTTTTAGAAAGAAATAACTAAAACAAAGCGCTACGTATCGCAGTCAGGGATAAGGTATTTTATGAGAGTCAGGGCCCTGAGTTCGAATCCACCTGCAATGAGCTTGAGCTTCCGGCGAAGGAAACCATCGTGAGGAAACCATAGCATGGTGGTAGGGCTTTTTCTAATGCACGCCTGGCTAGCTATATAGGTGTGTTCCGGCAGCTGAACTTGAGAGCCAGTTCCTCCACAGGTTGTCTACCAACTTGGGCCGTATCGTCACTTAAGATCAGGTGAGATTATGGCCATAACGATAAAACCGTAACTATAAAAATAAAGTAATATACACGTTGGCAAAATTTTAATTAAATCTGTTGAGCTCATTTGGGGATTAGCGTGAACTGATATCGGGATACGGAACTCTTAGATATATGTATATAGAGACAACCTGTGTATATACTGTAACAGGTTGTCCAAAGACTAAAAGTCACCTATAGTTCTATTACATAGGACTTAATATTCCCTGCAACGTTGATACGGTGACGTGATCGTCGTCAGCGTCCTCAGACGAGGTCATGGTTAAGTCAAAATACCTGTAAGGCTTTATAACCTATTCATTAACTATGGCAACTGTAAATTGCATTAATAGACTTCCAACACACATTCTGTTATTTCTAATATACCAGAGAATGAACAGCAATTTAGTGAGCTTGAGCTTCAAGATGTAACTATTACATAAAAGCTTTGAGGCTCGCGGATGATGTTAAAAAGGATTGTTTCACAATAAAAAGTCCAGAAGCTTCCAATGAGAATTAATCTGACAAAAAGCGGAAGAAAGAAAGAAGAGAATTTCTTTTTCTTAGCTTCATAGCAAAGTTCTGTGATCCAATGGGTTTTGCGGGCCCAATTATAATTAAGTCTAAAGATATTATTTAAAAAAATAGTTGGCATGAACGCATATCATGTAAAATAGTTGATGAATGTAGGTTTACAAAAAGTGCGTGTGTACGAATATGAGAAGTTAAACCTCTCTGGCGTGAATACAAAAAGTATCGTTTCCCACTTTTTTTACCAGTTGTAAACCGGTTCAAAAGTTGAACAATTAAATTAAGTTCTACGTTTAAAGTTTGTAGATATATCGTACACGGACTATCAAAATATGATGGCAACAATACAAACAAGTTTGCAGTGTCATTTGAGTAAGTGAATTTAAAATAAGACGCTGAAATATATCTAACGTTCAAATGGCTTCATGGGTTACGTTCCCTCTTTTTTTATTTAAGATTTAACGGTATGGCTACAATCTCACTTGATGTTAAGTTACGATGGAGTTCAAGGTGATTGACACTTTAAGCCTAGTGAAGGCATTGGCTCTCAAGTGCATCGTCGAAACACACCCATAGGTATTAGGCGGCAGATTATCAACTTGAATATAATAAAGCTACCATCTCATTAATATTTAAGGGTAGTATTTTATTATCATTAATAAAAGCCTTTTTTAACACGAGAACATGTATTTACGCATCCCCTTCCAGCCCGGGGGAAAAACTCAAGCCCGTTGCAGGTGGATTCGAACTTAAGTCCCTTGACGCGACATTTAATTGAAATTCAATGATTTGTTATTAAGCACCCAAAGAACTTAGAAGAATATTAACTGTATGTATTTGAAATTGTAGGGTAATAAGAGTATTTTTCAAAGCGATGATATCTCGGTTGGTAGCGTGTATAGACGCCGCATCAAGGCACGTGATTTCTAATCCACCTGCAATGAGCTTGAGCTTTCGGTGAAGGAAAACATCGTGATCAAACCATAGCATGGTGGCCTTTCCTAACCCCGCCTAGCTAGCTACCACCCTCAGTTGAAAATCTACCGCCAGATACATATAGGCGAATTCCGGCAGTTGCCTATGAGGGTCAGTCCCTTTACTAGGCTTAGCGCTTCCACCATCTTGGGCCACATCGCCATTTAACATCAGATGAGATTGTGGCCATAACTCTAAGCCCATAAAGTACCTATATATATAAAAAATAGTGCGGGTTTAAAAGAATCTTTCAATATTATAATTTCCATTTACAATTTGAAACAAATTATATTATGTCGCAACGACTATGAACTATGAACATGGGTATTTTCTAATGCCCGTCTAGTTAACTACCATCCTCAAGTTAAAAATCGCTGCCATATATCTACATGTGCCGTGTTTCGGCAGTTAATTGAGATCCAGTCCCTCCACTAGGCTTAGCTTGTCTGCCATTTACGACCATATCGTCATGTACCATCAGGCGAGATTGTGGCCAAAGGAGAATATATTTACCGGAGTGTAAAATGTATTCAGCAGAACCGTTTGTTTAATTGAAAATATTACTTTTACTATTACAACACCCGAGCGATGCGCTCGCGCCGCGTTATTTCACAACGAAATTCCATTAAGTTTCATAACGAGCCGCCGAGAACCCAACTGACCATGCCTTTATTACAATTCACACTTACAATTGTTTTGAATAACTACAATTTCATTGTGATTTCTTATGTTTACGCGAATATTATTCATAGAAGTAAAACTAATTTAAACGGATTTTATCGCGGTTATTTATTAATTTTAATCCCGACATTTCGAAAGCTTTTCGGCCTTCGTGGTTCGTGTCTACCTTCGATTTATTTGTTAATAGAAATTTTAATATATGCGTAAAGGGAACACTATCTATCAATATTAAAAATTAAATTGAAGGTAGACACAGTAACATGAACTTTTCTGGACAACCTACACCTCAGTCCGACCCGTGACCGCGAAGGCTGAAAAGCTTTCGAAATGTCGGGATTAAAATTAATAAATAACCGCGATAAAATCCGTTTAAATTAGTTTTATTACAATTGAATTATTCTGTTTGATTAATTCGAATTTAAAATGCACGGATTTTAGACGGTTATATATCTAGGTGGTCGGGTTGAATTATTTGAGTGTCGATATGTTTATTTCATTGATACATTCATTGATGTAAAAATACATATTTACTGGTTATTTAAGTAAACATTTTGGCAAATCAAATTTGGGTTATGCGTTAATAAATATTTGTTGTAAGTTATACTATACCCTATACTTGGCTATCGAAATAAAGAGGATTTCATTTTGGAATTAAGTTCCTTATCGCACGGTACGGTTAGGGGCTACACAAAACAAAATGTATGATTTATCCGTGACGGCCATTTCTATGGTGTGTTCTATATGTCAATATTTTACTATAGTATAGACGATTATCCGTAACGCGAGCGTAGGTGTAAGTTTAATGGTTCATTTATTTTGAATATCGGTTTATTTCAATTTAAATCCATTATTCCGATGGAATTGTTACAGACATAATTAATATAGACTTAGATTCTAGAACATCTACAAATAGAAGATACAAAATTTACGAGATACTAAATAATCAGAACAAGAATGGCGACGTAGTTAATATATACGCGGTTGAGGCAGAAGCGAGAAGTATACCAGCATGTTTTTAAAGTTCTTGGCCTGTCTACGACTACAGTAAGTTCTATATTAGACCGTGTCTCTTAAGCTACGTTAACAGGCTCCTACCAAATTTGCCTGTAAGAAGAGGAACACAAGCATTGAAGGTCAGTGTAGACGCCCGTTGGCAAGCGGTTCCATTAAACCTACATCCGTGTCGAAAGTTTCAGGATCTGCTCGGAGTTTCGCTCTTTGTCACACGATGGATCCGTCAACCGTACTTTGAATCGATGATTTGCGAAGTTCTTCTCTCTATCCCTTTACAGTTGAACCCTTTAATTTTATACCATCAATAACTGTTCTTGCGACTTCGTGAGTAAATATATAATTAAAACATAGAATCGCAACTCAAATCAGCAACCATACAATAGTATTTATTATGTCTTGGAATTTGCAGGGACGCTATAGAATCCATATTAATATTATAATGCGAGAAAGTTTGTTTGATTCTCCTACCAAATTTGACTGGGCAGAGAGAAAGGGCAGAGGAAAGGGGCCCCCTAAATCTACATCCGTGTCGTAAAGCTCGAGGTCTGCTCGGAGTTTCCGTTTCTCTCGCTCGATAGAACTAGATCGTGATTTCACCAACTATATTAATTTGCGACAGTAGTTTTAATGATATGTGCTATAAAACGAAAATCACACTCATAGAGTACCTACTCACTTACTTTTACTAACAAGGGGTAGTGTCGAGGTAGGGAAACTGTAGAATTTGTGAAATTCAGCTTATTTAATACTTGAATGTCTTGAATATTTATTGAATAGGTGCCAGTGTCAATTGTCTTCGATAACAAGGGTCGAGGGAGGCCGTATCTCTGTTGTCCCGTCACGCCGGACTTGTCTGCCAGCTGGCAGGTCGGCAGGCACGTGTCCCTGTTGCCACAATATATCATGTTACGCTGATAACAACGCGGTTAGTTGTTCGGTCACACTGTGACGTTCGCGGGGCGTATCTACGCATTAAACGAGTGACAGGACTGGACGGCCGCTGTCAAAACATCTACATCTGATTTCGTATATCTCACAGTTATGAAAGTTCTAACAGTTAAATTGAATAAGAACCTTTGTAGTTCGATTAGGCGTTTGTACGAGTGTGTTCGACGTATGTAAATTAGTTTTATTACAAATTCGGTAACTAATAATAAAATGTGTGTTTTCAAACATTCCTGTTACTTGCCATTAGAGAGTTATCGACGCTGTACAAAATGCATCGTTTTCAGCACTCCAATAATATAGACAGACTAAACATTTGTCTATTTTTTTAAATGAATATATCGAAAATAGTTAGCAGCATCAAAACCAGTCCAGAAAATTACGCACAATTGCGTTGTTTGTATAAAGTCATCGTTGTTTTAAAAGTGTACAACGTTATCTATTAAAATCTCCCTTGATTTTAATAGAAGGTCCAAGTCGGTTGACACGTTAAGTCTAGAGGAGGGGCTGGCTCTCAAGTCCAATTGCCGGAACTCACCTAAAGCCAGCTAATTGAGTATGAGAAAAAGCCAACATGCTAGGGTCCCTAAATGATGTTTTTCTTTACTGACCGCTGAAGCCTCTTCCAGGTGTAGTCGATCTCATATTCATTGAAGCGGCGTCGGAACACAATACTGACTGAACCCATATCGCTTCAATAGTCGTGTAATGATAAATATTAATGTTTACTTAGGCATACGCCGCTTTGCATAAACTGTAGTTTAACTTGCAGACCGGTATGCTAGCGACAACCTACTAAAAGAAACTTTTTTAGTGTCATAGGGGGGCAAACGAGCAAGCGTTTCAACTGATGGTAAGTGATCACCGCCGCCCATGGACACCTAACACCAGAGGAATCGCAGGTGCGTTACCGGCTTTTATAGGAGAGACAGGGTATTAAGTGACACTGCTGGTACACCTAATGGTATTTGGCGGTACATATTTAATTTGAGGGTTGTAGCTAGCCAGACGGACATTCAAAGAAGCCCTACCAACATGCTATGGATACCTCACAATGTTTTTCTTCACCGAAAGCTCGTTTGTTATCCAACATTCAGATCCATACAATGCAATGTAGTAATTGTATGATGTGATTTATAAAATATTATTTTTCATCGTTCATCGTTAAATGGAATAACTTACATACACCACTACGCTTAAATACATCACTGAGTGTAACCCTGCGGTTTTGTAATTTAATCCTAGGCCTTGAACGATATTACATAGCTAAATATAAGATACAATAAGTTGTGCTTATAATTCCAACATTATGTTGCTAATCTATCGCCAATACGGCTACGTCAAAATATGCCTACAACTGTTCCACTTGACGATCCCGGTCGTTTCGGTCATATTGACTTGCTTCTGTAGTATCTTTTTTTTATACTTAAGGTTTAGCGTTATGGCCATAATCTCACCTGATCTTAACAGACGATAGGGCCCAAGTTGGTAAACACGCTAAACCTGTGAAGGTACTGGCTCTCAAGTGCAGCTGCCGGAACACACCTATTGGTATTTGGCGGCAGGTTTACAACTTGAGGGTAGTAACTACCCAGGCGGGCATTAGAAAAAGCCCTACCACCATGCTATGGTATCCTCGCGATGTTTTCCTGCATCGAAAGCTCAAGCTCATTGTAGGTGCTTGGATTCAAACTCACGTCCCTTGACGCGAAGTCGTAGACACTACCACTGAGCTATCATCATCTCGTGCCCTTATCAATCGGTGTATGTCCAGTTGATTAAAGTTCTCAACATAAGATGCAATAGTACTTAGCCCCGTGCAAGCCCTTACCGATGCGTGGTTAAGATAAACTCGATTCGTCCTCCAAGTTTCGACATCGGGATTAGACAGACTTAGAAAGACTTAGGGTACGTCAGACTGTATGAAACAAACTTGGTTTTATTAAAACTAGTTTGTTCGGCGGAAGTTGCTTCACAACTCGGAACGTAGTGGTACATTTTTCAGAAATAAAATTTGACTTTTCCCATTATCAGGTACATATACAATTTCCATGGTTTCCAACGGTTTTGGAATTTAGCGATTTCGCACATACAAAATAGTAAGTTATGATATAGAAATAAATTGTATATATAATTTTTTATGTAATTTGTTACTTTATAGAAATCGTCTAGTTACAAAAACTTTGACCGGATCATCTTAATTTCTCCATTACCATTTCGTATAAATTCAACGCGCCCTAACTGATGAAACTAACCGGTACATTAAATTATGCAAAACGCTCGTAAACAACTTTCATTCGGGCAATCATCAGAAACTGAATAAAAAACGTGACATGTAACTTTCCTTCAGAATTCGTCTCGACCCGGCCCCCTGCGTCGTGTACCAGATCTTGAAGCCAAGATAATTGGCCTAAGACACATTTCAATAACAATTTCTTTTACTGCAATCAACGAGTTATAATCATCTCTATGACAGAACAAGCCTGGTATATTAAAACCGTATTTTTGAAGAAAAAAAAATACATTTTCTACTTAATTTCTAAACAGGTTGATGACATTTGGGTAAAGCCACGTAACATATTAGTATAAAATCCAAAACAAAGTTATACAAAATACATCAAATCAATATGGTACTATCATCAAGTTTTAAGCAATATTTAAATTTTTAAATCAACTTGTAAAAAGCAATAGTAAATTTTTCACTGAACAGACAAATAAAAAAGGGAGTAAGAAATCACTTTTTTTAGATAAGTTACAAGTTTAAAAAAAATATGCTTTTTTCGTTGCTTATAAGCTGCGTCTAATTATTCTAGTAAACTCCGACAAAAGTACACATTTTTTTTTCTCTTTGTTTAGATAGTATATATAGATAGATATATATTGCATGGTGGTAGGGTTTATTATTATGCCCGCCTGGCGATTCACCACCCTCAAATTAAAAATCTGCTTCCTAATACCTACACCTTAACTACATCTAAATGTTAATTTTGTAAGGTAATTCTGAGGATAAAACGTTTCCGAATGCGTGCGCTGGCTTGAATGTTAATGATACGTATATACAATGTTCCACAATCATTTCTAGTGAACCGGTCATCATGAAATTTTTCATTCATGTATCACGGTACAGAAAGTATTTGCATGACGTGCCTCTTTGCATCGAGAAATAAGTTACTTTTTATAGGCACGGTTTACCTCGTGAGGAAACCATAGCATGGTTGTAGGGCTTTTTCTGATGTCCGCCTGGCTAGCTAACACCCTCAAGTTGAAAATCTGCCGCCAAATACCAATAGGTGTGTTCCGGCAGTTGCACTTGAGAGCCAGTTCCTCCTAAGGTTTAGCGTGTCTACCAACTTGGCCGACGGTGAGATTATAGCCATAACGCTATACCTTAACTATAAAAAAAGTCACGGGCGAAGTTAGTATTGTAAAAATACCATATTGTAAGTAATGCATAAGTGTTAGGTTATTTGTATTTTAGACTATCATTGTATCTCTCGAGAAAAGTATCATTTATATGGATGGAAAATATCCTATATACCTTTGTGTATTCCTGAAACGTGTATGTAAAATATCATTCTGACATACAAGATACGAAATATCTCAAGAATTGGGCAGGCAATTGGAAAATGATTTTTCTAAATCTAGCTAGTAGTTCTTGCGATTAACGCGTTGAAATAAACAAACTCTTCCGGTAAACATTTATTTTAGCGATTTTTTAAACCCTATAAATGATCATATCTGGAATCGTTTTAATTCGAAGAAGTCTTCACTCGTGGAATAACGTTCCGGTCGGCAATCACCGGAACACATGTAAGGTTTATTGGCGCCAGAAACACGAGGGTGGCAGCGAGCCAACCGGAACTCGATTACGTTTCTATGGACAAGTGTTTCGATACTATGATATTTGCGATTTACAACTTGGACGGTGTTACATGCTTACATGCTTTACTGGTAACTTATTTTTCCCTTCACTCGACGCATACCTTACCCTTTGTTTCTTATTTTTGTTAGGTGATTGAATATATATATATATTTACTTACATATCCTGCAGTAATGATAACGTGCTTTAAAATTTGGATTAATAAAAATTTTTTTTATGATACAATGTTTTTTTAAGGATCAGAGGTCAGAAACTTTCTATACCAGTTTCGTAAGTTTATGTAGTTTCAAGCTCTATGATGGAATGTTAGAGGTGCATGTGTAGGTAGGTGTGTATATTTCGATATCTTTAAACCTATGCAATAACTTCAGCGCATTTTAATCTATTCTGTTTAGTTTGTTTATTTTTAGTTTTTATGTTTTATATGTATTTATTGAATACGATGTTTATGTATTTTTGGGTATATTTCATCATTTTATTATTTCATTAACTAAGTTTATTAATTTTGGTTTATTTTTACAATTACTTGTTTTGATAGCAATACCGCTCGCCAATGTACAAATTAAAAAGTGTACTAAAGTTCATTAATTTTAATGAAATTTTCATTTGCGTCCATTTCACTTATTAACTAAAAGTATAATTGATCGGTATATTCCTTTTTGTAACCTATTATCTGTATGCACTATGTTATCGATGTAGATGTCAAATGTATAGGTATATATTTTTTACTTTTGTCTGATTGTTTGTCTAACCTTTCAATACAGGTATCAATGTGAAACTACTTAATTAAGTTTGAAAAAATTTGACGCGGTGCTTATTACTTAATATTGTGAAATAACTTATAGAGTAATTGGATTCCATAAAACGAAAACGAGGGATAAAAGATAACATTTTGTATTAAATGACTTCTTAAAGAACTTTGATGCATTTTCTATTGTGTAACTGGTCTAAACATATTATGTGGTCAAGTATTATCTCATATACTATCTAGAGACCACTATATGGACGTGAAAAAGCCGTTAGAGAGGCCTTCAGTTTACCGCCTACTTAGACCAGTTAGTATATATTCAGCAACCCAAACGATGGCTGCTTATTGAGCTGAATTAGTTAGGTATGGGTGCCCTGTACCTGTTATTCTGTCACGTTACCGTCATAAAACAATAAAATGAAAAGAACTACCGGAACTCCTGAAATGTTGACCCCGACATAGCAGTACCTCGCGGCTTTTGCTGACGCGCGGTCACGCCAACCCGCTCCGGGTTTTATAGGCGCCTCTGAAATCGCTTATATAGGCCTGTTCGACGTGGAGTAAGCTACAAGCTATACTCACTTCTAGCTTACATTGAAACGTATTAGTGCCACTATCTTCAACACAATAAAAGTAGATAAAAACGGCTAAGATTAGGAATTAACATATTAGAGAAAGCATAAAAATAGTAAAACTGGTGCAGAATTTGAGGTGAATAGATTAGCGTGGTATGGACATGTTGTGTGTATAAAAGTACTGAGATGATAGCTAATTAGATGATAGTTCAGTGGTGGTGTTTAGGTACGCCGCGTCATGGCATGTGAGTTCGAATCCAACCACCTACGATGAGCTTGAGCTTTCGGTGAAAGAAAACATCGTGAGGAAACCATTGCATGGTGGTAGGGCTTTTTCTAATGCTCGCCTGGCTAGGAACCACCCTCAAGTTGAAGATATACCGCCAAATACCGATAGGTGTGTTCGGGCAGTTGCACTTGAAAGCCAGTTCCTCCACAGATTTAGCGTGTCTACTAACTTGTGCCGTATCGTGAATTAAGATCAGGTGAGATTATGGCCCATAACGCTGAACATTAATTATATAAAAAAAGGTTTTCTGTAGGAGCTCGCAAGGAATTTTTGTGTGCGTGACTATATCTGTTACTTTCAATAGTTGTTAAAAAAGAAAAAAACATTGCCATCAAAAAAGGGGTTTTTTTAAGACGCCGCAGTCTGTCATTTACACCGTGACCGAGGGTCGTGGGGTTTTATATCCTTTTACACCCACAATACCAGGATCAGTTATAGGGTAATAAAAACTAGACGCGCCCCCGGCGCCCCGGATAATCCGAAATAATCATTCGTTTTGTTTGACAATATTCACTCGGCGCGCGAATAAATAAACACTTTGGCAGGCTTCCATTCCGTGTCGTTTGAAGATGGAAATAACGTTTCCAGTTAGTATAATGATATTCTCTATGGTAAACAATTCTTTTACTTTTAACCTGTATAATTGTAATTTTTATTACTTCGCGTACGTGTAGTGCTAACAATTAGTTTTAAACTTTCGTGAATAGTACTTTGTTTTTCTGTGTAAAAGGTACCCTGTATATCCTGTATCCATGACAACATATATACAATTATATAAGAATCGGTTAAGTGGTTAAGACGACAGAGGGTAAAAATCAAATAATACGAATTACTTTTTTAAATAAAAAAGTGTTTTCAGTATGTATTCCATGGAAATATAAGGGAATTAAGGGGGAAGTTTAACAGGTAATATAGAGGTATTTATTACCTAACTTTGCAAGCGACTGTGTTACCAACGCGTGATATTAAAATTTAGTTGCTATCCCTCTGGAATAGAACTTTGCTTTCGGGTTAAAAATACCCTATCTCCTTTCCTTTAAATAAAACATCCGCTGTTTCCCCCATCTATATTTTTTTTTTACACTTATGTTTTAGCATTATGGCCATAATCTCACCTGATCTTAAGTGACGATACGGCCCAAGTTGGTGGACACGCTAAACCTATGGAGGAACTGGCTCTCAAGTGCAACTGCCGGAACACATCTATTAGTATTTGGGGGTTAGATTTTCAACTTGAAGGTGGAAGCTAGCCAGGCGGGCATTATAAAAACCCCTACCACCATGATATAGTTTCCTCATGATGTTTTCCTTTATCGAAAGCTCGAGCTCATTGTAGGTGGTTGAATTCGAATTCACGTCCCTTGACGCGGCTTTCCGACACGCTGCCACTGAGCTATCATCGCTTCAAATTTATTGATTATACTATAAATGCGAAAGTGAGTTTGTGTGGTTGTTGCGCTTTCATACCTAAACCGCTGAATCGATCGTGGTGAATTATAATATAGAGATAGATGAGGACCTAGAGCAGTGATAGGCTAGCTAAACCCTAGTATTTAATAAAACTGTAACAGAGCAATGTATCTTTACCTTAAATATCGTTAGAAAATTATAATCTCAACGTACGATATAACGAAATCTGTATGGAAAAGGTTGTTAATAAATTTTTTCTGTCGCTTGAGCGCTCATGAAACAAAATTCAATGAAACTTCACACTGTGATAACAGATTTTCTATATGTATTTACATACGGAATATTTTTATGCTATCAAACGAAAACATTTGTATCGGTTCGAAGATAAAAGTTACAACTTTGTAACAAATATTATTGTTAAATTATAAAAATGCGAATAAGCCTTAATATAAAACTTAATTCAGGTCCTAAATACATATGACGCTTCTTTCTGATTTGATTTTACACTAAAATTATTATGTATGAAGTCAGTCACGTAATGCAACAATGTGTTTTGGGCATGGCGTCACGCGCCGCTGCATCCGCGGTCGACCGTCCTCTCGTCCGCCGCACGTAGAGAACACAGCCCCGGGATCCCCAAATCCCGGGATTACGGGACTGCGAATGCCCGTTTCAACGAATCGGGTCCAATTAAATCTCTTAATTAAGCTTTCAACAAAATTATTCTGTTTAGTTTCACTAAAACATTGGTTACGATTCGTAGATCAGTGTTTATTATGTAACTAATAATGCTTCCGGATTTTCTATTCGTTTCCTCACACAGATGCAGTGAAAACTTTATGTGAGGACACTGAGTGACTGCCGTTTTTATTTTAGTTCAGAGTTGTCGTTAAATGGAGAGATAATTATTTTTTATTGTTATTGTTTAGCGTTATGGCCATACCTCATCTGATCTTAAGTGACGTACGGCCCAAGTTTGTAGACAAGCTAAACCTGTCGAGGGGCTTGTTCTCAGTGCCGTTGCCGGAACACACCTATTGGTATTTGGCGGCAGATTTTCAACTTGAGGGTCGTTGCTAGCCAGGTAGACATTAGAAAAAGCCCTACCACTATGCTTGATGAATGACAACGTAAACTGCCTAAAGTGTGGTTTTGCATAACGGTAGAGCTTTTTGCAATGCTTACCTGACTATCTATTACCCTATTTCTTATGAAGGTAGTGTTTATAATCCTATTCTTTACGGACTCCCTTATCGCGACGCGCAAACACATTACCCGAACTCAGGCCAAGGCGAGAGGGCTATTTACTAATCGCACCACGGCGACACTTCAAACTCCCGTGTTGCCAGATATCAGGGACAGCGCTCATCCTTCCTCTAACTAGCCAGTTACCCTTAAGTTGAAAATTCGTCACTAGAATCTATACATGTGTATTCGAGAACCGGCCACTTTACTATACTTAACGTTTTATCTTTTCAAACCGCATCGTCACCTAATACCAGGTGTAATTATAATGTAGAAATTAAATGTGGGTCTAAAACGCGACTTACTTTTTATTGCTGTTACGCGCTAAAACTGAAAAGTATAAAACATATCCGTGTAAATGATCAAGACATATTCTAACACCGATTGAATCCCGGTATAGAGTTAATACAAGTCCGCGATTCAATCTCTAACCGAGTAGCACAGTAGTAACGGATGTGTTTTTTATTTACCGCGATGTATCGAATTAGCATTTTTAATGGTGTGTATTTTTATTTATAAATTTTGATTTTAAACGTTTCTTGTTTACAAAATAATCTTTTAACCAGTAACGTTATTTTCTTTGAAACACAAAACGGTATGGGCTTACAACTACACGACAGAAGTGCAAATTTCGTCAACGTGAGGTTAGTAATTCGAAATACGATAGTGAGACAAACTTCTTAGCTATCCATGGAAACACCGAGCAGTTCCCGAGATTTGTGACACGGGTCTAGTGTTTAAGACCCCTTTCCGAGAGAGTCAACACTCACCTTCACAACTCGTGTTTCTCTCCCCGCCCAGACAAATTTGGCCGTAGCCTGCTAACAGCTTCAGAGACACGTTCTAATGTAGAACTTACTGCATTCCTGGACACGGGCCAAGAACTTTTAGTAGATTATAGAGAGATTATGATAAAACTTATTAAATAAAACATATTGGTACGGCTCATACAATGTTTATGTTGAGACTGAATCCGACTGATACGTCAAGCTCTCTCGTGTAACGTTCCTCGGTCGAGTATACGAGTGACGCGTCGACTATATTTCTCTCGCTCTCTTAATGGACACGAACCAACTTTACCCGAACAAGCGTCGCATATAAATTTTTTGTAAACTGTTTTGTAATACATTTATTTGGTATTAATGCCTTGTTACCTCCAGTTATATTATAAAGGTATGATAGCTCGGTTGGTAGTTGACTCATCAACAATGAGCTGCAGCTTCCGGTGAAGGAACACATTGTGATGAAATGCCAGTATGGTGGTAGCACGATTTCTAATGGCCGCCTGTCTAGCTACCATCCTGGAGTTGAAAGTCTGCCGCCAAATACCTAAAGATGTGTTTAGGCAGTTGTATTTGAGAGACAGTCACTCCACAGGGCTTACCGTGTCCACCACATTGGTCCACAAAACTGTAAAAAATATATACTATATTATAAATGGAGAATATAGGTAGTTACGTAACTTAGCTAATGCTTTAAATGTGTAATGTGTGCATTCCAGACCCCGCAGGCGGTCGGGTTCCAGCATAGTGGTTTTGGGCGCGGAAGAGGAAAAGCGCCCTCCCCCGGATGACGACAAAGAGATGCTCACCATGCTATCCCTCTCATCTGATACCGGTTAGTAGAACCCTTAACCCTTGTTAATTAATCTAATCTATTTATCTATCTATGTAAAAACAGTGACCATCTCGGAAACGGCTTCGACGACGAAAATGTATCATAGTTCCTATTGGTGGTAGCGTGATGTTAAATGACTAAAGCCTTCCTCGATGATTCCTCTGCCAAATACAGAAATAGTTTTTAATTTCCGACTTGTACTACCTAAGATTAAAATTTTCCGCTTTATTATATTAATTAGCAGTGCTCGGTGACTTCGTTTGCTTTGTATGAAAATTATTTCATAATTGTTGCCGGTTTTTATGTTTTTTTTGTATATAGCATTGTTCTTATTGTCGGTATGGTGATGATAAATAACTTCCCAAAACCCTCCTCTATGATTGGTTTAGCATTATGGCCATAATCACACCTGATCTTAAGTGACGATTCGGCCCAAGTTGGTAGACACGCTAAACCTGTGAAGGAACTGGCTCTCAAGTGCAGCTGCCGGAACACACCTAGCCGGGTGTCAGGCGGGCACTAGAAAAAGCCCTACCACCATGCTATGGCTTCCTCACAATGTTTTCCTTCACCGAAAGCTCCAGCTCATTGTAGGTGCCTGGATTCGAACTCACTTCCCTTGACGCGATGTCGTACACACTACCACTGAGCTATCATCGCTTTAAAAATCCGTTTGGTAATTCCTGAGATTAGCTCGTTCATACTAACTAATGTTTTTTGCTTTACAATATTAATATATGTAGATATATAGACTGGCTTCTCCATCTCGCTACGCTCAGCATACAAAAGTTTATCGATAAAAACAATACAAAAGAACAATTGAATCTCTAAACCAAGTATCCTAGAACTATCTATGGAAAACTTTGCATCGAATGAACATAGGGGGGGTCGTTGTTAGGATCACTAAATTGGTACGTTAGGACCTGTTGGTTAGTTAGGATCTCGAATCTATGTTCATTTTTCGGCAGCACCCTTGCGCCCGCTGCCTCGGAGCTGAGTGCCCTCAGCACTCGTCCCAAAGGGGCCAGTGAAGCCTTTAAAGCTAACAGCGTATGTCAGTACGAAAAAAAATAACATAGTCCGATCCCGATGTAGTCAATAGTTATGACGTGATTTAGCGTCGAAGGTATTGTATTTTCATTTTATTGCATAGTAAAATTTTATACCATATAAATAACTGTCTCAAAACCAGTGAAAACACTTGTAAAAAAAATTCAAATAAACCGACAGTTGATCACGAATGTCGTTCAAGTTGACGCGGCATAGTTTAAACTTATAACAATATAAAACGCATACAACATTTTCAAGCAACAGTTTTTTTATCGAATCTTACCGGTTGTCCGGGCGTTCGCCGCGACCTCCGGCAGACAATAGAGTGGTGAAAAAACAAACCGAGGAAGATGTTAAACGTTCCTATAATTGTTGTTTATATTCGTTTTTCCACGGACGGTTACGTAACGTTGTTTTTTGTGCACACTCGCGTTTATCATCGCTACGTTTCCCGAAGCTCAGCGCACCGCGGAGTTTCCCGTTCCGCTTGCCAGCGAGCGGTGTTATCATTTTTCTTCCACTTGAAGCGATGATAGCTCAGTGGTAGTGTGTACGACTTCGCGTCAAGGGACGTGAGCTCGAATCCAATCACCTACAATGAGCTTGAGCCTCCGGTGAAGGAAACCATCGTGAGGAAACCATAGCATGGTGGTAGGGCTTTTTCTAATGCCCGCCTGGCTAGCTACCACCCTCAAGTTGTAAACCTGCCGCCAAATACCAATAGGTGTGTTCCGGCAGCTGCACTTGAGAGCTAGTTCCTCCGCAGGTATAGCGTGTCTACCGACTTGGGCCGTATCGTCACTTAGGTGAAATTATAGCTATAACGCTAAGCCCTTAACTATAAAAAAAAAGATTGACCAATCAGTAAAATTGGTATTGAGACTGACTGCTCAGGGTACGCCGGATGTACTCAGGTATTGTCACTCGTACCCTTGGTTTCACACACCTCTATAATCGTTGACTCGATTGGAATGGACTCTGAGTCCACCCCCTTAGATGTTTCGTGGGCATCATGTAGAACAGTTGAGGGTAATTTTCATCGTAGAGTACATTAAATGTACCTTAGAATATGTTTTTTATATACCTAAAGTTCAGCTTACGGTCATAATCTCACCTGATCTTAAGTGACGATACGGCCCAAGTTGGTAGACACGCTAAACCTGCGGAGGAACTGGCTCTGAAATTCAGCTGCCGGAAGACACCTATTGGATATGGCGGCATATTTTGAACTTCAGGGTGGTTGCTACCGGGAGGGTATTAGAAATGCTATGGTTTCCTTACGATGTTTTCCTTCACCGAAAGCCCAAGCTCATTGTAGGTGGTTGGATTTGAACTCACGTTCCTTGACGAAATCGTACACACTATCACTGAGCTATCATCGCTTCAAAGTTTAAATAAGTTAATTTAAGTTTATTATTTAAGTCATTGATAAAAGCAGTCAATACTCGCTTAGCATGTTTGTCGTCGGTTGTTTGAGATCAATCATGAATTCACGGCGCTCGATTGGTCAGTTTTTCATTGATCAGTCGCAAAGATTGGTGTTGTCTATACTTATTACCTATATAATATTAAAAAAAGGAAAGATTTGTATGTTCGTAACGAATACACTCAATAACTACTGAAATTATTTCAAAAATTCTTTCATCATGCAGTTCTACCTTATACCCGAGTTAATTATATATATACTTATTACTAGAAGAATATAGGGATCTCTCCTCGGAAAAGTTTGTTTCCTTGTCTGAATGAGCTTGTTTTGGAAACTACCAGTGGGATTTCAATGTCCCTTTACTATTTGGTAGACCAATTATTGAGATTTCTGAGAAGCATTCGCTTTAGGCCATTTAATATCACGCTACCACCAATAAAAGCAGACGTATGTCGGAAAAGGTACAAAACCGACCAAAAATTATTAAATAACTCTTAGTTCCACGCGAACGAAGTCGGGGTCACAGCTAGTATTTAAATATATAACTCTAACGACCTGACGATTCCCGTGTTTAAATAGCCTAAGATGTTTTTGTGACAACATAAATTGTATATATATATATTATTTATAATTTTCTTCAGTTGTGCACCGTTAATAAATTAAGACTGCAAATAATGATTTCTTATGTTTACGCGAATATTATTCATCGAAATAAAACTAATTTAAACGGATTTTATCGCGGTTATTTATTAATTTTGATCCCGACGTTTCGTAAGCTTTTCAGCCTTCGTGGTCACAGGCCAGACTGAGGTGTAGGTTATCTAGAAGAGTTCTTGTTACTCTACCTTCAATTTAATTTTTGTTATTCATAGAGTTTCGATCTACGCAGAAAGAGCTCACAGTGTCTTGAGGTCTGGCAATCGGCCTTTTGGGCCCCGATTTAACTAAATATATAATCGGATCCCAGGCTTGCGCTAGCTTCCAACCATCTTCTCTATTGAAATTTGGATGTTTTTTAATTCCAATAGCCTCACGAATCATCCTACCTAGGAAAATTAATAAATAACCGCGATGAAATCCGTTTAAATTAGTTATATTCGATAAGACTTCAAACATAAAGCCAGAGTACACAGCAAATTCAATACTTCACGTGTTGGATTACTATGATGCCTATAAATATTTCATTTTCTTTGCAGGTCCCCACCGCGAGATGGCGGTGGACGTCCCGGACAGTTTCATCGCGCGGAACAAAACGCCCCCCCGGTACCCGCCGCCGCGACCCCCGCAGGTACGCCTCCGGACTTCCAGGGACGAGGAAACCCTGCTCTTATCCTCCGGCGGCTCCGGCACCAGCTTCGGCAGCAAACAGAGCACCGTGCTCCAAACGATCGACATATCTGGCCCCAGTTCTGATGGTTCGGGCAGCTTCAAAAACAACAGCACAGTCGAGCCGCTCTCGCTCCCTCAGAGCTCGGACTCGGGAACCAGCTTCGGGAGTAAAAAGAGCAAGGGCTCCTCGGAAACAGCCAAATGCGGGGACTCGGATAGATCTGAATCGGTCGCGTCGAACGCGCTGAGCGTTGGCGATCAGAAGATGCAACTTCTAATATCGAACGGGGAGGATTCGTTGATCGACTGCAGGGAAGGCGTCACGTACTCGACGAGGACCGACTCTGTGCTGATAAGGGAAGCGGTGTACGCCTCTTACAAGCTGCCGCCGGGGTTCGACACGACCCCGGTGCTGCTGGGCCGCGAGGTGGCGGTCGACGTTCCCGACACGTTTGTACAGATAGTGAAAACAACACCCAAGTACCCCGGTACTGTGGACAGAAAGAGCGTCGGGCTGCAGGTAACGGGCACAAAGCTGCGCATGATCCATCACAATAACTCTGGGTACAGGAACCGCTTTTTGTTGAATTGCTAATTACTATTTTACATCATAGTCTTTCATAAAGAAACAGTAAGATAGTTGACTCGAAACTAAATCGATTTAACATCTGAATACCATATCTTAATTACATAAATATTGGCGACTCTTAATTGAAATACAATATTGAGTATATTTAAAGGTTTACAAAGATAAGAAATAGTATTTCTAATTTAAACAATGCAATTACATATTACTTATTTGACGTAAATTCAACTAAAAGTGTTATATCCAGTACTGGTGTCGGGTTTAACATCTCTCAGTCATTTACTAACCCATAACATATGTAAGGAACGAGGGCTAACATTAGAATTAACGACTAACCAGTTATCATCATCACAATCACTTTTGTTTTATTGTATATTTGACATTTAAAATTATTTAAAAAAACAAAAAAAAAAAAAAGTTTCATAACAATAGGGTGACCAGATCGATAATTGAGAATTTAAAAAGTAATTGGAAAATAAAAGACACCTAAATGTATAAACAAATTAACATTCAATTTCGGGTACAAATCCATTAGAAAACGGCGTAAACGCAAAATAATATTTTATAAATTCACTGTAAATAAATTTAATTCTTAAATAACTTGAAGCCGGGTATTAAACACTTTAAAATAATATATTGATTGAAGAACCTGGTAACTGAAACGAACAGTGTTCATTAAATACACATTGCATTCCGTTTGACAATAGAATGTACGTTGAATGAAAACAGTTTGTTTAACAAGTTATGTATAAATATTTGAATTGTCTATCATACGTTGATACTTGTTGCATATACATGATCTTGATTCATAATATTACGAGTAACAAGCAAAACGAAATTAAATTAAATCCCTTTGTCGACAAATTACAAGAAATTAATATGGCGTTACATGGCTAATAACTATAAAGGCAAGAGATCGCGACTACCATACACAAAGTAAAACATGGGCTAAACTGACACGCCTAGGACTGTCATGTTTTATAGCCAATATTAACGTGTAGGGAACATTATCCCCCCCTCCCTTTATTATGTAATTCGTGATAACAAAAGTAGGGAATAATAGGCAATGATTTGACGAATTCGGAGCAATAAATGACATGTAATATGAATTTGCTATTTCGAAGCGTATATGTAACGTCTCTTGTCCTCGAATTACTTAAATATGAAAGCGTCTGTAACAGGTGTCTGTAACATGGGAGGTTGAAATGTCGGTGTGTTTATCACCCGACGAGTGTTGCCACACGCTCCTCTCGACTTCGCCTGAGTCCGGGTAATGCGTTACAATGAGGAATCCCGTAAATAATAGGATTTTTTGCACCACGTTAATAATAAAAAAGGGTGGTAACTAGCCAGACGGGTGTTAGAAAAAGATGTATCATCATATGAAAGGATTTGAACCTCACGTCCAATGACACGGCTTCCGTACACGTAACACTGAGCTGTTATCACTTAAATATATATTAAGTCTTTAATATACGTGAAACGTTTAAAACCTTCTGTTTACAAAGTCAATGTATTTTTAGTTTATATCTTTCAAGGTTTTTCGATAGTGCAGTATTTTGTTCTCAATATATGTGGGTTTATTAATAGTATGTGGGTTAATGTAAATTTGGTGCAATATATTGCGGTTATTTGATATTTGTCAGCTCAGTGGTAGTGTAAGGTGGCCGCGTCATGGTACATGAATTCGAATCGAAACGTCTGTAATAAGCTTGTGCTTTGGATGAAGGAAAACATCGTGAGGAAACCATAGCATGGTGGTAGGGCTTTATCTAATGCCCGCTTGGCTATCTACCGCTCTCAAGTTGAAAATCTACCGCCAAATACTGATAAGTGTGTTCCAGCAGTTGCACTTGAGATCCAGTACGTCCTATAAAGGCCGGCAACGTACCGGGTATTCCCCTGGTGTTATAGGTGTCCATGGACGGCAGTTATCACTTATCATCAGGTGACATGCTAGTTCGTTTGCCCTCTATTCCTATTATTACTTCTCTATTATTTTCTGACTCTTTACCCATGTCCCTAAACGGGAAAAAAGTCTATACAGGGAAAAAGAAATAAATATATTACAATACATATGGATAAATAAAAGGTTAAAAAAATATGTCAACAGTTATATACAATTTTTGAATTTTTGAAAATCTGCTACCGAATTCCTGTATGCGTATTCTGACATATGTACCTGGGAGCCAGCGTGTCCACCATTTCGAGTCACATCGTCACTTAACATCAGGTGAAATTGTGGCCATAAAGCAAAACCTATAAAGTATGAAAAAGGAGCAATTTGTTAGACGTATCGTTTCATATTAATCACAAAACGTTTTCATAAGTAAACATTTAAAAAGAACTCAGGCAACAACATAATCTTTAACAATCAACTTATGTAATTATTTGAATCATTCTGTCTTACAGTATTCATTATAAGTCATATCGTGTAAGTCGTTGTATTTCTGATATTAAATTACGTAGTTACTGTGTAATACTGTATTATGATCTTGAACAATTATTTATTTCCCATCAACTCGTTTAGCTTTGTCAGATATGTTTTAACATGTTTGGGTGAGAAGGTTTATTTATTAAAAAGTTTATTTTTCCAATCAACACTTATAGAAAAGAAAAAAGCCAGTTAACGTAAATACATTCATTTAAATAATTTTATAAAGATATATATTGCTCTATTCGGCTTCTAAACGTTTTTATTTTGTATATTATGGCACTTAACACAATATAATGCCACCAACATCACTTACTAGTCTTGATTTTCATAAATGTCATTTGAATTTGAGATGAATTTCACCATTTGGACAATATATTTCCCTTACACTATGAAAATAATTTTCCATATCTGTTTACAAATGCAGCATTTCTGAGGTGAGAAATATAATTAGGACAGTTACACATGTAATTTGAGAAGAGATAACTACGGTTTTAATATATATTTTTAATATGTAAATATAATATTCATAATAATTGAAAACCTGTTCATCCGAAACAATCGAAGTTCATTAACGATATCATCATCAAATCATTCATCATCATGCTTGTTGCACTAAACGCTCTTCTGTCCTACGGTTCCGATGCTCGTGGACTATTCTCAGCTTTGGGCTCGGATAAGTTTGACAACTGGTGGATACTATCAGATGATAACATCTATATATTTGGCTGTTTTTGAGGGGTGTGCTTTTCTGTGTCACTGGATTGGACTGTCCGATTGGAACATGTTTTTTATAGTAATAATAACGTAGACAATATTTTGTAACGGATCGTAGAAATACTTTTATTTTCAAGTCTTTTATCTATAAAAAGTATATTTATAATGCGGGAATATAGTTTCGTAATTAATTTTTAAAAGCGCCATCTATTGAAATTAATTTGCAATATATTTTACGAGTTATGCGCTTGGGCTCAAAAGATGGCGCTGATAGCATATCAAATGTAAATAGTAAGTGTAGGAGATTTTGCGGCATATTAATCTGTCATGCTGTGATTTTTATTTCAATACATAAATTTAAATTATGGGACTCTATGTTATGTATAATATTGTCTGATATAGTTTGATTATTGTGTATAAGTTAATTATAAACACACAAATCGGATAATTATTTATTTGTTGCCACAGAACGTTACATTGGGATAATTATGTATAAAGAGGTTGCGGATGCATAAGCGAACATAAGTGAAACATATATTTCCGAAACTTTATCTAGCGTTTTACTAAAATCTCTTTTGACGTTATCTGATAATGTGATCTAAGATAGTGAACACATTTAGCCTACTAGTGAATGAAAATCCTCGTCCTATCGTCTAGTTTTAAAACTATTCCAATATACCTTTTTCTTCTATTGTGACACCTGCCTGTGTATGTGATTTCGCCAATGTCAGATATTGGGACATACGTAATAAAAGGACACGATAACAACGAAACGTAGAACAACGCTTTGTGAATCACAAAATACGAGTAAAATGGAATGAATATATTCGAGGAAGCATATAGTTATCATGTGTGGGATTCGATCCCACAACTCGTGACAGCAGGGAAACGTACGTCGAAACCGCTCGACCAAACTTGCTATCGAAAGTTTCTCTTTACTAATCAAATATATGCATGATACTGTATTAATTGAAAGAGATTGTTTCAAATAAACATTTGTATGAGATTCTACGGTCACTACGCAAATAGTGGTAACTGTAAAAGAGTAACTTGGTTTTTTTTTAAGTAATTTTACTAACCATTTGGTCTTCGAGTGGTCCTTTCTGGCTACTGTATTCCAAAAGATAACTAATTACAAATACATTATAACTACCCTTAATTACTTTGTGAGTTATCTGCCGAAATTTCAACGCCACAATCACTATTTTCTAAGTGACTACAGAAGTTAGCTACATAATAGAAGGTTATGTTGGGATTTTCTGCTTGATACTTCGTTACAATTTGTTGATTATTTTCCTATTAATATTATATATATATATATATATATATATATATATATCTATACAGCTTTTAAATGGCTCTGTATGCTTTATTATGTTATTAGAATAATATGTAAACTGTACTTAATTATTTAAGTAATTTTTTGTCTGTAATTATTATGATACGCATGTTTTAGAAATGTATGTAGATAAGTTATGTGTCAGAATTTTAAATATTATAATTATATTGAAGCGATGATAGCTCAGTGGTAGTGTGTAGGAACGCCGCGTCATTAGACGTGAGTTCGAATCTAGCCACCTACAATGAACTTGAGCTTTCGGTGAAGGAAAACATCGTTAAGAAATCGTAGAATAGTGGTAGGGCTTTTTCTAATGCCCGCCTGGCTGGCAATCACACTCAAGTTGAAAATATGCCGCCAAATACCCATAGGTGAGTTCCGTCAGTTGCAGTTGAGAGCCAGGCCCTCCAAAAAGGTGGGCAACGTTGATCTCTTACCATTAGGTGACACGCTAGCTCGTTTACCCCTATTCCATAAAAAATAAATAAATTAGGTCGGTGTAAAAGTTTCTTCGCATTTTATATAAAAACTCAAGACATTTAATTATCAAAGTTTATTTACATTTAACTACTGTATACATGCGTCATTTTTTCGATGAGTTTCTTGCACGGCTGGCGGCTACGTTGCATTTTTACATTTTTTGTAATAAAATTGTAAAATATATCAAAATCCTTCATTAATTTCACTCATTTTGACACTATAAAAATAGCTGGAAACATCACTTTAATCAATTGTTGAAATATATATACCCTTTTTAATGCCATCAAATCCAGCCAGATACAAATTGTACAGCCAAAGAAATTTTATTACAAGTTTAAACATACAATATGCGAAAAGACTTTTTCTTATTATAATTTATATTAGATTAGTATATTTATTATTACAATCTTATTTCACCAATTATTTTATTTGCACTACCTACGATGGTATTAATTATTTCCTTCTGCATTACTGCTGGTTAGCTGGAAGAAAATGCCTTAGGCATTAGACTCGTCAGTGGACATATTTAAAGTGCAATAAAGAATTCATTCATTCATTCATTCAATAACTAGTCACTTTTGATCCGATAGAGACCGCCTTGGAAGAATTGTATATGTATATTATAGGTTGGTGTATACTTTGTTGTCAGCTGTTGTTGAGTGACGATGTAGCCAGATATAAAAAAAAATCAATCTGTAAAAAAAACATTACTACGTATATATTTTTCTTGCGTTTGCGAATATTTTTCATCACGTATAGACCAGAGGCATCAACGTTTGGTCGATAATCGATAGGTTGATTAATTTTATGTGTGACATTTTATTTTATTTCCGTATGTAACGTATTCTTTACTAAGTGCAACCAATTATGATATGATACATGGAGTAGTGGTTATAGAAAACTGTTATTGTATGATACAACAGGTTAACGGAACTGCTAAGAGCGTGGCCCCCGCCGTGCCTCCGAGAGAGGCAGCTCGGGACGCTCCTCCAAGACCTCCGGCGCATGACGTTTCGAAGGATCAAGTCGACTCCATCAGAAAGTACCAAGTAAGTCATGTCGTATCTAGTTATATACTATTTAGGTCCTTCTATTAGACCGTTAAAATGTATTTGCCGTTTTCCATTTCCGGTACACCGTATGTACGAATAAGTGTTCTACGAGATAAAATGTGACATTGCACTGTGTATAATACTACTGAATAGATGTGCACAACTGATATGTATCGGATGTAATAATAAAATGGACTCTGAATTCTAAGATATCAGATAAACACCTTGGGAAGTTCAAAACGAGAAGAAACCATCGCTTTATTAAGATAGTCTCTACCCACTTGACAATGGTAGTGATGCCCTTCACCAGGAAGGTCTAGTTGCCAAGTCATTAAAAAATAAGAATGAATAAGAACTTGAACAAATTAAATCACCACTTACGCATTAACGAGTGATTTTTTTTAAGTCAAACAAATATTGACGAAAACCGTATATAGGAAATGTCAAAAAACAAATTAGAGAAATGTTTGATTCGCCATTTAAAATTTTTCGTTTAAGTTTTATTTTTGTGGTGACAATGTATTCTTGGAGTATTACTCATCGGCATGGTTGGAAGCTAGCGCTAGCCCGGGATCCGATTATACATTTAATTAAATCGGAACCCAAAAGACCAATTGCCAAACTTCAAGACACTGTGAGCTCTTTCTGCGTAGATCGGAACGCAAGCAAAGTTAAAAATTAATCTGAAGGTAGACACCGTAACATTGACTTTTCTGGACAACCTACACCTCAGTCCGCCCCGTGATCACGAAGGCTGAAAAGCTTTCGACACGTCGGGATCAGAATTAGAATATAACCGCGATAAAATTCGGTTTAAATGAGTTCTATATTTTATTATAGAATTCTTTTTTTTACTGTATCGGCGTGAAAGAGACGTAATGTTATTTTCGTGATTATTATATGTACGTTGGAATGTAAATGACTCCGTGAGGTCATATATTGTTATACTCATATTGTTTCGCTCATTGTGTATTGTAATGAATTCGTTTTGCCGACCGTTTCCTTAGTTTTGTTCATCAACTAAACTGACGTAAAATATTTAATATTATAATATCATTGTTATATTATTGAATCCAATCTATATGTATAAGAAAAATGCTTTTATTTGACACTAAATCACGTCAAATCTACTGAATTCATCGGGATGGGACTACGCCCATTCGATGCGGAGTTGTTCGTAGATGGTTCTAGATTTCTTAGTTTTTAGATTCCATTGTCCATTTGTAATTTTTTTCCTATTTACTATTGTTATATACATTAATCTTAATTTCTTATATTTTCAACGTTTTAATAAAGTTTGTTCAAAAGGAACGTCGTCTAGTGTGGCCAGTCGAGTGACAGTTAGAACAAGATATATGCATACCGTGTACTAAATTTAATTAAGTATTATGTGATTCGTGTAAATTGCGTGTATAAATGAGAGATTTCGATTCTCTATATACGTTATTAGCTGGTGCCCGTAACTTGTACGGGAAAGAATACGGCGTACGTTAGTCTGTTAAAAAGTACTGTTAATATATTTTAGATTAGTAATACCTAGAATGATGTTCTCGAAACACAGTAAAATCGATACATTTAAACACTGTGTCTACGACTGCGTTCGCGAGGAACAAAGAGAAAATGTAATAATTTTTCCCCGTTTTTATAACTTTCTTCGATAAAACTTTGTTCCTGTTGGTGGTAGTGTGATGTTAATGACCCTAAAGCCTTTCTCGGCGATTGCTTTGTGATTAGTGCGCTTAAACAAACAAAAAAACGTATCTACTTTATAATATTAATATAGATAATGAATGCAAACGTTACAAAAAAATCCGCCTACGTTTTCTTCTTCACTATATCTATGTCCCCGTAACAGGATTATTCGTAACGAAATGGCTTCTCGAAATTCGATTAGAAACTTATATATTCCCTTGTAATATTTAGGGCAATATACAAATATATATTATATAACTATACCTTGGCTAAATCTGAACATAACATGTTATTGGGAAGCTATCACTCTGAAACGGCTTTTTTTTGTTATGCTGAATATACTTTGTTATACTGAATAAGCTTTTGTTAAATATGAGACTGTGATGACTTTTATTACGAATTTACATATATACATAAACTAGTTATTACCCACGGGTTCGCTCTTAATATCGATTATGTCAAATCGGATGACGGAATAAAAAGTTCATTCCTCTCTTTACCCGATTTCCAGTGAGCTTTTCGCCAGATAAAGTAGCCTATAACCGTCTCCAACGTCCCATCTGTTTCTATACCATATTTCATCACAATCGATTCAGCGGTTTAGGCGTGAAAGCGAAACGATCAAACAAACTCACTTTCAATTTTTCTAATATTAGTAATGATAGAGATAGTAAGAATATTAATATTACGATGCAACTTAAGATTTACGTTTCGTTACTACTGATGATGGAACATAAATATACACCTTACAACCCTTCAGCGATGAAATCACCACAGGAGACGTCCTATGAATGGTCGAATGGAAGTGTTCGTACCGTATTATTTGTAATCTAATTTGAAGCGATGATAGCTCAATTGGTAGTGTGTACGCACGCCGCGTCAATGGACGTGACTTCGAATCCACTGCACCTACAATAAGCTTGAGCCTTCTGTGAAGGAAAACATTGTGATTAAACCATAGCATAGTGGCAGGGCACTTTCCAATACCCGCCTGGTTAGCTACCACTCTCAGGTTGAAAATCTGTCGACAAGTACCTATAGGTGTGTTCCGGCAGTTGCACTTGAAAGCAAGCCATTCCACAGGTTTAGCGTGTTCACCAGCTTGTGCCACATCGTCACTTAACATCAGATGAGATTGTGGATATAACGCTAAACCTTAACCATTAAAAAAAAGTCATATTATTTTAAATTTAAATAAATACGTTGGCAAATAAATGCCTAGTAAAAAAGGTCCTAATAGCATATAAGTATTTGTAACAGTGGTAGTCACCAGCGTATTTGAACCTGCCCCCATATTAATGACATAATGCGCGATAGCAAAACGATACCAAAAAACGCTAAATATTCGCTTTGAAATTGCAAATTCGTATTACGCTGCAACTTTATACGTAATTCGTTAATTTAATCCTGATTATTTCCGCCTTGTGCCTTCGCTTTGTTTTTAATTACACTTTAGAAAACATAAAACGAGGTTATTTAGTTATAATTTTCTTTACATTGAAGAGGAAACACCAGCCGCGCTGACCCATGTAAATAAAATTACAGAGACCTTCACTTGTGGACAATGGAAAGACATGCAACAAAATATTCGATATTAGTTTCATCCATACTCGAGGATGTCGTAGAAAGCGGAAGGCCTGAGGATCGAATTATGTTAAAGAGGGGCAAGGGCTGTCCCGTAAGCACTTTACACATTGAGGCAGCTACGTTAAATGTCGGGTAGTCGGTTGCTTGTTATCATAAGTGATCCCTAGTGTAGTGCTCGACGTGTGTGATAAACTGTAAGGTGCGTTCACACTCGCTGCTTACGTGACGATCGATTATTAAAAAAGTCGGTCAGATTTTCTGTTTAACTACGATGCTGTGTTTTCATTTAACCAGAGTTAAAATTTAGTCAAAATTATATGTAACTATAGTTGAATGTTATTGAACTTTTGTATGATATTTTTAAGATATGTATAAATAGAGATATATGATACAGATCTTGTCATGTGTATTCTAAAATAAATAAAGGATGGTTGAATGTATCTACAATAATATATTTGCGACTGGATATAACACTTAAATTGAGATCTAGCTATCTACGTAGCTTGAATACTGCAATAAATGTCGTGATAATCACAAATGGAGAACCAAATAATATAAATAGGCAGTTTTGAAAAGAAAACTAAAGGATAAACTTAATCTGATAAACTAGTGTAGTCTCGTTAGCTTAAGAGAGAGAGAGTCGAGCGTCGAGAGAGCTCGAGGGTGTGGATATATCTTTGCCCTGAAGGGTCCGTATGAAGGTCATTCTCTACGGTACTCTGCGGTCTCTTTCTGCAGCAAGACTCTCGCAGAAGGAGACCATCTCTCTCGCCAAACGATTATAACTACCCATTAGCACAATCGGTACAGATAACTCTTAAAATTTGTACAAGTACATGATCCTTAACATTGAGGTCAGACTTATAATAAATAGCTAATTTATTGTATGTGTATTATATTTTTTTCATCTCGATACCCAAATTTCACTCGTGTTTCAAACGAAGATTTAAAATTTGATACTTGAAAACATACATACATACTATCACGCCTCTCTCCCATAAGGGTAGGCAGACACCACATCCTTCCACTTGCTACGATCCTGACATACATCATTCGCTTCTTCTACTTCGGTATTTGTATGTTGGGCTTTTTTTCTAATATTCCCTTTGACCAATGTCAGAGACTTTTGTATGACGTGTCATCTAAAAGAAATTACCATCTACTGCATTATTACAGATAAAATTACTGAACACAACAAATAATTAAATTATAAATGTTAGCATATTAAGTAATTAAATTAGTTACACTAAGCTTACCATAAGTCAATTAAAATAAGTAGCATTATGGCAAAAAATATATGACTTTTAATTTACAATTTGAATTTATTGGACAATGAAAGTACAAAATTCAAGGAAACACACGTGTATTCTTTCTGATAACCGGTACCTACTTAATTGTGTGAACGCACCTTGTGTTCAGCTGAATTTTTTATAAACCTTCGTAAAGGGCGACACGAGGGTAGAGGAGGCACCCCGCTTGGGGAATACCCTACCGATATACTGATGTTGAACGTAATCAGTTAGCTACATTTGAAACGTCATGAAAATCGGCAATATTAATTGAGATTCTTGTATAGAAAAATATATTTTTACTAACCGACCTAGCAGACCTTGCCTTTTCGAGTGGACAATCACTTCGACTTCAGCCACACCTATCACTTATTAAGATAAAAAGCGGAATGGATTGGAGCGGAATATACATACTATGTCGTGATAAGCTATTTTGAAGCGATGATAGCTCAGTGGTAGTGTGTACGACTTCGCGTCAAGGGACGTGAGTTCGAACCCAACCACCTATAATGAGCTTGAGCTTTCGGTGCAGGAAAACATCGTGAGGAAACCATAGCATGGTGGTAGGGCTTTTTCTAATGCCCGCCTGGCTAGCAACCACCCTCAAGTTGAAAATCTGTCGGCAAATAACAATAGGTGTGTTCCGGCAGCTGCACTTGAGAGCCAGTTCCTCCTCAGGTTTAGCGTGTCTACCAACTTGGGCCGTATCGTCACTTTAGATCAGGTGAGATTATAACCAGAACGCTAAACTTAAACTATAAGAATAATAAAAACCAACAGCGATTTTATGTTAGAAATTCGAGGTCCGGTTTTGTATTCAGCATTATTCAGTGTTAAATTTTCCAACAAATAATGTTGTACTCGAGTCGAGAAAATGTATTCTGATATTCTGTTTTCGCGCGAGACATTCTGTTATTAGCGACGAATGAATTATTAAGGATAGAGAATAATTTTATGAAATTATTAAAGGCATCTGCTACATATTCGTTTGCAGTGGGTCCAATATTTAGGGTAAAGTTACTCCGGCAGACGTTGTCAAGCTGTTTCCAGTAATTATTAACTCTATCATACTAATCACGCTAAGTAATTACATAAACACCAGTGCCAGCATATAGTGCCGGTTCAGCGTCATGCCTATAATCTCTCCTCATCTTAAGTGACGACACGGCCCAAGTTGGTAGACACGCTAAACCTGTGGAGGAACTGGCTCTCAAGTTCAACTGCCGGAACACATTTATTAGTATTTGGCGGCAGATTTTTAACTAGAGGGTGGTAGCTAGCCAGGGGGGCATTAGAAAAAGCCCTGCCACTTTGCTATGGTATCCTCATGATGTATTCTTCACCGAAAGCTCAAGTTCATTGTAGGTAGATTCCAAAACACCTCCCTTAACGCGAAGTCGTATACACTACGACTGAGCTATCATCGCTTCGCTTGTTTTCGATTAATGAAATAAAAAGCTAAATTTATAATACTTACTCACAGATTTATTTTAATATGTTATTTAAAAAAACTATTGTTGACACAAACGTCTTCTTGTGGCATAATCCGCCATCTTGTCATATTAATGTATATAGTCTATATACAACAATTGTTAATACGCTGTGAAAACGCGCGGGAATTTTTGAATGAGCTATGTTTAGTCATATAAACTTTGTTTATATATATAAATGATCTTGAAACTTTAACTCTTATAATTTTCCTGTTCAATATGATTCTATTTCGATAGGCATTTTCCTATTTGTCATTGATTTTTTTCATTATTTAGCTCTCGGAAATGAGGGAATTCAGCATTAGTCATTATTTTTAATATATATATCTCGAAAGACTTCGTTGTCACTGTATTTTGTTGAACTTTTCATCCAGTAAAATGGCAGTAATTTTACTATACCAAGATTAAAAACACGGTATCGAACGATGTAACCCGTTTGCGCTAAATAGGTTATATTTCGTGAATCACTACGAGGAAACTAAATGCAGGTATCTAAAGCAGAAATAATAAATTCTAATAAAGCACCTTGTCGACGCTTAACCCCCGCCATTAGATATGATAATAAGCGGCTTCGCATTTAACTTCTGAGAAACTTTAATATGAATTATTTATTACGACTAAACACTGGAAATATTATAATTACCCTGGCAGGTTCGTAGTGTTCTTTAAATATTATATTACCCGGTATCTTTCGACTACAATATTAAAAATAACCGACGAATATTATTTGCATTATAAAAATGTAACTCATTTCTTCGACGGCAAGACATGCGATAACAATTCCATTACTGCGGGAATGAGAATTACCATCCTTAAGCCACACCACATAATATCAGATGAGACTGTATTCAAACACTACTCTTATAAAAAAAAAAAACGAGGTATAGGTCGTGATTTGTAAATCGATATATTTACCTCGAAAAATATTCGATCGGTAATATTATTCATACCTATTTGTAATAATATAAATAAATTATATAGGTATATAACAACTGTGTTGTGTGTTCAATTCCGTACATTGTTTAGATAATTATTAATGTTAATAGTCAGCTGTCATTGTTGCCAGAATACGCACGTTAAATTAACAATACTGTATGTACTGAGGTAAAATACCCTTATATGTTTTTGGATTTATTGCACGCCTCACAAGCGAAGCGTTGAGGTGGGTACTAATGTCACTTCACGCAAAACAAGTGATTGTTCAAACTTAAAATGTCTTTATTTATTATATATTGCACTTGTAAAATAATATACATACACGCATATCAAGAAAAAATAATATTTTTAACACTCATGATATTTTTGATGCCATTTTTCTTATTTAAACTAGTTAAAAAACTGTTTAAAAAAGTTCTGTCTCGGACGTCCGTGTGTCTGTATGTGCGAATCCTGTGTGTTATCACGATAACGACCGAAATACTTTACTAACCGAGTCTTTTTTTTCTTACGCTTCAGAATAATCAGGAATAGAAGACTATTACTTTTCATGGCCTAACTCGACGTGTTTTAATTGTTACACTTAGAGGGTTACACTTTTGGAATTTCCAATTTTTTTTAATATTTTTTTTTTACAAAGCAGTTAATGTTTTCTATTACGAATTTATTATAATACTTTTCACTTTACTACTTTACACTGATTCGATGTGGTTTGAGTGTTATTAATTAAACAAAAAAAAAACAGATTATGAGGCGTGCACTTTTGTATTTAGCAAACTTTTTTCTTCTTCTTTTAAATAAAATCCCTATAGACTCCGAAACGACTGGACGGATTTTCGTAAGTTTCTCATGCAATAAGTATAAATGTTCTCGTATTTGTAGCGATCGCGTATCTGTTCCCTAGAATAGAAAAATAAATTGTAATTACACGTGACCGAAGTCACGCGCAAGCTCTTTTATAACGAAGTTACTTATGAGAGCGATAAATGGCACCACAAAAGGGTAGTAAAATTACGTGAATTTTGTCGTTGTTTCTGATTCTCCACTCACAATACCGATAGCTTGTTGCTTACGTATTATTCGCTAACATTTGAAACAGTTGTTATGTTAACACGATAACTAAATAAGGAAACAAAATGTTATATAAACTGAATGAAACCAGTTTGTTATAACGTAACAACAGGTTACATTTGTAGCTTTGAAATAAAAATCACTTTCGCGGCTATACGATTAATATTATTAGATAGATGCGGCATTTTACACTCACTCTGCATTGTTTTAAGACGTAACAGTCTCAATAACGTTGTCAAAATGGTTATTACATAATTTAAGCATGTTGAAGCAATGGTGGCTCAGCGATAAAGAGTAGAGATATGGTGTCGATAGACGTGAGTTCGAATGCTGGTAATGAGCTTTTGGTAAGGGAAAACATCGTGTTGAAACCATATTATGGCGCAGGCTATTACCTATTGTCCACCTTTGATAATCTATCGCTAAACACCTGTATAGATGTGTTCCGACAGTTGCACTCGAGAGCCTGTTCCTTTGCTGGCTTTAACATGTTTAGCTTGGCCCATATTGTCATTTAACATCAAATGAGAGTGTGGCCAAATGCTATATGTCTATAAAGTATAAAGTAAATTTCATAATATATTTGACATGCGGTCGAAACAACTGATGGTGTGAATGTTTAGATAAAAAGTGATTGATATAAGAATTGTCTTCTTCGATTAATCGCATTGTTTTTCATGGAGCGTGGGATGTTACTTAGGTAATCTCTATGGAAAGTTTTGAGAATTATTGACCGAGTAACACGTGTGGAATGCTCTCTGATACATTCAAAATACTTTTATCTACTCGTGTTATATCGTACGTCGCTCCCAATGTAAATCGGCATTATATTTTTTATTATTAACGTCCGGATAAAAATCTCAGTATTTACGGACTTTCTCACCGCCACGCGCAAATGCATTACCCGGGCTTAGATCAAAGGCGTGAGAGGCATGGCTCATCGTGTGCTTATCACCCAACACTATCGCACTAAAACGCACCACAGCGACACTTCAAACGCCTGTGTTGCCAGAGTCCAGGGACAGCATTCGGAACTCTTCTAGTCATTGCAGCACTCCTAGCTTTATGTCTATGAATAGGGGAGTGTCGTTGGTAGATTTTTGTAGTTTATCTAGTTCTTCTGATTGGTATTCAGAACAGTTATATATGTATCTACCAACTATAAACATTCTCCTTATTGAAGGTCTTCTTTAACTAAGAATGAAAAAAAACAATACAATTTCAAATAATCTTCTCAAAAGAAACTTTTAAGCTGAGGAATTATTCAATAGCGAAAATTATTCAATGTTAAGGCATATAATATAAAATCTTGGAACTCTAATGATGTTACGATTTCAGAATTGTTGATTTTGTAGTATCTACTTTGAGGATCGCTGCCTCTGAGCAATTACTAAATGAGTGACGAAAAGGTATGTTGAAGAACTATGCCTAAATACTCATAAAATCAATAAATCTATATTGATGTAACTATAAAATAATTTCGTCTTATAAAAGTTTTCTTGTAGTTAGCGGATCATCTGCATGCTGCATGGGAAAAATTGTCAGATTTATAATGAAAAAACCTCGATAGAAATGTAATAATGATTTGCAAAATTTACTTTTTAAAGTTCACTATATATATTTGGTTAGTAAACTTTCATTTACTGAATGTTATTGTCCTATGTAACCAAAACAAAATAGACTAATAAAAATTGACGCTGCGGTTTATGTTTGTTTACGTAAACACAAGGAATGAATCACCACCATCACCACCAGTGAATGAAAGACAAAGTGCTAACTTGACATTCTGTGACAACAAACTCGATAATGGGTGAAGGGCAACAGAATATACCACCTATCGTTGAGCGTAGTTACTCTACGGAGCGATTCGTAATTCACGTCGCCGCTCGCAATAGGGCGGGCCGCGCGGCCGGTTCGTGTCACGCGACTCAGGCAGTATGTCGCGTTCCTCGGTCGCGGTTCGACGCTCTATCCGCATCGCGTTAACTCGTGCCGTGTCACATCACTAATTTTACCTCCAATTTTAATTTTGACAGTGACGTGTGTTCGATTTTCGAAGAAACGCGAGTGGTTTATGTTGTATATGAAATTGCGAATGGGTTTTGATTGATCCGCGAAGGCTCCCGGTGCATTGTGAGAAGTAATTGTTTGCCAACAGCGTGCCCGCACGGCCCGTTTGTTTGATTTGTTATTATTATTTAATTAACGTAGCGTTATTCAACAGCGTTGGTCAACAGAAACGTACCCACAGTGTTGTTTGGACATCGTTATTTCATAAATGTTAATTTATTTCGCGTCGATGTGTTGATGTTTCTGTGACCTATATTTATTATGTTTTGTACTTGTTTGTATCACAGTAAAGTTTGTCCGCGGTTTTCTTATAATTTTTTTACCATATAAAAAATTGTTTTTTCTATCAGTCGGCAACGGTATTTATTCTGAGTGAAGTGTTATGCCTAATTTTGTTCCTCTGACAACTTGTACACAGAATTTAATGATAATCGATTGACTGTAGGAATAAATAAAAGTTACTTTCCCAGTTTTTTGTAATATTACTTAGTACCATAGTTGTTGCGTGGAGTTTAATTAATTAAAAATAATTGTTTTTACCATCTTGTAATTAACACAATTGCGGTTTAAATATGGTTAAATATATATATGAATGTAAATATAGTTTTTGTTGTATGTTAATCTCTTGAGTAAACTAAGTCCATATATTATTCAAGATCGTGTAATAAATCCGTGATTTCGACTACGTCTGTCGTTGTATTGAAACGTAAATAATTAACCTTGTAGCATACGTGCCGTTTGACGTGACGGGACTGTAATGTAAATTGGTTCAGGGGGCATAAATAATTTTTAATTCTTCGTAAATAGTAATTGACTTAGAATTTAGTAGATACGGTTTGTGTCGGCAACTTTTTTTTTCTCTATGAAATGTCTCTATGCTCTTAAGAAGCCTTATTTACTATTCTCTGTATGTGTACGCATAATTTTATGATGATCCTTCTCGTTTGTGGTTCTTTCTTATCGGCTCCTAAGGGTCGTAGTATGACGTTAAATAGCTTATACAATGCCCCAGTAATTAGGTTGTCAAGTACAAAAAGAATTTATGAAATACGACTGATAGTTGTTGAAATTAGCGCGTTCAACTTCACCTATACTCCGAAATGCTAGATGGCATTAAAATAGCTAGATTTTGAGAATTTTTTACAAACAATTTTGAAGCGATGATAGCTCAGTGGTAGTGTAATGAGTTCGAATCCAACCACTTACAATGAGCTTGAGCTTTCGGTGAAGGAAAAAGGAAACCATAGCATGGTGGTAGGGCTTTTTTAATGCCCGTCTGGCTAGCTACCTCCCTCAAGTTGAAAATCTGTTGCCAAATACCAATAGGTGTGTTCCGGCAGCTGCACTTGAGAGCCAGTTCCTCCACAGGTTTAGCGTGTTTACCAACTGGGACCATATCGTCACTTAAGATCTCGTGAGATTATGGCCATAATGCTAAAACTTAACTATCAAAAAAAAAATTCAATAAAAATATCCTATGTTACTTCTAATACCTCCAAGAATATGAGAACAAAGTTTCATTATGATCAGTTTAGTAGTTTTCGCGTGAAAGCGTTACAAACAAACTTACATTCACATTTATAATATTACTGTGATTAGCTGAGTCCCGCTACTTCGTTCGTGTGGGACTAAAATTATTAAACAATTTTTGCCAGTGTTTGTAACTTCGATACAGCTTAGTCCCTGTTGGTGGTAGCGTGATAATAAATAGCCTAAAGCCTTCCTCAATGACTGTTCCACGAAATACATTTTTTTTATGCAATAGGCGGTAAACGAGCAAGCGGGTCAAATAAATGGAAGTGATCACCGCTTCACACCCTCAAGACCTTATCGTGAGTGAGGAGAAATTTTTGGAACCCGATTATAAGTGCCTTAAATTTGCGCGTTCAAACAAACGAATCAACTTTTCTGTTTTAGGGTATAAATACCTATAAATTTATACTATATCAATAGACTATAACGTTATCGTATGATGTCTTATAATGGACTTTAACCCATTCCTCCCCACTTTCATATTTTTAGGACACTATTTTCAAAATTGTTTTTACGTATTAGGACTTCTAATTTAATTTTTCTGATGAAGTTCATATTTTTACACTATTTTTCTAATAAAATAAATTTTTATCGCTGTCAAAAAATATTTAAATAATAAAAATAAAAGTCCTAATACGTAAAAAGACATTTTGAAAATAGTATCCTAAAAATATGACAGTGGGGAGGAATGGGTTAAACTGCATTTTAATAACAGAGTATATATATATTCCTTTCCTTTACTTTTAATAAATACTTTAATGAATGAATCTGAATTGTACTTGATAGTTTTCCTGGCTAAGATCCTAGTTAAGATATTACGGTAATGTGATGAAATTATTCTATTGTCATTGACTCTTGACACGAGTGAAAATTCACAAGTCAATTAGGCAACTTTAAGTTTGTGAAATATATATCGAGAGAATCCGTTACATTGATAGACAGACACTTATTCATAAGATTTTTTTTATACTTAAGGTTTAGCGTTGCGGCCATAATCTCACCTGATCTTAAGTGACGATACGGCCTAAGTTGGTAGATACGCTAAACCTGTGGAGGAACTGGCTCTCAAGTACAACTGCCGGAACACACCTATAGGTATTTGGCGGCAGGTTTACAACTTGAGGGTGGTAGCTACCCAGGCGGGCATTAGAAAAACCCTACCACCATACTATGGTTTCCTCGCGATGTTTTCCTACACCGAAAGCTCAAGCTCATTATAACTCGTTGGATTCGAAATCACGTCCCTTGACGCGAACTCGTACACACTACCACTGAGCTATCATCGCTTGAGACTATTGCAAAATGGGCTAAAGTTAGAAATAGTTCAGTGTTTTTTTAAAACAACATAATTTGATATTGAAAAACAAATTTCCTTTTAATAGAACCCATTATGTGGGCGGAAAATATTTTTACCGCCGATGGCTGTTAAACGTGTTTCAGCAAAATTTATTATGAATTATTTTTAACTTTGCTAAATATATCTCGTATATATAGCGTTTATACGGGGAATTATATTTGCAATTTAATCACCGAAGCGGCTTTCAGATCTTTTAATGTCGACTTTTTGATTAATATTTCTCGCCGCCTTCCATCTCAAGTCTAAAATGTAAGATTTCATACATGACACGTATTATCGATGTAGGAGATTCAATGTGTTCGAAAGAGAGACAGAGAGGATCTCGATAAGAATACGATATATGTAGAGGAAAGCGAGAGAACATATTCATTTGCAAATTGTAAAAATGTTCATGTATTCATTTGTAAATTTGTTTCGTAAATAAAATTTTTGTGTATTCGATGAGAGACATGATGGACCCTGCCGCCCATAGATCATTTATTTTTAATTGCTTGATGGATAAGCCACGACTGGCGCTATCTGCCGGTATTTCTGTGGTATTTTATGTAATGCCAATTATCTGTTGCTATTATTTTGGCTATATTTTAACTCTGTTTGCTACAAATGGCTTCCATCTTGGTGGATCTCAGTTTATACAAGTCGAGACTGCTCTAGAGTCACTCCAACTAAACATGGTTTTTATGTAATGCCAATTATCTGCTAGTATTATTTTGGTTATATTTTAACTCTGTTTGCTTCAAATGGCTTTCGTCTTTCTGGATCTCCTTTGATCAAACCTAAGAGGACTGTAGAGTCGCTCCAAATAAATAGTTCAGCGTTGTACTCTAAAAGAAAATTTGTATTTTTCTGCATTCGTTTTGATAAACTGGGTATGGATACATTCTTATTTAAAGGCGCTAAGGGTGATTTTTATGGAATAGATGGGACCAGCGTGTCACCTGATTGTAAGTTATCACCGCCGCCCATGAACACCCATAACACCAGGGGAATCACAGGTGCGTTGCCGGCCTTTATAGAAGGGACTGGCTCTCAAGTGCCACTGTTGGAACACATCTATTGGTATTTCGCAGCAGTTTTAGGCTTTTAGCTGCTACAAATGTAATTCCGAACACTATATGTACCATCTCCGTAATGTAACAAAATGTGATTAAATGTGGGGGCGTCCTTGAAAGTATACTCCTAATTATTATCATTATCATAATTATTATTATATTTTGTCGGAACGCTTAATAAAATAATCACAGAGTTGAGATGAAATGGTGTGGGTTTACGACCCCCCTTTCGCTTTCTAAATTACGTCTCTGTTTACACGGTATTGTTTGACGTACAATACACGGTTCTAAAGTCAATACGTGTGCGCGGTAATGTGCCGTATCAATAATGTACTGTTCGAATGTGTGTTTGTCAATTCTTTGTACTGTTTTCAACGGTAATGACTAATTTGCGGTCGACTGTGACGGTCGTTTGACTGATTGCATTGTACTCTATGCGTTACTATGTGTACGAGCTTCCTTTATTTATTTATTTTTTATATATAAAGTTTAGCGTTGTGGCCATAATCTCACCTGATCTTAAGTGACGATACGGCCCATGATGGTAGACACGCTAAACCTGTGAAGGAACTGGCTCTCAAGTGCAGCTGCCGGAACACACCTATTGGTATTTGGCGGCAGGTTTACAACTTGAGGGTGGTAGCTAGCCAGGCGGGTATTAGAAAAAGCCCTACCACCATGCTATGGTTTCCTCACGATGTTTTCCTTCACCGAAAGCTCAAGCTCATTGTAGGTGCTTGGATTCGAACTCACGTCCCTTGACGCAAAGTCGTACACACTACCACTGAGCTATCATCGCTTCCTATAAGTAATTGTGGTTCAGTTGTAACGTGTTCTAATTTTCCATGATGGAGAATATCGTGATGATAATATAATAGCATCGTGGCAACACTGGCGAGGACCAATACGACCCTATACTAACTAACATAACATATATAATTAACATTTCGAATCCGTTACTCAGTCCGTGCTTTTCGCGAAGGAAAACACAATGTTGAAACTTTCTCATGCTGTTAGGATATTTTGTAATACCACTCGGGTAGCTTTCTATGGTAGAAAAGTTCTCGTCAAGCACTTATAAGAGAGGTTCGATAATGAAGAGCCGGTTTTTTATGTTGTGTCTTACCATTTCGGGCCACGTTATTTTGAAATCAGGTCGAATCATGTGTTACAGACCGCGGTGGTTACGTCGAATCATACTCAGAGTGTCGTTCCACAATCGTTATGTTTTACAGCAGAGCTTCCGCTTACGACAACACTTCCGTACTGTCGAACGTTCTTAACTCAAGTGTGTCGCGAGTGTCGCTGTGACTGAACTGAACTTCTAGCCGCGTTTTTTTTTTTTTTTATTTCGAAGTGACCTACACTGTGTTAGCCTGGGTGGCTTTTACAGCTTCACTTAACTAGAGGGGCGAGCGGGGAGTGCGCTTGAGCCCGCGGGACAACTCGCACAAGGGTGTCACTAGTGACCGAACCTCGGCTTGGGCTGTTGCCGAATCGCGTACGAGAAAATCGAACGCGGTACTAGCTACTAAAGAGATGAGTAATTGTAAAGGCGCGAATTGAAAATAGTAATATAGAAACTAAGTGATCCATTTCGGGATCCGAGAAACCCATTTTGGTTAGTACTGTGCCATGGCAGGCGAGGCAAGATTTTACTGTGCTGCCTCTGGCCGCGCTCGCTTTGCACTTATATAGTATAATCTGTGTTATCAACTATCCTCTTTCTCATTCATTTAAAGTATGTAGTATTATTACTTTTATATTAGTAGAGTTTCCATATTAATAAGCAGTAGACGTGGTATGTTACATATGTTATGTCGGAAGTGACTTTGAATCTCTGCTTAAACCTCTGTACGGATCTGTCAACTGGACAACTCTCAAGTGCGACTGCCAGACCATAGCTAGAGGTTTTCGCTGTTGATTTTCAACTTGAGAGTGGTAGCTAGATAGGTATGCACTAGAAAAGATCGACCATCGTGCTACGGTTTCATCACGATGTAACCCTTCACCGTAAACTCAAGCTCATTGCAAGGATTCGAACTCACGTCCATTGACGCGGCGTACGTACACACTACCAACTGAGCTATCGTCACTTCAAAAACAGAAATACCCAGTACAACTCCTGACGGTGGTCTACATTCCCCCTCACTTGCCACCACCACCACAACTCCACCAACAACATAGAACAAAGAGATTGTGCACATTTGTTGCATTGAGAATTCAATCCTTTAATTTCTTCTAGATGAATATCGCACGTCCCATAACGCGAAGCGTTTGAGTAGTGCTCTACTCTCACTCTCATACGGTCAAGCAATTATCTCGGTTTAAATCGCTTTTATCCAATCTTTTTTGCACTTTCAGTATTAAATGAGTCGACAAATATCAACAAGAACACTTTTTTATGACAGTAGATACTTTAAGAAACTCTATATTTTTCTAGAAAGTATAAAAAACCGTTATGAAAAAATATTTTAGTGGACGTCGGGTTGTCTGTATGTGCGGATATTGTATGTCGTCACGATAACGCCCAAAAAATTTCACTTTTTGAGTCCATTTTTTTTTTCATTCGCTTCAGTATCATTCTGAGTAATAGCCTATTGAAACTTACCGTCTAATACAATGTAAATTAATTTAAGAATGAGACGTGCACTTTTGGATTACCCAAAGTTTCTTAAATTTTGTGGAGTTTATTCCTTAAGAAACTATTTACATATTTAGCCCGAGGTGTGAAATTTATACGAGGCGTTACGTTGTTTTGCGCAACGTACTTTAACCTTTCACTTCGAGTTTATGTAACTATGTGTGTGTACTTATTATTATGTTAATTAGTTTATGTTATATACAGTAGAACCTCTATAAGTTGAACATCAAGGAAGACGCCAAAAAATGTTGTATGGTGGTAGGGCTTTTTCTAATGCCCGCCTGGCTAGCTACCACCCTCAAGTTGTAAACCTGCCGCCAAATACCAATAGATGTGTTCCGGCAGCTGCATTTGACAGCCAGTTCCTCCACAGGTTTAGCGTGTCTACCAACTTGGGTCGTATCGTCATTTAAGATCAGGTGAGTTTATTGCCATAACGCTAAACTTCAAGAATAAAAAAAAAGAAATCTAGTTATACAGTTTTCGAGTCATAGAAAATAGAACTTTTGGTGTTTGAGGGAAGAGAACAAAACATTTTTTCGAGATTTTGAGGTTTTCAACTTATCAGGGTTCGACTTAACGAGGTTATACTGTAATTCATTCGAATGGTGTATTTTTAAAATGCTTTCATTTACCCTCGTTTTACATAATCTACACAACAATAGTTCCTAAAGAGTAAACTCTAGTTGTGCGTCGGAGCACACACTTTGGCTCTTTATCGTCGGATAAACATATCACTACTCGGAAACGAGTAGGACACTAGTGAAGAGTAGAGTAGAACTCATCGGGTGAGAAACGCCTTCATTTACTCACTAAAAAGCACTAAGAGCAGCCGCAATTCACCCTTATTACAAAAATACTGTGGTCTATTTTCGCACTGCATCACGTATGAATGACTTACCCAGTGCCATACAAACGTAATACCCCTTAATAGTGAAATAATCCCTACCAAGGCACGGTACGGTTGTAAACCTCACCGTAAACACGCCGGTGATCTCCTGAATTATTAAACTTCAGCCCTTCGATGCGGTTAATTTAGGAATTCGACCCTTGTCATTGTTGAGCGCGGTTACCAATTCTTTAATGTAGCCCCCGCGTTTTGATGTTTAATTGTGAACACGTTACCTTCCTGTGTTGCCATTGTTAAAAATAGAATGCGAATACAGTGGTGGATTTGCCGGTAGGCTGGAGCTCGGGACGGTAGATTTTGAAGGCGGAAATTTTTGGGGTATTTTTGTTTTGTGATTTAGAAACTGAAATGAATCATTCTTATGTATATACCTAAGTGTTCCTAGATAGTATATTTCACCACTTAGAATCTAAGCCTTATGTCGATTTTTTCCTACAATTTGGAAGGAAATGGTGAAGGTAGGTACGGACGGCAAACTTTGAATAGTGTACGGTCGGAAAATAATAGAGTTCTATTGCTTATTATACAGAAGCATATGAAACAAAAGTTAGTAAAGTATTTCGGTCGTTATCGTGGTAACATACAAGATCCGCACATACAGACACACGGACGTTTCTAAGACAGAGCTTTTGTAAACAGTCTCTTTAACTAGTTTAAATTACAAAGATGTCATCAAAATATCATGAGTGTTAAAAATAGTGTTTCTTCTTGATATGTGTGTGTGTATATTATTTTACAAGTGCAATATATGGTAAATAAAGACATTTTAAGTTTGAAAAATCAGTTGTTTAATGTTGTGGTAAATGTGGTAATGGTAAAGTGGTTTTCTGATATGAAGTAAACAAATATAACACGGATATGGTTATATATGATACGGTTATATTACAAATAGAATACGGTTAGGTTTTTCCTTGACGTAAACAGACCTGTTTATTAATGTTCCCCTTGTAATTTGATATTCCTGTAATTGTGGCTAAAACGGCACAAAGGAATTGCTACACAGTAAGAAAACATCACTTGGTTAAAAAATACAGGGAAAACATAGTTCGACGTCAAAGACAAATATACATACATGTAAATAGAAAGAAACTTTCTATTACGTATTATTTTATTACAACACTACGAAAATGAAAATTATTTAGGTAAAATATTATAGAGGATGCAACTAATGCTTTAAGGCCCTGGTCATTTTTATTGACGATATATCTGATATTCTGGTATAATTTTTTTTTTATTCTGGGAAAAAGGTTCTAGGCATACCCTCCCTGATGGGCTGGGAGGGGTATGTGGGAGTCAACCGTCGAAAGATTCGCCGGTAGTACCCACTAAAACACCACGGTGGTCTTCTATCGTCTATTGGGCCAGGGAGCAGGATCTGTCTTCACATTGCATCTACTTCCCGGCAGGCTTGAGCCCTTCAACAGTGGCCACCAAAAATCTGGGGCGGTCAAAGATGTAGAGACCCTCTGAAGAGTCACACAGTTCTAAAGAACACAGAATGCGCCGCGCCTCGAGTTTCTGGTATATATTTTGAAGCGATGATAGCTCAGTGGTAGTGTGTACGACTTCGCGTCAAGGGACGTGAGTTCGAATCCAAGCACCTACAATGAGCTTGAGCTTTCGGTGATGGAAAACATCGTGAGGAAACCATAGCATGGCTTTTTCTAATACCCGCCTGGCTAGCTACCACCGTCAAGTTGTAAACCTGTCGCCAAATACCAATAGGTGTGTTCCGGCAACTGCACTAGAGCCAGTCCCTCCACAGGCTTAGCATACCTACCAACTTGGGCCGTATCGTCACTTAAGATCAGGTGAGATTATGGACATTACGCTCAAACTGAAGAATAAAAAAAAAACATGATACTAGTGTATTGTCATTGACACTTGATACGGATGTAAATTATCAAGCCATTCCAACGGATTCTTAAGTTGTAGATTACGTCAAAAGATTTCTATACATTAGTAGATACATGAAGCTTGATATTAACGTATTCATAAAAAGGGCGATTCTTCCTATGATTGAGCAATCGTTGAGGAAGGTTATTTAACATCACGCTACCACCAATCGGAGAAAGACTATATTGAAAAAGCTACAAAAACGGGTAGAAATATATTTAATTAATTCCTACTTTCACGCGAACTGTACTGGACACAGTACTCTTAGGAACTATCAGTATGATTTGATTTTAATCCGGATTTGATAAAAGAAATCATTCAAGAAGGCTTTAAGTTATTTAATATCACGCAACGCGTTTTCTGAAGGCGATGCTAACTTTTTAACTAAAAGCTTTCACCTCGGGCGATCGTCAATTTTATTGCCAGATTCGAAATTGTTCCTAGTTTCCGGTAACACTGGTCTTAGTGTGTCATCATTGGTATATTTTTACAGGACATTTGATAGTCCTTCGGGCCCGATGAATAGGTTATGCCTCTCTGGTAGCTGGTTATGAGAGAATACACTTGATCTTAATTTATCTTTGAGAAACTGTTCCTATAATAAGGGCACTATCACGTTTACATTGAATATACATATTTTTAACACATAATTGTAGGTTTTGATCGCACAAAACCGTATTCTATTCTACGATATTCGAGCAAATAACGCGTAGGTACGATCCTCTCCGCAGGGCTTTTGATAAATATTACCAATTACCTACCTCATTTCAGTAGGCCTTGTGTGTACTGCTGTACATATATCTCTGAGACTGTATATATATATATATATATATATATATATATATATATATATATATATATATATATATATATATATATATATATATATATATATATATATATGCGAATTCTCCGTTAAATTCCTTTATATAAATATCATTAATCCTATACGTTTTCAAATTACCTTACTGTAACATTTGAAACTTTATTTGTGTGAAAATCCACGAAGTGATCTGTCTCTTGAGGCTCACTGCGAAACTAATGTTGCGGTATGTTGAATTTACCTACATTTAATGTAGTGTGCTGTTGTAAATGTAAATTATGTGATAGAGATGTAAAAAGATAGGTATTCAGATAATTGTGGAATGTTTTCTACAACTGTTAAATTTTTACTAAAGAGTATTCTCAAAGTAAGATACCTCACTGGTAGCGTTCAAAATGTATTTCGTATATGTCATGTTGTTATATATGTTCGTGATGTAACCATAGTATGCTGATAGGGATTTTTCCTCGACGGAAAATCTACGGCCCAATACCCCTATAGATGCGCTTCGGCAGTTGCAGTTGAGAGCCAGACCGTCCACTAGGCTTAGCGTGTTTACTTTATTGGGTCAAGCCGTCACTTAACTTTAGGTGAAATCTTGGCCATAGAACTAAAGATATAAATTAAAAAAAAAGTTGTACAATTAGTCTTAGGGTCCTTTAGATTCATTTAAGAGACCATTAGATAGCGATATGAGATGATTAGTTCAATTCCAAAACAAACTAGTGCTTCCTACCTCGTCTGCCTTTTCCCCGCCAAACGCGCGTACTCGTAAAATCCGTTCTTAATAGGTATCAAAGGAATATTCATGCCCAATATCGAGTCAATAGGTCAGGTAATTTTGGAAATACCTTCGAGAATTAATTGGTTCTACTTCGCTTTTATAGATATGTTATATATGTGTTATATTTAATAAAATTTATCAAATGCCATTGTTATTCTAGCCCTTCTACATTACATTTATTTCCTATGTACACCTTTAAACCCTTTTCAATACGTCATTACATTTTTAAGAGACTCACGCTGAATATACTTGTGAGTTTGAATTCATTGTGCCAGTAATAGAAAACGAAAACAAACAAACAAACACGCCCGCGTTAAAGCGGTACTGTTATATAATAAAAAAAGTAAAGTAATAAATTTGAACACTTGCGTTACAATGTGTAAGTAGCATAGATAGAAAGGCCGTAGCGCGCGAGCCGTGAGGCGGCAGTAATCCGAAGTTACCCAACGACAATGATGTCCTCATTCCTCGGACACAGAAATATCCATAGCGACGATGTAAGATCGCCCCCAAGCCATAGGAGACAGCATATGCATAAGTTTATTAGTCTCGACGCTTCTCCACAAAATTGTTGTCCTGACCCTACGTCGGGAAAAATATGTTTACCCACAGCAAGACTGCAAGAGTGCAATGGTCGGACTACGAGTGATGCGTGTGAATTATCCGTTTTTTTTTATACTTAAGGTTTAGCGTAATGGCCATAATCTCACCTGATCTTGAAGTGACGATACGACCCAAGTTGGTAGACACGCGAAACCTGTGGAGGAACTGGCTCTTAAGTGCTGCTGCCGGAACACACCTATTGGTATTTGGCGGCAGGTTTAGAGTTTGAGGGTGGTAGCTACCCAGGCGAGCATTAGAAAAAGCCCTACCACCATGCTATGGTTTCCTCACGATGTTTTCCTTCACCGAAAGCTCAAGCTCATTGTAGGTGCTTGGATTCGAACCCACGTCCCTTGACGCGAAGTCGTGCACACTACCACTGAGCTATCATCGCTTCAGATGACGATATGAGAAGCAACAATAAATAAAAAGACTTCTTTCAATCTGCCGACCCTACCTAAATAATAAGAGATAAGTGAAAGATTTCTGTATAAAACTGTTGTGGGTGGCTGTACACGATAGGGTCGCGATCACAATACACATGGTGAATAAATTTGAGGGTTTCTTTTACTTTCTCACTTAGTAATACCGGCCTTTGTATATAGTTGACGAGGGCGGTGATGGTCTATCTGATGAATTATTAATCTGTCGATGTTAACAGTTGTTGTTAGATGACGCTGTTCGTAATATTGTGCATAATAATTTTACATAGATTCGTTTAATAATTTTTGGTAACTGTAATCAAAATATAATTTCTCATACTTTAATGTATTCTATCGTTTTTAATTTCGGTTTTAGCCTTGATGTATAACGTCTTAAGTTTTGACGTATTGATGGAAGTGGTTCTCAAGTGCAGTTACTAGAACACACGTGTGTGCCTCACGAAAGATTATGTGTTTAAAAGTGGTAGCAAGTGAGGAGAGCGGGAAAACCCGACATAATAATGTAATCAAAAATAATAACTGTTTACTAAATATACATTTAACAAAAACATTTAATAGACATTGTATCACATATATTAGATAGTTTTTAGAACCAGTTTCGCTCTCGTTAATATTGGTTTTTGCATGGTGGTAGGGCTTTTTCTAATTCCCGTCTGACTAGCTACCACCACCTTCAAGTTGAAAATCTGCCGCCAAATATCATAAGTGTGTTCCGGCAGTGGCACTTGACAGCCAGTCCCTCCTATAAAGGCCGACAACGCACCTGCGATTCCTCTGGTTTTGTGGGTGTCCACGGACGGCGGTGATCACTTATCATCAGGCGAAGCGTTTGATCGTTGCCGTCTATTCTAAAAATATCTAACAATTATTACTCTATTTCTCGGGTATTCATATACTCTTAACAATGTCAATACAGACTTATCACTGTCGCTTGAGCAATTATATACAAAAATGCAATGAACAAACAAACTGAAGTTCGCATTTATAGTTACTAAGGTACTCTGTTTTGTAATATTGTTTAAAAAAATCCGAATCGTTTTTTTTTTTTATTTAAAATTTACGTCGAGTTTGTCGTAATCTGTGTGTTGCAATTATAAAAGCAATGTGTTTTAATAAATAGGTCATTTTTTTTTAATATTTGCATTTACCAATCGCTACCTCTTATCGGTTCGCACCAAACGTCAACACATATAAGGGTCTAGAGAAAACTCTTAACGCGGCCGATGACAGAAGCCTCCGGTACTCACTCCAATACATTCTTCGTTCGCATTTCATAAAGTTGAAATACTTTCTCGTGTTATTTTTATCGTGGTTTTAGCAACTTACCATTCATTCAGCTTAGACTAGAGATACTGTGGAAATTATATTTCGGATATGCCTTGAATTGGTATCATTCTTGGCTATCGGATATGAAGTTTATATTACATATATCAAATAATAATATTTACAAGTAAAATTGGTATTATATACATGTTTGTAGGTGAACTATATTAGATTTGTTTTACATTATTATGAATCTTTTTGATTCAGAATATTGATTGTTCTTTTTATTTAAAAACAAACACTACACTAGGTATCGAGCCCCATGTCGCGAATAAGTTTTACCAACATACAAGTAACCGACATAGAATCTAATTAATTGAAAGTCTCATGTCCTATCGGTAAAAGATTAACAATTAAAAACGATATTAACCACAATAAATTGAAAATAAAAAAATGGAATATGGGTTAATGGAATTTATGCTCTAAGAAGGCGCTTATATACGTCAAAACTATTACCGGTTCGGAAAGTAACGCACTCATCGAGAAGAACCGGCAAGAAACTCTATCTGCATCTTTTTTAGGTCTTATTGCTACTTTTTTTATATAATAGTTTAATGTGTTACAGTAGTTATTAGTGGATGTACAGAGAGGGGTGTCAATTTTAGACATCACGATCGTCCACATTTTGTGCTATCCTATATCAGTCCTTTGACATCAAAACCCGTTTGACATGGTTCTTGAACTTCCTCTTCGTTGAAGTATTCTATTCTCCCTCCTCTCCTCCTCCTCCTCTATCCTCTTGCTGGCCCTGTAAATAAATTGAAAGCCTGAAGTGCGTATAGGTGTAGTTCGCCGGCTTACTCGGGACCCATTTTCGCTTTTGTCAGGGCTTAGCGTGTTATCTTCTTGGGCTGGCTTATAATTTAATAAGAATAAAAAATACTTGCGTATTGTCACGGGTGCGTCGAGGATTATTGTCAGGGAGGTGCGTTAACACCTAGACATTAACTATACCAGTGTTTTTCAACTTGTTTTACTCCTTAAGTATGAAATATATTTAAATGTTTACGTACGAAAGCAAAGCATGAGTTAACGAAACGTTTGCGACGTCAAATATTAATAAGAATGTCTTTGTCAGTGTTTTCTTAACGTGAAACATGTTTAAGAGTGCCTTGGCAATAGAATCCGTTCGCTTGCCGTGTCGGCAAAACGGGATGACGCTCGCTTATGCCGTCATGTCCCATATAAGCCGCCTCTCTCAACAACCATCTATACGTATACAATACACATCACTGTTACGTTGTATGAGCTACATATAATTATTATTTTACTTTTATCTTCTGTATTATCTTTTAATAACTATAAATTTTAATAATAAATGGCCAACTTTTATTTTTCTGAGATATCTGTGACCCCTCTATCAAAACTTTGCGACTGCCCGAAGGATTCCTTCGAAAAATAAGTGCCCTTCCACCGCTTTCCCGGTTCCGGTATAAAATATTAAAATACAAAAAAAAGCAATCAAAACACGTGTAAGTGTTTGAACTATGCAAATTTAAGTATTCTCTCAGCAAACATCGGATATACTTTAATACAATACATTTCTCAGTGACGTTAGAAACTTCCCCCGGAAGAAGGGCGATTAATATTTTCAGAAAATTAAACTTTATCACTTTGCGGGTTTGGATAAGTTTTTAACTTTTTTTTCTGCATCATAAGGCAATTTAGTTATTCTTTTATACACTGCCTTGAGGCTGAAAATACGTCGTCAATCAATTCGTTTCGGGAGCTATACTTGACAGCCAGTCCCTTTCGGAGCTTTAAGCTTGTCTTTACACAGATTTACGGGCACTCGATCAGAATCATTATTGAATATTTGAGCTAAATTCTCTTATAAAAGTGGGCGAAAATCTGGCAATTTTTCTATTTCAAACGAAAAAGAGAAAAAGGTGCTGAATTTTTTTATTAATCATTACCTATTTATGGATTTGATAGGATAGAATGGATAGCGTCACTATGGATAGGAAATGTATGTCTTTCTCGTACGTCATCACCAGATCTTTAGAACTACTCGCATATAAGCTTTTTGAAACGATGATAGCTTAGTGGTGGTGTGTACGACTTCGCGTCAAGAGACTTGAGTTGGAATGCAACCACATACAATGAGTTTGAGCTTTCGGTGAAGGAAAACATCGTGAGGAAACCATGGCATGGTGGTAGGGTTTTTCTAACGCCCGCCTCGTTAGCTACCACTCTCAAGTTGAAAATCTGCCGCCAAATACCTATAGGTGTGTTCCGGCAGTTGCACTTGAGAGCCAGTCCCTCCATAGGTTTAGCGTGTCCGCCTATTTGGGCCGTATCGTCACTTAAGATCAGGTGAGGTTAGTGACATAACGCTAAACTTTAACTATAAAAAAGGGTATCGCTATTTACTTCTTTCAGAATATAAATACCCAGTAAAAACTAAGTTTACGATCACGCGTGGCTGAAGGGAGAAACGCGACCAAATGTGATGGTGAAAAAACGTTTTAACAGATAAAAAAAAACCTTTTCGCGCGCCCTATAAACCAAGCGTTGAGATGAATGCTACTGTCACTTCTCGCAAAACAACTGATTATTCAAACTTAAAAAGCCTCTATCATATATTGCACTTGTATAATAATATATACACACACATATCAAGAAAAACACTATTTTCAACACTCATGATATTTTTGATGCCATTTTTATTATTTAAACTAGTTAAAGAACTGTTTAAAATAGTTCTATTTTGGACGTCCGTGTGTCTGTATGTACGGGTCCTATATGTCATCACGATAACGACCGAAATACTTTACTAATCAAGTCTGTTTTTTCTTACGTTTCAGTTTAATTAGGAATAGAACCCTATTACATTTCACGGTCCTATTCGACGTGGTTTAATTGTTATTAAATAAACAAAAAAAAAATGACTTTATGAGGCGCGTGCACTTTAGGCTTTTCCAAACTTTTTTACAATATTATAACATATAATTACTTATTGTTTGTGTCTCAGTTAACTGTACTACATACCTTCTAACTCGCAAAATAGTTCTTTAGATCTTTGTAGAGCAATTTTCTAGAGTTTAGAAAAATGGCACCCTATCACGTAATTTAAAATTTGACGTTTGTAGACCAAATATGCGGAGATTTATATGTTTCATCATTAATCTGAATGAAAGTAATCCTGAGCAAAAAGACATTCTACAGACAGAACATTCTATTACAAGCTTCCGGCAAACGTAAACGGAATCATTTCGAACAGGTCAACGATAGGTCGGTCGGTATAGATCATACGCGACCGGTTCTTTCCGGTTCACCGCACCTATACCGCACTGTTTAAATAAGTACGGATAACTTTGTCCGGTGAGCTGTCGTGTATCAAATCAGTCGGAACAAGCGCGATTGCATTGTGGTAGGGCCTTTTCTGATGTCCGTCTGGCTAGCTACCAATCTTAAGTTGAAAATCTACCGCCGAATACCAATAGGTGTGTTCCGGCAGTTGCATTTAAGAGCGTGTCTCGCCAAAAATAAAGGCCGGCAACGCACCTGTGGTTCTGGTGTTATGGGCGTCTGTAGGCGGCGGTGATAACTTACCGTCAGGTGGCACGGTTGCTCGTTTGCCCGCTATTATATTAAAAAAGAAAACAGTACAATCAACCTCATCTGAATTTGTCGTCTCTTAAAATTATTATTTTCTATAGGACCTACTCTAGTTAGCTTAGTTATATTCGCGATTTTTATTACCGCTTATTCTGGGAGCAGCCCGAGCCAAGGTTCGGCTACTCTGGCAACCTGGCGCTTGCTGTCTCGGGGCTGACTGCTTTCATCATGCTTTTCAAAAAACCTGAAGAAGCTGTAAGAGTCCGTTAGGCTAACAGAGTATATCCTTTCGAAAACTAAAATCAACGAGAATGAGGTATGACTGTGGATGCAATGATTTTTTGGTATCTAACCTGTAAGATTGATGCTTCCAACCAAGTGCGAGAAGAAGGTCAGTGAAGTCTTTACCGCAGGTTTAAAAAAGGTATTTCTTGTCACGATGGTAACCCATAGTTTAGTGGGTCTATCAACTTGGGCCCTATCGTCACTTAAGACCAGCTGAGGTTATGGCCATAACGCTAAAACGTCGGCATTAAAAAAAAGAAATAAGATTTCGTTCAAATGATCCTTAAAAAAGGCCATATTGATCGGTGACTATAAAAAAAAATATAACAACGTTATCTGCTATGTGAACTTTTAGTGATTTCAATACTTTAATCAATATAACTAGTGTTCTAATTGAATTATCATATAAAAGACTGCTATGTGGTTCTAAATATTATACGATGAACTGTGTTCGTAATAAAAACATGGAATATGCATCTATCAGAATATTAGGCTCTTTAAACTAAAGTAATTTTCACGATTTTCCTCCAAGGTTATGAGGCTCTATAAAATGAGGTTGAAATACAGTTTCGAGGTCAGCAACATAGACCTAATGCTCCTGGTGTTGCAACTGTTTATAGGCGTCAGTAAACATTTACCATCACATGGGCCGCCATCTATTAACTGTCCATAACCAAAAAAAGCTAATATAAGTTAATATTTTATTGTATATCTTAAATTTTGCACTTGGTATTGTTTCATAATGACAGTATTGCATGTTATTATACAATATTGGGTCTTTAAGGGAGACTTTGGTTCCATGTACCAAGTTTGCGGTCAGGCAAAACATTCCGGAAAAAAATTGCTGTATGTTGGCTTTTAAAATATAATGAATATAAATAAATATAAAATAAAATATAATACTGCTGGTTAATTGGATGGATTACAGGGTTTCTTAATATACCCTCGAGCGTTTTAATTACGTTAAGTGAACACAAATCTTCCGGGTAGACACGGTGCTTTAGAAGATGAATTTATTTAGTACAGCAGGCCTGGCAGACGGTACCCGGCCCTTTCTAGTATTTACACAGATATATATTTATGTAATACACTAATTGTACCCGAGACTTCGTTCGAATGGAACTGACAATTAATCAATTTTTTTTTTACTAATTTTGTTAACTTTTTTTGCTTTGCATCTATTGGTGGTAGCGTGATGCTAAATAGCCTTCCTATTTAGACATCCGACTGGTAATTCCTAAAATAAAGAAACAACCAAATTTCACCGCTTTATAATGTTAATATAGGTACAGATTAACATTCAATCAGGATGTATGTTTTAATTTATGTTGTAGTTCTCAAAATTCATCAGTAACCATTCAAAACCCTTTCGATTTATAGGGTAAAAGTATTATATTTTGATCCATAATATTCGTTATCGCTGTGCTTAATTTCATCAGAATCCATCCAGTAGTTCCAAAGTAATTCACGTACTAGAAAACCGAAAACATAAACAAAAATTTTTTTATACATTTTGCTAAGTTACATTTTTGTTATATATGTATATAGATTTAATTAAGTCTCCAAGATGGTGTTTGCAACACCAGAAAATATCCCCCTCTTCGACACAGATCGGTAAACATAGACTTGATATGAGTTACCCGACGTTTACTTGGCGTAAATTATATAGATATACTCTAATACATATTATATTACGATCGCTCAATCAAACAAATTCTACACGAGTCGACGTGTGATCAAACACCCGCTAATGTTACTATGGTATGATATATCTTTTTAGAATGTAGGCTTCAGTATTTCACTTCCGGCCTTTCAGCACATTCAGCATTTCAAGTTAAGACGCGGGTAAATTGACACGCTAAACTTTTTGAAATTAAACTTCTTAGGGCTTCGAAATTCTGATCCCCCCTGACCTTTTTGTGTGACGCTCGAGGCGACTGAGGGGCAATGAGATATGTTGACGTTTCACATGTGTCGGGTGATCTTAAGTATCAACCTTTTTTTATTGTACGAAAAATAGATATATCGATTCTCGTAATATGCCGGCTATGAGAGGAGTATGTTGGTCTCGATTAAATGTCGCTGACGAGCAATAAGCAATATAATTCGCACAGTGAAGTGAAGTGAAGTGAAGAGGCTGGCTCTCAAAGCTGCCGGAACACACTCGTAGATAGGCGATACGCAGTCAATTTGTAGATGGTACTTATTCAGGTAGATGTTAAAAATGCCTTAACACCATATTATGGGTTTTATCATGATATTTTGAACTGACATTTTACAAAACCGTATTTTGGTGACCAATTAAAGTCTATACTAGTTAGTAAAACTGTTGATCATACTTTAAGTTTTTTTCTTCGAACTGCCTCAAGCTATTTGCTTTGAAGGCCTTGACACATTCACAGGGATTAATGGCACGTACTAAAATGTCGAACCTCGGTTTGGACTGTTACCGTATCATGCAATTTCGCGACTTGAATTTATCTATAAGTATATACCTTTTATACATATTAAAAATTAATTTACCACTATGTATTAAGTGTTTTAATATTTAATTATAAACCCGATTGTGTAATTTATTGGTTTACATTTATAATGATATCCGTTTTGAGGCAGGGCCCGGAATCACATCGAATGGAACGGTCATTGTGGCCAAAATTCAATATAATACATAGCAAATGTAAACCGTGCTAGCTTCACATTCATTTCATAGTAAACTCGTTACATATTTTATTACAAATTGCCTTAAACACTAAAATCTACTTCTGAATTAATAAACACTATTGATTTCCGGTATTAATTCTTAAATATAGTGTATCACGTCAATTTACTTCCGGTACTGATCGATATACATACGATCAGGAACGGAAGTCAGTAGATCTTAGTATTAATCTCAGATTGAACAGTTTATAACGATATACAATCATCTTGGTACAATTTTATTCTAAAGTTGAAATTACTCTGTATACTACTACTCTGAGTTTTTGAGGCAACTAATATATCACGTCCCAAGTGATTATTTACAATTCACTTCAATTATGCTCTTCAGGTACACTACATCACGTGAAATTTCATCTATATTACACAATATAGGGCTAAATAATTAAGTATACGAATAAAAATAAAAATCATAACAAATCATGGTTCCGCCAAAATCTCCATCTCAAATACTTTAAAATTTACAATTTTACTTTCTTTGGAGGTTTTAGTGTTCTTTGACATCGCCTAAGTTTAGGCGTAACTGCATTTTATTTCATGTAATGTTTAATAGACACGTAATAAACCATATATCGATAGAGGAAGGTAGAATCTTTTAACCCATAAGGATACACACGTTACGACGAATCAAGGACCTCTGAATCACTGCGAATTTATTAATTTGCGCGTGTCTAGTGTACGAAATGCAAAATGTTTTGCGTATGAACGTAAATTCGCTTTGATAATTTTTGCTTTTAAACATTAGAGTTTTTTGTGGGATCTTGATTCATATCGTTTATAGTTTTTGTTATTTAACGCTACATGTTGTATTTTATTCAAAATTTTGCGTGATATAGTTTTATAAATATGCGTAATTTATGACAATTATAAATATAAATATTCAACCACTCATGATCGTAAAATTCGGTTGTAATGGGTGGCTTTTTTATTCTGTCCAAGTTAAGGTTATTGCCACAATCTCACCTGATGTTAAGTGACTATGTAGCCCGAGACGGTGGGCAGGCTAAGCCTAGTAGATGGATTGGCTCTCAAGTACAACTGCCGGAACATACCACCTCAAGTGCAACCGGTATATAATGACAGATTCGCAACTTGAGGGTGGTAGCTAGCCAAAAAGGCATTAGAAAAACACCTCTCATCATGCTAAGGTTACAGCACAATGTTTTGCCTTCGCCGACAGCATGTTCATTGTACGGATTCGAACGCATGTCCATCGCGAGGAGTCCGTACATCACTACCAACTGAGCCATCATCGCTTGAAATCGAACGTTAGATACGTTGAGAGCAAAATATCTCTGTCAAAATTCAATAGTACTTTATAGGCACTTAAATGTGCCTGTTGATGAGAATGCAGATGTTTTTCTATACGTATTTGTATGTATATAACTAGAAACGTCATTTTAATTAGCCTCAATAATTCTTTAGATAGTATAAACAACGGAGCTGCCATCTCGTTAGAACAATATTCGAGGAAGTGTCTTCTGGAACAAAATATTGATAGCGACGAATACCATTGCGGCTTCAAAACAATAGAAGGAAAATATGTGTCAACTGGCATCGATTGTCTTAGCTGTGTGAAATTAAATATATATTTCAACAGTATTTTTACTTATACATTAATAGAATAATATACAACATGTCAATTGTATTAAATTTATTGTCCGTACTCAGGAAAGTTTACAACCAACAAGTCCTTTGTAAATCATCTATTGATTTAACAGTATATATGGGCGGTAGTCCGTTTACATATATTCACAAAAACATATTTGTAAAAGGGCAAAATATATTTGCTTGATATTGTGACTAACATATCAATTGTAATGACAAGAATAAATACGTTTATATGAATGTACCTCACAAAAATATAATATTACGGTAACTATGTACTTTTTCCATTAAAAAGAAACCTCTAATTAAAACCCTGACATATAATATCTTATATGGCTAAGTAATATATGCATAGGTACGGAAAATGGAAACGAACATAGAAACATGTGTTTTCTTTCTCATGCAAAATGTATTAAACAATAACCATTCAATAACTTTACCATTGACCCTTCTATCTGTATTTATAAAAACCGGAAGTGGGAAGTACGTGACGTGTTTTTTGTAACCATGGTTACCCTGTTGGAGTCTATTTTGTTGCATTCGACAATGTGTCGCAATCGATATATATTTTCGATATTGCTATGATTTTTTTAATGATTTTCTTATTTCGATGAAGACATTGCCACGTTATATTATTTAAACTATATTAAGTAATTTTGGTGGCATTTTTCCTATGTAAATTAATTATCATGCATAATGGATAGAATATGCATTTATAATTGCCACTAAAGCTATCTGGTTTTGACTAGGCAACCATAATTTTATTAGTGCTTTTTTAAACTTCTACATTATAACGATATAGGTCCATGTGCAGTCATGTATTAAATAATAAAAATATTAAATAAAAAAAGATAAATTTAATTAATCTTGACGTATGAATTATTATCTACGTATAGGTACGATTCAAGGATCAGGCTATAGATACAAGAGGTTTCAATAATACGTAAATTATTTGTCAAATCAACAAATGCGTAACCGATATGGGCCTATGTAATTAAAGTACGTTAATTGACAAATGTCAATTAATATATATATTAATTATTTTTTGAAAAACACATATCATTTTTTTGTGTAAAATGATTTTTTTACTCGTTTTTATTGTTATAATATTAATTACGATAAGCTTAATTTTCAAGTTAAATGGAATTTACTGGCAATATTACAGCCAAATACAGAAACTCATATTTTTTATTTAATAGTAGAATAGGTGTCTATAACTGAAATCAGCGAGCCTAGAAATATTGTAGTTTAAATAAAGATATTTTCTCACTTTAAATGAAACCGTTAATGTAATTTACAGCTATTTTGTGTATTTACTTATAACTTAATATGAATATTATGAATATTATTATTTTAATTGTGAGTAAATATGATTACCGCGTACTATACGTTCTGTAATTCTCAAAAATATGTCTGTAAAATTCATAAGCTTCATTGAAATAATATTCTTTACACCTAGATTAACGTCCTTTTAAAGTTACTCGACAGAGCAAATTGCACTAAGAAATGTCGAAGCATCAGGAATATGGGCCACCTGTACGCCCGTGTGTTGAATCAATGCACACCCTACTTTTCATTGTCTCTCTTCAACGCTTTGTTAAACTTGGAGCGCGACAAGGACGGAAAACGATCGAAGTGCAGTATGAATGCATTTAGATGTACAATGCTCGCTGTTTTCAAACTAACACTTGTATGCGCAACGTTCCATAATGGATTTATAATGGAATCTCGGTTTTTAATTGTACTGAATGCCCCAACACAAATATCGTAGAAACTTTTGCTCGGTGTGATTGGTCAAAACTATTGCGTCTTACTGGATCGTGACTACCACACACTTAATGTATTGCTCGATATAGTGACATCGGTGTATATACAACTAGTAATCAAGAGAGTAATATAATAGGAAAGATTAGTTTTCGTTACCGTCGTGACCACCATATATACTTTGATTTAAAAATATTTAGGTTGGAGACAAAATTTCGCTGCAGACTTCAGGGTATATTTAACATCAGTCTATGAATAGGAGCAAAGTTGTATTGAAAAGAGATACATAGTATAGTAATAATTTTTGAAGCGATGATAGCTCAGTGGTAGTGTCTACGATTTCGCGTCAAGGGACGTGAGTTCGAATTCACCTGCAATGAGCTGGAATTTTCGATGAAGGGAAACATCGTGAGGAAACCATAGCATGGTGGTAGGGCTTTTTCTAATGCCCCTCAAGTTGAAAATCTGCCGCCATATACCAATAGGTGTGTTACAGTAGTGCCTCCACAGGTTTAGCGTGTCTATCAACTTGGGCCGTATCATCACTTAAGATCATATGAGATTATGGCCATAACGCTAAACCTTAACTATATATAAAAAAATAAGCCTTTATTGCTGTTACAATTTTAGCTTATTTCTAGAAACATTTTGCTTAATTGAAAAAAGTTACATAAACGGGAAAATATTATAAACTAATTTTTAGTTCCACGCGTACGAAGTCGCGCGCATAGCCATTACATAGTAATATCTACAATTATCACGTAGATTTGTCAAATATCTTGTAAATCTTCCTGGTTTTTACAACGCTTTATTATGCAAATTTTTATATAAAATATAACTTAAACACTAATTTTAAACTGTTTTTCGTACATAGCGGAAACCGTAAGTTTTAAAGTATCACTTAAATCATTAATTTTGACAGAGACGTTTGATATGACGTTGCCACGTAACACCTTTTGTGTAGAGTTACTTAACTGTATATACCAGTTAGTCTTATACTCGTGTACCATACACCTAATGAAAGAAAAAAAATGATTTTCTTTTCACCATACACACAGCACACACATATATGTTCCGGCAGTAGTCCAAGCGCTTACGGCTAACAGAGTATGTCAGGTCATAAAAAAAAATCAATGCAATAATAGCCAATAATACTCATTACACTCGATTATTGGTTCGATATAAAAATGTTATTATCTATTAGATTTCCCTCGGACCCTAAAGAAGCCGTGAATGTAATAAATATTAACTGATTTTTCGTATGAAATAACTCGCGCCCACATCCCGACTGATCCACGCAGTTAGAAATTTATTTCCTCATATCTTTCCTATTGGCATTGCGAAGGAAGCCAAAGATTATCTCCGGCTTCTTTGCTATTTCTATCGTAACACTAATGACTATCTATAGATGCGATTTCCTCCCGTGGACTTGAATTACTGAAGTGAAGCTTCTTAGGCTTTGAAATTGTCATCTGCACCTTTTTATGTGACGCCCGTTCGGGTAAAGTCTTGTATATGTTTATTAGAATTCAATGCACTATTCTAACGTACAGAGAATTTCATCTTTGATTCCCGATCCCTTCTCCATTTCAAAATAGAACCACGCGGGCGGGACTTCAGTATCACAGTTCTACAGTGACACTTATAACATTGAGAATGAACGAGCTTGCCGACTCTGCTGACTGTTCTGTCGGTACGTGAGCTTGTGAAACCGTCTTTCTGTCAGCGTGTCCCCTCGTTCTTGATATGCTCGCTTAATCAACTCGAGCTGACTTTACTCCGACGAGCGTCACATGACGGGGCGTTTCAGTTCAATCTCATTCAATACTTACAAGATAAAGGCCTCGGACAGCCTAAAGAAGTGTTCACTTCAAAAATACAAGTATAAAGTTGACACGAAATAGTAGGATATCATATTACAAGGTTTTAAATGAAACTTGAACTTGTATTATTATGTTAAGACAACTGCTCCCTCCGGGCCTTGTCATAGACACTTAATAAAGGAAGTTAAAAATGAAAATTAATTACTTATACAGTTTTCCCCTTAAAAGAGGATCTCGTGGAAAACAACTCGCATAAAAACGTAATTAACGTAATTATAAATACGGCAGTTATTCGGTTTAACTTTATACACGAAAATTTCGAGTAATTTTATTAATTGAATTGTGCCTGGACTAGGTTTAAATTACACCAGTAGTCGTGTATTCGGAAACCGCATCGTAATGAAAGTATGATGTGGTGGTAGGGATTTTTCTAATACCCAACTGGCTAGTTAGTACCCAAGTCAAGTTGAAGATCTGCTGCATAATACTTATAGGTGTATACCAGCAGTAGACCTGGAGAACCAGTCCCTCCACTAGGCATAGGATGCCCGCCATCTTGAGTAACATCGTCGCTTGACATCAGATTAGATTGTGACAGTTATGCTAAACCTATAAAATATATAAAAGATAAACCAACTGAAGCCAAATAATTTCAACGTTGTAGAGAACGTATTGATAAATCTTGTGTCGTTAAATGAATTTACATTATACATTTAATATGTACTAGCTGACACGACAAACGTTGTTCTGTCTTATGAATTATTTCTAGTTTCTAGAGACTGAAAATTGAGGGTTGTACGTATTTTTTAATGCCAAATCATTAAAAAACAAATTTTGTAGAACATTTTTTATTTTATTTTTATACATCACTGTTATCTTTAGGGGTATGGTAAATAGATTGCGACCGATTCTCAGACTTACCGAATATATATATAAAATTTCATAAAAACGGGTCAAGCCATTTCAGAGGAGTATCGCAATTAATATTGTGACACTAGAATTTGATATATAATATAATGTCATGGACAAGGTTTATAATGGTATTGTCGAGACCCTACTAGCCAAATTGTTGTTTTATGTGATAGTTTACGTTATAGAAAACAAGATATGTGCACGTTAGTAGAAAAAGACAAATCCTTACTTAATATTATAAAGGCGAAAATGAGTTTGTTTGTTTGTTAAGATTTCACGCGTACACCGTTGAATCGACGAATTTTAGTGTCGAGATAGATTAGAACCTGGAGACGCCGATAGGGTACCTTTTCTCGCGAAAACCCTATTGGAAGTGTGTTAAAAAGAGGGAGAAACATTATATGAAACTTTTTTCGAGTTATGCGATTTGTTTGACAGAATCAATATGGACGGAATAAAAGAATATTCTAGATGTAATCGAATTCGGTTCGAACAGTTCTACTGTAATGAACATGTACGGAAATGTGTTTTGTATGAATTTGTTTACGTAATAATTCTATTTGCGAGTTCGCCGTCGATGGAAATTACATGCGTCCGAATTCGAAACGGTCCTGCGCCTATGCGTATTCTCATCGCAGATATTGAAACAAGGGACTCGAACTACAAATGTAACTTCTATGGAAATTACATTTATGATGCTAGCAAAATAATATTTACATTTCATAGGCACGATTTCAAAGTTTTTAAACGTACTTTGGACAACGAAATGAACATGTGTTAATATATACATATTTTCCAACAATTTCCGTAGACACATCTATGTATTTACTCTTATAAGTTTTATCTGATAACTGAATACATATCTATATCTTTATTTTTAAAAACGTTGTTTGTCTCCGATTAACACCTAAACTACTTAACCGATTTTCACCAAATTTTGTACACTGTACGCAGTTTGAGCCTACTTGATAGATAGAAAGAAAAAAAATTATTTAACACGTAGCATTTATCATAAAATAACTTTAAACATAATCTAAAAATAACAATGTTACAGTACCACGGTAAAAGACGCACAACTCAGCATAAGCTGAGTCACCGTAGTAGGTAGGCCCAGCGCCGATTTTCGGTTGTGGCGAAGTGAGTTTACACAAAATAATAATATTGCTTTTTATCTCGATAAGTGATCATAACGCGACAGACGTCGCTGTAGTCGGTGTGATTGACTACTCGAAAATGCAGGACAAGGTCTGTCAGATCAACCAGTATTTGTGTATAAAGACTATTGGTTGACTGACCCATGAAACTCACATCCAAAAGAATTAGGCTAGAAACATGACATTTAGACTATGTTTCCTTTGATAACGAAGACGCTCATTAAGAAGCGATTTCTGTGATACAACCCCTAAGCTGATAAACGTGCTGGTAAAATTTGCATGGAGTAGAGAAAAATTTTGTAACTATTGATACGAAATTTAACCACGTGATTTGAAAATTTCACACCTAAAGTGTATAAAACTGGGAAGGTATTATTTCACTGACACATTTGTTTGAGATATCTCCAAAACTATCAGAGCTAATGACTCGAAATTTACCATGTATATTCCTTTCATGACAGAATTACACTACGAAGGGACATTATGATCACACGTGAGTGACGGGAATAACGCGAACGAAGTCGCGGGACATCAGCCAGTACATGCTTAGTTAGTTCGTACAGATAATGCGCTAGTTACCTCGGCATCTCAGCGTCTTCTGCATTTGCCCCAAAAATTTAGTGAAGCTGTACTAGAGGGATAGTCGGTTCGAGATAAAAGTTATATAGGTACAATGTGAGACTAACAATATTGTTTTCTTCTATGTATTTTGGCTTTTAACTATTGGGCACATATTAGTGTACTTGTATTAACAAATTTTGTTTTAAATGGTTACTAAGTACGTTGTAGAGCGTAAGAACGTCAGATTTTAATATCTATATAACGTAAAAAGCATTATAGTCCTGTACAATGAGACGATGGCGTCTATCGAACTTCATACCATACCATGGTTTCACAAGAGTATAAAACCAGAACGTTGCAATGAAATTTACTGGCAAAATTATAATTGATCCAACGATCAGTTGTAGGTTTAATATATTTTCGTTCAAATTTATCGCTTACAATGAGTTTGTTTGAATAAAAAATGCTTATAATTTGAAATTCCATTTACCGGTACTATTGGGGCGGCATTCGGAGTCGATAAAAATAAAATATACATTAGAATTTGGTCGGTTTTCGCTATATTTACGATTGCCCCTAAACCACTAACATTTCCCTGGAGATTTGGCGCGACGCGGCGCGACCCCCCGACATCAGGTTGAAAGGTCAAACCTGTGAAAGGATCGCTTCTAAAAGGACTTAGAATATATATATATATATATATATATATATATATATATATATATATATATTATTTATTGACAGGAATTCTCTTAAAAAAAATTGTTTTTAAATTTACTATGGACCTATAATCCAGTGTCGTCTGTAAATCAATTAGTATACTATAAAAATATGGGTATATATCATTGCGAATTTAAATACTTAAATAATATACAATTGAAAGAGTATTAGCATTTTTACCTTGATCTATTTTGGAACCCTTCCATTTTGGTTATTACATTATATATGCTACAAATCATCAGATATATTCTTTAATACTTTGCTCTTACTTGCATCTTACAGACAAGGCTTGAATATAAGGAGATAATAATAGTTTTAATTATGGTTAATTATATCGCTTAATGCTTTATTCAGAGAAGTAATTACCGGAGTTTTCTTACGAATGTAACAAAAAGTCGTACAGTACAGTTGGCATAGAATATTTCTGTGTCAAGGTGCTGCATCAAGGTTCGAATAGGCATCTGTTACCTGGTAACATTGTTTGAGCGGTTTATTTTATTTTTAACCTAGCAACACTAACAGATGCCCGAGTCACCTGCAGGACGAGTTATTCATTACGCGCAAATATAAAAATGGCGCGACGGAATTTTAATTACGTGGCAAATTGATTTACGTTTATCTGTTGAATAACAATAATATTATATGGATTTTGGATATTATTTATTTTAATTGTCTTCCAGTAATTTGCATATTTATGGGATAGAAATGTGAATTAATATTTTATTTGTTGAAATCTATTTAACATCTTCATGGAGTCTAGAATATTCATGACAGGAACGATGTATTTTAATTGTCAAGGTGTTGTTAGCAAAGATGTGTATAGTCGAGTGATTTCTCCTCATCAGAATAGAATTATACAGTATTTGCAGTTTTTTATCACCTTCGTTGAAATAAACATTATTTATTATTCCACGGTTTCACTTTGAATCCATTTGACATGATCCGCAGTTAGCAAACAGCCTTGTATAAATTAGTCTTCATTTAATTTTTAATTTTCCATGACTAACGCCGTATTATTTAGTATATATTAAATTTATAAATAGTTTTAATACATTCTTATATTTAATGGCTATTGTTTTAATAGTTTATGAATATGGTGTTGATGATAAAAGTTTACCTATGAATAATGTATACATCAATTTCAAGACATCCAAAGTTCGAAGCCACCGAGCTTAAATACGAGATACATGCAATTTATTTTCGGGTATTCGGGTATTCATCCTGAGATTCTAATGGCAAACACAAATTGTATTACCATAAGGCATTCATTACACTCTGATTGTCAAACTTACAGCCATTTTAAAAATAAGTATAATTGTATGGTCCTACATTAAATTTTCTAGTTCCATAGTTTTTTTTAACTCTAAATAGTTACATAATAGAAATTAATTTATAAAATTAAAAAAAATACAGATAAATATTTTTTTATAATTAAGATTTTAGCGTTATGACTATAATCTCAAAGTGACGATACGGCCCAAGTTGTTAGACACGCTAAACCTGTGGAGTAATTAGCTCTCAAGTGCTGCTGCCGGAACACACCTAGTGGTATTTGGCGGCAGATTTTCAACTTGAGGGTAGTTGCTAGCCAGGTGGGGTATGAGAAAAAGCCTTACCACCATGCAATAGTAAGCGGACCTAAACATTAAAAAAATCTGTGATGACAACTGTACCGTTTTCTTCAAATTCTACTCGGTGATGACATTCGTCGGAATATTGGAACAAAGTCACAATATTACTGTATCGTTATTGGCTCTGGAGACTTGTGCAATATTTCAGGTCTATCAGATTACTATATTATAGTAAAATTACGTTAAAGTATATAGTAAAAGTACGTTGCAGTTGAAACTTTTTTCATATCGTAAGCATTTGAGTGAACATTTTTGAAAAATTATTCGTATAAGGGTATCGAAATAATGTTTTCAATCTTAACTTAGTGATTGGAAAATGGAAAATTGGAACGACGCGTAAAGAGATATTTACTGGGCCGGCAAGACAGTTGCGACTGACGAAGGACATTTGCCCCTACGGTAGTCACTACTTTTATTGAACCGTACTGAACCTTACCATCAGGTGATGTACAGCCATTTTTCCGGTCTTGGGTAAAAATAATAATAGTAAAATGATTACTAATAACGTAATCACGTTGCCGGTTCGATTTAACAATAGCTTATTTATAAATACAGTGTATAAGTCTTAGATTAATTCCATATCAAAGAACCTAAGTACATACATAGGAAGCAATTAGGAAGTTTTTATATTCGAATTATCTGGTTTCAAGATAAATGGCTATAGATTTATTATAAAGCCGTTTTCTTGGTTTTAGCAACCCTAAATAGTGCGGCGAATGAAAAACAAATGGTATTCAATGTACCTACCTATAACTGACTACAAAAAAATGACAATGAGGTGTTGGAATCTAAAAACTAAATTCCATAGAGCGATCTACCTTGTCGCGATGATAGCTCAGTGGTTAGTTTGTACGCTTGTCGCGTCAATGCACGTGAGTTCTAATTCCTGCAATGAGTCTGAACTTTCGGTGAAGGAAAACATCGTGTTGAAACCATAGTATAGTGATTGGGGACTTCCAATGTCCATCTGGCTAGTTACAAGTTTAAAATACCTATAGGTGTATTCCGGCAGTTTTTTTTATGAAATTAACCCCGACACACCAGGGAAATCGCAGATGTGTTGCCGGCCTTTATTGGAGGGACTGGCTCTCAGGTGCAACTGCCGGAACACACCTATTGGTATTTGGCGGCAGATTTTCAACTCGGTGGTGGTAGCTAGCCAGGCGGGCATTAGAAAAGGTCCCACCACCATGCCATGACTTCCATATGATGTTTTCCTTCACTGAAAGCTGAAGCTGATTGTAGGTGGTTGGATTCAAACTTACGTTCCATGACGCGGCGACCCTACTTATTACCACTAAGCTATCATCGCTTCTACCACTAGGCTCAACATGCACATCATCTTGGGTCACATCGTCACTTAACATCAGATGTTAATTTGGCCATAACACTAAACGTATAGAGTATTTAAAAAAATCAACAAAAAAACTCCACATCGAATGGTCACTGTCCCATCCCGGATCTTTCAGTATTTTTGACGTGATTGATAGTCAAATCAACTGTATTTTCTTTATACATAAATACTAAATATGCACGCGACCTCGTCATTTAAAAAAAAAAAATACATTTAAATATATGTTGCCCGTTTTTGTATTTATTTTCAATACAGCTTGACTCCTGTTGATGGTAACGTGGTTGAAATACCCTAAAGCCGTCTTTAATGATTGCCGTATCAAATACAAAAATGTTTTTTTTTTAATCCGACTGTTAGGTATTAAGATTAGCACGTTCCTACAAACAAACTTTTACGTATTGTAATATTAATGCAGATATGAATATATATGACACGAATTCTAAATAGTTCTGTTATTGCCGATAAAGTATCGATCAAAAACAAACGCTCGACGAAACAGAACGTTATCACCTTCACAATGCATCGTCCGTAACAATATCTGCCGTGACAAACGCGAGATATCCAGCTTCTGATAACAACAGTGCTCGCGGACTTTTCCGATGGCACACACGGCTGTTATCGCGAAATAAATCGAAACAAAAAAAAAAAAACTCCGTTCCAAAATTAATTCGCGGCGGCCATTTTTTCCCCGGGATGGAATGACGTTTCGAACGTGTGTTGCCGGTAGGAAAAATTAAAACGATTTATTGTAGTCGTAATGGCGAAAGTTATACAAAGTTTGAACGTGTTTTTGCTGGACACGTCCAAATGTTGCAGGAACGTCGATAGATTGAAGCATTTTTGTTTGTGTCGCAGGCTTGAAGGTGAAACTGAGGTAAATGTTGATGACGTCACCAGACTGGTGTATCATCTAATATATATAGATATATAATTTGTTATTACCGATTTATGATTATTGATATTCATCGTTTATTGAACTGACCTTGGGTTAGTTGTAAAGTTTCTAACACTCGATTATTTTTCTAATACAATCCGATAATGATTACGATGTTTCTTGAAGATTAAGAAGCTTGTAGATATTTTATGAGGAGTGAAATTATTATAGGTGATAACATGAAAGTGATTTATTTTTCTGCGCACTTTTCGAATTGAATCATGCATAGTGTATACTAGATAGTGTATACTAGTGTATATAAACTCTAATCGTGCGTCGGAACTGACACACGTACACTTTTGAAGTGAAAACTTCATTAGCATCGTTGTGATTTTAAAGTCGATGAAACGAAAAAGTGACAGTAAAAAGAGACAACCAACACACATATTTAGGATATAACGTGAGAGAATGAGATAGAAGGTATTATACAGTGTTTCTTAAAGGGTCCGAGCGTAGGACGTGTGTTAGTATTTGTGTGCGCGCTTGCGTATAACGAAGCGAATTTTTGAATGTTTCACTTCAGTCGCGTGTGAACTGCACACTCAATTTTTGTTAATTTAATTTTACTTTATTAAATATACTTCGATATTTAATAAAGTAAATGTGTGTAATTTCAAATTTTACTTTATGAAAATGGGTTATCGTAGTAATATACATCTTTCACGGATAAAGTTTTTATGTTATTGCTCAATGCGATAGACGGTGCTATATTCGAGTTATTCAGTCAATAGACTTTTGAATAAACTAACACAACGTCTGCTTATAATTTAAAACAGGAAACAGTCACAGTAAACTATATATTAATATAATACAGTGGAAAAGTTGAAACGCGCTAATCTTAGGAAGAACCAGTCGGATTTAAAACATTTTGTATGGAATAGGAGGCAAACAAACAAGCGTGTCACCTGATTATAAGTGATCACCGCCACCCATGGACACCCACAACACCAGAGGAATGGCTGATGTGTCACCGGCCTTTATAGGAGGGACTGGCTCTCAAGTGTCACTGCCGGAACACACCTAATGGTATTTGGCAGCAGATTTTCAACTTGAGGGTGGTATCTAGTCAGACGGGTATTAGGAAAAGCTTTTCTACCGTGCTATGTTTTCCTCACGATTTTTTCCTTCACTAAAAGCTCAAGCTCATTGTAGGTGTTTGGATTCGAACTCTCGTCCCATGACGCGGCGTTCCTACACGCTGCCACAAAGCTTTCATCGCCTGAAATCTGTTTATATTTGATAGAGCAATAATTGAGGAAGGATTTACATTTTTCACATGACGCTACCACTCATAGGGGCAAAGCTGTATTGAAAAAACTTACAAAATCGGGCAAGAGTGGTTAAAATTTTAGTTCCACATGAATGAAATTGCGGACACAGTTATTATAATTTAATTTTTATTTACATTTTGCAGTTTGATATTCACTGTTAAAATTACGCGTCATTATATTTAACCAAAAAAAAATTTTTTTTCATCTAGTTTGCTCATATAATTTATGCGCTTTCGTACAAAACGAATTAAATTCATTTATATATCGACTTTTTAGAAACTAATATCTATATAGATATAATATACACACACGTAGACTCATCTTTACCTATATACACACACCCATAGACACAAACACTCAAAAACATGCCTTTGATTGCGCGCAAATAGAATACAAAAACAAATTATTTCTTATTAATAATGTTTTCTTATAATTGGCACCTCTATACTGTAAAATCTAACTAATTTGAAATTGTTAAATGTGCTGTGAAACAATAAATAAATAAAAATAAAATATATTGTACTCTATTTAATCAGAACATAAACGGAGGCTTTCGCAATAAACGTTCAATACCTTTACCTAGATAAACTTAGCTTACGAGTGACGGCTTAGAGAAATTCTGCCATATTTACATTTATAAGATCTAGATTTCTAGGTCAACGGCCTAAAATGTTCACATATATTGTATAACCGATAGATAAACGCTCTCCAATCGCGTTTGCTTAAGTCCAGTGTTGGTATTCAACATAGTTTATTAATTCAATCTACAAACATAAGACTTCTATTCATTCATCATCGGTTCTTCAAAAGTAACTGATTTTTATAATGATTTCTTATGTTTACGCGAATATTACTCATCGAAATAAACCTAATTTAAACGGATTTTATAACCGCGATAAAATCCGTTTAAATTAGTTTTATTTCGTTACCTGATTTTTAATTTTATATTTGTCATGGATATTCCTGTCACAACAGAGACGTCTTCCATTAAGAACGCATTTTGCGATTACGCACGATTTATGCGAACAAATGCGAACGAAGTCACCTGCATTAACTAGTAATATGTTAGTTCATCGATGGACGTGAGTTCGAATCTCGACAAAGATCCCTAGCTGAAGAAAAACGTTTTGGTGGAACCAAGATGACCACGGTAAATATTTACAATCTGTCGGTCCCAATAAGAAAAATAATCATAATTTCATTATAATACACTAATTTTGTCCGTGACTTCGTTCGCGTAAAACTAAACATTAATTGTTCTATCCATTAAATATATTTTTTTAAATCAGACTGATTTGTTTCTGAGATTAACATACAGACTTTATACTTTAACCTTTTCGCTATATAATATTAATATAGATGCTGTCATATGGTATATTATTTTATTTATTCCGAGAATAAAATCGTTTAAAGTGCAAAAGAGTAATTAAAATTTAGATTGGCTTCATCGAGTAACTAGTAAGAGTTGGTAATCAAAAATGGCTTCCATTGTTCTCGTTTGTCAGCCTCTAAACAATTTATGCTAACTTCGTGGAAAAGTTAAATAATAAAACTTGATCTTCTTTGGAATTACGTATCGGCATATCTATACATACTAATGTTTGTTTATTTGTCGATGTTCGACCATAAACATTATATGAAATTATAGGAAAATCTTTGTAAAGGTGGAAGAACAAAAGTAATTCTAGATTGTTTTTAATTGGCAACACTTAGGTTTGTGAAAACTAAAGAAAAAGCATCGGTTGGGAAATTTTTGGAGGATCTTGATTTCTCATGTTGTGATTTTAATTTTAATTAATACACTTAATTATTTAGCCCTGTATTGTGTAATATAGATGAAATTTTACGTGGTGTAGTGTAGCTGAAGAACATAAGTGGAGTGAATTATGAATATGATATATTAGTAGCCACAGAAACTCCCAAGAGAGCTTTAATGAGAGAGGAACCATCTTGTTGAAGATAGTTTAATGTGCCCGAAACGCCCAAATCGTATCACATGAAATTACAATAATAGTCTATGAAGAGGAAAAATAAAAAATTTGGTTCTCAAACTTAGGATAATAACTGTAATAAACATTTAGTAATTAATTACTGTTATTAAAATGTAACTGACCTATATCTTATTGTAAAAATCAGAATCTTTATAGATGGCAAGAATATTTTATTTTGAATGTTGTCTGCGTCGGTTTGAACGCGCGTCACTCTAGCATCGACCAGATTTTATTCAAAACACGATGCGGTGGTAACTAACACGATTTATCTCACAAAACGAAAGGCTTTCACCTGGATAGACATTGAAATTTTAACTTATGTACTAAATTAATATCATTGTATATCATAAACTTGAATAGGTACGTAATTACTTAGTGTGAGAATACTATGTTCAAAAAGTTAAAAGTACAACTTGTACTTTTGCCCTTGTACAAATGTACACAAGTCGAGCCACGCAAACGAAGTCGCCGGTACAACTAGTTGCTAAGGCTGTAAGTTCTCTATTATCGGGTAAAGTTTTCATGCAGGAAGACGAGATGTATTACAAAAATTACTTATGTTTACAGCAGAATAAGATTTAGTTTGGCATGTATTTATTACTCGAATAAGCTTTGTGTTTTAATTATTCTGAACTCAGCAAATTAACTAAACGTTCCCAGGTGAGAATTAAATTAAACAAACCATAGCGTTATCTATATCAATATTATAAATCGGAAAAGTTTGTCTGTTTATTTGAACGTGTTAATCTTAGGAAGTACCTGTCGAACTAATTTTTTTTTTATATTTGATAGTTCAATTGCCTCAAAAACTACCATGAGAACTTCAGCAAGAGAGTCGTCATTTTGTTGAATCCATAATGTCCAAATCTCATCACTTGAAAATGGCAGTAATAGTCGCTAAAGAGGACTGAGTTGCCAAGAATAAAAAATAAGAAGAATTTGTGTATATAAAAATGCGAAACATTAGGATCCTTTGATAGATTATCAATTATATGTATTACTTCATGCAGAAGCATTCGCTCCGCGAACGACATATTGGCTGGGTAAATACAATACAAAAAAATGTTTGTGAAATTCCACGAAATATACGATTTTCGAATTCGATTGATATTAAAACACGGCGATAGAAATGTTATCACTTGTATACGATAAAACCGATTGCGATATCTCGATCTCAGTTCGCGAGATAAACGCATACCTCTCTAATATTTTATCGAAAGTAATAAAAACTATTTATGTGTTGTGTATAGCTTTCGAACGCGTTGAGAATTCAACATAAAATATTTCCACGTTACCGTGAATGGGCAAACATCAGTTATTCTGCGGATTAACTACGTTATGGTTCAGCTGAAAACCAGAGCTATAGCAGTTTGCCATAGCATACGCTGAGCTTGCGTCCTTTTTTGATGTTACATGATGATTTTAGTTTGTAAGACTGTATTTCTGTAATTACACTGTGTATAAGCATCTAAATGAATGTTCATTCTTTCTTCTTTCTAATGTTATATAAAATCGGTGACATTTTGCGTATTATTGTTTTGTTATTGAGCAAAATTATCTTTATATTTGATAGAACAATAATTGAGGAAGATTTTAAGGTATCTATCTTATATCACTCTACTACCAACAGGAGTAAAGCGGTCTTGAATGAAGTTAGAAAACGGATCAAAATTATAAAATGGTTTCTAGTTACACGCAAACGAAGTCGCGGGTACAGCTAATGTATATATTTGGTGAGAGATGCAGCAATTATTTGAATAACGATAAAAAAAGTGTGATTTTCTCTCGGGTTGTATAAAAAAACTTTTATCAGCTAATTCCATAGAGGGCGTCTGTCTGCAAAACCCGTCGGATATTAATTACCCCGTCCCCTTTTAATTAGGGTTTGCTCAAAACAACTTCGTTGAGTGAATTCAGGAAATTGGAGCAAGATTAAAATGTCCCCGAGGCGGACGCCTTTCGTCGAGTTTCTAGTGGTTGACGACTTCTTTATCGTGGTTATTATCCGTTTTGAGGGTAAGCAGGGTTTACGATTGGAGTCTCTGTTCATATTCGGCTCGCATGCGTTTAATCTCCTTGTACATTACATAGACTATACAATTTTTTTTATTGTTAATGCTTAGCGTTATGGCCTACCTAATTTCTTTTCACGTTATCTCACCTGATTTTAAGTGACGATACGGCCCAAGTTGGGAGACACGTTACACCTGTGAAGGAACTGGCTCTCAAGTGCAACTGCCGGAACACACCTATTGGTATATGGCGGCAGATTTTCAACTCGAGGGTGTCCCTACCACCGTGGTGTTGCTAGTTCCTCTGAGTGAGATAGAAGCGACATAGTCATAGAATCATTAAACAAGTGCCTCATTAGTATGGAATTGCTTTTTGAATGTAAATTCCTCTGTAGAAAACGTTATGAGCTTTTTTTAAATTTGCCAACGCATATTCCGTACGTCTTGGTTAACACAACCTGAAGTTAGCTGATAGACGCTTTAGGCGCGTTACTTGTTATTCAGTTTATTAATTTAAAAATATTACTAAAATTTTCACTACCGTTATATTATTTTATATCTTGTGATTTTTATTATGGCAGTCCATAGCATTTTTTTATTCATTTTTCGAACGTCAAATCGGTTCAAAATTTGAAGTCTTAAAATGACTGACGTAGTTTTGTGTAGATAACCCATTATTTCTCAAATTATAGATATGGAAATGATTACAAATGTTTTTGATAAGAAATAATGTTCTGCGGTATTGTAAAATCATTCTTCATACCCATACAATAAGGGACTATTTCAATTATTATGCGGGCGTAGTCTTGGCAACAGACGGTTTATAGTAATTGAAATTTTTGCATGACAGCATATTCCGTGGCTTCGACTGATTCCGAGATGTAATAACAATAGAAAGGAATGCAATTGTGTATAAAAATTTTTGCTGAGTCAATAGCTGAATTGTCCAGTTGAATGCATGTTGATTTTTTCATTTAGATTTGTTATAATTTATCATAATCGAAAATTATTTATTAGCAGTCAGACTGGAACAAGCTACGATTATTCATATTAAAATTATCATTTTTACATATTATTTGTACCGTATAGGTGTAAAGTTATTGCCATAATCACACATGATATTAAGTGACGATGTGGTCAAGGTGGAGGACACGCAAAAATAGTGTAGAGATTGGCTTTTAAGTGCAACTGCCGGAACGTTGAGGGTGGTAGCTAGCCAAGTTTCTATTAGAAAATGCTCTACCACCATGCTATGGTTTCATCACGATGTTTTTCCTTACTGAAAGCCTAAGGTTATTACATGGACCGAAGTCATGACCCTTGACACGAATTCCGTACACGCTACCAACCATGCGAACATCACTTCAACGAAGGATCTGTCACTGTTATCCTTTTTGACACATTATATTTTGGGTTTGTCCAGTGTCTATTTAACTGCCGTGTGAATTATAAGCCCCCATGACACAGAGGATTTATGAACTACTAAACTCGAAATAAATATAGTCTACTTTACTCAGTGATAGTGTAGCATTGTAATGGTGAAAGAATTTTTGAAATCGGTCCAGTTTATTCGTTACAAACATATAAAAATACAAAATTTCAAATCTTTCGCCTTTATAATATTACTAGCTGTGTTCGCGACTCTGTTCGCGTGAAATTAAAACTTTATTTAATAATTTTCGTATAAAAATATTCTATAGCCTATATTGCTTAGGGCTAACGTAGCATTCCAACGGTGAAAGAAATTTTGAAATCGGTCCAGTGGTTCTAAAGTTTATTCGTTACAAACATAAAAATACAAAAATACCAATCTCTCCTCTTTATAATACTACTAGCTGTTGCCGCGACTCTGTTCGCGTGGAAATAATATTTTATTTAGTAATTTTCATTAAAAAAATATTATACATGTAGCCTATGTTACTTAGGGCACTTGTAGCATTCTAAAGGTGAAAGAATTTTTGAAATCGGTCTAGTGGTTCTTGAGTTTATTCGTAACAAACAAAAATACAAATCTTTCCTCTTTACAATATTAGTATAGATTTTATAGATATAGATATTGTAGTGTACGAGGTTATTATGTCTCAGCTTGAATATAATCGATGAATGTATATTTATAAGTGATTACATTTCAATATGTAAATATCCATTGACACGTGTAAATATTTATGTGTACTTTTTTATATATTAATACTTTTTGTAATTTATCAGTTGGAACTTTCTAACTGGTAACAACAGAAAATAGAAATGTATTAGCAAATTCGATAGGTGTCAATAGGGGGAGGGTCCCGGGGTTAAGTTAAGTTATCGGGAGGATCACTTGTGCAAATTTACTGAGATACACACCTGCCGTTCACAGATAGCGATACTATGATCTCAGCACGAGACCCTTGCAGAGGGTATGATTATGAAGAATAGTACACACTAGATTACCTCAGAATCCAATCGGAAGTAAATACCGTGTACTATTCCACTCAGAAAAATAATCAATATTTATCCCCTTTTTCCAATTTGGAGTCCCGTTTTTAATACGTGGCGTTTAAAACCCCATTGTTTATGGACATCCTTATCGCAATGCGCATACGCATTACACAATTAGGAGCAAAGCTGTATTGAAAAAGGTTACAAAAATGGGCAAAAATGATTAAATACAATTTATATGTTACACGTGAACGAAGTCGCAGACGCAACTAGTATTCTATAAAGTACTGTTACTAATTAAATCTCGGTAAAGCCGGCTAAACCGATTCCAATGAAATATTGTTAATCTGTATTCTTCGCTTCAACTTTAACAGAACATTGTATGGAAATGTTAGTCCAGAGATTAACCCAAAGTTTGTGTTTTTGTTATTAATTTTACTAAAATTTGTTTTTCGTAACGCATGTTAGTATTATCAGTGTAAGAGATAACGTCGGCCCCGCACCGATTTACCGTGACAAACGATTTCATAATGCCTGCCTGACCTTGTAATTAAACCGTGAAGTTTGAAAGACACTTTTACTGTGCGTGTGCGCGTCATTCTATTCAAGGCGGTGGATTCTCTTAACCGACCGTGATCTCACGGTGTTACAAGAATTGTATACATGTCAGGACTCTATGTTGTGTTGATGGATCGGTTGTAGCTTTACCTGCCTATTAGGCATTCAATGTAAATGTCATGAGGATGATGACGTATCTCAACTGATGTTAAGTGGCGAACTGCTGTAGGATTAATGTGTGCGCCATTTTGGGCCACATCTTAACATAACATAAGGTTATGACCATATATAAAAATGTGCTTATATCTTTTGAAGAGTACAATAGTCGACTTATTTCAAAATATTATTATCATATAGATTTTTTTTTACTTAAGGTTTTTGCATTATGGCCATAATCTCACCTGATCTTAATTGACGATACGGCCTAAGTCGATAGACACGCTAAACCTGTGGAGGAACTGGCTCTCAAGTGCAGCTGCCGAAACACATCTATTGGTATTTGGCGGCAGGTATTACAACTTGAGGGTGGTAGCTACCTAGGCGGGCATTAGAGGAAACCCTACCACCATGCTATGGTTTCCTCACCATGTTTTCCTTCATCGAAAGCTCAAGCTCATTGTAGGTGCTTGGATTCGAACTCACGTCCCTTGACGCGAAGTCGTACACACTACCACTGAGCTATCATCGCTTAGATAATGACCACCCTTTTTTGTATGTGGAGAAATGCATTTAAATTTTGGATCAGTATAACTTGCTGGACTAGATCCTTGAACATGTGAATTGACATATCGGGAAAATGGCTTCCGGAGTTTTCTTATAGAACCGAGCAATATTACCTTAACCAACGTTTGTTGGTTTTACTACGTCTACATAAACATAGAATAACTGATTTGTGTTTTTACCCAACCGAATTCTTATTAAATACTGGAATTATCTCACATTACTTAATACATTCGGAAGAATTATTTACTCGCTTACGTATGTGCATCTGACATTTTACGTAACATATTAATAAACACTGTGGTTTCAAACTCTCGACTATTAAACTAACATTTTACTAGCATCTAATAGGGATTTGTCTTCGTTTAATATATTCAAAGGAATACAAAATAATATTCTAAGCTTGTCCTAGATAATTTTATAGACTCATATAACGACCTACGTGACGTATGATTTTTCTATATATAGCTCGCCCGCGAATTTGTTTGCGTGGAACTAAAAATTTTCCAGTTTTTTGAGCTGTATTCAATACAGCTTTGCTTCTATTAGTGATAAGGTGACGTTAAATAGTTTGAAGCCTTTCTCTGTGATTGCTATATTCAATTCGACAATAATTTTCAAAATCAAACAGGTAGATCCTAAGATTGGTGCGTTCAAACAAACAAACAAATTTTTCCGCTTTGTAATATTAATATTGGTATTATAATATAAATGTTGTGTCTAATATATTTATATTTAAAGTATGTAACAGTTTTAATCTATATTTATACGATGTTGACAATTTTAACCATTCGGTTACCGTATAAAAGAAATGAATCCAAACAAAGGATGAAAGTATTAAAAATGAACTGCATAAGTAATGTTTTTCAATGCTTTTGTGTCTGTAAATTATTTAATTTTCGTTGTTTATTTTCTTATTACAGCTTACATTTTGAATTTATGCTAAATTTCATGCTAATGTTGTTGAAGATGTGTTTTGTTTTATTTGGTTTTATTCTTTACCACGTGTATATTTTATAATTTTATATAATTTGAGATTAAATAATACTTTTCACATTGTATATTTTTGTGATATATATTGAAACTTAATTGGAATAAGAGAATTTATTTTGTGTGTATTTATATGGATGAGAACTGTCTGTTTCCTAAATAAAGCGATTTATTTAAATCAATATAGCTCAGTGGTAGTGTGTAGGAACGCCACGTCATGAGACGTGAGTTTGACTCCGACCATCTACAATAAGCTTGAGCTTTCTCTGATGCCCGCTAGCTAGCTACCACTCTCAAGCGGTTACTTGGTTGATAACTTACTATCAAGTGACATGCTTGCTCTTTTGCCGAAACTACTGAGGCTAACATTCAATTGGCACTGTAGTTCCCTTTTGTGACGTAGACACCCACCAAGAAGCGATATGCGATAACATAGGAAAAACGTGAACAAAGTTAATTGAAAATCCATTGGAGGATTCGCACACACGTCTATTGACGATAGATCCGAGCACACAATCACTAAGCCATCATAGCTTCGAACAAGATGAACAAATACTTGTTGATTTATAATTGTATATTAACTTTTACTTCTGCTTGGTAATAGTTAAGAAGACCGTAAATGAAATGTAATTTATTTTACCGCAATGTAAATCTCGAGATTAATCCGCTGGAGAATTATATTTTTGTTACAACTCCCCGTTTGTTCATAAAGAAAAATTTAGACCTCATTCTTTATGTATGAAATAATTTCATTACATAATACGCAGTCTTTCGTACATAATATAGTTTTTTTTTTTTTTGTAAAATGTTAACTAGTGAATTTCATGAGCGAATGAAATTTGATTTTGGTAACATAAAATTAATTATGCATACTTGACGCACATCGACGTTTATGTGTTACATTAAAAGTTTACGTAAGAGACAGAGACGTATCTGTTCAGTGGGATAGGGAGGTACTGTTCCCCGGACTTCACATTTGGGGGCCAAGTAAATGAATTCGTGTATTTGTACATAAATTGTGCTCAATATCTCTATTGAATTTGTAGTAAATTTTAACTTTTTTTTTATGTTATAGAGTACTTTCACTGATACGAAGTTATGTATCTAATGTATTATTTATATTAAACGTCTGGGAAGTCTGGTCTTGATGTTATATGACGATGTAGACCTAGTCACGCTAAAATCACTCTAAAATGATCCTGTCCGAACAGGTTTTTGTGATAGACTAGATGGTAGATAACCAGGCCACAAAACGACATATATTATAAGAGTTCGAATTCCATGTTAATCGATAACTTAACATTGTTTCAAGCACTTTTATTTTATAAAGAAGCCATCAAACTTTACGCACACGCATTCTTTAAAGTAAAAGTTACAATGCAATCTAAGACTATTTATTTTAGCAAGAATGCGTCTGTTCGTCATTGCAAACGAAGCGATGGTAGCTCGGTTGGTAGTGTGTAGTGACGCCGCGTAATGGGGCGTGAGTTCGAATCCAACCACTTACAATGACCAAGAGCTTTCGGTAAAGGAATACATCGTGAGGAAACCATAGTATGGTGGAAGGGTTTTTTCTAATACCCGTCTGGGTAACCCTCAATTTAAAAATCTGCCACCAAATACCATTAGGTGTGTTCCGGCAGTGGCACTGGAGAGCCTATCTCACCCACAAAGGCCGGCAACGCACCTGCGATTCCTCTGGTGTTGTGGGTGTCCATGGGCGGCGGTGATCACTTATTATCTGGTGACACACTTACTCGTTTGCCCCCCATTCCATTAAAAAAGGGGTCCCATTTATTACTCACCATACTCCACTCACTACGTCTCTGGTGTAAATACAAAGTCGAGAGCGCGGTTACTACCGTGTTTATTTATTGCAACTATCAAGTGCCCATATCATGTATAATTCACAAAGCGATGTTGGCTTCACTTTTCCAAGTATATGTTTTTATAGTTTAATTTACTTACCTGCTGTCAGCGAGTGGGATAGCTTTCTTCTCGCCTCTGGCATAAACCTTAACCAGGCCCAGTATGAAACTCGAAATAACTGTCGACGCAGTTTTAATATATTCTATGTTTATTTATTTATGTTTGCTCGCCGAGTGGTTAATATTGCGAAAATGGGTCCGAGCGAATATTTTCATAATGGCCCTCTTTCTATACCATATCGTAGGTTTCGCAAACGCGTTGCCAGCTTGTTTGTGTTTCGGTAAAAACAACAAATAACACCGAAACAATGTTATTAAAATATGTTGTTATATAACCATTCATCGTGCTATAACTTCAGATTTATTTCGTTCATTTACTTAACTATGCTGATCAGCGTTTGCTGGCGCCTTCTTCACATTACTCCAGGAATAGTCCTTTTTTATGGGGGTTAAAAAGTACCGTACATCCTTCTCTGTACTCCTGACAACGAGTATGCAAAATTTCTTGATGATCACGCTGATGAAAGTTAGGATCACGTAATATATTTTTTATTGTGGCGTCCACCTTGACAGACAATTTCGCCAATGTCAAGTGCAAAGGACTTTATACCACAATTGATGGATACGAAGTAACACTTAGATTCAGAAAGAATATTTGTTGGTTACGGTTGTTTTGTTCGGGAATCGAACTCACAGCACTTCGCAGCAATCGTACAGTGATCACGTAATATCATCGGTAAAACAAAATTAATATACCTCAATCACCAGGGTTCTAAATTAGAAAACTACTAAAAATCTTATAGTGTATTAAAATATCGAATACTATATTTGCTGAACCTAATAATAATTAAAAGAAATATTATAAACCCAGCCAGAAAAGACAACTTTGACATGGAAGATACTCGAGATAATCGGGTCAAAGATTCTCGACTTATAAATACAGACAGACAGCCTTTAATAATATTTAAGGATTGTTAGACACGCGCAGATATATATGATTAACTATTATAAAAAGTTTCATACATTCCTATAAAATACTTAATAAATACTATATAGCGACATTTAAGGAATATATGGCGTATATCATTGTATTGATAATAGGGTTAACCAACCAAACTCAAGTACTTTAAATGTTTTAGGGAGTTTATCGTTAAAGGAATTTAATTACACTGCACTTCTCAAGTTAACTTACCGTTTCGTTGACCAACACTGACCAATTAAAATGCATCACAAAAATCCATTCGCAATTTGAACAGTCAATGTGCGTTGTAAAGTTACCACAAGTGTTTACTACACAAATAAACATCGCATCGTAGCCGATATATAAGTATGGTGGATGTGTTATGGCGCCTAACATTCCTACGGTCCGGATGAACCGTTAACCGTGCGTAGATCGTGATCTATAGATCATGGTGTCGTCATCGCCGCGCGCGCAGACCCGCTCGCAGCACGATGTCGACCCGGAAAGAATAAAAGCTTATTCCGTAAGTATATCATATATTGTGTACTACCTTGCTGTGCTTGCGACTTCGTTCTACTGGTACTAGAAGTTATTTTTCTACCCTCAGGGACAAAGTAGTTTTTGCTGAATGAAAAGTGCCCAATAGCATTCCTCGTAAATCCGGCTATCATCATAATTTCTTGCCCTGTTCCCTAGATATTTGGGGTCGGCGCAATACATTTTCTGGATCCCTTGATCAACACCCTTTTCTTATATCTTATTCCTCACACACTCTATCTTTTCATATATTCATATCCATTACGTATCTCTTCATATGCGTTTCCTCTCTTCTCATGACAAGGCTAAATCAAGGCAAACGATTCCCTTTCAACTTCCCTACCATTGGCATCACTTTCAAATTTCCAGTATAACACCACACATTCGCATTTCCGCTGCATGCAACCGACACTCGTCCGTCTCCTACTAGCCAAGCACCGCCTATCCATACAATATGATAGTTCTTATATATCATGCCCTTCAATTTAAGGGGCAATCTGCAGTCGCAAATAATAAAAAAAACCACTATCATATATAAAGTTTTCGAATCCAGCTCGTAGTTTTCGAAGTTAACACGTTTTCAGAAACAAAACTCTTTATTTCTATAAAATTAAGTATGGATTAAGTTATAGCTATAAGCTCTGCGGTTTACATACATGAATGGAGACTATGGTCACGTCTTACAAAATTATTTAAGTTTACGCCACTTAGAATTCATTATTTAAGGCCTAGATGATGTTATTTCAATATTTACGTGCGATAACGCACTTTTTAATACACTGTCAATAATTTCGGTATATAGAAAAACAAAATTTTATCATTAATTGCAGAGCATTTCAGCACATTTGATAAACTTTTCCACTGAACTAGGGTATATATTATTGAAACTATCTGTGCTTGGGGGCCTTCGCTGAAGTAATTATCACAAAATTGTTACTGAAAAGTAAAATCTATCGGAAGGTAAGAAAATAATCTCTGCGATGGATACGTACGAACAAGCCTTGCTATGTGCTATTAGAGTTTTTTTTTTTCGACTTGACATACGCTGTTAGCCATAAGGGCTTTGACAGCTTCACCGAAATTTTTGGGGCGAATGCTAAGGGCACTCAGCCCCGTGGCAGCGGGCGCAAGGGCGCCAGATTGGCCGAACCTTGGCTTGGACTACTGCCGGAAAATGAACACTAACTATTTGTACTATTTTCGGGTTGGGATGAATATCGGCCTTTTCTAAAAATTTCTTTGTTATCTGTAACTTAACGTTATCTGTAACGTAAGGTCCATATCTTTATGTAAATCTACATTACGACAAGGGTGGGGCTTGGACGGCTATGCGCATGAATCTGTTTTGCAACACTTGTAGTTTGCAAAGGTGGTGCGCGAAGCGTGAGCTAATACGGAGCAACTGTAAGTAAGTATGGGACGGATGCATACTTTGTATATTGTGAACTACCATTAGAGAGTTGAAAAACCTTGTCTTCGAGACTTGTTTAGCACTCTAATGCCGTGGAGAGTGTAATATTAATAAATTATGGAAGAAAAAATAAATCAATAAAAATATAATGCAGCTAAATATGTAGACGACTGAACAAGTATATTTATTACGTGACTGGGTATTATTTCTTATAATAGGTTTATGTTACTTAATTTTATTTTGTCGAAGGTGCTTAACCTTTATGTTGGGTGTCTGGAGTAAAAACGAGTGTTGGATATATTTATTTACTATGAAAGTAAACTATATTTTTCAAGACTAATTTTTACTATTAATTGAAGCAATAAAATAATACAGTAGGTAGGATTTGCTCTGTATAGTTAATAATATATGTGTATGAAGAAATAATTGGATTATAATTGATTGAAAATCAGTGTTGCCTGATTGGTGTCCACATATATCAGTTACTAGATTACGTATCGCTTCATTAAAATGTATAAGAAATATATACATTTTAATTTTCCTTTGTGGTACGTAAGAACAAGTTTAAATTATTCACAAATACTTTTTACTAATAATAAACAACGGAATATAAATCTTTATTTAGAGATTTCGGACGGAATAAACAAAACTATTTGCAAGAGATTTGTGTACAAGGACTTTGTTCCCTTTCCAAAGAATACTCGTGGCACCTTTGATCTAACGAATACTTTCTGAAGTTATTTTAAATACAGTGTTATATTATACTTTTCATATAAATGAAAACCGATAATATCTAGGTTGATAGTGGTACGGACGCCACGTCAAAGGACGTGAGTTCGAATCCACCTACAAAGAGCTTGAGCTTTTGGTGAAGGAAACATCGTGATGACACCATAGTATGGTGCTAATGCTTTTATTAATACCCAACGGGCTACAACTCTCAAGTTGGAAATCTACCACGAAATACCAATAAGTGTGTTCCGGCAGTTGCACTTGACCGCCAGTCCCTCCAATAGGCTTAGCGTGTCAACCTTCTCGGGCTACGGGGAGATGGTGGTCATAACGCTAAACCTTAACTATAAAAAAGGTGAAAATATGCTTATGGATGTATGGATAATATGGATTATGATAATTTCTGAATGTTAACAGCCTCTCTTGTAATAAAGGCGGTAGATGACTTGTAAGTTATCTTCGTTGCTTTGTTTCCGGGAAAAAGATTTGTTGTTAAGTGATCCCTTGTGCGTCTGACAATAGATTTCGGATCATCAGATATGTTAATTTCCCTTTTAATATTTCCTCATTTTCATTATAGCGAGTATTTTGTAATCGCTTCGTTAACTCTTTGTATTTCTTGTATACTAGTTGACCCGGTGAACTTCGCATCACATATAATCGTTGTTCCTTAGCCTTGCTAAAACTCAGAAATGGTTTGATCGATTTGTATATTTTTTTTATTTCCTTTTATACAAACGCAATAAAAAAAGGAATTATCCAATTCGGTGCTGTCGTTCGGAAGTTATGCGCGTACATACATTTCGCCGATTCATTTTATAAGTATATATTTAGATATTCATTTTGATTAATTTATTCATTGTTTTAAATTATAATTTATATATTTTTTTATATTCTAGCATTTGCCTATGTAGGCAATTTTGCCAATGTCAGGTGAGATTAAGCATACAAGCAACGAACAGCAAATTCGAAGTGATGATTGCTGAGTTAGTTGGTAGTGAATCCACCTGCAATGAGCTTGACCTTTCGGTGAAGGAAAACATTATGATGAAACCATAGTATGGTGGCAGAGCTTTTTCTAATACCCACCTGGCTAGATACCACCTTCAAATTGAAAATCTGCCGTCAAATATCTATAGGTGTGTTCCGGAAGTTGCACTTGAGAGTGACTCCCTCCACTAATCTTAGCGTATCCACTATCCTGGGCCACATCGTCACTTAATATCGGCCATGAAGCTTATCCTATTAACTATAAAAAAGAACACAAACACCCCGAACAATTATCGTCACACAAATTCAACTTACTGCTGGATTTCACTATATGACTATTTTGTCTGAATTATTGTAGAGATCGTTAATAGAACCGGCATTTTATTGCCGAAGCGCTTCTATATAAATAAAGTGGCACCGTTCTCCAAAACTCAAACATTGCACCCCTTCAAACGAACGAAGCGAGCGTTCAAACTTTAAATGTCTTAAGTTCCAGATTTATTCGAACGAGTTTACCGAATAATTTAATTTACTCGTAGGGTTTTAAACTGAGAATTTTGAAGCCGATTTTTTTTAATACCTTCGGCATGTAATTCAGGGAGAAGATTCAGAGATGTTGTCGTGTTCACTTTGAAGGCGACTTAAATATTTGGATTACAAAACTTGGCAATTATGGGTGATATTTGGATCGTCGATCTTTTGTTATATTTAAAACTTACTATCAAATACAATGTCAAAAAGTTCAAGTACCACAAGTGAGTCTTGATGTTAAAAGGCTATTACAAAGTGGATCATTAAGTGAAAAATCTTGATGTCTGGAATTGACACTCCCCTCTGTACATGCGCTAAAGTCAATGTTTGGAATTTTATCTTTTAGGAATATGTACCTAGACAAAACTAAATATAATCAAATCGTGTTCCTTGCCAGTTCTTCTTGACTGGGTTATTTTCCGAACCGGTGGCAGTTTTGACCTTCATAAACGTCTTCCCATGGCGTTAATTGAATAAAGCTTAATTTATTTTATATCAAATGTCCGTATGTTTTTACTTAAAAAACTGGCCTATTTATACTTACACTAGACAGGCGTGTGTCAATAAATAAATACAATTAATTACAGTTAAAAATATATGCTTTTATAATATACCGATTTACAAATCGTTTATTTTGATGATCCTAGTTGATACTATATTATTATAAATGTGAAAGTGAGTTTGTTTGTTTGTTACGCTTTTACGCCTATACCGCTCAGTCGATTGTGATGAATTTTGATACAAAGGTAGATGGAACCCAGGAGAAGGAGATAGACTACTATTTCTCACGAAATCTTTATTGAAAGTGAGGAAAATAGAGAAAAAACTTTGTATCAAACTTTTTATTGCGTCATTCTATTTATTTCATCAAATCGATATGAATGCGAGCGAAGCCGCACGTAAATAAATAAATAAAAAGAGAAATAAATAAATATTATTTTATTATGATTAACTCTGGTAATGTTTCCAATAAATTAGAATTAAACATAATAATTAAAAACACACTCAAACAACGTACGAAACCATAAAGTAAAACTAAACTGAAAAGCCAGCTAAATTTATTTTAACCCTGTCAGGATGTTAAGATAAAGTTATGATGTTACTCTATTGTCTTTGGCTGTAGACAAATGTGCAAACTTTTAAGTCAATCAGACGCTAATGGGTTGTTGAAAATTACTTCGAATTATTCTCTTACGTTGATATATAGATTGAAGTGAAGCTAATGTAGGCGCGCGTTAAAAAGGGAAGTTGCGTAATGCGAAAATTACTTTCAAATTCGTCGGCATCAATTCACCTTATTGCCTATTATCTTGGGCTACGGAGGCGGTGGATGGTGAATTTTGGAAGAGTTGTTTGATTGCCTCATCCCTTAACGTCGGCGCTGATCTTTCCAGAGTTCTTCATATATTTATCCCGTGAGCATTTACTTGATAGGTTTAGACTTTTATTGCCATAAATTCGTATTCGTTATATCTATATTCTTATCTACGAATTTGTTTCATCGAACTTTCGACCCGTCGAAGGAATTTCGCAAAATTATTTGGGACAAACGTTCTTTCAATATTCGCTCTGTGCTTTTATTTGTCGTCACCCACTTTAGAATTCGAGTGTATGGAAAATGTACGACCCAAACTTGGGTCGGATCTGAAAAAATCAGGACAGGGTAAATCTTGCGGACAATTGATTTGTATACGTTTTGACTGTTTGAGGAAAGTCGGTTATGATTTTTGTTGTGTTGGCGTATTGATAGTTTTAGATTCAAACTCTACATATATGGGGGTCAGTGGGTACTAGTATTGTGTTCAACTGGATCCCAACCACTATATATCAAGTATAACTTAGTCTTGTAGTATATAGTAGCCTTCTGTTACGGAGGACTTTACAACAAACAATGAACGTGCATAAAGTAACTCCCAAACTCAGAACAATCATTCGTGGTTCACACGAATAATTGTCCTGCGCAGGATTCGAACCCACAGCACTTGCGGCAGCACCAGCAAGGTGAGTGCTTAATACGATAGGATTAGGATATCGTAATTAAGAATAAATCTACATAATATGATAACAAACATACTTCCTAAATTTACCGTGTATTTTTTTTATATAACATCAACTGAGAATTTGTTAAAGGCATTGCAAATACCGGCAAATGAATTACTTGACCAGCGAAACGAATACAAAAACTAAATAATTCTATTTATGTTAAATGAAATCTAGGCAGGCGTTAAAGGCAAGTGCAAAACAACATCTGACCCAGTAAACATAGTGGAAGCCGACTCGATAAGAAACCTAGAAATCTAGATCGCGTTCGAGTGTTCCGAACCTCTTAAAATAATCTAAGAGGCCCTATACATATAGTGTTGAACGTACAAGTACAGTAGCTGTGGCCGCGATTTCATTCGAGTGGAACTAAAATTGTACTTCGACGGTGGAAAACATAAAACTAATTTAAACGGATAATCCGTTAAAAAATAAAAATCCGTTTAAATTAGTTCTATTTCGATGAATAATATTCGCGTAAACGTAAGAAATCACGGTGGAAAACATATTTGACGTATCTCGCCAACGTGAACATTACACGAGATGCAGAACACTTTTTCTAAAATACATATTAAATAAAAAAACGTTTATTTTAAATGTTGTATGAAACACATTTTTATTTCACCACAGAACGACTGTACCAAATTCACTCGATGCGTGTTCTTTTTCTGATTCAAAGAATCTATATACCTCGTATTCACCTTTTATACTTTCTAGCATCGATTTAATCTTTTTCGCCCGTTCTTGTAACTTGTTTCACTACTGCTTTCTCCCTTTGGTGGTAGCGTGATGTTAAATAGCATATACCCTTCTCCAATTATTGCTCTATTAAAAACAAAAATAATTCTCGAAGGCCAACTGGTAAAAAAAAAACCGTTTTATAATAATAATACAATGTATAATATTACTACCTTGTTCTGCCTTTTCAAGTAGTCAGTTACATTGACTACAGCGACATCTATCTCGTTATGATCACGTGTCGGGATAAAAGTATCCTATCTCTCAAGTTGGATGAAACTGCACGCAGTCTGTAAAATTTGATTAAAATCGGTTCAGTAGTTTAAGAGTTCATTCCGGACAAACAACGTATATGTTATTTTTATGTAATAGCGGGCAAACGAGCAAGAGTATTACCTGATGGTAAGTGATCACCGCCGCTATGCACACCCACAACACCAGGGGAATCGCAGGTGCCTAATATTTTGGAGGGACTGGCTCTCAAATGCAACTGCCGGGACACACCTATTGGTATTTGGCGGCAGATTTTCAACATGAGGGTGGTAGCTAGCCAGGTGGGAATCAGAAAAAGCCCGACCACCATGCTAAGGTTTCCTCACGATGTTATCCTTCACCGAAAGCTAAAAACCCTTTGTAAGTGGTTGGATTCGAACTCACGTCCCATGACGCGGCGTTCCTGCACATTACCACAGAGCTATCATCGCTTCAATATAAAGATGAACCTCGATTTAACTACAAGTTTGACACTGACGAATTATTCTGTGGTGTCAGAACAAAATGTAAAATTAATTGATTGGGTATATTGTAACATAACAAAGGAATGAGGTGAACACTTTTAAATGCAATATATTCGATTTGTAATTGTTAAGGAGAATACGTTTCAATCTTGTTTACCGCATTTGCCTTGAGAGCTGTTGTAAGGGTTTTCTAGTTTTATTTCTTGAATTGCAAAGTACGTGGTTGCATTGTTCATTTACTGTTTACATTTTTGTAATTCTTTGGCTAACGTACTAACCGATATAGATACATTTATCAGTATTATAAGTACTGCTCGGCGTTTTGTGTTATACTGAAAATGTGGTTATTAAATGGCACACGATCGGTTTTACTTTAAAATATTTCTTAGTTTGTGCTTCACGACTTATAGTATGTCTGTTATGAACAGAAAATCAATCAATCGGCAATCAATTGAAATTATTGTCATAAATCTTAAATAATCCACTAACTTTTAAAATTTGGCCTAGATGTATATTTATTATAGGTTTATATAGGAAAAAATACTTATAAATGGTCAATTATGCATAGAATTGGGACTGCTGAAAATAGATTAAATAAACATGGTACATACTTTCTGAATTATGAATTATGAAGTTATCACTGAGGTGACAATTCGTGACCGAATTCTAATTATGAACAAAGGAGAAAAAAGTGGTCTATTGTTAAGAATCGCCAGCAATTTCTGCAAAGACAAAAGTATCTGACGACCACACAAATTATCTGTTTGGAAAAATAAAAAATGTGTTATAACAATACGCATTTCGTATCTCAGTCTACGTGATTCTCTAATTTATATAATCAATAATACATACCGTACGTAAATTGTTTGATTTATTGTACATACAAAGCCGCTTGTATTAAAGTACAAGGCTTTGTACCTAAATAATAAATCCAATAACCTTCATAAAAACCTTAGTTATTTTTTATTTTCAAACTGACATACGCTGTTAGCCCCAAGGGCTATCACAGCTTCACCGAACTTTTTGGGGCGAGTGCTAAGGGCATTCAGCCCCGGGGCAGCGGGCACAAGGGTGCCAGAACGGCCGAACCTCGGCTTGGGCCGCTACCGGAACATGAATAAAGACTCATGATCCTGACTAACCAACAGGTCCTGTCTTACTAATTTAGTGATCCTAACAACGACCTTATCGGGTAAGCAGCTCAAGGGTCGCGAGGGTAGTCCCCTATAGAACCTGTGCTTATCCTCTATGGTATAAGTGGGGGTATACATCCATTTGTATTAAGCGAAAACCTATTTAGATGCGTTAAACACTTCATTTCGTGGGTATTGAATGAGACTAAAGATGTGTCAGTTTCGGCTACGTGACACTCGTTCGGGTTAAGTCGGCTAGAGTCCACTAAGGCCGCCAGAGTCGTATAGTCAATCTAACACTGCTATACTCGCTCGATGACCGTTACATGGAAGAGGATGAGACGTCATTCGTATTCAGTATCGACAGTATGTATGTTCCGTGCCAATGCGTTATAGTTGTATTTCGTATTAGTGATCTCGCTGTGATTAAGTCATATTTTTCATATTGTGTGGCTGTAAGAACACGTTTTTTATACCTATGTGGGTAGGCCAGTTTTACCATTGTCCAGTGTGTAATGTAACCATCGATCTGAGCCTTAACAACATGGCGATTTAATATTTATATATTATTAATATAATTTCCGACTTGTGGTTTTTAAGTTTAGTACGTTCAAAAAAGTAAACTTCCGCTTTATGATATTAGTATAGATGCAGATTCCTTTCACCTGTGCATTATGACTAAACAATAATACATGCACTTGACCTTCAAATTTAAATAATAAAGGCCAAAATAATACAACACTGGGTATTACTTTCGTATTTATTTCAGTGATAAAATTATAACTACCAGTTTTTCAGAAGAAATAATGGATGCAGTCTATGGGCGACATAGTTTTGATTTTAAAATTATTTTTTTATACCTAATTATTGTACGCTATATAATATTGGTGACAATGTATCTGATGTAGTTTGAATATTGCACATACTTGAAGTGAATACTAAATAATAATTCAGGACATTTGTAGTTGTTGCCATAAAATATCACTGGGTAGTTTCAACAACAAAATTTACCGTGTTGTTGAAGCACTAAAACATCTTAATTAGAAAATAACGTGTGAGCTGGCTGCAAGGTGTCGATACCTTTGCATGTTTCTGAGAAAGAAAAAAACTATGACCAAAATAAAGTCTAGCAGCGATTAAAATTTGGTCTGAGTTTTTTTTTATCTGTCGTGTCAATGATTGCATTGATTTTGATTAGTATTCAGCCACTCTTTGGGCATTTGAAGTAGATGTCGACAGGTCAGCGAGTGTGTAAGAGTATGTACAGAGGGTGTGTGACAGTAAATGTATCATAGTTTGCGGCTGGGTTTAGCCATATTAACACTGCAGTGGCCTACTTGAGTTTCTCTTAAGGTCTCTCTTGATTTGCTCATTAAAAAATTAACGCTTTCTAAGAGATGGATTTAACTATATCATGATTTATGCTAAAGCGAAAACCTCTCTTTCTCCTGCAGGAACAACTTCGCCAGCGGAAGGAAGCCGAGGAACGAATCGCGGCGCAGAATGAGTTCCTCCGCACTTCGCTGCGTGGCTCCCACAAGCTCCAAGCGTTGGAATCGAACCCACCTCCATCGAGCACGGCTTTCGTTAACGACGCCTACGAAGACGACGCCAGTGATGACTCCTCGCAGATCTACACTGTTGTTGGTAAATAGATATTGCCTTTCTTCACCAGTATATCTGAAAGCACAAAGTCGATATTAAAAGCGGATAGCTCAGTGGTACTGTGTACGATTTCGCGTCAAGGGATGTGAGTTCGAATCCAAGCACCTACAATGAGCTTGAGCTTTCGGTGAAGGAAAACATCGTGAGGAAACCATAGTATGGTGGTAGAGCTTTTTCTAATGCCCGCCTGGCTAGCTACCTCCCTCAAGTTGTAAACCTGCCGCCAAATACCAATAGGTGTGTTCCGGCAGCTGCACTTGAGAGCCAGTTCCTTCACAGGTTTAGCGTGACTACCAACTTGGGCCGTATTGTCATTTAAGATCAGGTGAGACTATGGCCATAATGCTAAACCTTAAGTATAAAAAAAATATACACTATCCACAAAAAAATAAAATTGTGCCACTAACATCGACATCAAGCATACCTTCCGCCTGATGATTAATGGGCATTTATGTTAGGAGTATCTTTAGACATCACAAGCACAACATAAGATTATTTGGGCTGGGATTTTGTGAACTAGTCTGGCATCTTCAACTAGCAAAAATTCACAAGGATGTTTCTCCGTGCACTGACTTTCTTAATAAATTGCAATCACAATAAGAATTAACCGCCTTTGTATTCGTTGTTTTTTCTTATCCCGTAGTTTATAACTCAACTACATCCCACCTTTTATGAACGGAATAGAAGCCTTCCCGATAGAAAATACACCTAAGTGCCAATTTTCATAGTATCATCGATCAAACGGTATTAGAATATACCGATTTCATGTACACGAACATACATTATTAGCCATCCAGAATTAGATGCAATCATTGTTTATATTTTTAGTTATATTGTCGTGTAACCTATTGCGAAAACTGCATGTAAATCGTTTCATTAAAGTTTATTCAAAATATTTTTTATAACATATGCCTCCATTAAGTCATTTATCATAGTAAACAAAAATATAAATAAATAAATCTATGTTTGACTAATTATCCAAAATTATTGGATTATAATAAAGTTGGCTCAGCTGCACTTTTACAATATATATGGGATATATAAAATACGCGAGAACCAATAGACCTATTGACCAGTTATAGTGTCAATATAAAACCTACTTTACAAAGATATCCTCAAATCTTCCATAATAATTATGATAGTATTTGTACCAAAGGGCGAACACCAAACATTATGTATACGTAAAGAACGTGAACGTAGGCCATTATGTTGAAATTTTCTGGAGTACCTAATAACGTCGTATTCAACCTTCACGTGTGAAAGGGCAGCGCACGTGCCTCCGGATATTTTGTTTCCAGTTGACTTGACAGTCGGAGGACCGGTTTGCGCCAGTCGGTCCACCGGCACGGCATATAACAGTATGAATTATCTCACTGTGTTAGAAACTTTGATGCTGTACACGGTATGTCATAATGGCGACGTTTAACATTGTTACTGCCTAATTTACAGTTAAATTTACATCACAATTAATGACTAATAAAATGTATATACCCAAATCTATACTACATATAATAAATGTATAAAAAATAGTTTTTGTACTTTGAAAATATTAAAAAAAACAATAGCTAGCGTGTTAAAGAATAATTGTAGTCTGTTTGTCTGTGCACGCTTCACTTCTAAAGTACAAAGTGTATGATAAAATGTTACCAAGGATGTCATGAACCGTATCCTCGAGTAACATTTAGTCTTTACTTCGTTACAATCGGTTAACTCTATCAAAAGTTATTCTAACGTGAATGACTGCGCGAGATTATATAATTTTAATTCCATGCGCACGACGTCGAAGGGACAGCCAGTTAATATTAAATATGCGAATTCGAGTGTGTTTGTTAGTCTGTCATTTTTGCTCCCACTTCGACCGTGCGTAATAAATAACCAGGCAGTCATTTCTGTGCACATCATTTATGTGCTTGTGGTGTTTATTTGTTTTCATTGCGTGGACCTTGCGTGTATTTGTTGCCCATGGTACGTTATTTACGGGAGGAAAATCGTAAATATATTTTTATCAAAGACAAAATTACAAATTAAAAAAATACATTCCATGAACCGAGCGCTATCGTGTAATGAGTATGGTTGAATGAATTTGATTTATAATGAAAAAAATATGTGCCCAATTTTTTAAATTAATAGGGTCGATAATTTTAGAGTTCTCGTGATTTGGCCTAGAAATGTTTTGAGAAAATCGATTGTATGCGGCTGTGCTGCGCGACTATTCAATGGACACTTATAACTTTGTTTGCGTTAGTAATAAATAATTATTAGCAGTATTTTATAAATGAGGCAATGTGTTCGGTTTCCAGATTATCAGGAAGTATGCGCGGCTCTCACGAGGGTGCAGAAAGCGCTCGGGGCGAGCGGGGAATCCGCCCTCGCGGCAAGAGTTGCGGGGGCGGCTGGTGCGTTGCTCTGCCCAGCACTGAGGACCGCGTTGGCGACCAGGTCTGCGGTCCTAACCGCCGTCAGGCATAAACGGCCGGGACTTGCACCACCTCACACACATCGAGCCACGGATAGATTGAAAGACGTGAGTATTCAAATGCAAACCGCACAGTGCGACGCGTACCTTTACAGGGAGAAAATTTCGTGTCTTAAATTTTACTAAAACCAAAAAAAATCATTATAAATACAAATCAAATTATATGATTTAAATGAAATATATTATTTTAGCCAGTCTTTGTTATTTTGGAAGTTTCACCACTTTTAGCTTGAGTATTTTTAAGGACGCCTATCACAACTACGGAATAAACATTCTTCGGATTAACTACAAAAATGTTTTACCAATTCGTGAAAAAATTGTGGATACCAGAAACTTATAACATCTTGCATTAGAAGGTTGTATTATAAAAAGGACAATTTTGCTAATTTTGTCATCTCTTAATTGAGTATAAGAATTATATATATTTATGAGTGTAATTTTAAATGAACACTATGAAATTACTGCATATTAAAGGCGTGAATATTGTGTTCCATAATCATTTTAATTATTTGGTCTGACCTAAAGTCAACTTCTCACATTGTCTACCAGTGCATGGACGTACTCGGTGGGCACACGACGTCGGGCGGCGAGAGTTCTGCGCTAGCTGCAGAACTGCTATCGATCCTGGGTGGGCTTGAACTGGAGAGTCTGATACAAGCCCACGACCAGGCCGCAGCGCTTTTAGACCCAGCATGCTTCACACGGGGGAAGCGGCATAAGGCAAGTTTCTTTTTAAATTATTACTCACCTATCACTCCGTCTTTTTTATAGACCTGCATCAAAGTAAGGGAACGACGCATTTTGCACCATTGGTGACCTATTACCATAAAAGGTCATTAGGGGACGAAGTAATCACACCGACCAAAGGCAAAGGCAGTCACAGTGACATAATTACCTGCTTGGATACTGCATATATGTTTGTTGATCCTGCAAACCCAAAATGCATAATGTGAAGCGATAATGGCTCAGTTGGTAGTATGTACAGTCGCTGCAATGAGCCTCAGCTTTTAGAGAAAGCATCATTATGATCTTATAGCATGGTGGTAGGGCTTTTTCTGGTGCCCACCTGGCCAACCTCAAGTTGAAAATATGCCGCCAAATCTCTGTAGGTATGTTTCAGCAGTTGCACTTGTAAGCCTGTGCCTCCACTGTTCTTAGCGTGTCTTGGGCCAGATCGTCACTTAAAAGTGAGATTGTGGCCACAATGCTAAACTTAGAAGGATTCAAAATAAGTTCGCGTATTAATTAGACAATCGTTACGAGGGCCCAAACAAGCAGATCTATATCCATAATTTAGAATGGCATTGATTTTTGTATATTGCGAATAACTTTTGGATAAACCAGTGTATACTTTTGGATTACTGTCCAGTAACATGCACGCAAGTATGACAGGATATGTCAGAAATCGTTGTTGTATATCAGTTGTCCTACATTCTATACTCAAGCACTTTCTTTTTAACGTCGGGAATATGTGATATAGACATTGTTAAGGACTTGTATTTATAAAAAAAAAATCAATCATTTTTGCCAGTTAATAGTGCGTTTAATGACGTGTTAAGTTTAACTATTTTCAGAACGGGAACAATATAAACCATAAAGGGGATGACAAAGCTTCGTCGACGGTGTCGCCGGACGACCCCAGCGAACATATAAAAATTATAAAAATAGAAAAAACCAACGAACCTCTCGGTATGTAATACCATCATACAATTATTACCGTCAAATAAGTAAATATTTATGGTCCTTCGAGCCGGATTATTCCATTGCGGAAACTTATTCTCTCTTCTTAATTACTTTTATGAAGTTTGCTTGGTGGGCTTTTTACAGTAATATGTCATATTTTTTGCGGTATAGTGATGTTGTGGAATCGCTCATATCTAGTGTATTCATACAAAATGGATTAATTAAATAAATATTTGAGTAGGCTGGTTTGATAGCGACAATTATCAAAATTGTAGATTTTGGCTGATCGTCTTTGTTACTGGATTTAGGTGTGTTTAATGCTGTGATAAAGAATCAATAAAAAAAAATCATTTCAGTTTTCACAATTAGCTCAGACTAATCCTTAACTATCCAGTCTTGTGTGAGGTACACAGTTTTCAGTTGGTTTTTCACAATATATGACCGTTTTTTTTTTTTTTTTTTTGGTTATTCATTTGACTGTGTTTACTCTTGGCCAGGTGCTACTGTCAGGAACGAGGGCGAGGCGGTGATTATCGGTAGGATAGTAAGAGGAGGTGCGGCTGAGAAGTCGGGATTGTTACACGAGGGTGATGAAGTGAGTATGTCATGGGTTTTTTTTTTGATATTGGTGATAGTTGATTAGATGGAAATGTGGTGTCACCACTAATGTATGTGTATATGTATGATGTGGAGGTGCAACGTCAGTCGCCCGCAGACCGCCCTAGTGTCACTATGTTTAGGGTTGAATATAATAGTTATTTGGACTTATTATTTGAGACAACCCATATTAAGAAGTAGGACCCTATACCATCATAATAGAGAACACTTCATTTGGTGATTACGACGTGAGAGCTCAGTGGTAGTGTGTATGAACTCCGCGTCAATGACCGTGACTTCAAATCCATAAACTTTTTAATAAAAAAAATTTTAAGGTTAAGCGTTAAGGCTATAATTTCACCTGATCTTAAGTGACGATACGGCCCAAGTTGATAGGCACGCTAAACCTGTGGAGGGACTCGTTCTCAAGTGCAACTGCTGCAAAACACCTATTGGTATTTTGCAGTGGATTTTCAATTTGAGGATGGTTGTTACCCAGGCGGGCATTAGAAAAAGCCCTACCACCATGCTATGGTTTGTTCACGATGTTTTTCTTCAATAAAAGCTTAAGCTCATTGTTTGTGGATTCGAATTTAAGCTATCACTAAGCTATTATTGCTTCTAAAAGTTTTACTTTGTATAAAATGAAAAATATAAACTCAAAAATTCATATGGTGTGATAATGAATTTATCTGGATAATAAAACATTTGCATTGCTGTAAAAACACAATAAATTTACAATGACGTCCATTGAAGTCTCGAATATTGCTCGACTTTGGAACGTTCAGAGCAGTGCCACAACCTCGAACGTAAAACGAAACGTAGTGACAGTAAGGCGGTGTGCGCACACACTAGTGGTGTGACTACGGAGCGATGGTCTGACACGGTGTCGGTGTGTGCTGGTGGGCCAGTTGCTGGAGGTGAACGGGGTCGCGATGCGCGGCAAGTCGGTGCACGAGGTGTGCCAGGTGCTGGGCGCGCTGTCGGGCACGCTGAGCGTGGTGCTCGCCCCGCGCGCGCGCTCGCGCTCGCTGCCGGCGCCGCACCGCGTGCTGCACGTGCGCGCGCACTTCGACTACGACCCCGAGGACGACGTCTACATACCCTGCAGGGAGCTCGGTAACTAACACCCTTCTTTTTTATACGTTTAGCGGTTTAGCGGTTTAGTGTTTAGCGGTTAAGCGGTTTAGAGTTTAGCCATTAGCGGTTAAGCGGTTTAGTGTTTAGCAGTTTAGCGGTATAGCGGTTTATAGTTTAGCTTTTAGCGGTTAAGCTGTTTAGCAGTTTAGCGGTTAAGCTGTTTAGTGTTTAGCAGTTTAGCGGTTTAGAGTTTAGCAGTTTAGTGGTTTAGCGGTTTAGCGTAACGTCCACCCAAAAGAAGGCTAACTTCGTGAAACAAAAATCTTTGGATGCGGTTCGATATGATCTTTAACGATTTAGCGTTTAGCAGTTTAGCGGTTTAGACTAACGTCTGCTCGAAAGAAGACTAACTTCGTGTATAAAAAATCTAGAGATGTAGTTCGATATGCGCACAAGATTCCTATTCCGTGCAGTAGTTTCCAAGGTCCAGATAGCATTAATAATAGCCAATCTCCGGTAAGAGATGGCACCTCAAGAAGGTTTAGCGTTATGGTCACAAGCTTAGCTAATGTTAACTTACGATGTTACTGAATATGGTAGACACGCTAAGCCCAATGTCTTGATCTTGAGGTAGTTAGTCTATAGGAAAATCCGGCCGTGCTCGTTTCTATATAGAGATCACGCTATATACTATTATTAATACCTTGATGACAGTATTTTTTTGTTTTTTTTTTTCAAAAAATATATGCGAAAACGAACCGCATATTGATTAAACATTTATGTTTTAAAATTTCACGTACATTTTGAGTATGTTCTTATTATATAAGGAAGAAAACACGAATTTAATTAATCACTATTTCTAAACAAATATTCAAAGAGGAAAGGTTTGTATTTCTGTTTGTTACGAATAAACTCAAGAAATACAGTACCGATTTCAAGAATTCTTTCACCATTAGAATACTGCATTAGCCTTGAATAATATACGATGTATAATATTTTTGATGAAAATAATTGAATAAAATTTTAGTTCCTCGCGAACGGAGTCGCGGACACAGCTAGTTAAGATATTTTTTTAAATACTGAATTTTAATTTAGAAAATCAACTGTATAAGTGTATTTTAAAAATCAAGAATCTGTTTAAATGCAAAATTTTATCCAAATCGTTAGAGCGGTTTTCGAGATACGCAAAATTTATGTACCTGTATACAAGAATTTCTGATTTAATTTTATTAGATTATTATAATATACAAGTAAACAAATGATATACTATTGCTTAAAATCGCCGGTCTCCTTTTAATATAGAAACGTCGTTTTCCAGGTATAAGTTTCCAGAAGGGCGACGTCCTTCACGTGATCAGCCGCGAAGACCCGAACTGGTGGCAGGCGTTCCGCGAAGGGGAGGAGGACCAGTCCCTCGCCGGCCTCATACCCAGCCAGGCCTTCCAGCACCAGTGAGTCCACCACCCTCGATACCTTCAACTCGAATCCCTGCAATAAGCCTCGGCGCCCGGCGAATGAAAACATTGTGATGAAACCATATCATGGTGGTAGGGCTTTTACTAATGTCCTCCTCGCTAGCTACCACCCTCAAGTTGAAAATCTGCCATCAAATACCAATTGGTAATATCCAGCAGGTAAACTTCCCACTCCCGATTCCATTAAAAAAAATGCTGTCTATCACATCGTGTACTAATCACCCAACACTATCCACTAAAACGCACCACGACGACACATCAAACTCCCGTTTTTCCAGAGATCAGATTTCGACAGCTTTAACAATACTTGTAGGGCTAGCTAACTACCCTCAAGTCGAAAATCTACAACCAAATACGTATAGTTATGTCCTGGAAATTGCATACGAGAATCAGTCCCTTGATCCCAGGTATACCCCTTGAAAGCCTTTATTTGCTAGATTCAGTCAACCGCATTATCTCTTAATTAGCTATGTCCTCGACTATGTTTGCGTGGAACTAAAAACTATTTAATATTTTTCCCATTTTTGTAACCTACTTCGATACAACTTTGCTCCTATTGGCGGTAGAGTGGTGATAAACAACCTGATATCTTCCTCAATGATTACTCTATGAAATACCACATAATATTTTTTGAAGCCGACTGGTAGTTCCTAAGATTAACGCATTCAAACAAACAAACAAACTTTTCCTAGTAGAAATCGTTAATTTTTACCAGTAATAAAAAGTTTGGAAAATCCAAAAGTGCAAGCTTCGTAATGTTTTTTTTTTTTTTTTTGTATATTTAATAACAATTAAACCACATCGAATCAGACTGGACCCACGGACAACCAAGACAGAACTTTTTTAAACAGTTATTTAACTAGTTTAAATAACAAAAATGGAATCAAAAATATCATGATTGTTAAAAATAGTGTTTATTCTTGATATGTGTGTGTATATATTATTTTACAAGTGCACTATATGATAAATAGAGACATTTTAAGTTTGAAAAATCGGTTGTTTTGCGTGAAGTAACAGTAGTACCGGCCTCAATATGGTTCGCTTATGAGGCGTGCAAAATAGCCGTTACTCACAAATAATCTAGCAAAGAATTTTTCAAATCGGTTCAACTGTTTTGAGTTTATTCGTGGCAAACATATAAAACTATAAATCTCTATATTTTATTATTTTATCATGTTTTTATTAACTCAGTGTCTTGTATTTTTTGTCCGGGTGGAGTTTTGTAATTGATTTTAAACTAACATCTCAATGAGCTAGATACTTGAAATTTATACTATAGCTTAAAAGTGGATAACACTGCATGAGACACTGAAAAAATTGATTAGTTTTTTTTTTCTTTATTATTTTATAATCAATTTATAACTAACTTCGCGATAAGATATATAACTGAATATAGTTCGATTGCAACAAAATATACCAAAATGTCATTCACATAACTCATAAAGCAGAATACAAGACAAATACAAAAAATGTACCAATTTTCACACGCTTTATATTAGCTTCACTTGTAAATTTCGTAGACTTATCGAGGACTGATGACAATAAACTAATTTGATAAAATTATTTCATTATGTAATTAGTGGAATAAGATTAAGATTTGTTAGTCGATAATACAGGAATTGATGTTAATTATAACTTCCAATCATTATCTTTAACCGATATTTGTAATATTAACAAATTCTCAAATATCAAGAGAATTTTAAGTTCACAAAATAAGCAAAATTTAATTTTACAATCTTAGAGGAAATAGCCTTGTTCGCTATTGTAATGAAAGATGATTCAGCTACCGAATAATTTTTGTTATATTAAAAGTAATGGACTTAAAAAACACGCTTTTATAAATAAACCAAACTAAAAAGTAGAAAACAAAATAATAGTTCAAAAAAACTGAAAAACACAGTATTATAGAAAAAAAAACTAAAAAAATATCTTTTAATAAATTTATATTAACAATAGTGTATTTTTTTTAATGAATAATAATAGTTTAAATATGAAAATTCATTTCTATAAAAGCGTGTTTTTAAACTATTATTTATTTATAACGAACTGAAGACTACAACTATAAAGTTGCGTCCCATGTTTTTCGTTTCCAAGTTTTAATTTTTAGTCCGTTATAAAAAACACTGTAAATTAACAGATTTTTTAATGATTATAATATTAGTATAGATAATATTCCTTGCTAGATTATTTGATTTATTATTTGATTTTATCTAATTACGTTTATTACAGACGTGAGTCGATGAAGCTGACGCTGGCGGGGGAGGTCGCGGCGCGGGACAAGCCTCGGAAAGGGGGCACTTTGCTATGTGCCAAGAAACCACCACGGAAGAAGAAAGGCAAGAAGGCAACAAGTGAAGCTGGATATCCTCTATATTCCACCTCGGGTGGTGACGGTTAGTTCTTTTTTTTCGCGTAGTTTTGTCCTAGGGCCGTGAGTTCGAATTCACCTACAATGAGCTTGAGTTTTCGGCGAACGAATACATCGTTGGGAAACTATAGCATGGTGTTTTAGGCATAACGCAGGTTTAGGCGTGAAAGCGTAACAAATAGCCTAACAAACACTTTGGCATTTATAATATTAGTAAGGATTAGATGCCACGAAATTTTCATAAAGAGATTTTTGTATGAGAGTGATATTGTATAAACGTTAATTTTTTAATTATGAAATAACGTGTGACATGGCTGTATGGTCTTAGTACGTTTGCCTTTGCCTTAAAAGGGAATAAATTGAAAAAAAAAAAACAATATATATTATATATATTTATATATATATATTTATTATTATTATTTTTTTAATATAGTATTTACCATTCCAGAGTACGAACAGGAGGAAATCCTGACTTACGAGGAGGTGGCTTTATACTACCCGCGCGCCTCCCACAAGCGGCCCATCGTGCTCATCGGGCCCCCCAACATCGGCCGCCACGAGCTCCGCCAGCGGCTCATGGAAGACGGGTCCAGGTTCGCAGCCGCCGTGCCACGTGAGTCAACACTCATATAATATATCCCTATATCCTTCACATTAACTAACTACCATCTAGCATTACTTGGTCATTCAAGTATTACTTAAGCACCAGAAGTATGTACTTAGTTTATTTTTAATGACATCGGAATCAGGGTGTAATTTTTACTTATTTACTTTTTCGGATTTATCTGCAAAATTTAGTACAACAGGATATGGTAACCCCACTTGTTTATGCTCGATAGTAAATGTAATGTTCATTCTTCATCTTATTGAAACGTTTATTAAGTTTCACCGAACAAGGAGGTCATAAAATTTTTATTTACGTTTTACGTACAGTGATTTATTCAGATACTAATATATAAATTTCGATATTTGTGTATGAGAGTATCTTCGGTAACATTTATATTTTTTGATAATATACTCTAATAATCCTGTAATTAATTAAACTCAGTATTTTCCATTAATCTGATTTTATGTATTTTTATAATGGTTTAATTATTAAACCTAATTAAAATTAATTAAAAGAGATTATGGCCATAATCTCACCTGATCTTAAGTGACGATACGGCCCAAGTTGGTAGACACACTAAACCTCTGAAGGAACTGGCTCTCAGGTGCAGCTGCCGGAACACACCTATTAGTATTTGGCGGCAGGTTTACAACTTGAGGGTGGTAGCTACCCAGCCGGGCATTAGAAAAAGTCCTACCACCATGCTATGGTTTCCTCACGATGTTTTCCTTCACCGAAAGCTCAAGTTCATTGTAGGTGCTTGGATTCGAACTCACGTCCCTTGACGCGAAGTCGTACACACTACCACTGAGCGAGTAGTGTCTGAAGTTATCAGAATCACTCTACATTTTAGTATAATGACTGTCGGTTTTTACTGAGCTCTGTGCCTACCGTCCACAGACACGTCTCGGCCGCGCAAAGACCACGAGGTCCCGGGCCAGGATTACCATTTCATATCGCGTACGCAGTTCGAGGCCGACATCCTTAACAGGAAGTTCGTTGAGCACGGCGAATACGAAAAGGCGTATTATGGTAAGTAATTTTTTTTATTAGTTTATAGGTAAGTGACGATGTGGCCCGAGATGGTGGACATGCTAAGCCTAGCGGAGGGACTGGCTGAATCATCACACGACATAATTTTAACTTCAGGGTGTTTTATCTAGCCAGGCGGGCATTAGGAAAAGCCCTACCACCATGCCATGGTTTAATCATACTGTATTCCTTCACTGAAAGCTCAAACTTATTACAGGGATTCAAACTCATGTCTATTGGCGCCCGTGCATACTAACAACTGAGCTATCATCGGTTTAATTTTTTTATCAAAATTATCGTTTTAAGGATTACCGAATGATGAAAATTTTCCCCATTTTATGTGATCTATAAATGCTCATATATACCAATATCATATTTGTATTATAAACATTGTCCTTTCCTGACCCTACTTTAGTAATTTCACGCCTTAACAATTGCTGACGTCATACATTCCATCTCAACAAGACAGACAATCTTTTGCTCTATATCTTCTATTCTATGTTGTCATTGGTCGATTGATGTTTTCTCTAACGTACTAGTTGATAGTCTAAATTGATCAACATTTATAACCACTTTGTTAACAATATATGGTTTTTGTTAAATCGCTATTTACTTTTATTTGGTACAAGCAACGTTCACCAAAGTGGTGACCCCCGGACGTGATGATGCGATGCGATTCACCAAATACTCATTATACCTATTATACTTACTATACGTATTTCACTTACTATTGGTAATATTTAGCTCGCTTTCTACTATAGTGAGTTACTAACTCAATAAGTTTTATTTCAGCAAAAATAGTAAACAAAAATAATCTGTGTGTTTCAGGTACGTCACTTGAAGCGATACGAGAAGTCGTGAATTCCGGCAAGATTTGTGTCCTGAACCTTCATCCGCAGTCGCTGAAGATCCTCCGAGGATCAGACCTGAAGCCTTACACGGTGTTCGTGGCGCCGCCGAGCCTCGAGAAACTTCGACAGAAGAAGATCAGGAACGGAGAGGCATTTAAGGTGGGTTAATAATTCCAGATCCTTATTTGCCGGAGACAGGGAACCGATTTACAATTACTTCCAATCCTAATATTATAGACTCCATTCTATCCTATATATGTATTGTTTCTTAATATTAATCCAAGAAAAATCGGAATAGTTTTAAATTGAACTCATTAATTTTGTTATAACTATTTACTAATACTAAATAAATGAAGGGTCTAATTTCAAAACCCTGCCTTACCCTAGAGTGATTTCGGACAAGTTTTTAAATGTTTGCACTAAACGACAGTTTTTTAAATTCCTTTGCAATATATCGTGTGCAATTTTTTATAACATGCGTAAATAATCAGCAAATTTAACCTGGAAACTGATGTTAATTGCAGATGCCGATAAAATGTTTGATGTTAACATCAAAATACCTGGTGTCCAAATATTTGGCGTTTAATGCCAAATAAATGAAAAACCTTTTTGAAAAACATTATCTGCCCTTCTATATATTAAAACAAATACATAAACATATTACAAGTACAATATGATTAGAAATTACAACTTAGTATTCACATTGAAGTAAATATCACCCAAATTTAGTTGCGAAAAAATCAGTACTAATCTTTATAATAATGTTTTTTTAATAGAAAATAACAATTTTTTGTATTTGCAGTACTGAAATACATGGTTCAAACTTCTGTATCCTGGAATTATTTTGTAAAGGGATCATAAACATTGTTCTTGATATCGTATGGGTCCATGGCATTAAAATGTTTAAGAAACCGCCTAGTTGCCTATCGGTTCTAACTTAATACTAATGGCGTAGTTTCATTAATCGTCAAGAGATGGCGCTGTTCTATCGATGTAACTATATTCAATCGCGCTGTCAAGATTCTCCCGCATTTAATCGGGTCCCTTGTCGTATGTATAGAACTCATACTTACCTGGCGTAGGGGACACCGTGATCAAGTAGGCGGTTCCCCCAGGATGAGGCCTATCCATTGCACTGCGGAGTGGTTGAACCCTGCGATTATCCCTAATGCGGATAACTCGGGCGCGTAATTTTTGGTAGTGGGAACTGCGTACGCGCTGTTCCCTTCATTATTTATCAATATTGCTCCAGTACAGCGGTTCTTAATCTGGCGGCACTTGGAAATAATATTGTTAATGACCGACATACTTAAAACTTAACACAGTTTATTTATATAATCATTGTTATAATGTATTTTGTCTACAATATGAAGTTTTTATATATAACCAATTATTCTGCCAACAGAGTGACCTTAGAAATTTTAGGAGTAGGTATAAAGTTACGGGAAGGAAAAAAAGCTTGAAAATTACTGCTCTAGTAGATGAATTTGTACGCGTTGAAATACCTATTTATATTTTATTAAAAGCTTATGAATAATTATTAGAAATAAATAGTGCAAGTAATCAAAAATAAGTAAAAGATTGAGGGAGCATTCCAATATTCGCTTAATATATGTGTAACATGGCACCTGCCATTTCGTCTTCATATTAAGCACCATTATCATTATATATCTTTAAATAATTCAAATAATCATTTGAATTACTAATATACAAAAATTTATTAATATTAAAGACATGGTCCCTGTAATTCAATTTAAATATCAGCCTTTATTCTTTTTGTTTTAATGCATTGAGTTCTTTAAGCGATAGAAACGCTTCATAGGCATTTGTTTACGTTACGAAAAACAATCATTACAATTATAATTATGGAATTATTAATGTCAAATATTTTTTTTGTTTAATTCAACATTTTTACGCTATAAGAATGTTGCTTTAGGGGCCGTTCAAGTATTAAGTAACGCAATTTGGAGGAGGGAGGTCTACTAGTAAAAAAACATTACGTTATTTTATATTAATGTTATATTACGTTATTTATGCTATACTAGGAGTTTACGTTTGAGGAAGATGGGCTTAGGCAGAAAAACGTTACGGCGCGTTACGTGGTAGAGGAGGGTCAAGCATTTTTAAAAATGTCGTTACGTAATACTTCAATGGCCCTTTACGAACAAACACCGTTTCCGTTTACAGGAGGAGGAATTAAAAGAAATCATCGCGACGGCTAGAGACATGGAACTGAGATGGGGGCATTTATTCGATATGATAATAATAAACAACGACACGCAGCGCGCGTACCAACAGCTGCTGAACGAGATCAATAGCCTCGAACGCGAACCGCAGTGGGTGCCCGCGCACTGGCTCAAGCACACCTAGCGGGAACTAAACGGAGTTGCGTACATCGCAACTTTCACACTGAAACGGCTCGACGGCGACGAACCGACGCATCGATGTACTACGAACGCGGTCGGCAACGTCGCCGACGCTACGTTCGCACCGGATCACGTAATGGTATCGATTGATATGCGTTTTACATTTACCGTTTTGTTTCTCAAACGTATTTCATACGGGAAGGTTTTGTATCGAAACTATAGGCTGTGCATTACGATGGCAGACTGTTTATAATTCAGTGATGTGTTCCCGAATCGTATAGAAAGTGATTGGAAACGAAACGTATTTAAAGATAGTTGTTTTTTTTTCTTTTGCGTAAATCACTGTAGACATTTATTTGTGAGAGTCTCACGTGAAGGGAGACGGAACGTTTGTCAGTCATATTTCTAACGCATGTGATGTAAAGGTCTTGTGTATTTTTTTTCACATAATTTTATAGGTGTGTATATTGATTGAGTAACGTGTTAGTTCATTTATTTTTAATTCGTCGTTATTTCAACACATTCCAGAACAATCGGACATCACGTAGAGTTTAGTGTTTGTAGGGTAAATAACCGAAGTCGGCGTTGCCATTGTTTTTTTTCCACTGCAATTTTATTGATATTACTATTTTATTCGTTTACGAAATTCTTAAAAAAATGGTTTTACGTACTTAAATATTATTTTAGATAAACTTATTTTGAATTTGAGTAATGTTTATATTTATACGTTTGCTCAATATTAGTGTTTTGCATATGGCAACCATTTGTCGAAAATTTTTTGAAGATTCTAATGGAAGTTTGAGGAAAATTATAAAGTTATAATTTTTATTTACAATTCGTGTATATGTTTGATTTCTTTGAAAAGTTATTTATCTACGTAGAAAAATCGAGAATGTGTTACAGTTTTCAAATGTATAATAATTTTCAAATGGCTGTATAGTGTGACTTTTTTTTTGTTATTTATATCTCATAGGGCAGTAGCTATTGTTTGTTCGGTTAATCTGCTATAAAATATGGCGTAGATATTAGTTTTTACTCTAAACCCTTTTCCTTTCGTTGAACCAAACCGTTGAGCGTAATTTCTTTTCGCTCACGCATATTTGTAAAAAAAATGAATTTTCAAAAATACCAGAGGCGCCTTTTTCTGAAATTCTTAATATTTACTAGGGTGTGTTATAAATACAAATTTAATACATTATATAGCTGTGAGAATCTGTGAATAATAAAATAAACAAATTATGTTGGTAGATGTTGAAAGAAAAAATAAAAATAATATTTATATTATCATAAGACTGTTTTCCCAAATTAATTTCATTTTTAACTTTGCAATTTAATAAATTCGGTCATATTTAATTATTCCCTTTTATCACACAAGTATTGCCATTCGCGACAATTAAAGTATAAAATCAAAGACAAAATGCGTTTGAAATTGTTCAAATTCTCAAAAACTAAATATATGTGTGTACCAACAGTAATGTGATGGAATTTATAGCTTCCATGATTAAAAAAATAATAATAATTAAAATAAAGTTACTTATATAAATTAAAAATACGATGATAAACAATAAAATATTTCTCTATTGCCAAATTTATAATGGTAGTTATAATAGGGTTTTTTGAAAATTTTCTCCTGTAGTCTTCTTGGGGGTTTCTCGCTAAGGACGTGCGTGACTTGGCGGTAGCAAACGAATAGTAACAATAAACGAAATAAAAGTTACAATGCTATGATAGTGAGTAGTAAAGCAATATTTTATATCCTTATAATCGTATATAAAGAGAATTACCTACTGTACGACGACATATCTGTTTTTATAGTATACCTCTTTCAATTAATAAAGTTTTTTGCCAATTAAAATTTTCCATTTTACGGCAAATTTACCATTTAAACGTATATCTATTTACTACCGCTTTCTACGAGTATTAAAACTTTTTACCTTTCTTAGTGTAATTAGAGAACGCTAAAAAAGTCTTTTTTTGGAAATAGTATCCGTTTTTGAAGTAACCTAAATAATATAATCGTGTACTCGGGGGAATTCAACAAAGCAAATTTATGTGTACTCTGATTTTAACATTTTTGAATGGCCAATTGGATATTAATTGCAACACAATATATAAGTATCTAATATTCTAAAATTACGTATATTATATATTAGTTTCTTAACAATTGTATTACATACTTACATATATATATATATCTATATATACATTAGGATGTTCCAAATAATTTAGTGCCAAATATATAGGGAGCCACGACGAACTGTTGGCTGAATATTCTTTTACTTATGATAATCACAATTTTTTTTTTTACGTTAATATGTTGTACTTAGTTTATTAAATTTCTTGTGAATGGTAGAAATAAACGTCAAACATGGAAAGCCGTGATGGCGAATCTTGGTTTATTTTTCTGGCAACCCATACGTATAGAACCTTAGTTGTAATAATTTTGACGTAATTTTTTATTATTTACAAGAGATTTTAATAAGAAGCATTCCATGTTGTTGTTATATGTACTAATTTGAGAGGATCGTGTCATATATTATATGTGTGTGTATATTTTTTCGCAAAATACTTATTACACTAGTTATGTAAGTTACATTTTTGAATTTATATAAAAATCAAGTGTAGAATTGTGGAGGTGCTAAAATTTGAAAACTGGTATTTATTTCTCGTTGTTCTGTATATTTAAACTCATTATTAAAATTGTTATTGTGCATTGTGAACGTGTGGAATTCACTCTGTGACCGACCGACGACCAATAAATCATATGTTTTATATGCACATTATCAATTGTATTATGTATTTTAGTCGAGACTTCACAGTATTGAAATTATCTAATTTATAAATAGTTCTTGTATATAATTTATTAACAACTGAATAAATGGTGAAATTTATAAATAACATGTTAATAGAGAACAATTGAATGTAAATAATAGAGTACCTATTAAATTTAATATCAGATAATAATCGTTTTAATTATATGTCCCCGTTCCATCCACTTAGCAGATCTACAAACCCGATCCATTTCAAAATGTGGCTGCATATTCTTTTTAAAAGTGGACAAGGCACTAAGAACGCCTTTTACGACCACATTAGGTCGCTGGGGCAAACGGGAACAAAGTTGATTCCAGATTGTTTATTTATATATTTATAAAAAAGTACCCCAACTTATTCTGTATCATATTCTATGATAGTGTTAGCTTTCTCATTGAACGCCTCTTTATTTTAGCTTTATCGGTGATCGTCTCTTTATTTTAAATGTCATATTACAGAGGTTTCAATATTCACACGTTAGTACAAAATAACTGTATGAATTGGAATTGATATTTACATGTTTGGTTAAAAACAACCAATTATTTTCCGGTTGTGGCAGTATAAATACGTGTGTCTTACAATGGGGTAGATAATTTGGAGCTAAGGAACGAGCTAGTGTACTGGAATATTAGTGCTTAAAGGATTAAAGAAAGTATCGATCAAGTCGCATAGAAATAAGAAGAGATTACAATAGTTTCCTAATAAAGTGATGATGATTTTGTCCTAACTTGGTCGTTCATTGTGCCTCATCGTTTGAAGCGGGTTGTAATCCTTCGATAAGCCTGAGTTTTCAACAAGAAAAAAATGCTAATGCTATAACGCCTCTTATACAAGGTGTTGATCGTACTTACGTGAGATAGCAACGCCGACGCTCTTTATTCCTTAATTTTCCACTTCAGAGCCCGGAGTATGGTTATCAGAACTGGTGTGTAGTAGTCTGTCCGGACCTCTACTTCACCAGATATCAGGTTTGAGAGGCCTTCTAACTGGCACTCGCTGAAACATTTTCCAAAGCCCTCAATGCTACAGATAATATTCTCAGGCTGAAATATCTGTCATCAAGAACATAAAGATGAGTTCTAGAAGCTACACTTAAGAGTTATTTGCTCAAAACATAAAGCTCAATTACATGTTAAAGACCAAAATCTCATCTAGGTTGTCTACAAGGTATTCGAATAAAGTGCATAGTTGTGGATCGTTGATTTGGGCACTACTAATGAAACTCTCGGAAAAGTTATGTCTTGAGAAATATTGTGTACTATATATACCTTTACAATTGTTAACGAGCCACAGTAGTTTCAAAACCAGAAAGTAAAAAAAAATTTTCATAAATAAAAAATCTAAACTCACGACACGTAATATAAATAATATGCGTAGTACTCTCCTTAGTCATGAGTTTTACAGACAAAGTACTGATAATACGAGCTGTCTCAGTTGTGTTAGTGAGTGTTATATCGGATATTATATTAAAAACGGTGCATGTTTAAGGCCACACTACAGAAGTGAAACATAAATATATCTCTCTCGCTACCTTAGTCTCATCGAGCCGTCTCACCCGAACGAACGTCATACAAAAAGATTGTGGATAAGAATTTAAAAGCTCTCCCATAAGAAGCTTTATTTCAATAACATTTAATAGGTTCTTATGCATTCTTAAAAGCACATCACTTGGAGGCTCTGCCAAGAGTCAAATTGTATGGAGAACAAACAAGACCTCTAAATCTATATAATCACAAGAGCCTCGTAAATCCACTCGATTTACCCTTCGCTTCCTTTTATTAGAGTTAAGAAGCATTCTAACCGATATACTGAATGAATCACATCAAATAAAAACGAATGCATTGTCCACATTTATGTACTTGTACAAATCCGGGGCTAGAAATAAACAGTATCCGAATTACAATGCTTTTAACGAGTTATGGATGCCCTTCAAGCCTGAACAGCCGAGAGAAATATGTGAGGCTGTATTGGTATGATTGGTACAATATCTACGGTGGCCACATATTCCATCTATATATGCTAGGCATCGGAAAACTTTATTGTATTTCTGCCAGTCGCTAAACGTTTTTTTTTATTTGCCGTAACGTGGGGAAAAATACATTCACGTATTTCTAATAACAATTGTAGGCTAGAGAAAGGCATGTGAGACTTACCTGGTCCAAATCACGCAAAATGCCTACTAAAGCAATTCTATGGCAACCACACATATTCTCCGTATTGCTACAGATCAAGAATAGCTTTCCCACTATTTATAATGGATTTTTAATGCCTAATTAAAAAAAGTAAACTCGCAAACCATTAGCATACTTAGCTCAGCTTTTAACTGGTAACACCGACGATGACATTTGCGACAACAATCTCTGACGTTTGTTGATCTCAATTCATGACGTTTGACGTTTTACTCGTAATACGAGCTAAAGGAGCGAAAATCGAGAGGCTTCTTGTAAATTTAATAGGCGGTTTCTACAGTGCGTCACAATTAATTTCAATTTTATCATCATGCCATCGATGAAAGTGGAAGGTGACAGTGACCCCGATGGGGATTTATCGGGAGGTGATACGGAACGCTCTGGTGGTTCTTCTAGAGGTCCTGATCGAGACTCCAGTGCCGAGGAAGCCGATGAAGCAGACTCAGATGACTCCTCGGAGATGGACGAGAGCGAGTGTGAGAGACGCCGGAACGAATGCCTCGACAACTTGGGTTCGTATTTGTAAACACACTGTGAGGTTATGTTTACAAAACACTATCGTTGGTCTTGTAAAAAATAACAATTTCATGTAGAACATTACTAAGAAATTTATAGGTTTTACTAAGTTCTATCGAGGGTTATGGATTACAAAATAAAAAAATGTTTTGTTTTATTTTTAGTACGAATTATAAATAGGGTGTCAATATATAGTTGTTATATAGAATACAAATAAAATATTAATAAAATAAATTCTTATTTCTGTTATTTGTAGTGGTTCTTTATCTATAGATGCTATGTCTATTTAATCTATTCAATAGTTTCTTATTAGTCATTTTTGTTCCTATTTAAGAGGCAACTAAACAGGTAGTTGAAAATATAATGTCTTTGTCAATAGACTTAATGTCATTACAGTTTGTAAATACCTGCATGTTTTATCTATAATCTTAACCATTAAGAGTATTCAAAATGTAGTAGTAATTTTTAAAAACTCAATAATAAAGAAATAGCTCTTTTCTGTTATATTACTCAATGGATAATTCAGTAAATATATATTTGTGTTGGCGACTAAGTAGTGTTTATCTGAAATCCATCTATAATTATGATATATACTTATAAATTTAGATAAAAAGAAGAAACTTATTACTTTTTCTCTATATTTATGAATATACTGTTAAGCATAAGTACTATAACAAAGTATTAGTATTACAATAGAATTTTTAATAAAACTTATGCGCTAGGAAAAAATATTTAAATAATATATTATAAAATTAAATTTGTCTATTTTCAGCAAACCTTGAGAGGCAGTTTACAGTCCTCCGTGAACAACTATACTGCGAGAGAGTCAAACAGGTGGAACATCAGCTGGCTGAGGTCAGGGGGGGACGTTCTCCAGAATACCTTGGACCGTTACGTAGGCTTCAAGAGAATATGAAAATTAGGTTTGCATTCTAACTTTATACTTTTTATTATGACTACCACAATTGTTGGATTACCAAATCAGAACTGGCATTGAGCTGCAATCATTTCTGATTTTTTTTATTAGAAAAATGTTATAAATATTTGGGTATCCAGACTTAACCAATGAAAGACTATTCCTTTATTAATTTAAGGATCTCCCTCCCGCATTTACCTGGGCAAGCTAGAACAGGGGTATGTAGGTCTCATCTGATGCAAATCACCTCATACCATATCTACTATGGATGTCTCGGGATATCTAGGGATCTAGTGGATATCTAGGGATGCCCTAAGGTGATCCTACATTCTTCCTTATGTGCCATAGCACTACCACATTGCTGATGGTTTATGTTAACCAGTTAAACCATGGGACTGATGAGAACTTATGTCACTGTTTACTGCAACTCTTTAGACCATAGAACAGAAGTGCAAGAAATAGTACTTTGTAATCACTATACCAATGCAGCCACTAACATTTCAGTCAGAAATTATTATCATGTTATAACAGTGTTGTGGTAAAATAAAAAAGGTTCCTTTTTAAATATTTCTGTGTATTTGAAATTTATTTACCCTGTAATTATCTCATTTATTGTTGTTTTATTACTTTGTCAGTAGTAAGTTTCAAGGTACAGGACAGTGTATGAGTTAAGATCCCGCCAATTATTATTCTTTCGAGAAATGTGGCTAAGGCGGTGACCTCATTCAGCCAATATGCACGACATATATAAATCAACCTCGTATGAAAAATGTTCTTGTGTTACTAGGATCGATGTGGCGGGTAACCTGAAACAGATGAGAATTGAGAACATAAAGCACAAGTTCGAGGCTGAGGAGCAGGCTGCACATCAACATTACAAGGTAAGTCATTATTATTACCCGATTTATAGTAATATTATATACAATTTTTAAAACGAATCTTCTTAGGCGACGATCAGATATTTGACTGAGAATTTAGTGCTTTCTATGAGCATGTCAAATTTGGATATTTTTTTTATAAATGAAAGAGAAATTTATATAAAGGCAGAGAAAAAGAGATTTAGAATTGTAGACTGTATGTCTAATACATCGTTAAGGGTTCCCGCGTCTGCCCTTTGATGTGAAAACTTCTTTAAGCCTGCTGAGTACTTTATTTTGTGGGTATTGAATAAGAATATACCGTCACGTTCCTATTATGTAACGTTCGATCGGATAAATTTGACTGGAAGTCGAAGGCAGCGAGAGAGATACAGTCACCGCTATACCGCGTTACATGCGAGAGCGTGACGCATCAGTCGCATTCAGTATGGACATAAACAAGCTTTCAGTTGTGTCGTGTGGCCTTAAGCTCACCACCGGTTTTTTTTATTTCTTTCTAGTCAATTTTTGATGTTTTATAGAGAATTTGAAACATACCTATTAATGATACTGAAAAAGGTAGGTATTTAAGCCTATTATATCAATTTGAATAGATATTTTTGACTACAATTTACTACTACTGCTACTATATATATATATATATATATATATATATATATATATAATATTAAAAGTAAACGAGTGACGATAGCTCAGTCGGTAGTGTGTACAGATGCCGCGTCAAGGGACGTGGGTTCGAAATCGTTATCTTTATTCGTAATTATTTTATTTTCATATAATTAAAATACATTAAGTTCGTTAGAGTTATAAATAAGTGTCATTGAATAACTATAATAAGTGAAAAACGGAAACGATATTAGATATAGCCAGATGTTATGTGACGATGTGGCCGATGATGATGGATATGCCTAGTCTATCGGAGGGACTGGCTCTCAAGTGCAACTGCCGCAACATACCTATAGGTACTTGGTTGCAGACTTTCAACTTGAGAGTGGTAGCTATCTAGGCGGGCATTAGAAAGCCCTACTGCCATGCAAAATTCACTTACGCGCATTAGTCAAGCTATATCAAGTATAATGTCGTCAATATTATACTATATATCGAAGCGATGATAGCTCAGTGGTAGTGTGTACGACTTCGCGTCAAGGGACGTGAGTTCGAATCCAAGCACCTACAATGAGCTTGAGCTTTCGGTGAAGGAAAACATCGTGAGGAAACCATAGCATGGTGGTAGGGCTTTTTCTAATGCCCACCTGGGTAGCTACCACCCTCAAGTTGTAAAACCTGCCGCCAAATACCAATAGGTGTGTTCCGGCAGCTGTACTTGAGAACCAGTTCCTCCACAGGTTTAGCGTGTCTACCAACTTGGGCCGTATCGTTACTTAAGATCAGGTGAGATCATGGCCATAACGCTAAACATTAAGTATAAAAAAAAAAAAAAATATATAGGACCCAATAACTAAGTACATGCGTTGAAATAGAAATCACAAGATAACAGATCAACATCCCGCCAAAAACTCCGTATTTCTGTACATTTTCGTATTCACTCTTCCATTCTGTACGAAGAGTTTTGTGTTTGTTTTGTTCTGTGCCAATAGATGTCGCTATTTTATAAAAAAAAAATTCGTATCACATCTTATTTGTAACTGCCGTTGTGAGATGGCGTTAGTTGTTATCTATGTACGTATGATTTTAGGCGGATTGCATTTGAATAAAAATGTTAAGCTCTTAATAAGTAGCGTAAGCCGCATAGTAATACATATGTATTATTAATATTACAAAGCGTAATCGTCTGTTTTTTTGAACGCGTTAATCTCAGACACGACCGATCGGATATCGAAAATTCTTTTTGGCATTTGGTAGAGCAATAATTGAGAGAAGCTTTAGGCTATTTAACTATACAATACCATCAATACCTGAAGCGATGATAGCTCAGTGGTAGTGTGTACGACTTCGTGTCAAGGGACGTGAGTTCGAATCCAAGCACCTACAATGAGCTTGAGCTTTCGGTGAAGGAAAACATCGTAGGCAAACCATAGCATGATGGTAGGGCTTTTTCTAATGCCCGCCTGGGTAGCTACCACCCTCAAGTTGTAAACCTGCCGCCAAATACAGATAGGTGTGTTTTAGTAGGTTTAGCGTGTCTACCAACTTGAGCCGTATCGTCACTTAAGATCAGGTGAGATTATGGCCATAACGCTAAACCTTAAGTATAAAAAAAAATGAAAAAAGGTTAAATTTAAAATTAATAAAAACGGAAGAAAATTGTTAAATAATGTTTAGTCCGACGCGAAGAAAGTCGTGGG